>CM073764.1:104669051-105300484 GCA_037127475.1 Arma custos
GCGACCTCAAGTGAGTTGGTCCCGGCTGGAAGTTAAACGAGCCTAAGTAATAGGATAACAGAGGTAGGTCCTCTAAGGGCTCTCCGCGGTCCTTTTTATAAGTCTCTTCTCCAACATGGTTACATATAACACTCTCTGCGGCTCCGCATTTCCTAAAACTCTAACTACCCTTAGCTCTCTGTGGGACGGTCACACTTCTACGTCCTCATAATGATCGTAAAGTCGATCAGCTTGAGAACTGGGTGATTCTTTTAACACCAGTTATAAAACTTTTTGTTATATAACCTGTTGTATAACTTTGTTATTTGAATATAATGAAAGAGGGAGTAAAGATATGAATCAATCTACATCTAGAGTGAAGAATTAATCACTAGATATATCTTGTAAAATAGTTCTGACAAGTCTGCGCCAAACAACAACACACATACTGATTAGGAGATTGGTCTTACCCATATTAAGAAATTTTTAACTTTTATGAATCCTTTGTTTCATAGCGAGGGCTCAATTTCAAAGGCAGTGAGTGTCGAATACCGATAACATCGACATTTCAAACTTTTTTTTCACATTTTTCGATGGTTTACTGAAGCAATTTAATGATCCAGAAATTTCATGTTCAGAACCGGATTACAGCATGATCCTGAACGCCACATGGATCCAATCTGCACCGAAAAAAGTTTTACTGATCAAGTGAAAATAGCCTCTTAATGTTGTCGGTGACTTGTTGATGGCCGAAGATGCATTATGACGTTGGAAAACTATTACTTTTATAAATTAATAACAAGAACAGAATCTCTAGTACCATTAAATTGCCACTAGATTTCTATGCTAAGGATGTACCGTATTGCATTTGTAGCATTAGTAAAGAAAAACGGAGGAATAATTGGCATGGTATCGCAGTAACTTTAGATGAAGCTGTAACATTGGTCATTTGTTATAATAACTGTATTACTAAATAACATGAAGGGTATTCAGTACGTGGTAGAGACTGTTACCATTACAACGGTTGATCAAGGAGGTGATTTGTCCGAGATAACCGTTCTTAAGTAACTGTACTGTTTCTATGACAACGGTTGATCAAGGAGGTGATTTGTCCGAGATAACCGTTCTTAAGTAACTGTACTGTTTCTATGACAACGGTTGAGCAATGGAGATGATTTGTCCGAGATTACGCTAAACCGCCAGGTTTTCATCCCATTTAGGGTTCACTTTATAGAGGCTGGGTGAGCCTCCTGAAGGCATGATTCAGCAGAATCCATTCCCAGCTGTTACAAGATTAAATAAATCATCTACTGGATGTGGATTAATGGAATCTGAACCTACCTGAATTGGAACGGAAACATGACACTGAACCAATCAGCCACCCCGCTCCTCTAATTGTAATATTAACTTATTTACTTTTAAAATGTTGATGAACCTATTTTGATCTTATTTAAGTTGTCTTCTAACCCTTTCACATAATAAACAAGCACTGTGGATGAATCCTAGAGAATGTAGGGTTGTTTTGAAGATATTTTTCCTCGGTCCCATTGTCATGCAGCCGCCGACTCCAGACTGTTTCCGTTATTCAGGAGTACAGCTGTAAATATTAGTATAAAAAAACTAGAAAAGCACTGGTAGGTGCGCCTTGTGGATGATTGAGAGGCTCTGCCCCCCCTGTTTTGCCAAGGTCCTTCCCAACACAAAAGTGTGAAAAATGTCCCGAGGGCTAATACCAGCCTGAACAATAGGAAGAGCATAATTCTCCCGCCACCTACTCTCTTCTCCAGTATCGATAATAAATTATGCAAGGACTGGAGAAAAAAATACACAAAAAATGAAGAAAAAATGGAGGAGGACCGGTGTATTTATCGATCTGTTATTCTCTTTTCTTCCAACTTATTTATTTCATGGAACGGAAAGGAGCGATGGGTTTTCCAGTTCTGGAGCGAGTGGAAAGAGATACATCTGTCAACTTGCCCCACCTCCTCAACCTGTTTAATAGCGACCTCTGTCGTAAAGAACTCTCTATTCCGGTGAAAACATTTAAGGAGCTTTTATTTTGGTTTGTCGTTCCTCCGTATGTTAGCAGGGAAGTGATGTTCATACAAGAAGAAAGTCATAAACATAGTGACGTTTGCAACTTTACATGCTCTGTTACTTACTTCCTAACTTACTGATGGGCGCTATGGTCCTACAAGGACCTTAAGTCAGTCATTTCTGTCCTTAGCTCGTTGTCTCCATCTCCTTACTCAAATTTAAGGAAGTAACCATTAAGAACCATGTTCAGGTACTCAACTCAAAATTAAAAGTTTTAAATTTGTATTGAATAATAATAGTTGGCCTTATCATATGCATACAAATGAGGAAGAAAATGGTCTGGGTGGAGGAAAAAAAAACTACTTAAGTAGAGTGTTGTGACACTCCCGTCTAGTGTCAAACTCCACCCATCAAACTAGCCCTGAAGAAGACCTGCAATGTGGGTCGAAACGTTGGCCCACCAATGTAAAGTTCTCCCTATGTAATATAGTAAAATGTTCTTGACCCCTAACCTAACCATTTTCTTCATCAAAATTATTAGGTCCGATAGGTCCGATTGAAATATGACAAAACATTAAATAGTATTGCATGAAGATTTTACTTTATAAGATGATTACAGACTAAGGATGTAAGGTACCAAGTAGGAATCTTATTCCATGATAATGTAGGTATCATGTTCTAGGATTTACTATATATGATTATAGAAGTCTTAGAAATAGAATTATTACACTATTTCGGTTGCTCATTATTACTCAGAAGCTTGTAAAAAAGGTATATCATTGAACATGGTAAAAGAAGTTCTCATTCATTGATTGAAAAATTCATTCATTGAAAGACTAGCTCATTGTTGTTTTTATCTTGTCAATTTTGTTTTTTTATTAATACCAAACCATTGACCTTCAGAAATATAAATAAATACAATTAAAGAAAGTAAAAGATATAAAAAAATACTATAAATAAATTAAACTTTGATTTTATAACACGAGCACATATGAGGTTTGGTTTCAAAACAAACATCTATTTTCAGGACTGATCAAAAAAGATTCAATTAAAAATAATCTATTTAACAAAATGGTTCTACTATTTTTCGTTATTTTGCTAAAAATCCACTTCAAACAATGATTACTGACAAATTTTTATGTTTTTCCCTGTTTTTAAATCTCATTTAACATAAAAAATATGTAGAATATACCTAACGATGATCAAAAAATATCGATATCTGGCTAGTTTATAGTTGATAAAAAATAAATAAATAAAATAAACATTTTTAAAAGAAATTCACTTAAATCAATATAATTAAACAACATATTGTATATACATAGGTTTTATCTATTTATTTTTCATACATCAAAAATTTTCATTTTATGTAATGTATGTAACCACTTTTGATAGGAAAAGGTATATGTCGGTATTGATTTTTGAAGAATCTAGACGGATTTGAAATAAACACATCTAATACATAATTTCTGTCATTAAAAACTAATAAAAAAAAGTTTTGGAAAAAAATGGTTGTACACGATTTTGAAACCAAGTGCCTCATATACAGTAGTGATATATTAAATTTACAAGTAATGAATTTAAATACTAATAATGCCATATTTGATATTACATCAGGTTCTGCGAATCGGAGATGTTACTGTCTCTGTTCCATATCACTGTCTTTATGGATGTGCGAAAACAGTATGACAGGTGGCACTTCAGGAGTGTGATTTGTGAGCTGAATGGAATCCGTCGTATCAGAGCTCTTGCTTTGAAACAGGCCTCTTGTATAACATTTAGTTTATTATTAAATGTTTATTGTTTATATTTTAATAGTATGATGAATGCCCAAGAATATTAATGAGTCACCTTAACAACCTTGGAACTCAATCCAGTCTGGACATGTTAAAATTTATTTCATGGCAGTCCCTGGATCTTCCCTTGTTAGATTGAGTTACTAACCAGTAAACTGCTGGAATAACCTATCTAAAGACTAAATACTTCCAATTATGGAAGCCTGCAGGAGCTTGCTCAGTACTTTTGTAAGCACATCATTCTTGTTCTTGTTCTCATCATTCAGTTCGGAGCCTAAATATATTATAAAGAAATGCCCATTAGTATTCTTCAGGACACCATATTGAAACATTATTAACCGAATGATACTCTTATCATATATTTTAAAACAGGAAAATATTGATGATAAATAAGAAAGGAATAATAAATGGATGGGAGAAGCGAAGAACCAAAACTCATGGTTGCCGCTTAAGCCCCCCTCCCTAAACTGCTTGAAATATTAATAGACTCCGCCCTTCCAACACTTTTTATCCAAATGCTTGTCTTTAATAGTTAATAATCCGAGGGAAGATCCCCAAGAGCTTCGGTCCACTTTGAATATTAATCGGAATTGTATATCGTTAGAAAAGGTTTAATTTGTTTAAAAATAAAAGTCACAACTTCGGAGGTATTTATATTTAACAGCCTTAAATTAGGGAACGCACTTGCATATCACACATAGTGGGGTGTTTGTGAAGTTGGTGACCATTAATATTGATATTTAGTATGCATCTATTAGTATGTATCAGTCAATACATTAAGTTACTATATGTATGCTTGTAATCACGGATGCATGGGATGGAGTTTACTTGCACTGATAATTAATGTGTAGTGGAAAACCAATTGACTACTTCAATATCTATAGATATAAACTTTACTACACTTGTTTAAATAGATCTGTATGTAAGGTCTCTACGAATCATATGGTATGAATAGATAGCAAAACACTACGAACATGTAAGGTTTAAATATAAAGCCTCGAAGAATAAGTGTTTGAGTCTAATTTTCCCCAAAAGGACTTTCTTCTAATTAGGGAAGAGGAATCGTGTTGTTGCAAATAAGCAGCTAAATCAAGCATTGGCTTTAAATGGAGTATTGCTTATATTAAAACTTCATTTCAAGCCAAAAACTACCGCTTCACTTGACTTAACTTATAGCAATAATAGTATTGTGGCAGAATATCATAAAATAGGAGAACGCGTCTGCCTGGGACGTACATCGGTCTTTTCGCAGATGGAAAGAGCTGAGAAATCTCGAGGGGTAGTAAATCTTTGGCAGCACCGGTTCAAATCTGGCCCATGAAGATTGACTTATTTCGCGTTTGGTCCACGTAATAAATTTTGTCGTTGAAATTGATTGATAAGCCGTAGATCTATTCACCCTTTGGCTCTGTATATGATGTAATTTAAAGATTGGAAAACTACATTTCCCAGCTTCATTGCTTTATAGTTTTAACATTTATTCATCTCCATTTCAATATTTTCGAAAATCCAAATAATCGTGAGTTTCAGTATTAAAAAGATAGTGTAATTATGGGAAATGTGTATATTTATTTAATCTTTTCGAGTAGAAATAAACGTTCCAAATAACATTGCGATGATAATAGTTGACATTGATTGTATATGCGGAAGAAAATGGTCAGGGTGGAGTTCCTTAGATAAGGAGAAATGTTTATTAAATAGTCAACGCTTCGACCTACATTGCAGGTCTTCTTCAGGGCTAAACATGCAAAATAATATTAATTTTCAATTGTCTGTATTTTGCTTATTTAAATAATATAATATTTGCTCTTAATTATAATAATGCATTCTCTTCCACGAATAGACGATATATGTTTGTTGAAACATTAATATCTCAATAAAATGATCACTGAAATATACAGTTTCCCATAATTACTCTTTTTTCATACTAAAGCATTAAAAAGGAAATGAATGAAAAGTTAAAACTTGTTGAAACTCAACTGCTGCTAAACTGATACCAAATATTCTAATCATTATTGGTTTGTTATATATAATATCATATAATATTGTAAGAATAAGAATGGACAGTTTAATTTGATTTTTGATAGTGAAGGAGAATAAAATAATATTAAAAAGCTGGTTTCGTTCGTTTTATATTTACCAGACTACGTTTAAATAACAAATCTCTCACCAGTTTTACCATTTTTTCTTCTTTTCGAATTGTTGTACAAAATAAGACTAAGGAGAGAAGGGAAATTCCTTCAAGTGACAATTTTTTTAGCTATTTTATGGTGGTGGTAAAGATCAGGTAAGCCTATAAGATAATTTTAATCAAAATAGTGAATATCCCGTTAAAAAATAAATACTAGATTGTTTTATATCAAATAATTGAATGAAACTGGTAGTAAATATTTAGTTATCTATAATAACAAATATATATATATATATATATATATATATATATATATATATATATATATATATATATATATATATAATGACTCTGTCCCCTTTAACAAACTATGGGATGCGCATGAGAAAACTGTGATAAGTAAATATCTTATCAAGGCCATCAAAGGGTTATTCAGAAATCCAACAGGCCAAATTAAAATCGGTCAAAAATTGGGTGAAAGATTTCCAATAAATAAGGGTCTAAAACAGGGCTGCTCTCTGTCACCTCTACTTTTCAATATTTATATTGAAGAAGTTCTTAAAGAATGGAAAAAGAAATGCTCCAAAATGGCCATCAGGACCGGAGATCAATTTCTTTACACTCTCCAGTTTGCAGACGACCAAATACTTATAGCTGAAGACGAATATGATTCACAGTACATGCTTCAGAAGCTCATTGAGATATACGATCAATGGGGCTTGGAGGTCAGCAAGGACAAGACAGAATACATGGTGTTCAATTCCAATACAAATTTTCTAGAATTAGAGAATTGGACATTGAACCGCTGCCCGAAATTTAAATACTTGGGTACATGGATATCTACAGAAGGTACGTGCGAAGAAGATATTTTACAAAAAGTACAAAAAGGAAAGAAACTGATTGGTTGTTTGAATTCCGTACTGTGGAGTAACGAAGTGACAATGAAGACCAAGAAGCGGATATATAAATCCATTATAGAAGGCACTGTCTTATACGGTTCAGAAACATGGACAATAAAAAAGAATGAAGAAAGAAAACTGCTAGCCTTAGAAATGGACTTCTGGAGAAGAAGTAGCAGGATCTCAAAGCTTGACCACGTCCCGAACGCTGAAATAAGAAGGACAGTTAACCAAGAAAAGACAATGCTTTACTCCATAGAAACCAAACAGCTCAGTTGGTATGGGCATGTCATGAGGATGCGAGCTGACCGATGGCCAAAACGCATGCTTGAGTTCACTCCAGAGGAGAGAAGAAAGAGAGGACGACCAAAGAAGCAATGGATGGAGGCGGTGTATGCAGGGATGGCTGCACGAGGGCTTAGAGAGGGCCAATGGCAGGACAAGAACCAATGGAATACTATTCTTTTTGGAAACGATATATGAACACAATGTTTGTCAATAAAGTCGTTATTATATATATAATAACAAATATTGTTTAAATATGATATCTTACTTAGATGACTGAGATTTTCTTTTTTTAATTAGAATTTTGTATCGTATGAGCATTCGTAATTAATACTGGTTTCCATTATCTATATAATTTTATTTTTGATAATAAATGAGGAGAATAAAATGATTTCGTTTGATAGACTGTGTCTAAATAACTTATATCTCTCAGCAGTTTTACTATTATTTCTTATTTTCGACTTGTTGTACAAAATAACACAAAGGAGATAAGGAAAATTTCTAATAGCAGCTTTTCCCCAATGACCAGTTGCCTAAGCATGCATCGATAATCAGGGTATATAGAAAGAAAAAAAAGGAAGAAGTTTTTTTGAACATTTCTGTAGAATGCACGTGAAGGAGATACACGAAACCGATAAGAACACTTAGCGGCCAAACAAAAACTAATTTCCATCTACTCAAAGCCAGCCACCATTCTACGCTATCAATTTTCGGTAAGCTTTATCGGCATTAGTGTTCCGTTTACTCCCTTTCAAAATACATAGCCATTAGAAAATGTCGGTGAAACGGAGCTCAGGATAACCACAGGTTGTACCTGGAAAGGATTAAAAACCTATTTTATTTTTCAGGAATGAGTTAGTGCTTTGTTAAGCGAGGATATTTCGAAAAATAACATTCAGGTTGTAATTGTCTATATAACCGGATAAACATAAAAAAATACTACTCCTATCAATAAAATTATAAGTCAATTCGGAGTAGGATGGGTCCTTTTTTTGTATCGAAAATAACTATGAAATATTGAACTTCTACATGACAATACATTATACAACAATAGTTAGTGTTATCCAAAATTTTGGAGAAGAAGCCAGTACCATTTCAAACCAAGAGCGTTCCTCGGTTCAGTGAAGTGGCAGAGACTTTACTGGTTCTTGCAGGGTTGATTGGCCTTCAGATTCGACAGGGCCCATCCCCGGCTGTTATAACACATTAAATAAATTTTCTGCCACAGCTAGATTTGAACGCAGGACCTTCGGAACAACTCAGCACTCTCCTACTGAACCCTTCCACCGCAGTATTAGACAATAGAGTTAAAATTTCACAAGTGGGCCTTGTGTGGGGTATGTACTCAAATGTTTGCCAGTCTAAAAAAAATAATGAAACTTTTATTACTTCTCGGATTGTTGATATATTAAAAATGTAGAGGATATAATTGGATAAGGATTATTGCAAATTCTGAGCATTATTTCAAAACCATTAAGGAAACATTCTGCACATGATAATTCTTGAAAAATGCGTCTGATTAATTCAGCGATTTAGAAGCACACAAAAGAGGTGTCCCAAATATCCAGGGATTCTATAAATTGTATAAATCACTAAGATGGTGAATAGAAAATTGTCACTCGTTATGGGACTGTCTCAACAACAGCAGAGCTCAAGCGTTCTTTGAAAGAAAAAGATGGAAAGGAATTCGTGACAAGAACTACCCAAACAAGCTATTTACGCCAATGAAGGTGAAGAATCCTTCGTCGAATTGAATATTTAAGACTCTTCTTCTTCTTTCTCTGCCTCCTGTGTGCCGCTAAGCGTGGAGTTGCTGTCTCGGTCGACCCAAGTCGGAGTACATACATCTGGGTCTACCGCGAAGGCGTCCTTCTTCCGTTCTACCTTCAAAGAACCAACTGGCCTTTTGGATATCACTCATTTTGCAGACATGCCTAAACCATTTCAATTGCCGTTCTTGCAGGATATACCGCACTGATCTTACTCCCAAATCCTCCCAAATCCTGAATATATATGAACAAAACTATAAAAGTTTCATAATGTAGTTAGTTGTTTTGGAGTAGTTATGAAATGCATCTGTATTCATTATTACAAACAATTAAAATGTATTTTCCCCTCCATTTAAATATTTGTTAATGAAAAAATATATTATTTGTTTATGAAAAGTTTATTATGTCTCTAGAGAGGTATTATATGAGGTCTAGGACCCTTCTGAGGCTCACCCAGCCTCTAAAAAGTGGGTACCCAAAATAAGGGAGGGAATCTGGCGGTTGAGCGTGATCATCAAATCACCAACATGCGAAACTGTTGTCCATGAAGCAGTGCAGTCTCTAACGTACTGAACCCCAGATCCGTTCATGGGTTTTAATGATACAGGTTTTGATTCAAATTATTATGATGATTAAAATTATCATATAATTATATCTGATCTTTACCACCACTATGCTATCGTTATTCTTTTGAAGAAGTAGATTAGCTAGTACAACCATATCTGTGAATCTCTGCTGTGTATACAACTTATGTATATGTATGTAAGATGTGTATATCTGCATTTTAATTATAATTTGAGCAACGGTATTTAGTTTTTACAAACGAGCCAGCAGCTAAAAGAAAAGTATGATAAACGTTTAAAAGGATTTGAGACAATTTTTTTTTTTTTTAATTTAAGGTCCCGGGGCCATCTTCTCTTCAGACGCCTAGGAGGATTGTCCGGGATGGAATTGGAACAAATGGAACGTTAAGGTCATTATGGATGGTTATATTTGTGACAAAAAAAGGAGCGTTTAGGATAAAGCGTAGGATTTTGAGACAAAATTAAATTTAAAATGAAATATAATAATAATCTTGAAAAGTAAAAAGAGACCATCGTGGAAAATTTCCAACGAAAAGCCCTTAAGTCTACAAACTATAACAGAAATTGAAATTATCTGTCCCATAATATAATTTCAATTTCTGTTATAGTTTGGAGACTTAAGGGCTTTTCGTTGGAATTTTTCCACGGTCTTGAAATATAATAATGTTTCACTTAATTGAAGTGTAATGTATACTTGTGAAATCATGTTTAAAATATTAAATTATTGCATTTCAAGTTTCATTCAGGTTAGTATTCAGCGCGTTTTTAAGATGTACTTTAACTACATGAAAAAATGTATATAACAATGATATTCAACGCTGTAGTATTGTGGTGATTATGAATAAAATTAAACAAGTTTCTTTAGATAAAAAAGTATTGATAATGTACTGTCAGTAATGTCTTTTAAATTGTGAGTTGAGGTATCTAAAGCCGACAAAGCTGACTTTGATTTCAAACAATTAATAATTGTTCATCGTGATCGAAACGACTTAATTATTTTATTATTGAAGTGATTAATGTTGAAACCTAGCTGACGTGATAGAGAATTATAGTGGATGAGGTTATGACTCAGCTGGTTGTCCGAAGTGCTCAGCTGTACCTTGCGTGTGCTGGTTCGAATCCCACAGTGGGAGCTCAACACGCTTATAAAATCAAAGAACTGAAAAACGAGAGGTTTTATTATACAGACCAATACCAAATTTTAACCTGCGTCCTAGATAATAAAAAAAAAACAAAGAAATAACAAAATAAAATTTTGTTTAAGGAAATTACTTAACTAAGCAATACATCAAGCCATTTAATTAAGAAAATGTATATATCAAGATTACAAGGAAAATATGTGATTAACAGAAGAACTAACATTTTTCTAAATGTCATGAGAGCGAAATTATCCTTGAAATCTACCAGCATTATTATTATTCTTACTATTTAAGTATTTCAGTCCATGCGCTGACAATCTGATAACGTATAGGATGTTTGATATGCTCAAAGCCCAATTCGGAGAAGCCAGGTTACCTCGTTCTTTCAAAGAACCGATCGGATGAACTAGTTTTTCCTATGTACGGACACACTTCTTCAGCAATTTTTAACTGTTTGAACTCATTTTAATCCTACGACATCATCGTGATGACCTCCGAAGATTGAAATTTATTGATTTCAACGGAGTGGAAATTTATAAGGATTTTATAGAAAAGGTCAGATGTATGATTGTTGATTTGGCTCGACTCACTTATGTTGTATAACATGAGATTTCGTATCAATCTTTTTCACCAGGACTGGAATTGGAAGTTTGTTCCATGGTTCCTCTTTTATCTATATGTGGGTGTGTATCGTATAAGCCATATCACGTTTTAATAGAAATAATTATAACAAGAAATAAGAATTTAGAAAACATGGAGAACAATGCTTACAAAAACCAGGTAGTGAAGGGCCAATAAGTTAGGAAGGAATAGAATGTAGGTGGGGGTATAAATACTTGTAGAAAACTAGGGAGACCCTGAGTGGAAGCCGTTGGAACCTGAGCTCTGGCTTGGGACACGGAAGATGGCCCTTTCCCCAGGAGTAGCCCTTACCAGAGACCTACCTGGCAGTGAACACCATAAGTACTCTTTCTTCCACAAAAGAGTTTTAATTTTTATACGTGTATTATGACAATACTCTATTAATCTGAATCATTACTGTTCATGATTCCATTTATATATTCAAGATAAGCAATTGTACATATATATTATTTTTATTTTAACACTTTAGCTGTGCATTGATTCTTTTTTTGACCATCTATTCATTATTACAATATTCATAATTCAGTGACGGTATAAGTTTGTCTGATAGTGATGACAGTAAATTGACAAGCACACAAACCGCCTAGAAAGAATCTAATCTAAAATATTTTTGAACACTAAAATAAATAATGATTTTGAGTAATTGTCATCAATATCTACTTATATTATCCAAATTTTAAAAAAAATTAAGATTAAATTGTCGTAACACATACAAGAAAAACAACACGGACTCCCGAACCCATTCATAAAGAACAGTGACCACGACTCTCGTGCCTGAGAGCACTATGGGGTGACTATAAAGATAGTGGATGAGGAATCTATTATCATTGGAAATCAAATCAAGCCAGGGGAGAGCTACTGCTGGGTTCTGTTCTTCTTCATGCCTTCTCTGAGCCATTTGATATTATTTTAATGATAGCCAATCTGCTGATTGTCAATTGTCTGTATTTGAAAAGTGTACACACAAATATAAAGAGAAAAAATTATTATAAAAGAGTAGAAACATACTAATGTAAAACTATCGAGTTTAGCCGCAGTTATAGCAAATAAGCTACCTGCATGCATAAGGTGTTTACTAATTATTTAGTTCTCTTATAGTTCAGATTTTTTAAAAATCCTTGCCCCATAAAAAAAAAACAAATGCTTTCTAAACCCATAAAAGAAAATCGCTGTTAGTAGAATTGTCCTTTCAAATTCGTGAACAATAGTGATAGATGCGGATACAAAGGCGACCTCGGAATACAAACAGTAACCGGAGAAATGGCTCTAATGGAAGGCACAATTATCTGGAGGAGAGGAACTGTTGCACTCCACGGTCGGGAGGGAAACTAATATTTTAGCAGCAAAGGAAGAGGGTCCGGTTTTATTTATCTCTGGGAGGGCTGTGTTTATCCATTCCGCTAAGTACGTCAGCTGACCCTCCCGCCAGATTTCTTCCCTCGTGTAAACATCCTGTCACGAGCGGAGATGGACCGCCCTCCGTCCGCCAGCCCAAATCAAATCCATAAATTCTCCCAGTTTTTGGCTCGGACCGCTCAGCTACATGTTTGCATGTGGTTCTTTCGTTCTGGGAGTTTGGCTACGGTTTGGTAGCTCGAATAAAATATGGCTGGTCGAATTTAAAAGGAATCTGGGTAAAAGGGTGAACTTGAGTATTTATTCATCTGAGAACCGACTACCCTTGTTTTAATATTCTCTAAAAGTCAAATATAATTCATCATAAGCCGGCTACTATACAACAAATGTGATGCTGTTAAATAAAACACGAGTTATATAATATATAATCCTCATTCGTTTTTTCTGCTATGGATGGAAAACTTGGACACTTAAAAAAGTAAATGAACAAGACTGACTTATCTTTGAATGTAAAATCTTGCGAAAAATACTTATTGGAGTTCGCGTTGATTGGATTTTGTTGAGGCGGATTAACCAAGAAGTATATCAGGTATTTACAGGGCCTGACTTGTCCAGATTTTAATGTTTCAGATTGTTAAGGGGAGGACATCTGACTCGGATGGAAGAAAATGAAGTAGCAAAGAGAATGGAACTAACTAAAGCCACTTCATGGAACCAGGCAAAGATGCAAGGCTAAGCTGAGATGGATCGAAGGAGTGGTGAATGACTCAAGGGGCACGGGCAGTGGAGGCCATGGCCTGTCATCAAGTTGTATCGCCGCAATAATAAAGATAATATAATACATCAATATTAGCTGTAAGCAGTTCCTTGAAAGTAAGAATGAGCAACTTAATAAAGGCTAGTAAATTTGTTGGTCATTGTAAAGAAGAAGTTTAAAAGTTGGTGGATTATAAAACGCTACAATCTATGTTTTACAGTAAGTAAGAATGAGCAACTTAATAAAGGCTAGTAAATTTGTTGGTCATTGTAAAGAAGAAGTTTAAAAGTTGGTGGATTATAAAACGCTACAATCTATGTTTTAGGGCTACTCTAGTAAAAGTAGTAATTTAGACGTTCTGCAAGAAGGGGCCTTGGAGTGTTCGTCGGAAGGGAAGTACACCGTAGAATTCTTGAGATACTGCGGATTAGAATAAGCAATGGAACTGATAGTGAAGTTTAAGATGCTCTTTCAAGGCTGGGCACAGTAACAAATAAATTTCTGAGAAGATAATAACCGCTGAGTCGACGTCCGAGAGTTAAGCCGAGAAGACTTATGCTAAGGATGATTTTACAGGCTTAGGTTTGGGCAGTAATCCTTGGACGGAAGTTCGTTAATGGTTGGTATTGGCACCGAGTCTTTGGTTTTGGCAAAGTTTTTATGACTATTACAATCAGCAATAATCTCTCAACACTTGGAAAATGTTAAAAAACTTCACCTCCTGCTATATTGTATAACTATTTTTTCATACCATTTTGTTTTTACATATTTATCATAAATAATGATGCTAAATAATTAAACATTAACATTTAAAAACAAGTCAGTTATTTGGTTTCTCATCTGACATTCTACAATTACATTTACAAACAATTTTTCAATAATAAACATGAATACTAATAATCAAAATATAAAATAATAATGTCATTTATTGGTTTTAAATCTGACATTATTAGAGAAACAATACTAATATAGCCTTAGGAGATGAAGCTGTTTGAGATCGGTTGGCTGGGCCTGCTGTGAGTGACGGTCTGGGAGAGTTGGAGGCTGTTACTGCCAACGCCAGGAAATCTAAAACACAAATTCTATTAAATTCTGCCGCTGGCTTTTCACGCGTGTGCCCTCGCCGGATCCAGGGCTAACTTCTGCGTCTGTAATCAAGTCCGCCTCTGTCTCATCTCCATGCTAATATTAATTTCATAATTGGGCCAGTATACGTCCCGATGTCTATTTCAGTATAACTTATTATTTGGATTAATATCAAAGAGGATTATCCGAAGACTTGATGTCACTATCAACCAATCGCACAGCCCACTGGTATACGTCCGAGGGGTAGCCCAATGATTATATTAAGAATGATCTTAAGAGGTTAAAGATTGTGCATTAATCCGTGGACAGAAGTTTTTAAACAGCGAGCGGTGGTTACGGCATCGATTTTTTGGGATTTTTCTACTACTTTTGGGTTGTTACATATGAAATGTCAGTGCAGGTGTAAATATAAATTGTTAGCAAAAACAAAAATATTAAAAATACTTTTATTAATCAATATAGGACCCTTCACTTTTAATACACTCCTCCCAACGTAAAACAAGCATTTCTATCCCCGCTCTGTAGAAATTAGGTGTCAAGGAAGAAGCGAAGTCATGGAACACCGATTTCAGGGCATTTTCGTTGTCAATTTTTTAATTTCTTAAAACATTATCTAAAAAATGGTCCGTAGAATTCGGTGGGTGAGGAAGGACCTCTATATTCAGCTCCTGAAAAAAAAATCGGGTGAGCTGCTGGGCCTCGGTTAATTCATGTGGTACCCATTTTTCCAGTTTTTTTTATCTTTCCAAGCTGCTTAAGGTGCCACGTCATGGCGCTTGCTCCAAGTTGTGAACCTAATTCCCGAGTGGTTTGGGAAGGGCCCGCTTTGACTAGATCTTTCAATTTTTCGTTGTCCAACTTAGTCTTAGGCCTACCACGTTCATTGTTCGTAAAATCATAATCCCCAGACCGAAATTTTTCAAACTAACGGAAGATTGTTCTTTTGCTCACTGTTTATCACCAAACAATAAACAATATTAATGTTTCGGAACGCCTCCGTTACGCTATGGCCAAGTTTAAATTCGTAGAGAAAAATTATACGAATTTCCGCGGAAGACATAATTATATTCTTATTTATTTTTAAATCGTTGCTTCACTTTCATAATGCAAAGTAGACTCATTATGATAAAGGATAAATGATCTTTCAAACGGTATCTATCCCTAAGGAAATAAAACTGTAAATGAATGAATCTGACATTTTATCCATTACGACCCAATACAATCTAAAATAACCTTCCAGCATCAGGATAGTAAATGCCTTAACATTTATAATTTTTTTCAAACCAAACGACTGCCTAAACCCAAATCCGTATGACCAATCATAACGCTATCTTCCCATCAACGGAACGGTCCACTCGTCGATCACTAAACCATAACCTCATTACTTTTTTAATAAATTCATTCTTTACTAATACCAACAACTTTAAAAAACAATTATTAGTATATTGGCCTGGTAAAAGCTCTGCGATTTCCTATATCTTTCAGAGTAGTCCCTTTTTGGACCGAATATTCTAAGGAATACCTCATTTTAGAAAAAACTATTAAAATAAGAGGTTTTATAATTAGAAAAACGATAGATAACAATGCTACGATTGTGATCAAAATGCTATTCAAACGTTTGCTGTTAAGATTTATGAATGTTGAAGAAAGATTTTCTAGATACATAAACCTACTAAAGACACCAACAAATAGAAATTTGTCAAAAGAAAGGTTTCAGTATACTCGATCGGAATTTAAAAATAAAAAAAAAGTTCGACTCCAAACAAATCTAAAGATAGGTATCGTGGCCTCGACATTAACCTTTAGGTGAAGCCCATAAGTGAACTGGAGATGTCACAAGAAGGCAGCGCAAGACCCTCTCCTGAGTACTATTATCAAAAATTGTGTTGTGGTTTTCAGGGTCCAAGTCGCCAACCCATTTTCCTAGGACGGCCAGTTTTGGAGAAAGAGATACAGGTCCTCGCGCGCCTGTTGATTCTGAACAGCCATTATCATTGGATTTAGATCGATCAGTTACTGTCCTTGAATCCGATAGATCGTCGGTCCTAAAGGGACTGGATATATCGAACTGCCGCTATATTATAGAAACCATGGTTCCTAGCTACGTGAAGTTGGGTCAGTCAGTTTATTTTAATGTCTATATCTTAATATCATGGTCTAAAACGGCAACTGAAATAAAATTATATATATATATATATATATATATATATATATATATATATATATATATATATATATATATATGCGTGTGTATAAATACAAAATATTCATTTCATGAAATGATTTTCTCAATAATCATTCTGTGTTTTGTGATCTACTCGTTCATTTCTGTCTCTAATGCTCAAATACAAATGTAAAGTTAATTCATCAAGTGGAAGCTAGCTTATAAGACTTCATTCGTCCTTAAGCAAGTTAGCTATCAGACGCAGACGGTAACTTAAAGAAGAATGCCATTACTTTTGAACTGTCCAATTGCTCACCTTTGCTATTGAAGAGCAGTTCGGTTTTAGTAGCACTTGACTTAGCAGACAGTCAACCGGGTCCGGGACTGACGATTTCTTTACAGCGAGGTAAACACATAAAGTTTATACGGCATAAATACGACATTACAGCTCTCCCTTTATGGCCCTGTGAAAATATCCCCCGCCTTTATGGCGAGCTGGTGTCGTAGAGTAATATCTAATATCTCACTACTGGTAATGGCCACACACCGCAGTCTCTGTCTCCCCTTCCTCAGACTCTTCTTCTCCTTATATCACTAGGGATTCAGCAGTACAGCTCGGAAAGGTTTCCGTATAAAAGAATGTAGAGGTGTGAAAAATATTCTAGAATAGGTAATCTAAATCAAAAAATCATTAATTCCTGCGGGATCATGAAAATCGTGACGAAATTGTTAATTTTATTGTTTTATTGAATTTCATTACAATTTCAGTGACGAAATTGTGAATTATAAGCATAGAGTTACAAATGAGACTGTTGTACAGTAGATGAAGAAGAAGAAAAGTTATAACTTAAGAAGCCTATCGCGGGATCGTAACACGGCATGTCGCCCTAGGACATTTTAAAGGGAGTAGAAAATCGCTGGTTATGCCTTCCTTCAGAAGGGAAGTTACACGGGGGTCCCTAGCCTTTACGATATCAGGTACTCGTTAAAAATCCCAATCTTATTAAACCTGAGTAGGCAAATTTAGAGAACCCACTGTAGCATCGTCCGATCAGCCATAATAGCACTGAGTAACGTTAAATAAACAAACAACAATATAGTGAGTGATAATATTGTTGAACATTCAATAATTAAATGTTGAAAATTTAGTTTGCTTTCTTACTGTGAAAATATTTCGCTTCAATATTACCCAATTCAAGTCTCGCCTCAATTACCATTCTCTAGCTAACCAATTTCCAAAATTTTCTAAATAGATAGATTTATCTGTTTTCCATTACTAATACATTTTTAAATATTAAAATACTAGTTTTGCTAACCATCTTGTGAAGCAAAAAGAACTGGCCAACAAAGGACCATGCAGATATCATGTTTTTAGCTTTTTCTATCTTTACCTGTAGTAATCCTTCATTCTCCCTGAATGTAGTCTTCTTTCGTTCTCCTCCATCCATCCTCACCCCCTCCGATGCCCAAGCCTCGTTTTCTTTTTCACAAAAATCATTATCGTTTAATTTATTATTTTTAAAAGTATTTGTAATTGCTTTAAGACTCCGTTTTAAGCCACATAATGTTATATTATTTTTTCGAAGGCAGTTACTCCAAAATAAATATTGATTTATATTATTATTAATCCTTAAATTGTTAGGATATTCATACGAATGACATTAATCCGACGCTGAATTCCTATATGCTTATTTGAATATTTAAAAATTATTTACAATAACTTATCTGTAGGTTTCATGTGATTTTTTAGTCTGAAACTGGAAGTTTTGTTGTAAGATTAGAATACAGATGAGATCATTCATTTAACTTTCTCGTCTTTAATTGAAGGAGTAAATCAAATGCCAGAACTCGTCGAAATTAAATTATCCCTTCTGATTGTTTCCTAATCCTCCGAATAATTATCGAGAAGACCCTCCAGTCAGACGAAGGTAGCCTTAGACCACTTTAGCCAAACTGTATAACTTCCTTGGACGGTATAAATCGTGAAGGATATTGCAAGTTGCGGTCCCCGTTCCTTTATGAGCCTCCACCCTCGGCCTACTCAGCACTTTCTGCTCCTGAAGAACTTGGGGTCAGGTCTCATGCTTTTTTTTAGCCTTCCTCGGGGAACGGTTCCTTAAGCCAGGGCAAAAAGTCAGCAGTGAGGGGCAGCAAGTTATGCTAAGTGTGATGTGCAGTGAATTAACTACTAACTAAAATAGGAATAAGGGTATAACTAGGGTTCTACCGATATTACCGATATGGGTACAGTATCGATACTTTTCCTTTCGATACCGGTATTTTGGTATCGATACTTTTCTTCCGATATTTTATCGATATCGGTATGGAAAACTAAATATCGAAACAGTTAGCTGACTTTTTTTTTTTTTTGCTCATCCAAACGATACCTGAATAAAAAGTTGTATATTATATCCTACGGCACATTCTTTCCATATTCTCAAAAAAAAAAGAATGATATGTTTCCTTTCCCTATATGAACCCTATTATTTTATTATTATGAACCCTATCTGTACATATCAGGAAAATTAAATAATAGAAAAAAATATATATATGCATAGCGAAGAAAAATTCATTCGATACTAGAAGAATAAGGAACTCTTTCGATATTCTAAAAATATTTTCCGATACTTCACAGATGGCTAATATCTAAATTTATTATTATGTTATGAACAATATCTATACACATCAGGAAAATAAGTTAAAAGAAAAAAATAATATTTATACATAGAAAAGAAAAATTCTTTCTATACTAGATGAACAAGGTACTCTTTCGATATTCTCAAAATATCGAATGATCCTTCCGATATTTCACAGATGGCTGATATCTAAATTTTTTATTATGTTATGAACCCTATCTGTACATATCAGGGAAATTAATGAAAAGAAAAAAAAATATTATATAAGCATAGAAATGGAAATTCTTTCGATACTAGAAGAACAGGGTACTCTTTCGATATTCTAAAAATATTTCCCGATACTTCACAGATGGCTAATATTTAAATTTATTATTATGTTATGAACAATATCTGTACGCATCACGTAAATAAGTTAAAAGAAAAAAATAATATTTATACATAGAAAAGAAAAATTCTTTCTATACTAGATAAACAAGGTACTCTTTCGATATTCTCAAAATATCGAATGATCCTTCCGATATTTCACAGATGGCTGATATCTAAATTTTTTATTATGTTATGAACTCTATCTATACATTTCAGGGAAATTCATGAAAAAAAAATATTATATAAGCATAGCAATGGAAATTCTTTCATTACAAATAATATGGAAAAAAAATAATAAATATGCATATCAAAGGAAATTCTTTCGATACTAGAAGAACAGGGTACTCTTTCGATTCTTATAAATTCTTATACAACGGTTTTGGATTTCGTCTAGTTTTTTTAATGATGAATCTGGGGCTTCACCGTATATGACTGCTCCATAATCAAAAATTGCCCTAATCGTAGATCTTTAGAAGAATGAAGATATGTTTGGGTCAGCTCCCCATCTGGAATTGATAACACTGAAATTAATGTTCGAATCATGAACTGAATTATTATTAACTAAATTATGTAATAAATTATTATCAAGAATCACATTTGTTATTTCTTACTGGTTTTTATCGGGGGGATATCATCCCGACCATCGCTATTTTCTGACATTATTCCCTTTTTTTAATTTATAAATAAAATAAGTAATGTAAACCTATTTTAAAGAAAAAAGAAAGAGTGAAAATATATAATATAAAAATAAAGCCTCCTATCTGTCCCCGGTGCTAAAGCTTCAAGATTCTCTCTGCTCAAAGGCTAGCCTTTCACATATAGGGTTCATAAGATAATCTAAAATTTAGATATTAGCCATGTGTGAAGTATCGGAAAATATTTTGAGAATATCGAAAGAGTACCCTGTTCTTCTAGTATCGAAAGAATTTCCATTGCTATGCATATATATTATTTTTTTCTTTTAACTTATTTCCCTAATGTGTACAGATAGTGTTGTTAACATAATAATTTAGATATTGGCTATCTGTGAAATATCGGAATGATCATTCGATATTTTGAGAATATCAAAAGAGTACCCTGTTCTTCTAGTAACGAAAGAATGTCCTTTCCTATGCATGTATATGTTTTTTTTTTCCTTTTATTTACTTTACTTTAATATCGGAAAGATCTTTCGATACTCTGAGAATATCGAATGAGTATATATTCTTCTAATATCGAAAGAATGTCCTTTCCTATGCGTGTATATTTTTTTTCTCTTTTAATTACTTTCCCTGATGTGTATAGATAGCGTTAATAACATAATAAAAAATGTATATATCAGCCATCTGTGAAATATCGGAGATCTTTCGATACTTTGAGAATATCGAATGAGTACCATATTCTTCTAGGATCGAAAGAATGTCCTTTCCTATGCATGTATATGTTTTTTTTTCCTTTTAATTACTTTTCCTGATATGTACAGATAAGGTTCATAACATAATAAAAAATTTAGATATCTACCATCTTTGAAATATCGGAAAGATCTTTCGATACTCTGAGAATATCGAATGAGTACCATATTCTTCTAGGATCGAAAGAATGTCCTTTCCTATGCATGTATATGTTTTTTTTTTCCTTTTAATTACTTTTCCTGATATGTACAGATAAGGTTCATAACATAATAAAAAATTTAGATATCTACCATCTTTAAAATATCGGAAAGATCTTTCGATACTCTGAGAATATCGAATGAGTATATATTCTTCTAATATCGAAAGAATGTCCTTTCCCATGCGTGTATATTTTTTTTTCTCTTTTAATTACTTTCCCTGATATGTATAGATAGCGTTAATAACATAATACAAAATTTATATATCAGCCATCTGTGAAATATCGGAAAGATCTTTCGATACTTTGAGAATCTCGAATGAGAACCATATTATTCTAATAAAAAATAAAAAATAAAAGGTCATTCACTATTTGATTGATTATCCAATGTGTGACGTTTTCCTGGCAATGGAATGTTTGTAGCCATTTGACGAACCGTGCTTTTAAACGACTAAAAATCTTCCGATACCGAGTGATATCGATATTTTTCTTTCGATATTTTCTCGGTATCGATACTTTGTTCCGATATATCGCAAAGGCCTGGTATCGATATTTTTGGGTATCGGTAGAACCCTAGATATAACTACTAGGAAAAAATATACCTTAAGATTGATGAAATCGAACAGGCAATATGAATATTGTTTTGGTTTTTTCATTTTACGTCGCAATTATCCTGAATTATACGACCACTACAATTCAGATATAATTAGGCTAGGGATCTTTACGGATCATTATCTAACACAGTACAGGCTTGGGATTATATGATTTTACCACCAATCAATAATTAAGGATTTATTACTAAGTTTACTGACCATTGTAGACTTTTACTTAAAATTATTGGACAATCATGCTCATATATTTTTAAAATATTTTAATCATCACCTGACGAGAATTTTTGACGTCTTTGCTTCATTGCTTCATCATACAATACTGAAAAGACAAGAAACTGGACTACATTTTCGTCTATTTCAATAGTTACAGGACAAACGTTCTAAGCTCCCAATTAAATACAAAAGACTCATTTACATGACAGTTATCAGACCGATTTGGACATACGGAGTTGAGCTTTGGGGCTCACATCCAATTCATATCGTATCCAATCCTTACAATCCAAAATCCTTCGTAAAATCCTCAATGCTCCTTAATATGTCACAAACAAACTCATCCATTGATCCTAATATCCCATATGTTGCTGATATGGCTCAAACTAGATACCTATCCTTCCATGACAACCTCCATACACACTTATAGTCTCTCAACTTGCTTTCCATACTATTCCTGATAACCCTCCAAGGCGTCTGATAAGAAGGGGGCCTCGAGACCTTCTACTATAGAACTTTATTAGAGTGCTACCGATTTGTACTTTCTGCAAATTTACTTGATGTAATATTATTAAAGTTCTAATTTTCAAGAAATTAATCTAAAAAAAAAATGCTGCATTAGAGGGAGACAACATAAAAAAAAACGAATGATAACAAAATCGGGGGGTTGAGTTTGGTCTTGCAGCTACATAACTATCATCTAACTATCATACAAAAATTAATTAGCTGAATGATCAAAGAATTCATTATGATGAGTGAGGATTGTGAAGCATTGCGCGGGGAGGGGGAAGGTAAGAGCCGCGACTTTAAGGTAAATTTGCTGCGTATGGAGATTCCCATCCAGTATCATTTTGGACTTGGAGAAGATCAAAAATATATAATAGGCCTATATGAGTCGAAAAGCCAAATACAAATATTTGGTTGGAAATTTTTTTCAAAAGATCGAATGATAACAATAAGACACCATATGACCGAGTCAAAGAAGAGTAATTATTTGTATACTGTTATAAATATTAAATTATCCGTAGAATTCAGGCATCCGTGTCCATCAACCTCATTTTTTCCTTAGGAAACGTTAATTTCTATCTAAAAATTTATAAATTGAATAAACAAACCTACAAAAGTGCAAGAAAAGTTCTCAAGAAAGAATCGACAACAAAAGAAGAAAAAAAGTTGGTGCTGCTGATTGGACCCGCACCGACATGAAAGAAGCGAGGGTCGGACACTAGGGCTGAGACCAGCCGGCGTTCAATTAGATAGCCCTTGTCCAAATATTGGGCCTCCAATCCTGTCCTAATCTGCAAATTGCCGGCCCTTTCCTTTGTGTTCTCGCCAAATAAAATTATTCTATTCAATAGTCCCTTACATGTTACGTCCCTTCCTAAGTGCACAATGCTAATTAGAAGGAAGGCCGTTCTTATTTTAGCTACTGTAATATTTATCTTCGTTTAAAGTTTTATTTAATGTTTTGAGACATAGGATGTTTGAAAATTGTATTTAGTACACTGAGTTAGCATATGTATCTTTATTTTCAAGCGGATTCTTATATTTATATGGAATAGAAGATGGTTGATATTTATTAGATATTATTTAGTACATATTATAGGTCTCCATCGAGGCTTAATAGTCACAAGAATCCCAATACAAATGAACTAATGTACACACGCAATGTGGACCGAAGCTTTGCTTTTAAAATTTAGTTGGTTAATGTTTAAGATTCTATTTTTGATCTCTACAAAGATAAACCTCCAATTATTTCATTTAAATATCTATATTTCAATCATTGCATTTAAATATGTTTGTATTATAAGACCTGCAATGTTGACTGAAACGTCAGATTCTAATAATTAATTTTCTCATTTTTTAAGGAATTATTTTATTGATGCACACCCGGATCATTTTACTCCCTATTATAACTTTAAGTTAGAATAAGCGAAAAATGTTCGATATTTTTTCTTTCAAGACTTTAACATATTACTGTAATATAATAAATGTGCTTCCTTTTTGGAATATTTTTAAAACAACGCGAAATATTTTATGGATCACCACAATTGCTACTTTTATTAGCCGCCGATGTGTCTTATATAAGTATGTGAGACAAATTAATATTTTGTCAATAAAGTATTAGTTTTAATTACTAATTTATTGCATTGACTAGGATAATGACGTAAATTGTCATATATGGAAGTAAAGCCTGTATACTTAAGTCTTGTTAACCTGGGGCGGCTGCATTCAATTTAGCCAGGCCCGACACAAATATTGGCCCAACGGGTACGGACCCTGAATGCTAAAGACCCTGAGTTCCGCACTCAGGCTACGACCCCGTACAGCTAACGATAATTATATCCAATTACTGAAATCCTCATTCCGAATTCTATTTGAACAACCCTGGGCCTGCCTCCTTCATTCTCTCCTGGCTGCGTTATACCGCCCCGTTTCATTCTCCATGGTATTAAGGAACAGTTTTTAATAATATCTAGTGTCTTGTCATTAATTCGAGGTGTAATTAAATTTAGTAACTTCCTAATTCAAGCCTTGATATTATAGTAATATCTATGCAAGAAAAAAAATACTTTGTGTTCTTTACAGTTATTGATTTTCGTCATGTTATTTGGCGAAAATTGGCTGATCTAACACCTGTTAAAAATCTTTACATAATTTTCAAGTCATTTTTATTATTATATATCAAAGGGATTCTAGTGTAAAGATTTACATAGTCCATAGCTACCACGCATAGATAAATTTCATCGATATTTTTATTGAATTGTAAGCCAAAGAATTTTTTGACTCCTTATATATATATATCAAATTTAATCCGCAAAGCCAGTAGTAAATACAATAGGTATGGGAGGATACCAATACTAATATTTTTTCTATTAAAGGGATCGTGCACAACTCGTCTCTTATCTTTCTAAGGTATATCATCTCTTGAGACTTACACAGTCTCTATAAAGTTCATTTTTATTGGAATACCTTGTTGCATTACCTCTGCCAAATCATTCCCTGCACAACCATTGTCCTGGAAAAAGTAAATTCCCTACCATGTAATGAACCCAAGACCCTTAGTTGTTTTCTGTCTATCTCTGAGGAATCGAACGTTAAAATTCATCGAATTGTTGCTCAAAATTCAAGATAAACCAACGTAATGATAAAATTTATTAATCAACTCACCATCTTGAAAACTTTCCATATTTTCTGTCAATAATAAAGCTTTTTCAATATTAATATTTCATCTAAAGCTGATTCGCATGAATAGAGTTTTGTCAGATTTATATAAACGTTTCGGTATTTTTTATCTAATATATTTAATTTATACTTAAACATAAAAGGCATGTAATAGTTGTTCTTAAATAGCAATAACTTCTCACTTCCTAAAAATATTAAAAACATAATGGGGTGGGGGACAAAAAAAGGGGGTGGTGAGAGAGAGGTCGGTGTTATTTTGCTAAAGACAAACAGGCCTAAGTAGCTTCTCCATTCCACGAACACTTTTTTTATACAATATGATAAAATATTGATTTGCATAAAGGATTTTTCAATTTTCGGACAGTATAATTCCGCGCCTTATTAGAATTATTAATACCCCTTTGATAATGAGGACAGAGAAGCGAAAGTTGCGATGGAGATAAGACGAAATGGGTTGGAGGAATGAGAAGGAATTCCAAAGCGGGAAGGATAAAGGGCGACCAAGTTGCTAAGAGTGAAGAATTTCAAAAGCTGGAGTGCTTTTGAGCGGCTAGGCCTCACAAGAGTTTTTCTCACTGATTACATCTCTCTCTCTCTCTCTCTCTCTCTCTCTCTCTCTCTCTCTCTCACTCACCCTTTCACTCTCTCTCACTCCATCCCTGTTGCTCCAGGAATGAATCTCCGTGCTCAGTCCACAACTTCACATCTTCACTAACAGCCAGTTAACAGTTCGTGTACGCCCTTTTCCTTATTTTTCTATAAACATCTCTTTCTAAGAAATAATTAGAATTATTGGAAATTACATAGATAAGATTAAAAAATGTGTAATTTCACTTACTTCGTACTTACACTTAAACTTAATTCAATTATTAAGTTTTATATTCAATTATTATCTAACTTATATTTGTATCCTTTACTGCTGCAATTGCTTAATTAAACAGTTAATGCTCATATATTTTTTTCTTTCTGATATGTATTTTTATATTTTTTCTATATTTTCTTAACAAGAATGAAGCATGAAAATAACACAGTCTTTAAGGCTTAAAGAAGCTATAATAATCCTATTATAGCTCATTAGTCAATGAGCAATCCTGCAAAGAATAAATATATAGATTAGGCTATGATAATTTAATTTAACAAGATTTTACAATAGACAAATTTAAGTTATAAAGATTTTAAATCGTTGAGAAAGGGTATTTTTGAAATAATTCTATAATGATCTAGGAACTTTTATAAGGATTTGTGTAATTAGTCTTAGTTGGAATAAAGTTTCTCTTAATGAATAGTTTTCAATATCGTTAATGATAGCAACACATTTTTATCAATTATTACTTCGAATTTGACTTATTTAATTTTCCGTCATCTATTTAGAATCACATGGCTGAACCTTATAGAACTAAACTTACACCATTTAAATAATTTAAATTTAACTAAACAATATTTCTTATATAAACTATGAAGTTTATAATGTTTATGAAAACAATTAGTTTTTGTATATTTTTTTTTTATAGCTCATAAATATATTACAACAATTTTATGACATGCACAAGAGCAGTTGAGCAATGAGGTCAGTTATATTTTCAGCAGAACTAGAGTAAATGCCATGGCTTATCTGGCTTGTTATTATTGTGCTAGGTTATAATGGAATTTGAATAAAAACATGGATTGCAAGAGTATCGAAGAAGTAGGAATATTAAAGAATTCACCACTGTCGGAAGAACTGATGGTTGAAGCAATGATACTCCTATTTATTTAAGGAGTAGTTCATTATCTTTCAACATATGATAGAATCTCGTTTATCCGGAAAATGAGGCTATGATTATTTCGGATTAAATATGATATTATTAGTAAATATATTAACATATATTTGAGTAACGTACATCATCCGACAATATGATATGTGCTTTACCATCTAACAAAGTCATTTTCTGTTTGTCATTTATTGTTCATATAAATTATATATATATCTATGGATATCTGTGTGCCAGAACTGTCAGATTTCCAATAATCACTGGTTTGAATATATTATTCCAAAAACCGGCGTAGAATGGCAACCGTGCCAAATCATGTAATGACTCCCATTAAAGGGCCCGAGGCAGATATAGATAGGAATCCCTTGGACTCCCCCAGGACGGCAGATATAGGGAGGAGATCGATGGCCGATGTACCACGGTACCAGGAGTACAATGCACTAGTGACAGATGAGGTAATTAAAGCGGATCTAACAATGGAATAGCTTTGATTCGCCAGGAGTCAAAAGTTTGCTGGCGGCCAACAAAGCCTGCCAATCTCCCGCGCCCGCTCCAAAACAATATGATCCTGCCCTCTCCAACCCTTCCCTACAAAGGGTTATCAAAAATTTTGCCGGGCCATTGCTCCCTTTTTGTTGTGTTTTCGCTTATCGCAACTCTCTCCCTTCTCCAACGGTTATATTAATTACTCTAAACCGCTGTTCCCCATTTTACGGATGTTATTTTCATTTCGTATTTAAAATAAAACAAAAAAAAAATTATAAACGAAATTAATAACCATGGAAGATATGTTTTTGTTTCTAAATATGAAGCTTTACATTTTTTTCAATGTAGCTAACATGCTTGAAAATAAACCAAACCTGATTTATAATTATCATATGCTTACTATGTAACAACAGTTTTGTATAATGTATAATAAAGAACATACACCGTATAATATTAAAAGAATATATTATTATCATTAGAAATTGTTTATAATATAGCCTTCTAGTATTATGCAATTAAAATTTACATAGTTACTTAGTTTAATTATTTTTTAATCATTTAACTTTATCCCCTTTTACAATATTATTTTAATTTTTAGAATATAATAGAATGAACAAAAGAAATTAAAAAAAACAACGTTTTTTGGTTAATTAATCACAGAAGTAATTTAAAAATTTGCTATGCAAGAATCAGTTGGCTCAAAATAATCATAAAACAATATTTAAAATAGAGCACCTACATAAAAAAATCGATTAAAAATAGAGTTTGTAAGCACTAACAGAAAATTACTCATTCATAAATGTTATGGATATAAATATAGATAGGTTCTAGTGGTCATTAAAAAAGGAACCATACTGTTCTTTCATGCAATCGTTCAAAAAAATCCCCAAAAAATCATTAAATTAACGGTAGTTGAGTATTTTTTTATAATCATAAACATAATTTTTTATCATTAGTTTTCAATGTGCATCAGTATTCCTATCCATCAGCTAAGTGGTTCAAGAATAAGCACTGGTAGTTTCTGAAATCTTTCTTCCTCCAACAGTAAGAGAATGGGCGACTTTTGATTCAGTGATATTTTTCAGGTGTTTATAATGCGCTCAATAATTGTAGTTCAGATTATTTCATTTTAATTTTAATGTACGATTTCTTTATGCTATCATTAATATCGTCGATACAAATGCAAAGTGCCGACAGTGGAACACAGCAGGTTTCAGAGTGAAAAAAACTGGTTCATTCAAAATCAGTGCGTTATTCAAACGTATTTTATGTTATGCGGTTTTGTACCCTATGAATTTTATAGCAATTATCAATCATAACCAATCGTTTTATAGATCGAAAACGAAAAAATTATAATGAATATATGCTATGAGCATCATTGGTGTATGTAGTAGATTCTAACAAGTCGCAACAAAAGGATTTTTCAGGGTTATATACGGGCATCTACTACTATTTATCTACAGATTTTAAAGCATAAAAAATTTTAGTAATGGTTACATATCTATTTTATTGTTTAGAGGGTCAATAGCTAAGTTGGAAATAACTTATATTGCTTTCGTATATTTTAGAATACATACAATAAAGTAGACAGATAAAGGAAAACACAGGGGCAGTATATGTTAACGACCAAAGGGCCAGGATAATAAATTTAATTACCAATAAAGGTAAGGCAGGGGACAGAGCTGGGGGGAATGTCCCTCGGGAAAAGGCCCCTGCCCCCAAATCCCTGGGCATTAGGGCAAATCCTCGGCTCCAGTGCTGTTTGTCTCTCATAAAAAAGGGAAAATATTTCTCCCTACCCTACTAGGGATTCCCATTTTGTTTATTTCTTATTTAACTTAATTTCACGTTTATATAGTCCGTTACAGATTACAGGCAGTGAAGGTGAATTTTTTAGCAACCATCCTCTAGAAAGATGAGTAAACATTGAGATATTTTCATACATTTGATGAGTAAATTTATTATGTATGCTTATTTAATTTGTGCCTGTATATTAAATATTGAATTTGCTTGAGTTCCAACCGCCTCACAGTGGAGTATTAGCCCTTAAAACCTGGCCAAAACTAGAAATACCGAAATTCAATAAATGCTATCAATATTGTTATTAGCTGATTCATAACTATCTGGCCTATCTGATCCGCACTATATCAGGACGATAAGCCGCTCTGACCTATCTTAAACGACAGTTGGACACAAGTTTTCGACGACGCGAAGGATCACTCGGTATATTTTTTATGTTGACTATAATTAGTCATATAGTTTTTATGGTTCAATAGACCAGCGATATATTTTCCTCAGTTGTTTGCGAGGTAAATAACTAATGTTTTCATGGTTTATTGGAAATTAATATCAGCACTTAATTGCATATTTCACTGTTTTTGTAAATCTTAGAAGTAAAATATTTATTTAAGGTGAGGTAATTAATAATGTTCCGAGACTGTCCGGCATAATTTTTTGATACCATATTATTCTACTTTTAACACTTAAATAACCCATCCAGTAAAATCTTCCGCATGTAGATAGACGCCTTATGAGTTTAAAAATTCTTATTTTTAATGGGGTTTGAAGGAAAAAAGGAAAAAATCTCAAATAGCTTTATGTTTTTGAACATTTTCGACCTGTTTACACTTAAATCTTATGAATAGTGGCACTAATAAAGTGCGTACTAATTTTTAATTCGAAACCAGCTTGTTTATCTTTTTATTTTTAAATTAAAAAATTAATTATTTTTTTATTTTCAGGCTTGAAAATGGAGCGAGAATTAACTCGTTTACAATTGTTTGAGCTTTAAATTCAAAAAGTGAATTACCATTGATAAAAAATAGAAGAAACTTCATTGCAATGAGTTGGTATTTTTACGAGTTCTAACCCAAATATATGTTCTGGTAAATGGTGGTTTTTAATTTTTAAATAGATTAATAACAACTGTCCAGATGGTTATGTTTGTTATCATTCTGTATCATTGTGGTTGAGAAAGAGAATTGTACTCCGAATATTGCACTAAATGGTTTTGAATAACTACAGAATATATTATATACATATTTATGTATATAATATATACATAGAAATAAACATGTACATAAAAAAAAGATGCTATAAATAATTTTGAAATCTACTAAAATTAGTTAAAAGATTTTTATTGATCTGATTAACAACCTACCCTGAGCATTTTATCAAGGAAATTGAAGTTAAATAAGAATAGAATAATTAATTAATCATAACTTTTTAATCTCTTTAGCGGTATAACTCTGTTGATGCTTAAAAATACCCTTAAATATATAAACAAGCATAAATAAACTTATTTTACCACTTAAATAACAGGTATCAATAGATTAATATTTTTGGCCAGGTTTTAAGGGCTAATCCTCTACTGTGCGCCTCTCCTGGATAGGTGAGTTTAACTTCTGAATACAATAATCTATCGCTATGGTTTTCGCAACATCTTTTTTTCTAATTGGCATGATGAGGTTGTACTTTTTTTTTTCAATTTACTTGAGCCGAATGAAGAAGCCATAATATGAAACACGGCACAACAAGTAAAATTTTGATTGCTGTGTCTAATGATAATGATGATAAACAACAGTTCGAGTATGATGAAGATGAGTGGTCTATATGTTGGAGAAGAAAAATAAAAGGTGAATTAGATCTCGCTCATGTAGATGTATTTCACAATCTGGTGATTAGAACCTTTAGGTCTCCTCTTTTAAAAGCTTGTTGAAGTCAGTGCATTAAGGAGTTACGTTCTGATCCTATTAACTGCCTGCAAGTGTTCCCAGGCTGCCCCTACTCATCCCACGTGCCTTGCATATTGGTATACATATAACCAGATTATCCGAAGATAATGATAGGAAGGGGCTTAAACTACATCTCTTCGGAGGTACTACACCTACATACTAATGATACCAAAGCCACTCAAATACCGTAGAGGTACTAGATTATATGTCCACCTACATCCATAACAAAGAATTAGCCATATCAATCGTTCCATTATTCTTTTTATTCGAATCTGGGTAGAGTCCAGGGTGGGCCTTGGCTTCCTGGGCACCCTTATCCATAATTTTCTCCTTCTCAGTTGCTTTTGCTCATCCTCCATATCATTCGGCCATCTTCCTCGGTATATTTCTTCTTGTTCTGTATATTCTGCTTTGGAGTATCTTTTGTCAGGTCCGATCATCTGGTTTTCTCAGAACGTGCCACTGCCAATCGATCCGGCCGAATTTCAAAAATATCACTATTTCAGTTCCACTTCATCTAATTATTGAGTTGTCCTGAAAAAAATGAAGGATTTTATTTTTTCTTTAAAATGCCCCTCCAAATATTAAACTGTTTATGCTTTTAGAACTTTTGACTTTTTCAAATGTAAAAATTTACTAACCTTCTATAACACAAAAATATCTGTTTGCCTTTGTAACATTTTGCTATTTGGAAATAATTAAGTATTTACCAAGATGTCAAAGGGTGATAGGGCTTTGATAATATAATAATTTTTTTATACTCGGCTGCAACTGGGCCCAAACGACCAGAAATACACGTACCAACGAAGTCTGGAGCGAAGGCTGTATAATTGAGTGCACTGTTCAACGGTGTTTAAGAAATTTCGAGAGGAAGACTTGACCTTTGAAGACAATTAAGGCCGTGGAAGAAATTCTGCTATCTAGAACATTGTCATCATGGTCAGAACTTCTTTCGCGGCCTTCTTTGTTTTCAAGGCTTACGTTTCCCTCTCGAAATCTCCGGAACCACTGTTGAACAGTGCACTCACTTATACTGGTAGATGGTAGATATATGGGTGAATCTCAAATGGCTGTAGTTGAAAATAATGTTTAATTGGGAAATAAAAAATCTGGGGAAAGCAAAAGCGAGCAATTAAAATGTATACGAAATAATAAGATATGAGAAAGTTTTATGATACATCAGATTTTTTAAAAATTCATGATGTGTTTATTTCGTATTCTTTAATCGTTGTTATAGACCGAATTATTAACTTTTCAGTTTTTTCCACTAGCTGACATGAAAAAATCATTTAATATTTAAAGAGGATCGGTGTTAGAAACGCCTTGATCTAAAAGAGCCCGGACGCTTACACGGCAATTAGAGGCGACCACTGCGAAATATTCAACAACACGTTATCATTTCCTTTTGTATACAAACAGCAAGTTCCCCGGGCCGACGGTTTCCTACAATATTCACGTTTCTTCACACCGTTTCAATAATAAATTTCTAATGAACCTTCGTGGAAGGTGAAAATAATACGGGGAGACTCGGAGAGGGCTTGGTGATTAGATAATTATATTAATATTTAAGGATGTTACCGGGTCACTCGGAAGGGCCAATAATAAAAAAGATACATATAATTAACAGGCGGGCTCGCCCTTCTGTTGAACAGGGAAAAAAATAATTAATTCCCCTCAAGGAAACGGGGCATGATTTTTTTTAAATGCCGTAGAGTTAATTTTTTCACAGAAGTGCGTATAAAATAAGTCAATTTCTTGATTTTGCTTCGAATCATTACTAAGAGATAAGAAGTATGAACTGTATGACGTGTATTCCGGAATAAACTCTCTACATGCCTAAATTTTAACGAACGAAATATAGCTGCCTAAGGGAAAACAATGTGATTAACTCAATGCCCTGAAAAAGTACCAGAATGGAGTTATACTGTTCTTTCTATGTAGTCCTCCATTGATTAGATTAATAATTTGACCAATAGATTTTTAGATAAAACAAGTTATAAAGTGTAGAAATAGGAAAGAGTCCTTATAGTTCATATCTATCTGTTTTTATTACTATGAACAATTAGAAATGATAAACTTAATCAAGCAAAAAACCAATATCCAGTCTACACAGTTTTTTATTTAGACGTTTCGACCATTAGTCATTCTCAATAGTTCAATGTTGCTAAAATTATGTATCTATCCAACAACATATCGACACCTTATTCACATATGTGTTATGTTCCAAAAACAAGATTTTACAGAAGTCAACTTTGATAATAATTTAACACAAGAAATACAGTTCAAGTTTTAGCACAAAATATATTTTTGTAACCTTCACAACTTCTCTATTAATTTTATATCAACATATGTTCTATGACTTCCTGATCACAACTTTACAATATTATTTATATAAGAAAACCCATTATTGAACAATTGACACTCAACACATTTGTGAACTTAGGCATCGATATGTGGCTCTATAAAGCTATAAGTCAAATTCATCTTGAAATGTGTAATATTATATTATTAAATTCCGAAATATTCATCATCTGATATCAAATTAAAATGTGTCAACCGTTAACTTCACAACTGCTTTTATTTTTATCAATATTTATTTAAATAAGAAATATAACTAGATTGTAAATGCATTATATAATGAGATTGATTTAAGGATGCCCCACAGCCAACTTCTAGTCTGTTTTTATTTCATGATAAATTATGAAATAAACAAATCATTCGTAAGAGGAAGAAATTAATAAATTAGACATATCTATCTTAAATATTTAATACCTGCCTAGCATACTATACTAATATACAGACACACAAAGGCTAATAAATATGTCAGCTGAATATCAATGCAATATTTTGAAAACTGGTGTATTTTTTACAATAAATTAAAAGATTGGTAAAAGTATTATAAAAGTATTATATTTAAACCTTAAGAGCCCTGGTAGCTCAGATGGTTAGAGCACCGCACTAGAGATGCGGACGACCCGGGTTCGAATCCCGGCTAGGAAAAATCTTTTCTCTTCAAAATAAAAATATTTGAAAATATTAGAATATTAATCGGGTAGTTCCTTAAAATAATCAATTAACTAAAGACACAGTTATAAAACAATGATAGTTCTACTCCAAGCTGCTCCAAGTGCTTTTATATCAATCACAAGAATTATTTCAAATTGACCTCATAGTGTTTTTAAAATGGGTGTCTAATTTCAGTTTCAAGAAGTAACCATGTCTATCTAAAATTGTTTTAGGAGTAAATTTAACCAATTTAAATCTATTTAATGTAAAGGCTATTAACGCTGCAAGAATACATCAATTACCTAAATTGGGATTTCAATGGATTTGGTGGAAACACATCGAACCTCCAATTTTAAAATTTCTATAACATCAACCAGCATCTATTAATTTTAAAATATTGCTCGAAGTGGCACTATTCAAAATAACTTTTTAGGTTCCTTATAATAGTGGATTTTAAATATTTTAATAATAGATAGTTGTATTCAATTTACAAATGGAATTTACATAACTTTGTGGAATTCGATAAATGTTTAAGCAGAATAATCCTGAAAAAAATAAATTGGAATCGGAAAAGAGAAAAGTACTTCTTGAATGGTTATTAGTTGACCGAACAAATATGGATAAGAAAATGTTCCGTGTGGGGGTAAAAAAAATCCTTAAATAATAATGTACTATTTATTACAAGACTACATTTCTACCCACATTGCAGGTCTTCATCAGCTTTAAATAAATCATAATAACTAAATAATTGAAATAAATAAATAAAAATAAAACAAAATAATCTTAAAAAATAAAATTATCGGAGTAAACAAGAAACAAAAGCATAGATAATTTAAACTACAAACTAAAAGCATTTTTTCCCAAAGTTAAACTAAAACAATGGGGGTAGGAATCAGATATTATTGTTTTAGAATTTGAAGAAAAATATGTTTATTTATTTTTTTTTCCGCAATAATCTGCCAGCAAGGACCATCGCGAATATCAGTTCAAATTTGGGAAATAATACTTTTAGTTTATAGCTTAAATTATCTATGCTTTTGTTTCTTGTTTACTCCGATAATTTTATTTTTCAAGATTATTTTGTTTTATTTTTATTTATTTATTTCAATTATTTAGTTATTATGATTTATCTTAAGCTGATGAAGACCTGCAATGTGGGTAGAAATGTAGTCTTGTAATAAATAGTACATTATTATTTAAGGATTTCTTTTACCCCCACACGGACCATCTTCTTCACACTCTCCGCCTTCCTTCTACTCCAACACTCTCTCATCTTCCCGGGCTGTTCCTCTCGCTCCTCCTTAGTCCATTTTCTCTCTCGTCTCTCCTTCATTCCTGCAAGAACCCTAACTTCTTTTAGTTTTCCCGAAAAGCTCATTATACAAGAAGTCCTTATCCTTGATTTTTAGCTTATTCAACTCCTCTTTTATTCGTTTCACATATCCACCTATACCCTTACAGCTTAAGACTTTATCAAAGATTTTTTTGTTCAACCTCTTATTGTCCTGATGACTGTTTCAAGATTATTTTATAATTTAGTTTATTCTTGTATATTAATAATTTTTTTAAATTTTATTATTAATTCATTTTTAAATATCTAGTATCTTGTCCATCCAGCCCTGAAGAAGAACTGCGAGAAAGTGCGTCGAAACGTCAACTATTATTCGATATTATTTTTTGGGGGTTACTGTCCACTTCTTATAACCCCACATTATACTCAAACTCCAAATTATAAATTTCATTTTAGATTAAATAAAAGTATCTGTTATTACAATATTTAAAATACACTTGCTTGATTGTAATGTACCTTTGAAGTTATTTTGAACAATGCCTTATTGTGGATATTCTGATTATATTTATTTATAATTATATGTTTCTAATAAATATTTTATCAATATTTTTCATCTGCATCCGTATCTTTTTCTTCTCAAAAAAATATTTCATTCACTACTTTTTTTTTAATGCCCTTAAAAATGATTTGTCATATTCCACCGTTCTGAACTTAACATCAACGGATTGCTGTAGCACTTCCCTATGTATCGTATGGGAACACGGGCGGATGGGACATCTATTGTAGACCAAAGCACAAAATGCTAGCCACCGGACAATTTGCGGTGGTGAAATTCAATTAGCTGGGGATTTAATGACAGGGGCGATATCGACTTTAGTGTTTGCCGCCGTGGAATTAGCTTATTGCCCGCTCTTTGTGTCTCCACGGTCAACAGCATTAGCTTCAGTGCCGCATTCCCTCTATCTGCTCCATTCATAAATTAATATTTTAGTCAGTATCTTCTTTTATGATCAGAATTTCCTTTTGTCGTTTCGTTCTATTGGTCGGGATGGACAGTTATTTCCGTACATTTGCCTGAATCCTTTTTATTAATGACCATCTATTAAATTCGATAGAAAAAAACATAGCCACTTTAACTAATGAAGAGCCTTAGGTTCAGTAAAAGATAGATACTGTACTGTTTCAAGGACAACGGTAGTGCAGGAAGGTGATTTGTCCGAGATTACTCACAACTGCCAGATTTTTATCACTATAGAGGGTAGCCATTTTACGGAGGGTAGAGCCCAATGAGGGTCTTTAGGTCCCAAAACCTCTATCCGTGGCTGTTAAGAGACTAAATAGATTATTTGCTAGACTTGAATCTGGGAAGTCAGCGCTCTACAAACTGAGCTATCCCAGTCCCTTTAAATTCAATTACAGGTACCAAAGTTGAGCAATAAATTTCCAGAATATGCGGATGAAGTACTCCGTGCATATAAAAATAATTTGATTGAACAAATTCTTGCTTCTAGTACCTTTACGGTGGAAACACCCCTTGTGTTTAATTTTCCCATCCCTTATTACATCAACAACTATTTTTTATCCATTCTGAATCCTATTTAAGCGCATTTCATATCAAACTTCCTCTTCTATAGTTTCCAACGTTCATCAGTGTTTTGGCTGCGTATTTAACTTCCATCGAAAGCCAGCTTCTTTCATTATAATAAGAAATGATTGTTTCTTTTTCAGCAGGACTAAGAAGAACTTCAAGAAACTTTTGAGAGGTCATCGAGCCAGTACGCCTAACATCTTCTATCTTGTCCAATAGCTGTTAGTGCATATTGTTCCAAAGTTGCAGTTTACATTTCGAAAAATATCCCGTTTTCAAGAGAACATGAAGATATTTGCAATCTCTATGTTTATGATCAATTGTTTTTTTTTTTGTTTTTTTTTACAAAGAGGCGTGAAAATTTATAAAAGTGGCTTAATCTTGATGAACACCAAACTATTACTATTTCATTCTATAGCTACAATTTCATTAACTAATTGAGACTGTGTGTGATAATGAATACACTTTTGAGATCTAAAGTTACCGTAATATGATAATGCTCATCAAGTCACTGCCTTCGGAATATATTTTATTAATGAGTGAAAAAAAAGATGTTTAATCACTGCCTGGATAATTACAATTAAGAAATCAGAGGCTGGTGATGGCCTAATGGTCGGATTTAATGGAGCAGTCGGAAAATATTTTAATGAACCTGACTGAGCCCTTCCCGGGCCGTTTTAATAATATCGTTCGAACCCTCTTCAATCACGGAACATCGTTTATGCTTCCTCATTGTGCCTGTTCATTTGCCACTGCGGATTATTTGTAACTCTGTTTTGTTTGCTAATCAAATCTCAACACATTATTTGACACTGAAATACAACTAAATAATATTAATAAATCGATAATGTTTAATGTCAATTCTAACTATATACTTAAATGGAAAAATATAATTGAGTAGGTGAGGTGCAAAACTCGTTCGTTCCATTTTTTTGAAAAAACTTTCTCATTTCATACTTAGTTACTTTTTTTTTTGTTATCATTAAATAAGTATTTTTTTTCATTCCCAGCTCACTTCCACAGGGAAGCTGTACCTTTCGAAAGCAAAAAAAAAATTTTTTATCTGGCCACTTTACGAGACGAGGTAAGTTTTTTGAGTTTCCTGAAAAACGTGTTCCTGTGGAACAAACGAGTTTTGCAACTCACCTCCTCAATTATTCTAATCTAATTAGGGAAAAAATGAATTATGTAATTGCAATGAATTATTATGATATTGTTTATCGAAGATATACATATAATTAACTCCATGGCTGGATATTTTCATGTTTAAATAATATTTCTAAACTATACGTTTGTGCTGATCCGGTAATTTATCGTAAGGTATGAATGTAAAATCTTTGTTCAGGAGCATGATTGAAATTGGCAAATAGCAATAAAATATTTGAAGAGCACGGTTTAGGCAGTTGGCTAAATATAAGTAAAAAAGTGAAAGAGAACAATAAAAAGTTGTTAACAACCATACACAAAATAATATCATCTATAATTGACTAGGGAAAATAATATTGAGAAAAGAAATATTTCCAATGAAATTTACTTTTTTATGTTATGATTTTATTCTATTTAAATTTTACAGGCTACGTAACATTATGCATTTACCAAAACCATCAAAGATATTATACTTACAAGAAGTTTTAATATTTCTATATTTATTTATAGATTATGATTCTTAAATCTTATAAATCAGACATTTATAGGTCTTTCACTCTTTCATAAAAAAATTAACCAAATTCTAAAAACACTTAAAAATCAATATCATAACATTATTGTTAGTTAATTTAATTTCTTAAACACCTTTAAATATACCGATACTAAAAACTACCATTCTATTCACTAACAGCTTTTGATATACCGAAATTCGAAACTCCCTGGTAACTTCTAGTACTTTTTTATTTTATAAACTATTCCAAATTTACAACTTTCAATGAATTTTATTTTTATTGTTTTTCTGTATATGATAATGATCATTTTTTCATCATAATTGTGGTATTTATTTTTACTGTTATTTCATTAATTACGAATATGTTATATAGAGAATAGTTAACTACATAATAAACCCATAATAGCTCCTAACTATGACGAACCCGATCAATAGTAGTGGAAAGACGCCTGGTTAAAGGTGCAAGACGGTGAGATACAGTTCCGCATGACATGAGCGTCTTGAAGAAAGGTGTCTTGTGCCGTTGACGTTGCAGGTTAGTATTCCAGCCTTCCAGCGGCTGTTTTCTTTGCCTCCAGCGCCTCCAGGGCAAATATTTATGGAGTTGATTGACTCTCATGGAGTTTGCTACGCCCTTTACACCGCCAATACACTACTCTCAAAGCCCCACTCCTACTGGAATTCCCCTTTTACAACTAGATCATCCTAACGGGTATTAGGAAAACTGCAATGTGGGGAACAGGAAAAATCATTGGAAAATATCTCAGTTACTTGACCAATTTACTTAGCATTTTTTTTAAATGGGGTCATTACTACTTTTGGACTCCCAGTTACTTTTTAATAGCGTCTGTCAATTACTTTATTGTTCAGTAATTGAATAAATCATATGACGATTATCATGAATATAATTTATATTAGGAATTTAATAAACTGCTTAACATATAAAAAAAAGAAGAGAGTACTAATTTTTTTTGTACACAAAAAAAGGCGGTATCCACATGAGAAGACATTCCGAAATAGAACATGAATTTAATATTAAAAACATAATTCGTTCTGTTACGAATCGTTCGAAATTCAAATGGTTTAAGTTCGATTTAAAAGAATTTTTGTGATTTTAGAGGAATAAGAACAATATTTATTTGAACAATCTTGAGAGATATGGCTGATTTTTACCTATTTAAAATGTTATTTGATACGTATTGTAGAATTTGTTTTTATATTGCATTAATCTGTTGCATTTATTAGAATTTTTGATGATATTTACTCATTTCACATACTTGGACGTTTTTCCAAAATATATTCTCTGAATATAATAACTTTTTAAATATTAATTATGACTCGAGTTCCTAACTGCGAGATCTCAATGCTCCGTAACTTATCAAATAGTATTTTTAAAAAAGTGCCCGAAAAATTAGTTACATTATATTCCAATTTTGCATTTTTTATATTTGATAAACACATATTACTTAAATGTGTATTATTCTACACTTTATTTAACGAAAATAAATATCTTTCTATTGTCAATTATAACTTGATTTCCTAAGGATACAGCAGCTCGTGAACTGTTCTTAGAAACAAGGTCGAAAGGTAATTGAATATAGTATTTACTATTGTAAAAAAAGGATGATTATGTGGTTTGTGGGATGATTCATGATGCAATAAGAAGGGAAGGGAAAAGAAAGACTTGAACTGAAAATGTGAAAGTGAAAATGGCTGCAATAATACTATACTATATACTATAATTAATTATGTTGAACCAAAATATTATATTCAATTTATCGCTATACAAAGCGTTAACGAATATTTATGTTTGTTAAATTCATTTCTTGGAGTTGATATATGTGAGAGTTGAGTCACAACGGAGAAACATACAAGCCGATTTACCGCAATAGAAATACCTCCGCAGGGTCGCTGGCTAAACAATAAGAGAACGGGTGAGAAATCTAAGAATAAGGGCAGTATTGGGAATCCCGGCATTAAAAGATTCCTTGCAGAAACGGCGGCTGACGTGGTGTGGACACATTTGCCGAATGAGTCACGATCGAGACCTATGGAAGGTGTTCGAAGCTAGACCTACAGGCACAAGATGACGACAATGAACTTCGTATAGAGAATATGTTCGCAAGTTGGGAGAGGAAAAATGAAAAACCTTGGAGCAGATGATGATGATGGCACGGGACCGACAGGACTGGCACAGTTGGGTAGAGGCTCCTCCACACTGAAAGGTATACGGAGGAAGGGAAAGAAGAATGATATCTTTTTTATTAAATAATACATCTCATTTCATAATATATGTGGCATATATTCATTATTGTTTATAGTATTTCTATTATTATTCGTATTTTATATATTATAGCTAATGACATATTTATGTTTTTTATGATTCTGTAATATTACCTAAAAGGTATCTAGAAACATATTGAAATACATTTACCTATTTATCCATGTTAAACAATAATTTATTATTGAATTTTATTTTCTGTTGAATTGTCGTTTTTCTTTCGTTTTACTTTGTGCGGTCTGTGTGCAATTCATTTAATATTTTATTAATCGTTAAGTATTTTTATTATCAATTCGAATATTCACACCGAAACAACTTGAAGGAAATTATTCTGCATTAATGACACCATTTCTTTGTAATTTTTACCTATTCTCCAGTGATATCAGCATTCTCTTCCATAAATAACGTTACCATGTCTTGATCTTTTAAGTTTCTCATCAATTACATGACATCAACTCTACAGCAATGTTCGGCAGATGGCCTTCCTACAATAAAAAAAAATAAATAAAAAAACCTGGATTGAAATCCAATTCATCGACGAAGCGGCGGAACAAGGGTGGAGATGATAAATTAATATTTAGACTGGGCCGATGGTTTGTATCTAACACTTTCCGGAGATGGTGACTGATACTGAAGCGTGGACCATTTGTTATAATATATGTCTGCCATGAGCAGCAGGCCTATTACCCCTTAGCCCGTCGCCATGTCGTATCTCTTCTCCGGGGGTGAGAAACAGAAGAGGGGAATGTAAGCTAAGTACAATAGTGTCATCTTTCATCGCTTTTGGATCCAATCCCAGAAAATGAAGAACAATAAAAACGACGTAGAAACGAATAATATGGATAAGAAACTAAAATTAATATAATAATGATATCTAATGTTTCCTAGGCACTCGAATAATTTAACTAATAAATTATACTTTTTTTAGGATTTTCATGTTTGTTTAGTCCAGGTTTTGCTAAGTTCCAGGTTCTTGTAAATAATGGAACTGCAATTGTTTAGACATTTGGTGATTATTCCGCAAGTTGTCGCTTCGAGTTGAGTCACAATAAGTTTTAACTTTTTATTCGTTTCCCTTTTAATATTTTCCAAAATTATAAGGTATCATAAGCTAAGTTAGATAATTTAATTATGAGTAATGAGTAGATTTCATTAATCATTTCATCAAGAAATAAACATTTCAACTAAAATTTCGAAGCATTGATATATTTAATTTTATTTTTTTATTAAAAGAAAAGATATGTCTCGGCCCTGGACAAATCCTTTCTCTTCAAAATAGAAATATTCATAAATGAGATATGTTTGTTGAAACGTTTATTTCTTTATTATAGGTATAATGATTACCGAAGTACAAACATTTCCCATAATTACATTATCTTTTCCATATTAAGGCTCATGATAACTTGTATTGCTGGAAATTATTAAAAATAAAACGACAGTTGAAACTTGTTGTAAGTCAACTCGAACAGATAGCAAATATTTATTACATACATCCGGGTTAGAATTACAATTATCATATACTTAAAAGGAGAAAAAATTAAACAATTAAACTGCTGAGCACTCAGCCAGTTATTAGTGGTTACTAATGGATTTGCCACATAAATAAATATATATTTTAAGCATATAAATAGATAAGAACTGTAAAATAATAAACTAAAAATTAATTTATGAATTTGTTCGTAATAAATATAAAAAATAAATAAATGAAGTAATTGAGTCAGTGGGAAATCCCTTTCACACAAACCTCTTTGTTCTATCCAGTTGTTTGCATCCTTTATTATACCACACATTATCGATTATAATATTCATCCTTTCATTCGGATATTCATCTTGCCTAATTGAAATGAAATAGTTGAGCATATGTAACTTAAGCTATGTTGGCTTTATGATATGGAAATTTTTATATTTTAGATAGTTTTTGTTTACAATTATTTTAAGCTTTATACCTGTTCTCCATTGAAAGATGAATATAGACATTAAAAAACATAAGGTGTCCTTTAAACAATTGATATATTTCAAGCATTGCCAGTACCATAATTTACGTCCTTAAGTCAGATAAGGAAAGCCGCACTAGAAGTAAGGGTAGGTGCAGAAGAGAGATTTATATATATATATTAGATTCCTGAGAATAAGCTAAATCGAAATTGCAGAATGAAATATTGCGTTTCTTTGTAGGATATGAATTTATAAATTAAGTTTTCTGAACTATGAACTGGAAAGCGAGAGGGAGGAAAGGAGGGCCCAATAAAGATCTAATAAGAAACTTGATGACTCAGGATACGGACTCAAGATGTCGACGTGTGCACCCTCACACATGGCGCGCTCTCCGGGGATCCTCCTCAGCCAATAAGTACGCACTTATCTGGGGCTTATTGTCCCATTGTTTGTCGGGCCTTCCACTCTACCACAGCCCCGTCCGGGGGTCCCTGTATGGTGAGTAGGGCAATATCCTAGGGTCTGGGTAGAAGGTGAAGTGCGGTGGATCTACTTGGAAGGGAAGAAGCTATAATTAGCTGTAACTGTACATTACTAATAATAATTTTGGAGAATTGAGATTATTACTACGTTGCTAACGTGAATATTTTTTTAGCGATTTCTTTTTTAATTAAAGAAATGTCATTCCGCTCTCAATTTTTTATGGATGGGTGTAAGAGAGCCTCCCAAGTACACACAACAGATAATAATTGCCAAACGACAACTTGACTCACCTCAAGAATAATCAAAGTTTTTAAGGGAACAATGTGACAGAGAATAAAAAAACATATCATGTTTTCATAAGATAGTCCAAGAAAACGATCGCAGGCCACTGTTTACTTCAAAAGTAATAATGGAGTTGGAAGGTTACAATAACTTGGTGTGGCCTAGCACTTTTCCTCCTATTTCACTAAATCAGTGTTGCCACGGCGTCAATAACTAATTTGATGTAACTTACTGGGAAAATCTGTGGACAAATGTTTTTCTTAAGAACTACATCTTTAACGTTGAAGAAGGATTGCCCCTTTCAAATACTACACACCTCTATATATTCAAAAAGAGAAATGTGACTGTGAAAATTTAAATGAATGCTATTCATTGCTATACCACTGTTTGAAAAACTAACGGGAGAAATTATGACATTAGCTTGAATATTTTTTCTTCCCTATCAGCTGCGACCATTACAAACACATAATGTAACATATATGGCTCTGACATGTAGTTTGTTCAGCAAGTTTCACCAAAACAAGAATAGCGACTTGTAGTACTGAGTAGCACTTGGTAAACACATAATCCGTCCAACAAGTGCGGAAATCAAGTAACTTCGCAGTATGGTTGGTGAAAGAAAGATGGATCCTGTTCGGAATAAGAGATAAGCTACAAGTATCCGTACTAAAGACTTCAATTGAAAACAGACAAGTGGTTCTGACATGTCTGTCGCATGGACGAAGCACGAAAACCAAGGAAGTATAAATGTAATGAACCGCTTAAGAATCTTATATTAAGACCACATCCTTAGAATAAGAAGGGACGAAACCCTGGCTAAAATGAAAACTATGTGTTGGAACCGGGAAGGACGGCTCTGATATTTATAATATTTAAAATCTGTAAAATTCTATTATATCGAAATCATTTTCCATCCTATTGTAATGCCTTGATTAATATGTGGCTAGGAAACTTGGAAATCGGTATAAGGGTGTAAAGACATCTATAGTAACCACTGAACTCGGAATATTTATAAAATCCATAAATAATTGATGTTAAAATATCGTTAAGTAATGTTGTCATCTCGTTTCCTCTGGATATTTTTCTGTTCTTCTTCTATATTCATGAAGCTCCCAATTTCAAAAGAACGCAAAAAATCGCCTGAAATAGTTTAAAACTTTCCTCATTTATAATGTGTGAGAGAAATTCAGTATCATGCTATAGATTAACCTTAATAGATGTTTAAATTTTTATGAACTCGGTGAATATTCAGATAATAACCTTAATAGATGTTTAAATTTGTATGAACTCAGGAGTGATTCATGATTCAGGAGTGACTCTGAATGAAGAATACGTAGAAATCCATTGAAGATTGAGACACTTTTGATTTCAATTGATGTGAACTTTTTTGTTACTGCTGTGATGATATTTGAACTCCTATTGACTGCTTGGTTATCTTCCAGTAAATTGGAGGTGTAAGGGCTTGTTTTTTTAGTTTTCTTATTGCTTATAATAGATATAATGCCACTCACGTTAAACTTATTAATTCCTAACTAAAATAACATTTAAATTGAATTTATTATATTCCATACAGCATCAAGTTATATGTTTTGCTGATATACTAGGTAATCATAAATAATCAAACAGTTTCTAACTGCTATTTAAATCGATTATAGTGTTGTACAGTTGCGATTCGGTATTTATTATTATTTTTCTATAGATTTTTAAGATATTGACTTATCTAGAAATCGAAGACGGTTCTTTTGGTAAGAGTTCATCTTTTTTTAACTTTCGCCTCTGTTAGAAATAATATTACCTACCATCAATGTTAAAATAGAAATTATTTTATTTCTAAGATCAAGTCCTTTCAGAAGACCTAGTTGGATTATAAAAAGCAAAGTTTCTAGCCAAAGAAACACAAGAGACATATTCTTAACTACTATTATTTTACACAAAGTATTATTATATTACTTTTAATATATAAATTAATATAAACTTTTTTTTTTTAAATAGGGGCTAACGATATTTATAGACTAATAGTATTACTCGGTTACACCGCATGGACTGGAAAAAATATTATAGTGTTGAGTTGATTGATTTAACATCTTATCTGTTTCAGTTTTAATATTTTCCAAAAATACAAGTTATCATGAGCTTTATCATGGAAAAGAGAATGCGATCATGGGTAATGAGTAGATTTCGGTAATCAATTTATCAGCAAATAAAAGTTTCTACTAACATTTCGAAATTTAGATGATTTTTGTTGTAACGTTCATAATTACGTTCTCTTTTCTATACTGAAGCTCATGATAACTGGAACTTTTGGAAAATATTTAAAGGGAAACGAATGAAAATTATTTAAAACTTGCGACTTGAAGCGATAACCTGGGGAATAATTACCTTAAATTTTTTTTTAACACTAAATTGGTAATATCGGTTTCTGATAGAGTATTCGATTATGGGGTTGTCGATTCGACTATGGTGGCTTCCTCAAGTTGATCTTCGAGCATCTCTAACATCCACTTAATTTTCAGATTGAGAGAACCAAGAATCATCATTGACTTACAAAACTAAATTAATAAAATTAATGATGTTAATACTTATAGATTCCGAGTTTAATTTCGCTCTCCTGAACATTTAGAAAAAGTGAGTTTCTTCGTTTACCTCACTAGTCTTCCTTATTAAGTGGTCTACAAATGGATAGATTACATACGATTACATGATTATTTTCTAAATATTTCAGGGATATTACTTTTTGTGCGGATTTGTTCCTGCGGGACAGGCATCGTCAAAAAGACAAAAAATTATGCTCCCAATCCATCGTCGTAACATAGATCGGGAAGACAAAAACTAGCCCGATGATTTACAAGCTGGCACTGGAGCCGTAGCCGAACATGGAAGTGGGGAGGTTCAATGGTGCCTGTAGATTTATGCACTGGCCGTTATCGTTCCCTGTTCTGCGCCACTTCCGCTCTTCCGTTTCGGGTTGTGGAGGAACGTTCCATGTTATGGTCTTCTTCCAGGGATCGGATATTGAATACGTAACCAGTTGGACATCCGGTCAATGGAAGCGGTGGAGTTAGTGAGTGTTAACAAGGGTAGTTCTTTAGAATCAGATGTGAGCACTTGTGCACAAATATAAGTCCCAAAAAGAGTAACAGAAAAAAAAATAAACTTAAAATACGAGTATGCCACCTCTATAAATAGTGTAGAGGGTTTTTAAAAAAATAGAACATGATTTTGTCAATAGGTATGTTAGTAACCTTCCTCGTCTGTTACTTCTAGTAAAAATACTAGAAACGAATTCTTCCTGTTTTTGATAAACATGTCATACTATATAACGACCTAAAGATAAAAAAGTATCCAAGTTCTGTAATCACATCCCTCCACTAATTTTCTTATAACCCATTCTAGCATTAGTTAGATCTTTAGAGTCCATATAATACTTTATTGATAAAACAACTTACGCTATTCAGATACAGTTCTATCTATCTCTGACATCATTATGGAGTTTCCAGGACTTCTCACAGACCTATATACGGCTGTCCTGAATCTCTTGACACCTGACGACCTTAGATCGTCTTCAACTTCTTGCAGCCAACGATGTCTAGGCTAGACCTAGGGCTACTCCTGTTACATCTTCAATCCTGGTGTCACTCTATCATGGACCTTTCTTTGAGTGTGCCTCAGCCAATTTATTCTCAATATTCGGAGCCTCATCAAGGTTTATTACTTCCTGATTGGTCTTCACCATAAAATCTTCTCAGGAATTTTCCCTCCATAGTTAATAGTGTTTTATTAGTAAGGTATAGGCGTCTAGGCCACGCTTCAATGCATAAACACTGGCTTTAAGACAGTAACTTATGCTCTTATTCTGTGGGCTCCAGATATATCCCGATTTCGAAGAATGCTCAATAATAACCAACAGCATCTTATACCAGGTGTTATTCTTGCCTTAGCTTCTTCCAGATTCTTAAATTAATATAATCTCTCGAAGCCGTATCCAACCTTTTCGTGTGTATAGATACTGAATTTAAAGTGTTCGATAAGTGCAGAAAGTCTATGGCTGACCAATTACCAACTATGCATTTTTTTCTAATTATTTTAATTAGACGGAAAGGCAGCATAGATAAGTAGTTTTGCTGGTTGGTTTAAATTAATTAAATTCAAGAATGGGGTACTAGGCTGATTGGAGAAGGCGTCGTTAATATCAAAGTGAATTTTCATTACGTTTGCAGAAGGAGAGAGCAGCTGATGAAAGAGAGAGCTACAAGTAGGACAGGGTTGATCCTACAAGTCCTTTGATCCGATGGAGTTCTTCCCGAGCGAGCCCTTAATGACCAGCCCGCCTCTCCAATTAGCGGCTCTGCCTCGGCTAATGAGCAGCCACTTGTGCATGTCCCTGCATCTCTTCTTCTCTTCCCTTCTCAAGATGTCCTTTCTCGTCCTCCATGCAGGGTGTAGGAGTGCTATAGTAGTCAAGAATAATGATTTTTAATTAAAGTAATTTGTAGAATAATTATTGGTTTCCCCCTATCCCACTATTGGTAGCCCTCTATCCCCCTTCCATTTCCCTGTTTTTGCCATTGCTTGATGTCATACCTGCAGCCCCGGTGAATTCTGCATGCGTGAAGACCGACGAGGCTAACTGTTTTTATTAAGACAGGCAAGTCTTAATAGGGAAAGAGTAAACTCCTTTGTCTACTTGGGCAATACCATCACGAGCGACAATAATATTTTAATAGAGGTCAAGAGGAGTATGGCACACGCAAATAGGAGTAAAGCTTCTTCGGGATAAACCGACATATAAAAAGCAAACTTTGGTAGTTCATTCGGGAGGTCCTTCTATACGGTTCAGAATCCGTGGCCATAAACAAAGCCGATGAAAATATAACTTCAAACTTTCAAACAACAAAAAAGGGTGGGAGAAGCATGGTCACCTCCATACCAATGGTAACTCTATTCCAGGGCGTAGTTAAAGTAATAAAACTTGGTAGGTAGTGTGTGGGCTGGCCTTGTTATGGAATAAGTGTCGAAGGGCCCAGAAGGATAAATTAAGAAAGGTACCAGAAGGGTAGGACGACCCAAACTGGAGTGAGGACTCCCGGAGACTCTTAACGTCCGGAACTGATTATATTTTAAAGTTTATATAAATATGTATAACGTTTTATTTTAATATGATTAACTTTATGTAAGTATTTATCTTTCTATTGTATGTTTAACATGTTAATATGTTTCAATTACATGTAATATGTTTCATTTTTATGTTTAATATAGTATAGCATGTTAATATTTTAATATGTAACAATATTTTTACTAAGTACTATTGCAGCAAGAATGTATATATGTAATTATGAAGGTAATCGAGGAGGTCATGGCCCATTGATTGGCCGTCAAGCCATAAGCATAAAACTTAAGAAGAAAAAGAATCCCCGACGATGAGTTAGTTGTTTCGATGGAACCGGAATCGTGTCATACCTGAAGTGAATAAGTTGCTAAGTCAGGTTTAAAGAAATAAATTGTGTTATTGCATAAAATAACTCCACTCAAGTCGAATGCTACGATAACTGCACTATCCTGTTTCCTTCAGTACAATTAACTCATTGTGGACTTATTTCAACTTAAACACTGATTCACAGAGGCTACAGGTGTATCAACCGCCAACTGCAGAAAGTCTGCTAGTCCAATTTGTGAGATTCGTTTTACTAGATACAGAACAGATCGTTTACTGCAGAAAGAGCAGTTGTCTGGAAGATAGCACAGCATTGACAACGCCGTCAATACCTTGTTTGCAACAGATAGCGAACTAGTCCAGGACAAGATCTGTTTTGTTTTTTTGCCTCACTTGTAAAACTTGAATATGTGTACTAAGTTACCTTCTTGCGGTTAGCGATATATTCATAAATATGAAATTTTATTTGATTCACAGCGTGAAATTGACGGAAGAGTGACAGGTGAAGAAGTGTGATATTGCCGTCATTCTTATCGCTGCCTCTGACTTTATATAATAATGATTTGATTCAGTTATGTTTTTAATCGGTAACAAACATTAATTTGATGCTTTTCACAAAGCTATCGTTCATTTTTGAATATTTAAGTTGTTAGTTAAAAACGCCGCCCAATTCAGCCAGAATCTCATTTCAAGACGATCAGTGTTGCATTAATAACAAACAGGTTTACTATGCATGAAACATCATTTTTATTCAAATAAAAAAAAAACAGATGTAAACGAAACAGAACTCTTTTATACATTTTTGATCATCTGTAATTTAATATTATTTACTTCTTGCTTCTATAAAAACTTACTTCTATAAAATACTTCTTTTTTGTTCATAAGTTAGTATTGAAAATGAACAAAATAGAATTCATAAATGTATTTCAATATGAAACTGTGAGTACTTATAGTTGAGAGAAAAGTCATTGAACGGCTTCAATATCGACGGCAGAGTAAACCCTTATTTGGGCTTTGAGGTCTTCTATTGTTTCCTCTTCCAATTGATCGATGTCGTTCATATCGAAGCCGTACCACTTATCGATCCAACAGAACATGTTACGGTGAAACCTCAAGAACAGTTTATGTTCTGTTTCGAGAATGAAGTTCTCGACCCTGTGCTGTAAGCCGAACCATTTGAACTCCGCCCTTACCAGCTTGTAACAAGTCATTATCGGTTCGACATTGTGGATCCAGTCGTCCTTGAGCGGGCCTCTGGATGTCTTGACAGACACGAACCTCGAAGGATCATTTCCTTTGTCGTAATCGCCTTTACTGAAAGGATCATTTCCAATGTCGATGGTCACCACGCTTCTTCTTTCCAAGTCTTCAGGAGAAAGCAAATGCGCGTTATCGTTTTCTGCTCTCCCGTTCTCATGCATTGATTCTATGACGACGGAGAAATTCTCCTTCATGTACCCCGGATTGGTTACTATGGTTCTGCAATACGGAAAAGCATTCCAAGACTCCTCGTGTATGTCCATAGTGCTTCTGTCGAATAGCAGTTGGATGAAGGAAGGGAACTTGCTTGCTAGTTTGTAGATTTTATGCGTGTGTTTGCCTGAATCGAACCTGTTGTCGAACAGTGGAAAACCGGTGAAATCTTCGTTGGTGATGTACTCAACCCCTTCTCCATTCTTCGTTTCCTTTTTACTGAACTCGGCTACGCTGTACAGCTGTCCTACTCTATATTCTTCCAGAGTCATAGGGAGAGGGATTCGATATTCTCTAATTAACATATCTTCCTACAAAATAATACTAAATTTATTAAACTATAACTAAATTTATTACCTAAACTAAAAGTCATAACATGAACATTAACTAAGGGAAATCAACATTAGTTGAGGTGTACGTATTTTAATCAATCTTCTAAAACCACATATTTAACATTTTTGTGTCTTAAATTTATCGTCTCGAATGCTTCATCGAGCGCTTAAAGAAGAAATATTTTATAAAGTTTCTTTTTGAACATATTGAGTTCATATGCCGAAAAATTGAAGCTAGAGCCGTGATGATCGTCTGTGGTCTCCTTTAAACAGCGTCTAGATAGCTCAATATACGCTCATTTGGTCACTTTACTATTCCTTCAATAAAAAAAAAAGAAAATTAATCATTTAGTTGAGTTGGAGAAGACAGAAAAATGATTTTCGCATATCATATTTAAAATTAGATGTGCTATATTTGTGTAATTAGATTTTAGTTCGTCCTTTTCCGTCCTTTTTGTACTTTTTCAGTAGCTAATTTTAATTCATATTCATGGTATAGAAAACAAAATAAAAATATTGGAAGAGGATAATTCAAGACATGTTTTTTAGCGAAAGGGGTCATGTGTGGTTAACAGAAATTTATGGCTTTTACCTTAGAAAGTTACTTAGAAAAACTCTTCGCAGTATTTAACCAACACAATGTTATTGAAAACCGCTGTATCTAATGACAATATAACTACAATGATATTATTTACCTTTTAACTATTTTCCTCTAAATTCGTCTGTAAATGTTCTTATGAAACTACAAGATGCAAATATTCTTCAGGTTCTATAAGACTATATTTTTTGTGTTTTCCTACCTCTTAAACAAAGTAGTACTTTGGGCTATCCAGTGCTGTATTAGTTATCGAATGAAATGAAACATTTCTAGAAATATAAAAAGCACATTGATGGTAAGGTTAGTAAACAATCGGTATTAAAAATTAATGAACAGATGTAACCATTTGAATTTACTTAAAACATAATTGAAATCAGTAAGGACGTGAAATTTTTAATTAAAATGGTCTATACAAAGGATATGATGTCTGGCAATATTCAGAACATGAGAAACATGTTAACCGATGATGTATAAATATGATTTGAAAACGTAATATAAATCTGAAAAAAATTTGCTTTCTGAATAATAACCCATTTCCTTGACTTTACTGTGTACGCTTCAATTGTGAAATAAAAGGGTGAATTTTCTTATATTCAGTGTTCTTGTATTACGACTTCAAATTGAAATATTTCTCGTTAAATTAAAGGAATAATTACAAAACACCCGGGAATCCAACATAACATATTAATGTTATAAGTTACACGACGAGTTTCGTTTCAGCTTCAAACCATATGTGTGCCATTTTACGGATCATAAGGGCAAAATAATTTCTTCAAAAAAATGTATATTTGATCCTTAGTTAATCAGATCATATGTTCAATAAAGCATTGTGGATAAAGCGTAGAGAAAATAAAATTTATTTTTAATAAGCAACATTAATACAAAATATGCAGATTCACTATTTTGGTTATGGACCACAATATGTTGTCGTTTTCTTTCAGTCAACTCTCAACAAACCTTTGATATAAGATACATATTTTTATTGGCGTTTGAATTCCTTTCCTACTCTTATTTAGGTGAAATGGACCGGTGTTTTTAAAACATGTCACTCACTTTTCCAACCCGACATTCATATAGTCACCAAAGATTCCATGAATCAGGGAATACTATATTTTTTAAACATTGTAATTATGAAATCTTACTAATATTATAAATGTGAATGTTTGTATGTTTGTCTCTCTTTCATGCAAAAACTACTGGACGGATTTGGATGAAACTTTACAGTAATATAGGTTTTACATCAGAATAACACATAGGCTATAGCAAGCGCGGATTTAAGGGAGGGTGCAAGGGGGCACGTGCCCCCCCCTGATAGTATTGGAGGTACTGTGGAGAATCCATTATTGTACATAAATAAAGGCAAATCACATGATAATAGTTGTTAAAATAACAGAAACAACATGAGTGAAACTATTTGTTTTGATATCCTACTAATCTTACTAATATTATAAATGTGAATGTTAGTATGTTTGTCTCTCTTTAACGCAAAAACTACTGGACGGATTTGGATGAAACTTTACAGTAATATAGGTTTTACATCAGAATAACACATAGGCTATAGCATAGCCCCAAGAAGACAATGCTCCTTGCTGTACCTGACCTGGTGCATTCACCCTTATTCATCCCACATCTCCTATCCATTTAGTTAGCTCTAGAATTTAGAGAATTTGTCTACTGTTAGTATTAGCATGTAACTTGTAGTCCTGTTCAATAAAGAACTGTTTAAGGCTGAATTTTCTTAGACTTCGATAGAAAATTAAATCACGCCCAGGCCAGAGAAATGGAACAGGCAACGCGGCAATTACAAAACGCAACAACAGCCTAGACCACCACGGCCTCATGCAGAAAGTACCGTTTTGTATCATGAAAATTTTTGTTTTGAACTGAAAACATTGAAATATAACTTTTTGGAGCCATAAATCAACAACGCTATGATCCCACTGAATAGTAAACAAGCAATTACAACGATTTCCCTGACACTGGCTCAACGACTGCTAAGACTATCGGAGCTCCGAACCAATTAGCGCGAGAAGCACGTTTCGCAGACTACAGCCCCGGCTGCACCAGGAGGTTAGCGGGTCCTAATTGGCGACGGCCTCAATGGAACCCGAAGCCTCTCCTTCCGAGTGGCATTGTCTTCTGATCGCTCTCATTACGTCCCCGCACAGCTTCCTATTGTCTCCGCCATTGTTCTTTTTTTAAGGGACTGTCCCTGAACTAGGAGGGTACTGGGAACGGCCGGATCGATGGGGTTACGTAGGAATAGGAACCACTTGAGTACAAGTACCAGGATCATTGACTATCTTTGATATCGAACCCTATCATGCGTTACATTTTTGATTTGGCGTGTGATTTAGTCATCCCCTATTGTGTAAGAAACCCGTGAGATCACCTACCAATATAATGACTAACAACTAAGAAAACAAAGTTAAAAATATAAATATAAATAGAATAAATAAATAAATAAAATATAAATAGAAAAATAGAATAATATTTCCCAATGTATTCTAATGTTTAGTTTTGAGAAAATTTTTAATGGAGTTTCTCAGTCTACATCTTCTCCACATAAACCCCTATTTGAAATAAAGTTTAATTTTCTTCGCTTATAATTATAATAATTATTGAGAATTGTTATGAAATAAATAATTGTACACTTTCTATTAACAATTGTTACTAAACATAATAAATAATAAAAAAACAAATAAGAAACCATACCAGTCAGGAAGGGCGATGAGTTCAGTATATGACTGAGTCTTCACTATTTCTAGGAAAACCGGAAGTTATTTGGACGAGATCACGCGCAACCGGGGCGTTTCTCACTCATTTTCTCACTTTTAGTGGCTGAGTGATCCCCGACAGGGGCTCTAGATCTCTCAAAGGTTCCATTAAGTGCCTGTTAAGAGATTAAATAATTTATATGTCACATCTGCCTGGTTTCAATCCGGGACCATCGGCACTTCACCACTTAGCTACTCCGCTTTGTTTCTTCACATGGAAACCAAATTTGGTTTCCATGGAAACCTATAGATCCCATAAAATAAAATAAAGCAATATGAAATACAATAAATAAAAATTATGACAGCTAATGTCTTTTTTCACTCTTCGTTACTCTCATTTACCTTTTTCGTTATTTATTTCTTCGAATAGATTACTTTACGCTTCATTTCAACTGGTTCGTTCCTTCCAATATCTTCTTCACCCGTAGGACCTCTTTATATATTTTTCCTTTGTCTTCGCATTCATTTTTCTTGAAAGCCTTATACTTTGGCTACTTTTTAGCCACTGTTTCTTAGAAATGCACAGTTTTCCAAAGACATTGCTATGCTGTTCTCTATACTTTTTTCTACTTCATTGATCTCTGTATTATCCAATTTCCACAGCTTTACATAGTTGAGAACTGTACGGATCCATTCTTTGAAGTTGGCTATGAAAGAAGATTCTTTTCTTTCAGATTATATCTATAGCCTCCTGTACTCAGCACCTTAATTGGTACCAAAATTGCAAAAACGTGATGATGCAATCATTTTCTATTTCAGAGTCGAATATTTTGTATTAATTGCTTCTGGACGAGTTAGTATCATAAATAATTTAGCATTGATGAGTAATTACTTCTTATTGTGAGAATATCTGGCTACAAGGTATAGTAATTTTATTTTGTTATTCCTCGATTTAATACCTTCTTTTTCTAAAACATTCTGTTCAATTATTCCATTCAAGTATCTAAATTTATCCGTTCTGTATATGCCTTCATATTTTGATTCTATTTTCTTGGGAGCTGTCTTAATGTTTGACGTGAATGCAGATTTTCAAATTACATTTGAGTAACTATTGTTTTAGATATTTTTTTAAGTACTACGAATTTGCTTTTTCATTGAACCTTCAAAGTATGCGAGATCATCTTCTTCTTTGGATTTATTTAGTTAATTTATATTTATATTCTAAGTGCTACATATATATATATATATATATATATATATATATATATATATATATATATATATATATATATATGTTTTAGTTCTCGAGTTTCACTCTTCCTGAACTTCTTTGGCGACGTTTCGAGACTAGGTTAGTCTCATACACATGCCCTGACAGTGAACAAATGAGCTTTTCGTAAAAACATTTTATATTTATTTTAGTGTGCTACTTAATGTTTTTACTAAAAGCTCATTAGTTCACTCTCAGGTCATAAGTATGAGACTAACCTAGTCTTGAAATGTCGCCTAAGAAGTTCAGGAAGACTGAAACTCGAGAACTAAAACACAATATAATTTCCATAACAGTCAAGATAAGTAGAAACCAATATATATATTAAAACTATCATTTAGTAATGAAGAAACATAATGAAATTCAGTGTCCCTTTATGGGAAAATGTTTTTCTTGTACAATTTCATAAAATTTCGATTATGTTTACGAAATAACCTAGAACCTTCCTCCAAAAAAATTGACTATTTCGCTAAATATATTACTGACAATTATTGGGATGTTTTATAAATTTATTTTTACTTGTTTATTAGACGCTAAATTACATTAAAAATAATTAAATTAAATAAAACTGTAGGTATACTCAATGGGAAGTATCGACTATCTGGTTAGAAACGAGCGATGACCTATCAATGCATCGAGGCCAGGCTGAACTACCTCAGGAATGTTTGAATCGCCTGAAGCTATTTCAAGCTTCCAACTTCTAATTTATAACGGCTAAAACGGTTTGGATAGCCATAGCTTGCCCATAACATAAGAAGTAACATATTAGGTTACTTGAATATCGGAAAATAAAAATTGGTGTAACAATTATTTTTAAAAAAATGTACCACAACAACCCATAAAGTGTATTTATATTAACATAACTTAATAACCAACGGGCGTTGATGACCTAGATGTTTTACGCCCCTAAACCCAAGAAAACAAACAACAAACAAACAAGTGTATTGGATTCAATACATGATTGTGCCTGCACTGTTTCTAGTTCAGTGGTTGTGCGATTGTGCAGGAAGGTGATTTGTTCGGGATCACACTTAACCAATATAGATTATAGCTTACAGCTCTAGGAGGGTCTGTATATCCCACAAGGTCCACCCGTTGCTGTTATCAGATTTAATAATTTATCTGCCATCGCCAGATTTAAATCTGGAACCTTCAGTTTACCAACTCAGCACTCTCCCCATGACATTATTAATGAATGCTATTTGAGATTTTTGTTTATAAAATTGTTCATCTTATATTAGCAATGCTTTATATTCTGCATGTATTATTAGAAAAATATTTATTTGTTTGAACACTCCAGGACAACTAAAAGTATACAGCTGATTTTTCCCGTAGATTAAACTTCTTATTTTTTTTATTTATAATTTTAAACAATGTATCTTGAAAGGAAATGTAATAAATGCAGTGTTTGGTGTTAATAAACACATAAAAGAGAAGAAACTGCAGTAAAAAGGATTGACAATCTTACAAACAAGAAAAATAAATGTGTACACTTATTTATTTTTATAATAAGAATGGGTAAATAACTTACCACATTTAATAGTCTTTTCTATCCACTTTCATTTCTAGTACTTTTATTCATAGAAAAGACTGTGGCTTTTCTGAGTTACAACTTTCGCTGTCTTTTGATCGCCATCTCTCAGATGAGCATCGGAATTATGTCCTCTTTTTGGGTTAACTTAATCCGAGAGACATTCCAAGTTCTCTATGGAGTTCAAGTCTGAGGAAATAGAAGGCCATTCCTATAGCTTGATTCTCCTCTTATGGAATTCGTCCATTTTTTACTTGTTACTTTTTACGGATGAGGTTAAAGACCAAATAACAACAAAAATAAGTCTTTAATCAATAGGAAAATATCAGCTGTACACTTTTACTTGTCCAACAAATGCCAGGAACTCCAAAAGGGGCGTATTCTTGGATTATGAAAAGCCCATAATCTTCATATCGGACGAATATCGACATACGCCGCTGTCATTGGATCCGTGACGCAGTTATTGAGAAATAATATGGATTAACTGTTGTGCGCTTTTAATTTCCGGATGAAAGAGGAGTGGGGGTGAGGGGACTTCCGCTCTCATGTTACCCCGCACTCTCGTCACTTCCTCCCCCCTCCCTTCCTAATGGTAGCTCCTTCCTCTCTTCTATCCGGGATGGTCCTCCGGAGCTCGCTGAGTCACACGGCAGTGCGCTATCTGGCCTCATTGTCTTCCTTCTCTTCTCACGCGATGTTCAAGAGGGTAGGCGCTGTGCGGATGCGGCAGGCCTTAGGATTGCGAAATAAGAATCTCAATAATAAACAATAAACCTCGAGTTTTATTAATTTTAACCCGGGAGAGATGTCTCCTTGAGCATTTCCCTTCACACGGGTCATTACATAAGTATAAATTTCGAACAAATCATCCTATTCCCTTGAGATCTAGGGACAGACCTAAATAGAGAAACAGCAAGCAGACTGACATTTTCAAAACTGTCATATTCGCACTTCGGGCTAAAAGATATAATTTTTAAGTCTCAAGTTTGTTGCAAAATCTGGGAGGGAATATGCAAAAGCGGGGATTCCCTCATGGCTACACTCATTACATTCCAATATTTTTATTAATTGAGGCATTTCCCTTGCAGATACTCTCGATTAGCGTTTCAATATTTGTTTTCACTGCGGATGATTTTTGTTTAATAAAGTGAAAAATAATGTTATATAATTTTTTATTTTGCATTGAGATGACAAGTGATTGATGATCTAATAAGCGTCGAAGTGTTAGATCTTTGCTCTTAAATATTCATTGCTTACTTTTACTGCATTTGTGTAAAATTTCTTAGTTACATTTTCTTTCCTTGTGTTTATAACCAAAAAGATGGTACGAAATAATACATTGATTTTTTTCTAAAGGAAATATAAAAAAAGAAAAACCTCAACCACTTTAGCATTGAAGGTTTCGACATTGGGGGAGACTTTACTATTTGGAGGACAACGGTTGTGCAGGGAGGTGATTTACCTAATATCACTCTCAATCCCCAGGTTTTCCCCCTAATTTTGGGTACTTTATAGAGGCTAGGTGAGCTCCACGAAGGTCTGCAGATCTAAGGTCTACACATTTCTGTTAATACATTAAAAAAATTGTCAGCTACAGATGGATTTGAAGCCAGCACCTTCAGCATAGCAACTGACATTCAGCACTCTACCCACAGAGCTATGTAAAATAATTCACTAAAATGAGTCATTCAATTAATGGATTATAAGTATACAATAAGTGACAAAATGATTAACGTCCCTTCCGAAGGACGGCGTAATCCTAATCCAGGGGTCCCGAGCCTGTACGATGTCAGGTACTCGTTAAAAATCCCTATCCTAATTAAACCTGGATAGGCAAAATTTAGAGCTCCCAATGTAGCATCGTCCGATTAGGCACAGCAGCAAAAAGTGACGTTAAATGAACAAACAACCTCTGAAGTTACGAGCATAACATACATAAAAAAGGAATTGGAAGGCTTAGATATGAGATATAAACTTTTTACTGTCCTTGAATCGTAAAATAAAACTTTGATTGTGTTCTCCATTATTACAATCATCTATAATATGTTTATGTTACTTACTCTCTTTTATTTTCTCTCCATTTTTTCTTTTATCAACGTAAGTTGAGGAGCAGAATAGCTCACTGTGCGGAGTATTGAGTTGTAATGCTGAAGTTGCCGGGTTTCAATCAGGCTGCCGCAAATGAAATAGTCTATTAATATCTACGAATGGACCTTGCGGGATCTACAGGCCCTCCTGGGGTGTAATCTCGACCAAATCATCACCTTGTACAACTCTTGTGCAAGAAACATTACAGGCTTTACCATGTTCAGGCTTGCAGGTTTTTGAGCAAAAATTCTGAGATGAATGTCTGGACCTGAAGGGATGGCGCCCAGTACAGGCAGAGACCCAATGCAGAGTTGTACCAGATTTACCGGGAGTCAGATGTCGTACAATTTATAAGGATCTCAAGGCTAAGATGGGCGGGGCATGTTGCAAGAATGGACGGAGACACACCTATCAAGAGGCTGCTCTGTGGGTATGTGGATGGGAGGGGATTGAGAGGACGACCACGACTGAGATGAGCAGATGAGGTCGCGGCCGAAGAAAGAGATGAGTGGAAGCGTCGTCTTGATGCGATGAAGACCCGTACCAGGTTGTAGTGCCAGTGATGATGATGACCATGCTCAGAGAAAATAAAGAAACAATGGGCAAAAAAAAAATTCATACCCCCTCACGCCTAAATTTTTGTACAATGTTAGAATGGAGCTCATTGGTCAGTCCATCCGCTAGAAAACGTAATTTAAAAAATTCGATGGTGTTTGTGGAACACATTTTTCTGTGTGGATTCGCATTTTCTACCTGGGATATCATATATTTTATTTATATGTATACTAGCGACCCACCCCAGCTTTGCTTTTGTATTTTTTATTATTATTAATGTATTTTTTTTAATCACGTACCGGCCACTAAAGACCACGTGAATATCACTGGTTAGGTTTCTTTGGGGGTCTTGATTTCCTTTCTTCCCATCTCAGCTAACGTACTTTATTAAATAGAAATTATATACAAAACCAAATATTTCTTTTTATATACGTATTTATTATCTTGCACGTTAGCAATCAGCGTCTTCGGCAAAACCCTTGGATATTCGAACCCATTTACATAAAACATCGATAAATTACATACCTAAACTTCCTGGTAAATCACTCTATCTATTGATGAAAACGGCATGAAAATCCGTGCAGTAGTTATTGAGTTTACCGCGAACAAACGCGGCCGAGAACTTTGTTTCAAAATATGTATAGAAGTAATCATATATTTATTAAAAAACTTATTTTTTTTAATCTGATCCATTTGGAATACACGGCATGTTTTCGAAACCTTTTATAAGCCAGGGCGTGTGGCCTTACTGTGAACTGTTGAATAATTGAGGATCCGCTAACTCTGCTATGCAGAAGCCTGCAGCTATGGCAGGTTTAAACTTTCATGCTTTCGAGAGGCACCTGTGAGCCCTTCGAATTCAGAAAGCAACACGACAGGCACAAGAGAACTCTTTTTTCTTTGGGCATAAAATCAGAAGCACAATTATTTCTGTTGCAGTAATCATGCTTAAATTTAAAAGAGCCAGTTTAATTATTAATATTTTAGCTTTTAAAACATGATCATGAAATCATTAACATAATACGTCATTCGAAAGTTAGATATATCTGTCGTATGTGTCTGCGTTAAATGTAATTCAACTCAATCAATTTTTTTTAACATTTTTAATAGGGAACGGAGTTGTTAAGTGGTAGAACGGTGTGTTCCCAAGCCCAAGGTGCCGGTTTCAAATACGGCTGATACTTTATTTGATGTTTTAACTATCGGAGATGGATCCTGTGTGGTTTGGAGTTCCTCCTACGGCTCACCTTAACTGGAGGAAATCTAGCTGTAGAGTGAGATCTAGGCAAAATCACCACCCTGTACAACCGTTGTCTTATGAACAGTACAGTCTCTTCCATATACTGAATCCGAGGCCCATCACATATTTTAAAGTTTTTTAATTTTATTTTTAGTGTGTATTATTTCCAATTTCGGTAGGTAGGATAACCCGCCTTGAGTGTATGTGACTGTAAATCACGATTAAATAATTAGCAACATTTTAAGTATTTGACGGTAGATATTTATAGCAATAGGGTAGGTTTTATAACCTTCCTACCCATTAAATACACCCAAAGCTCCGTGGGTCTTGCGGTGTAGGTTTACCAAAGCAGGCTGATTTAGATACTGTGGCGTATAGATTGGAAAATCAAGGAGTACACATTTAATTTCCGGAGAGGCAATCTTGGCTCAAAGCGCTAACTGCTCTCCGTCACGTCTGCCACAGCCATAGACCTCCCTACCACTTACCTCCCGGCACAATCTTATTATCTTGTAGCCTCTCTTGCCTCTTGCTGTGTCTTGGATGTTTGTCCCCTGACGGCTCAGGATCTGTGTCACTGTAATATTTGCGTAACAGAAGGGTTAAATATAATTTTAAATTAACAATAAATAAAGATCCAAATAAGAACATTATGTACGAAGAATGGTAAACTGACAACGACAAAGTGCCTTCTAAAAACTATGTACGTTGTCTGGGTTTATAGTTGGAAAAAAGACAAACATAAAACATACATAAAAATTGAAAAGACATGAATTAACAAGACGCTACAAACATATATGTTATATTATAGGCAAACTGTATTTTTTTTGTTCCAGTATTTTGGAGACTAAAGGTTTTTTTTTGGGAGTATAACTCATTGAAAGCTTATATGTATAATTAATGAAATAGTTCGATATACCAATGAAACATATTTATTGTAAATCAAAGTAATTATAATTACTTTGATTTACAATAAATATTGGGTTGATATTAAATTGAAGGATGGGACAGTTTATATTAATAAGTCTTAAATTTGTAATATTCTTAATAGAAATCATTAATATATGTCTTAATAGATTTAATGTCATAAATAGGTTAACAGAGAAGATTCGGTGGTGGTACGATGTTTCCTATGGTTGGTGGTCCCTTTCTTTCTTGGTGGTTCCGTTCTTTTTATTATTATTCTATTTCTGTCCTGATGATGTCTGAATAGGCGAAACATAGACAAGTACTTTAGTTTCCTTTTTCCAGCTTAGCAACTTAAGGGTTTTTATTTCGAATTTTTCATACATAAAGCTTTTTTGCTAATATAGTCAATAAATGTTTTCAACAAGACACTTTTCCACCATATTTCTCATGATTTGAGTCAGATAGTGAGCCTGAAGTTTCCGGATCGTTGATTGCTTCACTAAACTAGCGAGAAATGTGAAAAATGTCAATTTTTAAAGTTAAAGTTATCAGCTTTTGATCCTGGAAACTTCAGATGCCTTAATAAAAATTATTAGTTGTGAATATCTATTTTATTTTGCGATTGAGTTATGTAAAATACAATAATGTAACTGTCAATTGTGTTGACTTCCCTTAGGAGGCTGGCTGAATAAAGGGATGGCAAAACAAAACTTGCTCTCTGGAAAAATTCCATAACCGGCCCTGCTCAACGCACAAATTATGCATGACTCTCATCATCATTTATACTCCAAGGAGAGCAAACCATATGTATCTATCAGATATTTATGAAGTTTTTCTGATAAATTTAGACCTTAAAGTTTGAATATGAAAAACACATCTGGTTCAGCTCATGATGGAAAAATAATTACAGAGCCAATAGTATAATCGATAGATATCACATAAATAAAAAAATATTAAAAAATTATAACAATTATTAAAGCCCTGGACAAATCTTTTCTTTTCAAAATAAAATATTTAAAAATTATAACAATTATTAAAAAATAAAATAAAATAAATTAAAAAAAATATTAAGTTTGGTAATAATAGCAGAAATAAAAAAAACATTTTTAAATGATTTTGATATAGATCCATTTATGGTTTATTAGTAATAAGTTGATTTATTTTTTAAATGTTCCTTATCGGCTTACTACTCATATTATTTTTTTATACATATGATTCAATATAATAACTATAAATTATAAACAATATGTTTTAATTATTTAACAAACTCCTGGCTTTGTTATAGAATAAAATTGAATCAGAAGCGAGAATAAAACGGTGACAATTTATAAAATAAAACTTTTCGTTTGAGCCGTTGAACCGGTTTAATTCTACACTTTATTTCTTCCTCCGTTTAATTGCATTGCAGGAGTGTTTTATGTCGGCTGTTGCTCGTCCTCTTTATATAACAGCGATATTGTTTATTTATTTTCGAGGCTTTATTATTTTTAGAGAACCATTTTTTTTATTCAATAAAATAAACAAAAATAAAACTCATAGTTACCAGTTGGGTCTGAGCTGACATACTTTGTAATGACGGACTTCCAGAAATGCAAAATATTTTAAAAATAATTTGACTCAAAAGCTTCATTTATTTTGCAATAGAAATATTGTTATTTTATTTCGAAACCAATTAAAGTCCGTTTTTTGTCTTATCAGAATCACTTCTACCGCAAAATTAGTCTGATGTAATCCCAACCAAGTACTGTCAAGAAGAAAACTGAAAAAACTAGTCACATATGAGAAATAAGTTTTATTTTGTTTTATTATCCTCATCCAAGACTGAAAAGACAAGAAACTCCTCGACGTCTTCGCCTACTTCAACATTTACTGGACAAATGCTCTAAGCTCCCAATTAATTACAAATTGACAGTTCAGACCTATTTGGACATACGGAATTGAGCTTTGGGAATCTACTAAACCATCCAATTCATCTCGTATCCAATCTTTGCAATCCAAAATCCTTCGTAAAATCCTCAATACTATGTCACAAACAAATTCATCCATCATGATCTTAATATCCCATATGTTGCTGATTTGGCCCAAACTTGATACCTATCCTTCCATGACAAGCTCCATTCAGACTTGAATCCGCTAGTCGCTAAGCTTGTTTCCCATACTATTCCTGATAACCCTCCGAGGCGTCTGAAAAGAAGATGGCTTTGAGGCCTTCTACTACAGGACTTTATTGGAGTGCTACCACTCCATGGGTAGTTTCTCCACAAGTGTTTTTTTTTCATGTCATTTGTTTATATTAGCAGATTTACTTGTAATATTATTACAGTTATAAATATCAATAAATCAATCTAAAATCTAAAAAAAAAAGTAGGTATTTTATTAAACTTTGGTATGACTAAATTGGATCTTTTGTATAAAAAACGAGCCAGTTATTGTTGTTTGTTTATTAAACGTCACTTTTATGCGGCTATTGCTAATTCAAGTTTAATTAGGATAAAGATTTTTAACGAGTACCTGACATCGTACAGGCTTGGGACTCCCGTTTAACATTACTTCCGAAGTCCTGGACCTACCTGCCGGGCGATCTTGAGATTGTTAGGTATTATGCTAACCAATAGACCACAGGTCGCCCCACAAGTTATTGAGATTTTCTTTTAATTTCTTTTAATTGTTTAATTTAATGAGACCTAAATATTTGGAGAAGGTGTGAGGAGGAATGCTCGTTAAACACATCTCTGAATTTTATCCTCAGATTCAGATCTATTTATTTATTTATATTACATACTATTGGCTATTAAAATACATGTGTTTTCTGTTAAAATAATGTGTAATTTCCTTAACAGGTATGAGTTGTAAAATATAACCGACACGTCTTTTGGACAAAAGACCTAAACATTTGAATAAATAATTTGGGTGTTAAATGACTTATATTAGGTTAGTACTTAGGTACTACTTTATTAGAATTAATTAAATTTACCTTGAATTTTATTTTTAATCGTTTGAATTAAATTTAATGTGCACAGAGCACCCCTAAAACAAAAAGCTGATACTAAACGAGGTAAAATATTTCCCTTAGAGTAGCTGTGACTGGGCTAAATGACAACAGGTGGACTGTGAGGGATGCCGGCCGAGCGGAGCTATATATACCTCTCTCCTAACCAACCCACCTCCCCAATTTAAACGTCCAACAAATGGGTTTGCGGATCCATCAGGCCTCCATTTTACCCGCCCCGGGAGTATGTCACTGTCACCAGGGCTACGAGGGTTTGTTTATCTGCATATGGTTAACATTTAAAAAGAAAAATTCGACGTAGGTCATTCACTTCATCATCCATTAATGCAAGCGATTTCTGATCTTTTATCTTCAATACCTGCACCTGGAATTACATCTCTATATCATACATCACATAAATAGTCGAACAAATCGCCTTCTTGCGTAGACAGAACGCTGGGTTGCTTTATTCGCTTGGTGTTTCCTGCGGTCGTGTGTTCAAATCTAGTTGGGGCAGGGTAGATATTATATAATCAGTTAACAGTCCTTCGACCTTGTGAGATCTGACAACCTTCCAGCCTCTATAAAATGTTGCCCCTACATTTGGGGGAAACCTAGCGTTTAAAGGTGATCTACGAAAACTCAACTCACTGCACAACCGTGCAAAAAACAGTACAGTTTCAACTGTGTACTGAACACAAGTTCTTCATGGATTGTGGTAATTTTTTTTTAATTAACCGTTTATTGAATCGTATTGTGAATTTCTTTGACTGTTATTAAAAATCTATTTAAAAATTTTAAATACTTCGTTTTCATAATTAGTTAGAATAATACATGCTCTTGGAGGGAAACATAGCTAGATGAATATAAATCGAAGGGGAGATTGTAGAAAGCATATAAACTTTTCCAGATCACCAGCCAGAAGCTAAGTCGCTGGTATAGCATAGTGTTAGCCCCAAAGACGCTTCCCCTAACATCTGGTAGAGGACTTTTTTTTTCAAAATACTAATTGTTATTTAGTTTTTTTTTCTTTTTTTTAATAAGTGGGAATAATTATCTGTTCTGAAAGTGGTCAGTCAATGGTCGGAATAAGTTTATTTAATATTTAACAAGAAATTAGTCATCCTGGCCGTCCTTGCTAAGTCCGGATTGTTTCATCATGAATTAATCAATTATTGAATTGCTTGATGTAATTAACGATTGAGTTGTTTCAGCTTTTTAAACCTCCGCTTATTAGTTTCGTAGTCTAGGAATTTGTGGATTTAATTTTATCAATAAATTTTATTAAATTTATCAATTGAAGTTACACTAAGTTCTACAATTCTCAATTAACAGGAGATGCAAAACTTATCTCCAATTTCGGAATATGAGGCTTTTAGCCAAGTAATATCTGAATAAATATTTAGTAAATTTTAATTTCATGAACATGGTTCATTTTTATACCTACAGCTTAATAGGACTTATTTTTCCTGGCCAAAATTTAAATATTTGTTTAAATTTGTTTGTTGTTACTCTCTTAAAATATCCGGTAGATATTTTATATAATATTGGGTGTCTTAGTACATCATACACTTTACACAAGAAATTTAAAATGTAATGAAAAAATATCAAGCTAAAATGCAGTAACTGGCAACTAATGGAACCGACAACATACCTAATTACTAAATAAACCGGTCGTGTTTTGAAGAACCAGTTAAATCCTGACAAGTTTAAACTTAATTACAATTAAATTATGTTGAAGTAATTATAACTCAATGAAATATTATTAATTTAAGAAAAGATTCATAACCATATTGTAGAAAATCATAATTCATAAAATCTTTGTTGCTATTTAAAGCCGATTTCTTCAAAGTGGCAAAAAAGCATAAATATGATTACTTAATTTTTTTTCGATTACTCGGAAACAAGTATCTCGGTGAATAGTCAACACTTTGTGATTCGAAACTGAATAAAAACTAAACTAACCTGTCGCATTCTAATTTTTTACTGATCTATTTGTATGTCTCTAAGGAGCGGAGTGGCTCAGTTCTTTCAGGAACTCTGAGTTTCCATACGGTAAATCCTAGTTCAAATCCCGCTATAGGCAAAATTTTTCCGAATTATTATTATCCCAAAATATGGGGAATATCTGGCTGTTGAGTGGACAAATCATCGCCCTGAACAACCGTTTTTCTTGAAACAGTACAGTTTCTACCATTTACTGAACCCGAGGCCCGTTCATCAGTAGAGGGTTTTTTTATGTATGCCTCTACGTAGAGAAGTACGGATCAACGATAACTCATGGTAACTGATGCCATCATCGATTATGTTATTCAGGATGCTTCGTGTTAGTAATTCTTTCATTTTGATTTGCGACCTCATGGTATTGCTGACCCGAATAGATTTATGAACCATTACACCAGCATATCCGAAAGCACTTGCAACAGAACGGATCTGCACTTGCGAGCTCGAATCGACATTATAGCAACAGCTTTTGTCGCCGCCCGCATACCTGCATTCCACAGCCGCAATAATTTCCCCTATCCTGCGGGGGGGGGGGAAGCGATGGTAAAAAAAACACAATAAGGGGGGTGACTGAAAGGGGTGGACTATCTGGCACATCTCCTCGAGCCCGGGACCTGAAAGGACACAATGGACTGAGCCCTCAGAGGCTAGGTATGAAAATGGGCACTTAGCCGATGAGAGGAACCACTTTGCAAGGGCTACTCTTAGCCTTTATATTCCCTCTTTCAAATATTCATGGGACTGTTTATGTTTGTTGTCCCGCTGCCCCCATCTTCGGTCCATAGCAAATACCGCCCTTTTCCGCTGATGGGGGTTATTAGAAGTCGGTGCCCGCATGTCTCCTCTACAAGTGGCCCCCGACTCCTTATGTCAGCGTTCACTTGGATGGGTCTTTTCACCTCTGAGAAATTCGTTGATACTTTATATGTAATGAAATCGTTGGTGAGTATTCGCCGTGTATGAGGTACCTACAACAATTGTTGAGCTTGGGACCGTTTAAAGGTAATATTGGTCCTGCATGAAGTCCTTATATTGAGGGTGAACAATGGTATATTGGTTAGCATAACGACTTACAAGCCCAAGGATGCTACCCGCACCTATTTGCAGCCCGGCTCACCAGCCACAACCATATGATTTTCAAATATCCTGAGTTATGTCATCCTTCGGAAGGGACGTAAACTATGAGCTCCGAGCCGTACGATGTCAGGTAATCGTTAAACATCCTTATCCTATTTAGAACTGGAAAGGTGAATTTTAAACCGATAAACAAACATTTATTTAATATTATAAACATTTAAAAAATATAACTCTTTTACTCTATCTCAATAGATTATTAGAAGAAACTCTATGAAGATGGAACCACTTTAGTCGAATATTAACTTGGGCATAAAACTAAATTACTCAGTTTAAAAAGCTATATGTATATTATCGCAGATCCTATATACATTTGAAGCTTAGAAACTCAAAAAAAAAAAAGGAAAAGTTTGAAATACGTGTAAAGCACCGCATGCTTGAAATTTATTGGATAAATAGAATTACTATTCGATAAGTTTATTTAGGATTTTTGAGGATACTGAACTGATGTAAAGTATCGAAAAACGAAGTTTGAAATATTTGGGACAAGCTTAAAGAGGAAAACATAAGAAATAGTGAATTTAATAATCTAGGAGAAAATTGAGAGAAAAATATCGATATGAAGGAGGCGGATGTATGACCACTCGATGAGAAATATATGGGAGTGGTATTGGTGTACATGTATTGACTTGTTTAGTGCAGCAAAACCTGAAGTAAAACATGATAATAAATATTCTAATAATTTGAAAATTATACTGTTATAAAACTATTTGTGTTTAAGATTCATTTATACTTTACATTTGAAGATAATTTTAAATAATTTTTTTGGAATATTTGAAAAAATAGACCTGATCTCAAAAAAAGAATAATGAATAATATAATAGACTATTAAATAAAATATTGCGCTAAATATCCAAATATATATAACGGATATCGTAGCTTTTTAAACGTGTATTCAGGCTCAGATCTTAGTTCACTTAGACGATAGTATGCTTAAATTAATAAAATGGTCCTAAATATGTGATCTTGGTAACTGTTTATACTTTCTACTTGCATAAGCAATTAGATATTCAAGCAATAGTAACTAGCTTAAAAATATTAGGGAACTGAGGAGGAATAACCATTACAGATCTACAAATCCGAAGGTTGCGACCCCAATTATTCCAAAGAAATTGTAAATTTTAAGCTTTTCATTCAAGATATTATTAAACAAATAAATCGTTATCCTCAATAAAACTGGATGATTCCTACTATACTTGGACGGATTATTCCTGGAACATATAAGTGTTATTGTGCCCCATTCTGGCCGTTTCTTCCAGTGCATTGCTCGCATCTGTCGGACTTAATATCGGCAATAAATTCCATCCTTATACAGAACTAATATTCAGAGGCTGTGTAATTGGGCAAACACACAAGTGGAGGAGAGAATGGTAATATCACCTGATGTCTGAGCCACATGTGGCCGGCAACATTTGTCAAGCTGCCTGCTAATACCTCAGCCTTCGGATTAGACGAGGGGGACTAAGCCCTACTCAACCCTCCGAGCATTTCTGAGCCGTCGGATAAATACTGGAGGGTTGTCGTTAATTGCGATAGCCGCTTTAGGAGAACTAGTTGCTTCCTTCGAGGGATTAGTTGAATTAATTATAAGTCAGGGAAATATTGTGAATTAAGGGAGGTCAATATGCAGGTATAGAATGATATCAATTTTCTTATTTTTTTCTGGCTTACTATTGGATCGTTTCAAAATATGCACCTTCGTTTTCTACACATTTTCACCAAGAGTTATCAATTTGTCAATCCCAGAACTGAAAAATTCAGGGTTTGGGATGAAACAACGTTTAAAAATTCGTTTTTGTATTAAAAATCAATTTCAAAAATTTTATTCTTTAGAACTGTGTCCGAATTTGTACTTGGTAACCCGGCTCGTTTAGTTTCGTTGCGTTTTTTGTTGCATTAGGCCAATATCTCTGCAATACGATGTGGATGTGATGATTTCGCCTCTTGGCAGAAAGCAGTGCATTATTTACAAATTAATTATTGATTTATAATTTAATTTCTGTCACCAACGGTGAATGGAGTGTTTGTAATTCGTCCGGCATTGCCCTAACATATATTAAATTCCTCTTTTGATCTTCAATAATAAATAAAAAGGTTTTTTTTTTAGTTCGCATCTTTTTTGTTTGACTACCGATATAATAGCAGACGGTCACTAAGTGTTTAGTAAGGTTTGCATTTAATAATAACTAAAGTCAAGCCAAAGCAGCTCTTACAAATTGTTGGAATTTATAAATCAAGAAGATGGTTCTGTTCTCGAAACTCATACTACGTAAATTTTAGGGTCATCATAATCGTCCATCCGGCTAATATGATTAATTATGTATCGTTTTCGCACCACGTATACACTTTTTTTTCTTTATTTATTTATCAACACTTGTCAAATAAAAACAACGGCAATCAACGGATTAGCTGACAGTAAAATAATATACAATGACATGAGAGGCAAGAAGAACAACAGTACCCAGTTCGCATCCCGTAAGACAATAAAAAGTACGAACCGAACTTACTATAAAAGCGGAAATATCATGCGGTTTGGTTTTCACGTAATTTTTTTCATTTCTTAGAGACCTCGAACTTTTAGAGTTATCTTAGCCTAATCGAACGCTTCAACTGTTCGCCAAGAATAATGGAACCTACCGGAGATGACTTACCGAACCGTAACCAGATGAGGAATCAGTGACCGACTTTGTCTGTTTTCCACCGAATCTGGAAAAATACAACAGCTCCGGAGATTTACGCAGGGGAAAACAGAGCCGGGAAAACAAGGCTGTTTTCGAGAGAGGAATCGATCCAGGGCTCAGTGTAGTTAGCAGTTAGAGGAGCAACAGCCGCTGACAGCGAGCCCTGTCTCTCTGAGTAAACACTTCTTCGCTAAATGGGAGGAGTGTTCTTAATTGCTAGGGGTAGGTGATGAGGGAGTAGTCCGTCATAGCTAGGGTTCGAGACCAGTTTGGAGGAAATATCGTTACAGAAGTCGTCGCAATGGATCGTAACGAGGCCAAATATTACTATAAAAAATCAAATAAATAAAATAAAAATAAAAAGACAAGATGCCCTGTAAACTTGAGTTTACAAAAAATATTTTTAGAAAAAAAAATATCATAAATAATATTGGATCGTTTCATATGAAATGATCTTTTTTATTATTTATATAATTCAAATTAAAAAAAAAAAGAACTTGTACAACCCGTGAGAGTTGTGGGGTTCAGTACATGTACTCTACCATGGTAGAGACAGTTCTGTTTCATGGACCACGGTTGTGCAGATAGTTGATTTGCTCTAGCTTGCCCTCAACCGCCAGATTTTTCCCGCTTATTTTAAGTACCCACTTTTTGAGGCTGCTTGAGCCCCGGGAGGGCCCTAGAATATGACCCATCTCTGGCTGCTATCAGATTAAATAAAAGCCTTGCCTGCAGCGGGATTCGAACCAAGATTTTCGGGATTACAACTCGGTGCCTCTACCACTGAGCCACTCCTCCGCTCCCTCTAAAATTCAAATACTGAAACGAAAATGCAAAATAAAGTCACCACGATTCATAAAGCACAACAGGAAAAAAAATAAACGAAACTAAAACAGAAGACTAGAGCCAATACAATACAATAAAATGAAATGTAAAAGTGTAAGATTAAAAGTACATAACCAAAATTGAAGAGCAAAAGCTCAAAAAGGACATCAGATTTATTTTCAGATAGTAGTGGTAAATTCCAAATAAAACGACTATAATTTTGAGAAAAGGAAGACAAAAAAAAGTAACTTATATTTTATATACTTCTTTTTTAATTGTAGAATGTAGTATACCAATAAGTAATATAAGCGATTGGGATCAAAATCCAAAATTTCAAGTTCCAAGTTGTAGGACTAGCATATACGGAAATATTTTCCAATCTACTGTTTCATTTTATTCATCGATAAAATTGCATTTAATTCATAATTTATTTTAGTCACAATCCGTTTAATACGATCATGTCTCGTTCCCTGAATATGAAATGATAGTGCTCGAGATCCCAAGCTCATGATGAAGTTTTTTGCTCTAGTTGTGCACAAGTTGGGCTTGAGGCCGGGGTTGCGGTTCCCCTGCGGTGCTTATTAGTAAAGCAGCCTTCGCTTTAAACACCACTTTGACTTAGCTAGTTACTGAGTTTGTGGCCTAACTTTCTTACTTCTGTTGCCATTTCACCCTCATGGGGCTTACGTCCCCTTTGAAGATTTATTTATCCCACTGCTTATTAAATTACTGATCGTACGAAGAGATTCTTCGGGTCGGGAGTGAAGTCTGCGAATCTTCTGGAGCGAGTGTGAAATGTGGCCGATTATAAAAAGTTTTTCGACATTATAAGATTCGATTCCAATCACCAACCCAGTCCAGATTGAAAAACTTGTGAGATAAAATTGTTAGTTCAGTTTGAGATAGCAATTTTTTTTTTTTAATAGTTGGGACTTATTAGCGTATTATTAATGTTAATATGCTTGTTAACGTAAAAGAATGGCTGTATAAGAAAGGGCTATTACAATATTATTCTATATAGAGGAAGAAAGCTCTCCATCATATGATGTACAGGAAATACATTACATTCAATATTGTAAAAAAATTGAGACGTAATCTTTAAACGGATTATGAGCAACATAAATGCAGAATTAGTGCATTTCATAGATGGAAGGAAAGTCAATTAGTAAGTGATATTCATATTCCAATTTATTAAATTAATTTACGTGCCTAAGTTCACCATTAGTGCAAGAATACTTCACCATTATGAGCTGCGGACCCAATACACTACGAGTATCATGATGATCAGAAAATAACTTATACTGTTAACGAATTGAGACGTAATCATTAAACGGGTTATGCGTAAAATAAATTCTGGATTATTTGAATTTATAGATGGAAAGAAAGTCAACATTAAATGTAAAGATGTATCTGTGAGTTATCATTAACATTAAGAATATTGGTTTCCTTCTATGAGTGTCAATAAATATTTATGGAATAATTAATATTATGCCCTCCTGAATAATGGTCTTGGACCAACGAAGCCAATTATTTTCACTCAGATAGTTGCCTGATATAGCATTAGACCATTCTAAAATATTTTCCAGTACCTATACAAAATTTCATTTTATTCATAAAGATTGTTAGTTAAATAGAATTAAATACAAAAACGAATTAGGTCGTTTATTTTATAATTCAATAACTTTCATAGAAATTAATAAAAGTATTGTGCCCCGGGTGAGGATCGAACTCACGACCTTAAGATTATGAGACTTACGCGCTGCCTACTGCGCTACCGAGGCAGTTGTTACGTAATATAATGATTTGGTACAAACATATATATATATATATATGTTAGTAGTTTTGACCTGATAATTATGAAGCCTATTATGAGATTAATGAGGGTGATAAAAATTTACTGTAAATATAGAGAAAATTATTATTGGACTAATAGCATGTGTATACAAAAATGGCAATTATTGCCTCAAAAAAATATATATATATAAATATGATTTTTCTGCTGTAAAGAATCAAAATCCAGTTTGAGGGAATAATATATGAAATTTGGAAATGAACTATTTTCAGATAAAGTAAAAATATCAATAAGAAACTGTTATTATATTTTATTCTCTGAATTGTATGAATTCAAAGTCAATACTTTTTGTTCTGGTAGTATACAGAATTTAATTGTATCCATGCTTATAATCTTATTAATTATATAAAATCTTAATAAAAAATAAATTAGGTTTTGTAGTAAAAATACTTTCATACAAATTAATAAAAATTGTGTGCCCCGGACGAGGATCGAACTCACGACTTTAAGATAGCGCTGTCTACTGCGCTACAGAGGTTGATCCTATATAATATAATTTTATAATACAAACATAATTGTATATAATAATACAAGTAATAGTTTTTAAACCTGATAATTCTGAAGCCTATGTAATACGTAATATGTAAATAGTACAATAAAAATTTAGTATACGTTTATAAAAGGTTATGATAGGTAAGCGTGAAATCGAATATAAACACATTTAGAGAAAATAATTATTATTATTATTGAAAATAATTGATCGAAAATTCTTAGGTATAGGTTAATCTATGTTCCACTACATATATTAAAGCCTACGATTCGATGGTACCTATTAAGAACAAAATGTTAGATATATGAAAGATGCCAAGTGATCTCATATCGGTTTAAGTTTAAAACGTTAACACTCACATATAACGAAAAGACAATCAAAACAAAAACCAGTCAATAAACCACGCACATATTTGGAAAAGAGAAAGATACGTTTTCTAATCAATAATTACATAGAATTATTGGATTTCAGTTGTAATAATAAAAATGAGTCAGATCAATGGAACATTCTATGAGATCATGGATTGGCAAAATGAGGACATCATAACAAAGTTGTAAACGATTTTTTCTCGTGTAGTCGATCAGTTTGTAAGCTGTCCCTTCTCATTCCTAGATATAGAAATTTTAAAATTCATAAACTATGAGTTATCTTTACACAACAATTTCATTACATACATGACCAAACTAGTTCCTGATGCTATTATAAAAAAATGACACCTTTTCATGAATTCAGGTGATGATAGGCCCCTCCTATATCGGGGAGGAACGAGGAAGGAGAGGAATTTCCAGTCATGGGGAGTGATACAATAGAGCACAACTGGACTAGGCAGGTGCCTGTACTTGTTGCACAGCACCTGGCCAGACTGGGTCCAGACAATCTAGGCAGATGTTCTGCTCGCCGATATTCGAGGGGAGATTAATGGCCACTTAATGCGATGTGGTTCAGTTATAAAATATATATCGAAATACTTAAATTATTATAGCCCCTAAATGAATATATATATATACATATGAGCCGTTTATTTTGAAAGTGGCCTACCTCCATTTATCTTCAAATGGAGATATTTAAGGGTTTGCGTTTCAATGAATTTAAAAATATACATATATGATACTAATGAGTCATACTGCTTAAGTGTATCTAAGAGTGTTAAATTTATGGTTGCTATTAAAAATGTAACAATTATTAAGTGAATAATGTGCGTTTTCTTATCAAGAATGGAGTTAGGCCACTTTCAAAATTAACAACCAGATTCATTATAAAATTTGAAGGTACCCAAGTTCATTCAACATAATTTAAGATTTAAAAATTGAAAAAACAATCCTCAATTTATTTTATATATTATTAAAACACTTCGGAAACACAATTTATGCGATTCAAAACATTTTTTAATTAAAGAACATATAAAATTACAAACATAAATTTATTACAAAACAATTTACTATTCATCTACATTTTGCTCGTGTGAAAGGGATTTGAAGAAATCATGATGTTCCGGTGGTATATATCACAAAAGGTCTATCATGTCCTTGAATTTTGCTGTTGTTATTTGTCTGATATTTTTATAGAGTGGTGTCAATACAATGTTTTCGAATTTTCTTGGTCTATCCCGACGTGGTAATAAATTCAGGACTTTCAAATTTTCATTCTCATTCATTGATGTCTTATAGAAAATTTTATACGGTTCATTTCTAACAAAACGCATATTTGTAACCAGTTTACTGATTCTCCATCAGAATTCTTTACCCTTTTAAAAATTGCGTCTTCTAATAATTTTGTTGATATAAAATCGTTTTGTCTCATTTCATTTACAATAAAATTATTACCTTTCCGACCCTTCACCACTGCTTCCAGACATTATCAATAGTAAATATCTTGATATAAGTATAAAATAAATGGAGTTAGGCCACTTTCAAACTACACGGTTTAGTTATTGAACTAGTTCTGAAAACTTATGTGTCAAAAACTTATCGAATTTGCTCGGAATATCAGCAACCTGAAATGCTTCACTGACATATAATGTGAAGTTGTATATGTAACCATGGTAACTGGCAAAAAATTGAAAAACGGAGTTAGGCCACTTTCAAAATAAACGGCTCATATATATTATATACACAAATACATATATATAAATATAAAATGTATATATAAATATAAAATTACGTATCAACAATTCATTCTTACCTACGTAAGTATTGCTATATATTGTCGGCACTGATACGGGCGGCAAACATAAAAGGGAATATGTTTTGGACAAAAAACAGACCTTTTGGTCTCCTTATGGAGCTTTATGTTCCAAGATGGTGGAGAAAGAAGAAAAGGGGCTAGCAAAACTAGGTTGAGGAATATTGAGTATGAATCTTGTATGTATTATACGTATATCCATATGTAGTATGAATCTTGAGACGAGGCCGGGAGAGCAAGGAGCACTCTGGAGACGGACAGCAAGAAGGACGGAGACCCCGAGAGAGGAGAGCGGGCGAACGAAGCGGACAGAGATGTCGAAAGCGAAGACCGACCTGTAACCCAATCTACGTGTACTCCTGCTCACAGATAAGTTTAATTTATTTCCTGTAAGGTATTTTAAGGCAATCCCTTTTATATAGCAACATCTGAATCATTAACCTTGTTTGAAATTGAATAAATAAACGATCCTTATTGTAATTCCTTTGGTGCTTATGTACCCCATATACAATATTTATTTATAAATAATATATTGAAGGTATAACAGATGAGTAAATTGGTAAACACAAGAACAGACCTCTGGAAATGAACCCAATTAAGATAAAGGCATATAAATAATAATTTGAGTACTCATCCTAAACGAGACTCTGGCATTCCAAATACCAACCAACATATTCAAAATATATTTAAGAGTAGAAACATAGAAGTACATAAGATATAAGTTTGTTGGTTTATATAATATTTATCGGTATCTACTTTTTTTTACTGTAATAAATACTGTTTCCTTAAGGTTATCGAGATTCAGTCAAGTTGAAGGTATTAAGTATTAGATATTAATATTAAAAATTATTAGATACTAATATTAAAAATTATTAGATACTAATATTGAAAATTAATGAATAAAATCGAAAAGAATAAGAAAATTAGTTTATATTTTAATATTTATGAAATTAAAAGTATCACTGATTAATATTAACTGATAAATATAAAACATTAAATGAAAGCTTGCCTTGAAAAAATCAAATACGTCGCAAAAGTACTCAGGTATGGTCTGTGGGATCATAAGGCGTTGCTTATATTTTAACAACAAACTTTAGAACTTAAGAGAGAGAAAAATATGTCTTCGTGCGCTTGATGACTTCAAACAACCATTTGAACTCCAATTGGCATTATCCATGAACATGATTGTACGCCGCTACTCGATGGAAGTCATACACCTGAGGTTGAGTGACCCCTCTAGGCTTTCTGTAATGCTTGAAGCAATGTAAGTCAGTAAGATCACCTGAACGTTCTGCCAAAGATATAGACAGTCTACAACCACAACCGAAAAATTTAATTGATTTATTAATTTTTTTTTTTGCTCGTAAAAGCAAGAAATATCTACTAAATGGAATTACCATGACGCTTAATTTATAATCTTTTGTTGTATGTTGAATCGCCAAAAAATTTTGTTTCAATACCAATAGCACATTGAATTTTGTAATAATTTGAATTGAATCTTTTTTAGTAATTAAACAATTCTCAACCATTTTTGTTTAATTTTACTCGTTTAGACTAACAGTTTATATATTGAGTATGTCATTAGTTATTGGGAATACAATGCACTATACAGAAATCCAAATTTTAATTCGCTAAGTGTTAAGTTGTGAACTAATTATTTACATAAATTTGATTGAAATGATACTTTTATATTTAAAATTACAGATAACTCATTAGTATTATAGTTTTCATTCTAAGAATTTTTAAAAAAACACACACAAATATTTGCCTAGTTGTCTAGTTATAAGTTTTTTTTTTTAGAAAATAGTTTAAGACTCATTACAAGCTTACATATTTTTACTAGAGGAAATTGTGAATTTCGTAAATTCTCCTGAAATTGGCTAGAGTGTAAACACAAGCCGAGTAAGGGCAAGAGTGATGGTCCCTGTAATACCCCTTATGATTTATTCGGAAATTTTAAGCACTAGCAGGTGAAAAAGTTCCCCGACAAAGTACTACAAAATCCTCTCAAGGCATTCATTAATCATTGCATCCCTCTGCCGAAGGGTCTACTCTCGTCCTACGCTTTAAGGGCTCAAGCCCAGGCCCGTCTCCACCAGTCCCTGGTTACAATTTATTACTACCATTCTAATGTAGATAAAGTAATATATTGCAACATCTTTAAATTTAAGATAATTTTTACAGTGTATAATTCTTACCAAGAGATTTGAAGGTTTGAAGTTGCATTTAACGTTGATAAATGAGTTTATTAACGTTAATAAAATAAAAAGTTTTAAATGAGAATAGAGTAATGAACGAAATGATTTTATCGTAAAAAAAAGTCATTATTTTATGAGTATTTTCATAATCACTCTACTTTTTTCACAAGTCCTTTATACAAGTCCTTTACTTTATTATATCCACCATTCAAATTTAAAATTTTGCCCCATCTTTAAATTTGAGATAATAATTTTAATATCATATATAGTTTGATCCTACCTAGAGATCTATTAATTTTCTGTTGCATGTAACGTTAATAAATAGAAAGCCGACGTTTATTTTTATTTTAAACTTATTTATTTAAATTATTTTCTAATTTTTTGTCGTAGTTCCTATAAAATCGTGCTTTTTGGTTTTTTAAAAATATAACTTATTTTCTACTGTTTGTTACGCCTGGTTCTGGAAGCGTATTCTCTATTTTTTTTAAACTAATATTTCGTTCGCCTAGCTATAACGCGAGTTTTTTAGTTTCTTTTAAACTACTGTTAATTTTGTAATTTTTAGTTTTTTAGGTTTTTTAAACTATTATTTTTTATTTTTTATTATTTTTTTTTTCAAACTTACTTTTAACTCCAGTTGATTCTGCCAATATTCATATGCTTATCTCAGATTATTGAATTAACTTTTAAAATATATAAAAGATAAATATATTCACTATTGTTTTAAATTCTATACTCTAGTATGAATCTGACTGTATAAAAATTTTATAAATCAACAGAGATACTGTTAATAATAGAGCATTTATACTAACAGCATAAATCTCATCAAAATAGTAAAATTCTGAAAGTGTGAATGTAGTTGAAGGTAGATGTAATTTCAAGAAAAATTGGAAGGGATATTAAGGGAAAAAGTGGTTACTAAGTTTAAGAAATTATTTAAGTCCAAAAGAGATCACTAATCAAGCACCACCACCTTTGGTAATAAAAAAGATAAACTTTTATTTTTCGACCCCATAATACACCATCTCCTCCCTCTTGTTCATGCATGAGCGGTACACCTGGTATCATAATTTTTATCCAATCACCTTTAGAACCATTAAATATATTATACGGCCGACCATTTTCATGGAACAATTTCCGATGGAGAGTGATGAGGCAACAGATGAACACGCTGACTCACGAAGGGTTGTGGTTTGGAGGGGTAGCTCTATGATAATCTACCTATCATATGCATGGTTTCATTAGTTAAATATAAATAAGTATTAATATTTAATAACAATTGTTACGAGCGGTATGTTTATTTTATATATTAATATATAATTATTTTACTTTCTCACCAGTCTAAGCCTAAAAAGTCTAAGGAATTATTACTATATGTTTTATTGGTTAATATACTTTCCTATATAATCCCCATTATACATTATACCTATCCTAGAATAGGTAATATAATATGTACATATTTATAGGTAACAGTAACTCACCAGTGAAGCGATACCCCACAGCTGGTATTTATAGTAGATTCTCTCTAGATTCTGAAAAGATAGATGAGGCACTCTAAGTATGAGCAAGCCAGTCCAATAACGTCAAGACCCTTTTGAAGATCTAATTGATTCTGGGATAGCCTAAATTAAGTAAAGTTGAAGATATTCCACTCGAACTGAGGAACATATGGTTTCATGGCCAAGGAACAGTGGCTTGACCTACACGCTCTCCAGACATGACACCACTGGATTTTTTGTTTTGGGTGACATTAAACAAAAAGGCCATGCAAGTCAGGTCAATGACCTTAATTCTTTACAATTAAGAATAATTGAGTGATGCGAAGAAATAACACATATCCAGCACCCTTCTACCACTGCTCCTGTTGAAGAAATGTGTTGAGCCTATATTAATGCTCTAGGAAATCACAACATTTAATATGAATGTGAATGCTTAATTTTGATGAATAAATTAGTTGGAACAAATAAAATAAGTTTTATTTATGGACTATACCTAGATATTTCATAACAATGAAAATCTTGAGTTGTTTTGAAGCTCTTAGATGAAATTTTCAGTTTGGCTATTTAACCCTGAAAAAGCCTGCATTTATTGAACAAGAAGGCGCTGATGTAAATCGATGTTGCTTATACTACCACTGTTTGGACTACTTCCTCCACGGATATAGTTAATAGTAAACTTCTCATCCTTCGTGAACCCTAGCAGACCATCTCCTGACCCGGCTGACCACACCACTCTCTTCCACAGCTGACCGAGGATGAGCTGGGGCATTATGGAAATGTTTCCGGACGACCGGGCTATCAAGTCCATCTGGAAGCAGCTGACCATTTTCTGGCCAGTGAGCCTCCTCCTATTAATTAGCAGGGCTGTCATGTGTGAGTGTCATCTCCTCGCCGAGGTAATGAGAAAACTTGCTCGGTGCCGGGAGTGGATTAGCGATGGTGGCTGGTCACGTCGGAGGCAGGCCGTGCCGGGGAATCAACTGGGCGCTGAGTGGTCCGTGCTCTCCGGGCTCTGCCCTGGTCAACAGCCACTGGAGCTTCTGGATATGAATTTCTGGGAGGCTTCATCTGCAATAATTCAGAAAGCTGAAGAGCCTTATTACTATCACTACTTTCCGATAATGCTTTTCTGAATGGTTATTGCATACAGTCTGAAACAGTTGTTTTGATGGTGAATTTAAAATTTCCCAGTACACAAGAAAGTTGAGTTTGAACTAAAAAGAAAAATGGACAGGTACAACCCATGGAGGTTATTGATCAGCACATGGTAGAGTTGGTAATGTTTCTAAATCAACAGTTATACAGGGAGGTGAAATGGGTGAAATCAAGCTCAACCCATAGGTTTTTCACTCAATAACGGTACCCACAGGGGCTATGTGAGCTCCTGATGGACCTGAAGATATCTTAGAGTTGATCTATGTCTAATCATATTCCAAATAATCTATCTTATATCTCCAGCCGGACTCGAATCCCAGGCATTCTGCTCAGCAACCCTTTCCCCAAAAAGAGAATCGTTGCTATGTATATATAAGCTGTTATTTTTTACAGTAGTATATAGTATCACTTTTATAATAATATTAATATTATTAATAGAAGCCAAAAGGGTTAAGAAATAAAAAAAAAATAGTATATAGTAAGTTGTTTTTAACATTTGTTTGTTAACATTGTTTCATGTATCGAGGTATTTAAGGGTTTGTTTTTCAATTAAATTAAAAATAGAGACAAAAGTTTTTATCAGTTAGTTAACGCTTAGGGCTTATAATTGTTTCTTATGAATTTCCAAATACAACTCATTAATACCTCCATAATTATAAATTCACAACTTTCTGAATCCTTTTGTCTTAATTAAATAAATTTAAAATATCCTGCAAGCCTAATAATTTTGTTTAAGTAGTAATAATAAACACTCGAAATGGTGATTCAGTAAATTTTTTGATTTTTGAATGGCATTAATGTTCTTCTTTAACAAATTATTATAATTTCATAATTATCTACGGATAATGACTAATGAGTCTCTTATTTTCTAATCTCTTATACAACAACAATATATCGAATATTGTTTCTAGCAATAATCGTTCATAAATAATGGATCTCCATTAATAAATCCCGTGGAACAGAAAAAACAAACGATACATGAGACAATTGTAGCATAAATAAATTAACGAACGGGCTCCTTCCTAAACTATATTTCAGGTGTTTTATTTTTGTCAATAACATTAATACGATAATAATATAATAGTAATATAATACTGATACTTTATAATAATAAGACTTTGTTACTTTAATAAAATGAAACTAAATTATTATTAAAATTACTGAATATAAAATAATAATTATATTCAGTAATTTTGTCTTGAGCTTGAACTTTGAAACCGACTAAATCATTTCTACAGTTTTATCTTGTTTATTCCAATTCTTTCAGTTTAATTATTTTTGTATCGTGTTTATTTAACACTGAAAAAGACCTGCAATGAATCTCGAAACAACAGCTTCTATTAAAAAGTTAAAATTATTTGACCTCCAATTCAACCATTTTCTTCATATTTATGTAATTAACGGATTGTTTGCAGTGTTTTTATATTGTCAACTAAATTATATGATGAGGCGTGCAGGGTCAAAAGCGGATAGCTTCAAAATTTCAAAATTGACTTTTTCACATTTTCCGCTAGTTTAGTCCAGCAATTTTGTCTAAAATGCCACTTTGCCGCCTTTATTCTCATGGTTTTAGTCCGATTTTCACACTGAAGGTTCCGGAGCATAAAATAATTGCTTGACTAAACTTCCAAAAGATATGAAAAACTAAAATTTGGAGTTAATCACTTTTGACCGGAATACCTCTCGTATGTAGGATCGAAATGATTTATTCCCCTTTCATTTTGGCCAACAAGGGACCACGTGCCAATTTCAATTCCCTCTCATTTGTTGTTCTCTTTTCCTCCAATACTCTCTCATCTTTGTCTTATGCCTCTTTTTTCATGCTTCCGACCTCCTTTTCTCTTATTGCTTGCGCCCTGGAATCTCAAGTTTAACAATGTCTTTATGATGGCGTCTGTCTGCCTTTTTTGAAATTTGAAAATAAATATATTGAGTTTTTCATTTTGAGAATAGAATACTTTAATTTGTGCTAGCTATTTGTAGTAATGAGGTAGCTCAGTGGTAGTGGGCTAACGATATGCCGAAGGTACCGGGTTCGAATCCTACTGTGGCAGATAATTTATTTAATATACTGACAGTTGCGGATGGGCTCTGTGGACTTGGAATTTTTTAAAGGTTCGCCCAGTCTTTAAAAAGTGAGTACTCTTAATTGGGGAAAAACCTGGCGGTCGAGCGTGATCTCGGACGTAACAATTCCCTGCGAAACCGTGGTCCTAGAAACAGTACAGTCTCCACCACTTACTGAGCCCAAGACCCTTCAGTAGGGGTACAGGTTATTTTTTAAACTACTTTTAAATATTTTAAACTGGAGTAGTTAGCAACAGAGGTCGAGGATCTGCCTATATGATGGGATGCCTGCCCATATGTCACATTTAATGAAAAGATGAAACGATATAACAGAGATGTAACAGATTAGAGATATAACACTGGATAAGGGCCATGAATATGGAATATGTTGGATAGAGCCTCTCATTACTGTGTAGTGCAGAGGTTGTTGTTGTTGCTGGCTGCTCCCTGCATTATTTAATCAGCCATCTGTTGAGGGGCCCAACTGTCCAACGTCACGGGTCAATGCTTCACCTACGGGAGGAAATCACTGTGTCCGTCCGACCGATCTGTTGTTTTAGTAATAACGCAGCTGCCGAAATATTAAAAAATCAGAATATTACACCTTATGGTAAAGATATTTATGACACTATATTTGATTCCAGTATGTTTATCGAACCTAGATCTGGTCAGTCTTCTAACCTTGTTGTGCCGCTATTTTCATACAGTGCTTACTTATTTATTATTTCTCTTATCTATGTTAATATACATGAGTCATTCTTTAGACACGTTTGACGCTGGGTTAAGAGTACACTCTATATAGAGGCTGGGTGAGCCCTAGGCATTCTTTGGTTCCCTCAGAATCGTTTTCCTCTTGTTACTAGAATCATATTCCTGCCATAACCGATCTCGAACTCAGAACTTGAGATTAGTAACTGAGCACCCTGCACATTGAACCATAAAGTTCCTATGACCAAAATAAAATCTTATATCATTTAGTGTTAAACCATTAAGAATTAAAATAGCCAATAGTGATAAAAATCAAGAAATAATTAATTATTACATAATATTGTAGAGACGTAATTTCTGGATAGAATGAACGATATGAATTTTCGTCCTGCCCCCCCCCCAAAAATGTAAACATTTGATATAAAACAAAAGGGACGCCGCGTGAAGCGTACATAACATACTCATTAGACAAACGGTGGCACTAAAATCGGCGTGCTATTTGTTGATGAGCTTTAGCAGAACTGAGGGAAGAGGGAGTATTTTGAGAGTACACAGCCGGAGCAGAGCCTGCATAAATATTGGAGTTGGCCGACCGCAGCGCAGCCAATTAGAACCGACTTCTCCCAGGAATCTAGTACGCTCGCTCTCCTCATTAACCTCAGGTACCACTACGTCTCAGGTTTAAGACTCTGCACATGGATGGGAGGGCGCGAATCGTCATGAAGTTCTCTTAAGAATTAGTAGAGATAAGTTTTAATTTTAAACTTTTTTAGTTTAAAGTGTAAATATAAAACAAGTGTAAATACAACCCATGAAGGGTTTCGGTTTCAGTGTATAGAAGAGACTGTGCTGGTTTTTGGATAACAGTTGTGCAGGGAGGAGAGGCTCAAACACCATATTTCCCCCCTATTTTGGGTATCCACTTTAAGAGGCTCAAATAATTAACAAAAGTTTAATAAAAATCTCCTGTCACGATGTTTGTCCGGGCTAATCTCCGAAACTACAGGACGGATTTTAACGTAAATTCGCACAGATATGTTACATTGTCCAACTTAAAATATAGGCTATATTTTATTTCGATTAACGACCGGTATATTTGTTTTGCAAAATTACATTTTTTTCTAACCTGCTGCATTTTTGATCTGTTGTAAGGACATGTCTGAATATTGTAAATCCAAGTTCACAATCGAAAAAACGGATGGGAATACTTTTAAATTTTCCGAATTATTTTTGTTTTTGGCCTGTATCTCCTAATCGGTGCGTTTTAGGGAAGAACACAAAAAAAAACATTTTTAAAGAAGATTAAATTTGCTACAATGTGAGTTCAAATACAATGGAGATCTGTAGGTTTAACAGATCCTTAGTTAAGTTGCAATCATATAATAAGTAACCGGAATCTTAGCTCTATCTAATAGATAAAATTGTCGTTTCACAGTGTTTGTAACAGAACTTCTCCGAACCGACTTAACGACTTGGTCATCAAATATATCACCTGGAATGTTAATGAAGCAGCAATGTTTCACTGGAATCTTTAAAGGAGAAGTCATCCTGTAGCCATGTTATTCCAATGATGTCATCAGAACGCATAATATCGTTCAAAAGACTTCAATTTGATATATGCTTGGCTTTTGCTATGACCATCAACAAATATCAAGGCCAGACTCCATTTGTCGTTTGGACCTAGATCATCCATGTTTCTCCCATGGAAAATTATATGTTGCATGCTTACGTGTTAGTAAACCATCTAATCTATTTGTAATAGCAAAGGACAGATTAAAAAAAATATTGTGCATCGATTAGTGGTTAATTAAATTGAAATAAATAGTTATAATTTAAAAAAATATTATTAGCCATAATTAAAAATCAACCATGATATACCTCATTCATTAATCTAATGTTTATATTTTATCAGTTAAGAATTTTGTATATTATTTATTTATTATAAACTGTACTTATATATAAGATGAATAAAATGTAAAATCAAAAATCCATTTAATTCATTTTTTTCCATTCATTCATTATTTCTTTAAAATTCAAATTTTAACGTAATATTTTTTAAAAACTATTAAACAGCCATAGCAACGCGTGGCAAGGTCAGCTAGTTTTTAGGATAATATTGAAAACTAAAGAGTAAGCTGCTGACTTCTGATTTATTTAAGAAAAAATAAATAAATAAGTAACTAAGAAGAAGCTAAATGACAAGTTATAGATAAGTTATTAATTAATTGAGCTGCTATATTTGAAAGTGGTAGAACTCCATTTGTATAAAAAAAAAAGTATATTCTTATGAATAGTTTAAATAATTATTATTTAAAAGGTGTATAGGGTTTAAAAGGTCACTCTTTAATAAGTCCTAAGAGATAAAGACGTTTGCTCATTTGTCCATATTTTTTAAAGTAATTCAAATGGAAATGTTTTACATCGCGAATATGAAAAAAACGGACTTATACAACTTTTAAATTTAAGAGGTCAATTATAGTGTCAGGAAATACGTGTTGATAAGAGTAATAGAAAAAAAGTATATGAAAATTACATTTAAAAAAAATAAATTCATTAAAACTACAACCCTGCTGTAAAATAAAACAAAATAAATATAAGGAAATGTTTGTACTCGTTTAATAACAAATTACCATATGTATTAATAAATTAACGTGTAGTGTTATAGTACTAACATTTTATTAAAGAATTTATTTAAGGAAGCCAGAAAAATAGGTAAATAATAGAAAACAAATTTAATTATAATCGTTTGTTGGTTTCAAATCTATTGATTATAGTTTTTTAAATTAACAGACATTTTTTCATAATTTTAATTTATTTATTTTGGTATCTGCTCCGCATGTTGTCGCTTCGAGTTGAGTTACAACAATTTCTATCTTTTATTCATATTTAATATTTTCCAAAATTAAATTTATCGTGAGCTTTAGTTTGGAAATCAGAAAGTAATTAGTAGATTTTCGTAATCATTCCATGAAGAAATAAAAGTTTTAACATTTCGGAATGAAGAAAAAGAATGAATACATGTTTCCAGATAATTTTCTGCCTTGGTCTCTGATTTCTGTTTACAATCCTTCACGAAGCATGGTACTACACCCTAGTAAAATTCCAAGTTGCCTCTGTAAGCATTCCAATAAAGTTTTACTCCCCCCCCCCTGGTATACATACTCCTTTTTATTTTTTGCCTCGCTTCCAGAGGACCACAGCTCGATTCTGATTAGTGAGGGCTATGAAACTTTAACTCCCACCCGCTGTGTTCCCTCTCTTCCTTCCCAGCCCTCTTTAGCCATTCACCTCAGAGCTTTCGTTTTAGGGGATCCAACAAGAGGAACCCTCGATTTGACAAATTGCTCGGCTCAACAAGTAATTTCGCTCTTGCTGGAAATGAAAACAGAGCCGTTATTCTAAAAGTTTATGAAGCGCTTTTCCCCTCCTTAATACGGAAATATAATGCAATTATATACCACGCTATATCTTCATTTATGATCGAGCACGTTTAATCTATTTATTTCCAGAAAAAAGTCATCTACAAAGAACATTGTATTAACTGTTAATATCGATGAAAATATAATAATAAATTAAAATTATTATGAATTAATGACATGATTGTGAATATCTGTTACCGATATCTTTAAAAATTAATTATAATATAAATATAATAAAAATTTAAATATAAAATATAAAATTATAGGTAAGGAAAAACTTTACTATTTTTTTAAACATTACACACATGTTTTACTATTCAAATAAAATCTATGTAAGGAAAAACGTTACTATTTTTTTAAACATTACACACATGTTTTACTATTCAAATAAAATTTATGTGTTATACATAACACTAAATTAACCCGTTTACCTATAATAATAATGCTTCCTATTATTTGAATGAAAAAAGTTTTTTGTTTTTATGTCTACATCCACTAAATCGTAGTATAGCGGTTAGCGTGACAAACTACTAAGCCCAAGATCGCGGGTTCATAGCCCACCAGGTCGCCCTAGGATTTTTTAAAGGGAGTAAAAAATCGTTAGTTATCCGTACTTCTGAAGGGACGTTAAACGGGTGTCCCGAGCCTGTACGATGTCGAGTACTCGTTAAAAATCCCTATCCTAATTCAACCTGGATAGGTAAAATTTAGAGCTCCCAATGTAGCATCGTCCGGTTAGCCATAACAAAAAAAGTGCAGTTAAAGAAACAAACAAAAGCTAAAAAAATTGAAAATAATTAAAATAAATATGTGGGTATAAATGTTAGGTCATTACAGTACGATTTTTGCTGTTTAATGCGTATAGTTTTATCGTTTTCTTAAAAAAATATATTAATGTTTATGTACAATTGTATGTACAGCAGTTACTGACGGGCTACATAATCACACATTGAAAACATCGATTGTCTACATTCTACTAATAAATATAAAATAGGGATTCTACTGAATCTCGTTTTCTTTTATGGTAGTAATAATTAAAACCAATATTAAAAAGTCATGATCATTCTTAATAACAGGCCTTTTTTTTGTATGGAATTCATACTAAAACAATTTAGCAACTGATAACCCGACTCATCGTTGATCATTCAAGATTGAATTGTTGAGTTTTATTTTTGGTCTAAGTCTTCAAACTACAAACTGATAAATTGGTATGACCAACATACCAATATTGATATACTGATATTAAGTTGAAAACAATGTTTCTATCCACTAGTTACAGTTTAGAGAAATCTACTAAATAGTGTTCTATATTGTTACAGAGCTACGTTTAATTATCATTTACTTGCAACGAAACTTTTGGGCAGGGGTATCATCCATACGTCTCCCAAGCATTTGCCAAAATTAGGAACATGAGAAGATAAATTCATCTTACTTCGATAGACTTGGAAAGTAATTTAAATTCAACCTTCGATTTTTTTCCAAAGAAATATTGAATACCAATCTTCTAAACTCATTATTAGCTTTGTTCCGATTATGAGTGATATCATTCAAGAGGGAAATTCTAAGCAAATAGTAGTAAATAAATAAAAATAAATAATTTGTTTCTTTTGGGAGGGTTATATTCTGGATGTTATGAAACCTAATTACATACATAGTAATATAATTACTATTTCAAATACAATCTTCTCCAGAATAATTTTCTAACCAAAAATTCAATTTAAACTCCACTAAACCTTTTCAATTGCGGAAAATAATTCTTCATGGAGTTGTTTATCATGAATATTATTTAGCCTCTGGTCTGAGAATTTATCGCTTTGGCTTGGATCCAAGGGTTCATGGACCAGCCATTCTTTAATGGTTACTCGATTTGCGCTCTCATGTGCCAACAGGGTCTCATCTTGTTTGCAGTGGTTCAGTTAATGATTTTATTTTTAATATATTCGCATTTTTATTAGTTGTATGAAGTTAATTCACAAATTTTAAAAGGAAATGTTTTGTAAATCGATTAACGCTAGATCTCTCTGTGGGGGGGGGGATGATAAATGTGTTTGAAGCTTGTATTGTACCAGCTACGGATTATTACAATATTTCAATGGAAAACAAATTTAAAAAAAGGTTTAGGAATATGAAAATATATGCGGACGTGTGTTGCATCGTGTTGTGCTATGTCGAGCAAATTGATCTCGAGTCAAACTATGATAACCCTGCACTACACTCTTAACAGCACTTTGTTTACTTACAATTCCCAAACTTGGACTAACACCAAATCGGTTTTTGTAAGAAAAGATCTTCAGTCTCGCTAATATTAGAGGAAAATGGTGAGGGAGAAAAAACGCAGACATTTATGACATACTCAACGATTTAGATATCACTACAGTGATGGAATGAAATCGTCTTCGGTGGGTAGGTATGTCACTTGAATGCTAATAAGTGCCACTCAAAGGAAAGTGTTGACAAGACAGTTATAGGAACTTCGAGCAGTCGATGAACAATATTAAGATTAAGGCCGGATTGTGTAGCAAATAATGCCAAAAAAGCTGGAGTAATCAACTGGATAACAACAGCCAGGGAGAAAATCATGGCGATTGGTATTAGAGGAGGTCAGGACTCACTTGCGGGTTGTAACGCTAGCTAATAATAATATAACGTGGTATACCTTGCTGACAAATTGCCATCTCAGTGACTCAAAAATTTATCTATGAAATTGACGTTTCTAAGATGCGTTTGTAACTCTATTTTTTGTTCTACTTATGTCTTCGTAGTCTGGATATAAGTTTTTCGTTTTCACTATTGTTTGCTTTAGCTCATAAATCACTGTTTCATTCATTTCTGAAAAATGGAAATAAAAAAAAGTGTAAGTTTTAATTAGTAGTTGAATCCATCCAATTAGCAAAATTAGTTTTTCTTGCCTAAGAGTTTATCGGAGAGAGAGTGCTCTGTTGAAGGGCATAGACAGGTGCTCTTTGGAAGAAGCATTTCTGATATAGCTAGTGCAGAGGGTATCTACGGTTCAAGGGACGGAAATTTCATTTTTTTTTTTATTTTTTCATATTCATACGAACATGTATAAACTAAAAATGCTACGATGTGTAACCTTGACAGATCTATTGGCAGATGGAAATATCCTCGAAATTCACAACGAAATTCCATTTATTTTCCATTATATTTATTGAAAATTACGTAAAAGAGTAACATTTATAGTGCGGTGAATTAAAGAGCATTGAGTCATGGTTCCAAACAGCACCAATTATTTAATAATTTTTTTTTTCAAATTTGCTAGTCAAGAACTGAAACCAATTATAATTAATTGATAAAAAATGTTTCTAATTGTTTTAGAAAAATTCTAAGAGAAAAGCATCAAAATGTAGTTCAATTAGTCATAGAAATTTTCAAAGTATGACGAGTAAGAATAGCTACAGAAATAAAATGCCAATCTAATGTTAATGAAAAGTTATATTTTAATGCATACCTACATTCAACTAAAGTGAAAAACCTTGCTGGCGAAAAAATATTTATTTAATTTGTTTTCAACAATAATGGCAATAAATTATTTAAACTTAATTCTGATTAAAGATGAAACATTATATAGCAATAATCTGTTAACTTGTTGATTGAGTTTAATTATTATATGATTTACAACCTGTACCACTACAACCCGTCAATGGGTCTGGAGTTCACTGAATCGCTACTGCACTATTTCTTGGACAAAGGTTGCGCAGGGAGGTTATTTGTCCTGGATCACGCTCAACCGCCAGATTTTCTCCTTATTTTAGATAGCCACTTTAAACCGGCTGGGTGAGTGCCGGGAGATTCCCAGATCTCCGGCCGCCTAACATATTAAATACGATTTATTCATCTTAAATAATTAACATTTGTTTAATAAATTATAAACATTCCTTGTTATTAAATGTAGTTAAAAGTACAATAAATCTTTGCTATAACGCTCTCCTATGTTCAAGAGAAAGTACGAGAGAAACATCTGTTCATATTATTTAGGATCCGATAGGACTGGATTAAAATTCCGCAAAGTTGCAATGTTTCAGAAGTGGTTTATGAAGAGGTACATGAAATTCTTACATCTTATTTGAATGGTTGAGTCTTCGTGACTCTTCGAAAATGGGGGAAAAACACGAAACAGAAACATTTGCGGTTCCGTGGAGAGTACAAAATCTACAGGATTTTAAAGCATCAAGCAAAGGACATCTATTTCATCTATTTCAAAGGAAAGCTAAAGATTACTTCGCTTAATTAATTCCCACATATAAGAAGAATTAAATGTTTTTAATCTCTCAAATTCAGCATATTACAATTTTCAAATATTTATTGCATTGATTAATGGATTCTTACAAACAGTAAGTCCACCAAAATAAATAACACGACTGCATGTATACTTTTTTTGTCTTTTTTGTTAATAAGTTTTTCTAATTTAAGCTTTTATATTTCAGAAGCAGCTGGAATCATAAATCTGATATAAGAAAGGTTATATACATTAACTTTTAGAGATATTAGCAAAATGAAAGTTTTCCCTAAAATCATTAGTCATGTGATACATAGTAATTAAAACCTTTACACTATATAGAAGAACAATAAAAAATAACTAGTCTAAATAGTTTGCTAATTTGTTGTCTTCATAACAACAATACGTTTTGTTGCTAGGTTGCTATGGTAACTGGGATCTAAGCGCTACCTATCGGTAACACTACTAAACGAACATCCCTTCTTCCTACTTTATATTTATTTGATTTATTTTTATATCTTGATTTCAGAGCTTCTAACATTAGTATTTTATTATCTATTATTTTTTACTCTCCGCTATGTTACTGTCACTATAACGATATTTGTTTAATACTTCTTAAATTACCTAATGAATATTTGAAATATATATAAGTATACTATACGGATATTCGAACTTATATTTGTTCACTAATAATAGAGGTTGGGTAAAAGTATTTGTTGAACCAATATTATTTGATTAATTATTTAAATATAAAAAACAGATAAAATATTGATATAACTTTTATGAAAGATCTAATATAAAGTCTCAATATATCAAATTAATGCACTTGGAAGTGTAAACATGATCTGATTTGAATAAATACGATTTTGTGGATAAAATATTTATCCATTTAATAAATCCTTTTTTTGTTCTGTAATTTTAGAGTATCTATTCGTTAATTTGTATATAAAGTTAATATTACTTTATGCCAGTATGGCTGCTCGGACGATGCTACTGTCGGGTTTCTATATTTTACCTAATCAGGAATAATAAGGAAAAGGATCTTTGACGAAAACCTGAGACCGCACAACTTCGACACCGCCATTTTACATCCCATCCGAAGGGCAGCATTTTCAAGGATTTGCAAAAAATACTAAGGCTACCTGCTGGACAGGGAAATTGCAATTTTAGGCATAGAAGGTTGTTATGCTGACTACTACACTATGGGCAACGCCATTAAATATGAAATGTGAAGATCTAAGATAAAATTACGAGTATGCTTACAGCAAAGATGTCTGAAAGGTTGAAGTGGTGGTATAACCACTTCCTAACTTTCATCTTTCATACTCTTATATCTGCAGTCCCTTTGAAAAAGAGTTTAAGTAGAATTTAGTCCAGAAATAGTTAACTATTGAGGGAAGCGAAATCATGATGTTCTCGTAGCTTTAACTTGAAATGGTGTTTTACCGTAAGAAAAAACTCCTTTTCAAACCAAAGATTGACTCAGCCCCGTATTTATTTCGAATTTAACACTATTCGGCTTCCCTAAATGCAAGAAACTCATTATGTAGAGTAGAATGTAAAATTGCACTTAACTTCTCATTCACAGGGGCTGTAGATATGTTACTCCATGGTTCTACTCAACAGAAGAAGGACTCTCAATAGAAATAGGAAACTATTTATCGAGAAAAAGAGAAATATAAATAAATTATTTTAGCGTACAATACGAAACTTTGGAGGGGTGTCTCAATGTTATGGCGGGGTAAGGAAGATTGGACGATAATTAAGGGAAGATTCCTTCCAAGGAAGAATGAAAGAAGGATCAATATCCTTCAACTTGCTCCTGTTTCGGTGGCTATCGGTTGAGGATGTTCCCATGGGAGTCCGGACATGTGTTGGAGGATGCGGGTTTTTAAGGGAACACAGGTCACGTTTTCTCTCAGCCAGGAGTTCTCTCTTCCCATCACAAAGGGTTCTACTTCTCAGTTCTCAGCTATGACACTTAATTGGCGATAGCGTCCTCTTTAATGAGATAAAACATCAACGAGTTTAATTAAGGAACGTGTGCTCTAATTTAAACGAATAAATTCTACTTTACTTGAATTTTATTATGTTTTATTTCGCGATTTATAATTACTCAGCGACTATTAGTACATTAACTACATTATTTTTTACTTTGATTTACATGGTACAGCATGATTTTTTTTTTTGATACTTCTCTTCAATCTTTTTAGTAATAGTTCTTAATAACATCGATAAAAAATGGATTACGAATTGCCAAGTTTACAGTCGGGGCGGTTTTTTTCTCTCCTGTAAAATCACCCAAAGTGTATTTATTGTATTGTTTCGACAGCGACAATATGTGTGTTTAAACTATTGTTCAGTATTAATACAGAAAATAGTGATCCAATGAACAAAAAGATAAATAAATAAAGGAACTTTCTCTGAGATAATACAAAACAAGTGACCTTAATGAAAAATAAAATCAAATCCCGACTGTGCTTTTACAAATCTATTTCATTATTAATTAGCTGAGCTCAAATTATATCATGTTCTTCTAACACTTATTTTAGATAGGTAGCATCATATACATAGAAAAGTTATTAAAAACCTCTTGCACTATTTATTTATAATTACTTTTAAGGTCTTACTAATATATTACGTGTTATACTATATATTTATATTATATGTTAATCATACTAATATTAAACGTGTAATAATATATTCGGAAGATTTGACAATTGTTTCATTTAAGAACCTAAAAATAATTTTTTATAGCGAAACGAAATTATTATTTAATAGCTATTTCCTAAACATAATTAGCTTAAAATATTTCGGTTTAGAATCAAATATATTTTTTCCAGAGGACTGGATTAAAAATAAAAAACTTATACGGGTAGTAGGGGTACATTTTTTTAAAACCAAGTCTGCCATCCCTTAATAAACTATAGAGCCAATTTAAGAACTAATAAAAAGTAGGGATTTATTATATGCCAAAAGTGAATAATTTCATCGCGTTTTAGAAGTGGTAAAAAAAGGGAAGAAAAACTTCAGATTTAACTACCACTTATTTATAAAATTATTATAATTTTGGCCCAAATTAAATCAGCTTTTAGACAAACTTTCGTGACCAACGTTGTAATGTAATTATTGGTGAATTGCCAGTGCGACAGGTCTATAATTACAACTGTCTAATCACAAGGAGTTTGAGCCACGTCGAAAACAAAATGAATTATTTATTGCCATTTTTATTCTACCTCATCTGCCCTTTTATTGGTCGTTGAAGCGTTATGTGCCTTATGAAAACTTTTCCGATTCTTTTTATATCGACTCGAGTTGGAAACGTCATATTTTATTCAAATAGCTGTTCTCATAAAGCTGAAATATTATTCCGGTATGAGAATAAATTATATTAACAAAGCAATAAAATTGAGATCCTTAAGAATGCTATTTTTTAACCTCAAACTCACCGAGAGGTTTGACAAACAGATACAGGAATATACAATAATTAATAATAAAAAAACTCTACACCCCATGGCCTTGGATTCAGTACATGATAGTGACTCTTCTGTTGATAACAAGACGGTTGATAACAAATAACTTCTAGGCCTTCTTTCAATAAGGATTTCCACTTTATAGAGGCTGGGTGAGACCCAGGAGGTCTGTAGATCCCTCAACGTTCATCCTTTAACAGGCTATTAACAAATTAAATAATTTATCTGTCACAGATGGATTTTAACCCGTGTGAATATAAAAGTTATTGTTTTTAAATTTCCTTGTTACTATATGTGAATATATTCCTCTCAAACAACATATTAAAGGAGTTTCTAACCCTTCTAACATAACTAATACCAATTCATATTGGTACTAGTTATGTTGGTTATAGGTTCAAGCATTTTATATGCCATTCTACAGAAATGTGAGATTTCAATAAAATATAGGCATTCTAAAATAAGATCTAGCTAAATATAATAATTAATAAGAAAATCGAGAGAATAGTTTGAATCTAGCATTCATCTATATATAATGCTATATAACATCAAGGATGGACCAATTAGGATCTGGATACGAAGCAATACGCATGCGAAGTACCCAACCACCTTGAGGAGATAGAGGTCCATCAACCTAGAACTCGAGACTCATGCTGAGCCAATGAGAAACCACTTTCCCTTCCCACCCCCTACTACGGCTAGGTAACCTAGATCTAACTGTTTGTATAGGATACATCACAACAAAAACCAAGACCAAACACCCGACAAAAAAACCTTTACCTGGCCTAAGCGGTTTAGTTAGCGGTGTTTACCTTCTGTCTGGCCTCCTTACGCACTTCATCACCCTCCGGAGGCTGTTGGTATTGTAACCTGACCCCGTGTCTTCCTCCAGGTGTCTTGGGAGTGGCCCGAACTCTCAACGCGTGCCGGGAGAAATTTTTTCCCTTAAAAATCCGTTGTTCCGTAGGGAAAAAAATCATTTCCTCCATTCTCCCCAATCCATGTACCATAGAAAACAACTAATGATATTGCGTTACATAAAAAAAAATAATATAATATATTTATTTCTCTTTATATATCTGTATCTGCACCTGTCAAATAGAAACAATTGACAACCAGCAGAGTAATATATAACATACATACATACATACATATATATATATATATATATATATATATATATATATATATATATATATGACGGTTTATATACATTATGATACATAATCATATAATAGTTATAATTAATATAATATAATATAATATTTAAATTATTTTTTTTTTTTAATAATATAAGTTTATCTTGCATAAATAAATAACTAAATGGTCCGGATGGATATTTATAAACCGTCATATATATATATACATATATATATATACATATATATATATATATATATATATATATATATATATATATATATATGACGGTTTATATACATTATGATACATAATCATATAATAGGCCTTATTTAAATTAATTTTTTTTTTTAATAATATTAGTTTATCTTGCAAGTTTTAACTAACTAATATAAGTTTAACTAAATGGTCCGGATGGAGATGAAAGAATTAATATTATATGTATTGATTTACTAGATTTCTAATAAATTACTTATCATTATTTAATGAATTAATTCTTTGACCTCCACCTTAAATAAATATTTATTCAATATATAATAGGATAAATATGTGATCTAATCTTTCGGATAATCTTCCAAGGAGTTTTTACTGACTGTACCGACATCAATAACACAAGGGAACAAATTTTTATTAATTTTTTGTTGCATGGAGTTTTAGGCCTGTTGTTTACTAATTAGAGGTTGGTGATTACAAATCTAGCCTCAGTTTTTCTCCAGCACCTTTTGTTTTTGGCAAACAGCTGATAGACATATATTTGTACTAGTCACATTCAAACTTCAATTCAACTGAGTTGTTTAGTGAAAAAGTTTGTGCTCTTGTGTTAAATAACAATGTCCAAGTTAAGAAATATCTGTAGAAACGATCCAAACTATTTCTGTAACATTTGTGGTGAATATACATTCAAAAATTGTAGGCTAAGTGTGTCAGAGTTTATAACACAGGTATATTTTGATTACTTTGGATTCGCTTTGGACATCCGTGACAAGTACTGGATCCCTCATATGGTATGTAAAACATGTGTTGAGTCTTTGAGATTATGGGCAAATAAGAAAAGACCCCATTTTAAGTATCAAACACCAATGATTTGGCGGGAACCTAATAATCATCAAGATGATTGTTATTTTTGTGTGATTGATATTAATGGAATTAATAAAAATAACCGGTCGAAATGGTCTTATCCAAACTTGTTATCTGTTACTCGACCAGTCTTGTTCTCTGGCGATGCACCAGTACCCCAAGCTTCTTCATCTGTACAAAATGATCATGATATAGAAAAACAAAACTATTCTTCAAGTGATGAAAGTCGGACAAGTGATTCTTACCCTGATTTTACTTCTGAGCCCCAGCTCTTTAATCAGGAAGACCTCAATGCATTAATCAGAGATCTTGGTCTTTCTAAAAAGACATCGGAGATTCTAGCTTCTCGATTAAAGCAAAGAAATCTTTTAACCCCAGAAACACGAATTTCATACTATCTTAACCGAGAGGCAGAATTGCTGTCATTCTTTTCTAAAGATGACGACTTTGCTTTTTGTTCAGATGTTCCTGGTTTATTGAAAGCAATGGGAGTACAGAAGTATGATCCAAATGAATGGCGTTTATTTATTGACTCCTCTAAACGTAGCCTGAAATGTGTACTTATGCATAACGGCAATAAGCTGGGTTCGATACCGATTGCACATTCAACTACAGTCAAAGAAGAATATGCTACTGTAGCTTCTGTAATGGATAGAATCAAATACAACGAACAAAAGTGGTTGATAAGTGTTGATCTAAAAATGGTGAATTTTCTTCTTGGACAACAAGGTGGATATACAAAATATCCATGTTTTATTTGTTTATGGGACAGCAGAGCTAGGTCTGAGCACTGGATTAGAAAAGATTGGCCTTCCAGGCAATCTATGGTTCCGGGACAACTGAATGTAATAAATGAGCCCCTTGTGCCCACGGATACTGCCACCTTTGCATATCAAACTAGGGCTCATGAAACAATTTGTCAAAGCTTTGAACAAGGGTGCTGATTGCTATAAATACATCTCTAAGAAGTTCTTTAATTTGAGCCAAGAAAAAATTAAAAATGGAATTTTTGATGGTCCCCAAATAAGAAGGTTGATAAAGGATGAAAACTTTATTAGTTACATGACTGATATTGAAAAAAATGCCTGGAATGAATTCGTTTGGACTGCTCAAAATTTTCTGGGAAACAAAAAGGAAGAAAGCTATGCGGAGCATATTGAACTAATGTTGTTACACTTCCAGCAGCTTGGTTGTAATATGAGCATCAAAGTACACTTCCTCCACAGCCATTTGGACCGTTTCCCTGAAAATCTTGGTGATCTGAGTGAAGAACAAGGGGAACGGTTCCATCAGGACATTCGAACTATGGAGGAACGTTACCAAGGTCACTGGAATGCTCACATGATGGCGGACTATTGTTGGAGCATTAAAAACAGCCCCCGTGAACCGAATCAAGCCAGATAATCTTACAAAAGAAAATTTTTTGATACGTAGTGGTAATTTTTTTAATAGTTTTCTTAATAAAAAATATTTTCATCTTAAAAAACAGTTTATAATTATAACCCCAAAAGTAAAGCTGATACAAACAAACTGACTTCAGATCTTAAATCAGCACCTCGAGGAAGTAGAATATTAGTCAAAATATTTCATGCAACAAAAATGTTGTTCCCTTGTGTAATCTTTGGTACGCTCTCTAAGTAAGATGAAACAAAATAGTAAAAATAAATATTATATGGTGTACCATTTAATTAGATATATGTGAACATAGGAAGAGTTATCAATCAATAAATGTCAATCATAATAGATAAGTAATGTGATAAAGATCATCTGACCCTTCAATATTGAATTAATATTTATGTAAATAACTCCTTAAATATTTTTTGGATGTTATCCAGAAAATTGTAGAATTATAATGTAATTGTTTTTAGAATAAAAAATAAAATATCTTTAAAAGTAACAATAAAAGGTTTAATATATTTTGTAGTACCATTAATAGCTATGAATCTTCTAAAACTGACGTGATATCTTGAAGGTGACAAGCGAAGAAAATACCAACAAATCTCCAACGATCCGTTGAGTGGTGTACAATTGTATTTCATGACCGTCTATCAGAACTCTGGAAAAATATCATTTTTCATTAAAATACTATCATAAAAAAAAAAAAATTACTTCCATCCGTGAAATGTTATTTTAATGAAAAAGATTTTATAGAATGATCGGAAATCAGAAGTATCCCGTGGTGGAATAGAGGTACAAAAGACACGGACTAACGGACAACCGCAGCAGATGGCGAGGAAAACAATGGTGTGCTATAGCTACCAACGGACTTGTGGGAGTGTGTCTGTAGGATATGAATCCGTTAACATTATAACCTACAAGCAATCATTTTTGTAACGAACAGACCATTAAAAAAAAAACATTAATTTATTAGTGAACAGATGTAATTATTTTAAATAAATTTGTTTTCAATTTCATATTATTTCCTTTTTATTTATTTTTTTCAAGCCATCCTGGTACACTGCCTTTTTAATCATCACAATTATTTTTTAAATAAGCCAGACATTTTTTTTATGTTTGTTTTTTAAATACTCAATTGGCAGGTTTAATTGCTAAAATTAATTATATGATTTCAGAAGAATGACTCTAACAGCCTTTTTTGAGGGTCATCGGCAGGATATTTCATATAAAATATTTTCATTTCAATATTGCTTATTCATTTTTCCGTTCCTTGTAACTAAAAAACAAATCAAAGATAATTTAAAAAACGAATTTACATATATAACTGCGTTTTAGCATTCGATTCTTTTTATGTTTTTTGTATTTAAATTTAATGTTTGTAAGAACGGGCTAGCTCAGTGTGTAAAGTAATGAGTTGCTATGCAGAAGGATTATTTAATCTGTTAACAGCCCCCGGATGGGCTCCGCTGGTTTTACAGATCCTCCTGGAGTTGGACTCCTCGTTCACTCAGTCCCTATAAAGTGGGCACCATTCATTGGGGGGGGGGACCTGGTGGTTGATCGTGATCTAGAACAAATGATCTTTTTTGATCGGCACAATGAAAATGAACTGTCCTAGAAACAGAACAATCTCTACCATGCACAGTGCAGGGGTTATTGTGGTACAGTAGTTTTTTCCCTTTTAATTAATGACCAGAATTAATGACGCTGGGCAGCACTTTTTTCCCGCATATTATTTTTCTTTATTTTAATTTTCTAAGGAAGAGATGAAGATATTTTAAAAAGTCTTATATACTTGCTTAGAAAGTCTTATATATCCATCTATGAATCAGCTTCAAATTAAAATAAGCGCATTAAGTTGAGAATAAATCTTTGGATATATCCCAAAAAACTTCCTATATTTACAAATATATTATATATATAAGTTAAATACATTATATATACTTATATTGTTTAATAGAATAAAATATGCCATTTTTGTAATGAACGCATGATTTAGTCAGCTAATAATTTAAGACTGATTTGGTAAAAACTATGTTCGGTAAAAGATTTTTTCAAGCTTGAAAACTGAGAGTGGATGGCAGCTTGATTTTTAACATATAATGTTATATATTTTAGAATCGATTCTCGCGTTTTAGGCAAGAATTCACTTGGATGGAGGAATTTAAGAGGCATTTTTGGACTCCTCGTTCACTTTAGTTTATTGGGATGTTTTCTCCCGATGCAAAATACCGAAAGAAAATACAGAGCCAGTAAATATGTTGAATGATTGGCAATTAAATGGGACAATATGTCCGACTAATGGATCCGACATATTTCACGAAGCAATGGGCATTTTATTGTTCCGTAATGGCGGTGGCATATATCTTGTTTATACTCGGCCTAATAACGTGCAAGAAATAAATTCCGAAGTGCGCAATAAAACGAGAACCCGATGGATCGATGCCGGCCCCTAACGGTCCTGGCAATCTGTAGCATCTGCTGCCGGGCACAATGCAGCAACAGTCTCCAACAACAGCAACAGATTAGCCCTTGATTTATTCCTTCCTAGCGTACTCCCTCCGTCGGCGGTTCCGCGTCCTCCGGTGGCGGCAACAAGTTTAGCCGCTTTCGGGGAAACCTTCGATCGCTCACTTCCGTGGATAGTCCCGTTGAATGAAGGTGTTCAATGAAAAGTTGAAGGTTTAGAGAACCAGTTTCTTGTTATAACTCCATGGGATATTTTAAAAATCATCTCAAATATTGCAATGTTGTAAATTTTCTTGTAAAAAAAAACAGCTTATCGTAAATAGATTCAAATAATTCACAACTTATAGCCTTTCAATTAATTATTCACTACATGCAAACACACATGGTAAAAGAAAATCAACAGCAAACATAAAAATCTAAACTGGAACCCTACGATGAATATTTAATGCTGAATGACTATTAATAAATATATTAAATGTTATTTCTCTATTTTGATAATATCTATACTATATATGCACCTATATAATTTTTTTAAAGTTTATATTTTAGCAAATTTTGAAAATTTATTGCTTAAAATCTGTAAATCGGAAAGCGTGAACATTTTTCAAAATATGAAATTACCTTTTTTTCAAAATTGTAGCTTAATAAAAAAATGTTCAAAATTATGCGGAAATGGTTAACTTGATATATCTTAAGAAATAGTGAAAATGATCTGTGGCGTAGCCAATAAGTTGTACATATTTTTTCTTAAATGAATTATATACACCTCGACCGTTTTTAATATTACCAAAGTGTTTTAAGCTTTATTTTAAGTTTATATCTGTGTAATATATAAATGTATTAACCACGCATACAATTAATCGAAAAAAAACGCCACAATGAATAAATATTAAGCAAATTTTAAATTAATAAGTATTATTTGCTTTCAAACAAATGATTTAACATATAAATATACAAATATATCTTTATGTAGTAAATATACATTAGTTAAATGACTGATTATAACGGCTGATTCATTACACCAAATCAGCCAACCATTTATAGAATATTTGTACAAATAAATTTATTTATACAATATATACCATACCCATGCTAACTGAAATTAGATCCATTTGGAATTCGAATCAATAAGGGAGCATTTTCAACTTTAGAGTAGAAACTTCTGTAACTTTTCCAAATCCAAGCGGTTCCTACCTCTAAGTAAGGAAAATGAATTATTTTAACAAATGCGGCGGTCACTTTGGTTGGAGTCTTGTAACTGATTTTGGTTAATCTCAGTTAAATTCGTTAAGGCGGAAAGAAGTAATGTCACGAGAATATCAGATATTAATAAAGTCAATTGATGTTTCTATTTCGCAGTCGTAAAATTAACATCGGTCTTGATTGATGGTGTATTATTTTTTATAGAAACGAGAATTTTTATACTTTTTTATAAATAAAAACCTTTTGAGATAGGAATCGAAGGGGGAAGAGACGGAAATGACAGCGGAAAGGGGTGGAAAACATACTACACAGTCTTTACAAAGGATCTCTCCAGGGCTGGGGAACATGGCTCGCATTCCTCGAGTTCCATCCATTGCCCACTTAAAATATCTTTCCGCTTCTCTCTTACTTACTCTGCTTCTTCTCCGGGCACTTTCCTTCTCGAAGCTTAATAAAATATATTCAAACTGGCCTCCTTCGCTGCTTATTAATTCAACAAAATATTCTTGTTAATCGATAAAATACGTCATTAGATAACGAACTAATTTCTTTAGATATCATCAGAATTGTTGGTTAGCCGGTGCACCCAGCGGCTCCTCTCTCCAAATCGCCCTGAAGATGACCTACACTGTAGGTCGAAACGTCGGCACTTACTAAATATAAGTCTAGTACTTATTTGGTGTTTTTTTGACTGCACCCTCCCCCCCCAACTATCTCCGTTCTCCATTGAGATATCATCGTTGGGCTGTTTTAAATAATAATTATTAGTCAGAATAATCAATTAATCCATCTATACCCTCCTTACTCTATCCATGCTGTCCAGAGATAAATAATAGGCAGTCCTGAGGATTGCTGACAGAAGTGTAAACTCATTACTTTGAAGTAATTATTCACTACATGCGAACACTCACCATTAAAAAAAAATCAGCAACGAATGTAAACTGGAACCAGTACTTACTAAAACTACTTACCATGAATGGTTAATGTTGAATGAATGTTAATAAGTATATTAATTGTATTTTTTCCATAGCTATACTACATATGTATCTATCTTCGAATTTATAAATCAATTATAGCATGAATTATTTAAATTTCAAATTTATCAACATTAACATTAGGCTGGCTTTTGCAAATATTGGCACTCCGAACAATAATTATGTAATATACATTTTCAAGTAGTTTATTTATTAATAAAACTTGATGGGCTGCACAAGCTCAATAAAAAATATACACAATTGAAATAATACGGAGAAATGAAAATTTTATCCAGTTAATGATACTTTAAGTTGTTATTATTAGTATGAATCGTACAACTATTAAGTCATCTTTAAGCTAAATATTATTATCCTTATGTCAATTTAATGTTAAAATTTAAAGAGAAGTATGCCACAGGCATGTCAGTGACGCGAACCCATAAGTTTTCTCCTAGCAAAAGTCGCTAAACGCGGCCAAAGAAGTTTTCACTTAAACACAATTTTTATCCATAAAAAAAAATGGTAACATAATTTTTTTTATATACGTAACAAAAATGGATTGTGGGGAAAAGGCACGGTAAAAATATAAATGAAAATAATTAATAAAAAAAACCAAACGATGTCATTAGGCATTGCCGTGCAATCCAAGACAGAACTCCTACTAATATGAGTGAGGGTGCATTAAATCATGAACTATATCCCGAAGTATGAAAAAGGAAGGTGACTATACTAAAGAAGCAAGTGTTAGGCACCTTTTGACGTAACGTTAGAAGACTTAAAGTTGACCTACTCACAACCAACCCTCCTTTGAATAGGAGGTGTAATAATGGTAACCTGGAAGGACCTGCGCGTACAAAAGAAGAAAGGGAAATCCGACGGAAGGAGAAGACTAAGACCTGCCAAGGACAAGGCCAAGGTTAGCAAGGTAGTCAGGTGAGCGTCTCAATGGACCAAGACGTCACCCAAGACCATGACGTCATAGTCAATGGCGTACAAGACGACGCTAGAGGAGCAGATGCGCGGCAGCTGGCTACCTTTTGAGAGGGGGGCACACAGGTGTGCGCACACCGGCCCCCCCTGATTTGACAATGCGCCCCTCACCCCTGGATTAACATCTGCTCGAGTGTGTTCGCGTGGCGGTCCCCTAGCTACCTGCTGCACCTTACTGCTCTATCTTAGTCTGTCTGGGCCACGTGTCAACGTACTCAAGGCACGTGTCTTAGGGACCGTTCGTCTGCCAGTCATAAATCTTCACGGTCGGCCGCCGACAGTAAACAGCTTCCGGGTTATTGGGTCTGAGCATTCTTTGCATTTGCATAATACGTGTTTGGAAACTCATATACATCTTTGCTATTATTATAGAATTAAGATATAATATTTACAAATTATTTGAAGATACATAACTACGTTCCTATAGGAACAATTGAAGACAGGAAGTGGTGGACATATAGCATATAGATAAGTTACCCTCGCACACCTAATCACTAAATAAATCCCACTAACATGTTTGTATCATGAGAGCTTGGAAATAGCTTTTGCCTTTCAAGATTCATAGAATATTTAAAATAGAATTACCTGCAAATATATTATATCATTTGGTGAGTGAGTTAAAATATCTTAGTATAGTTATTCCCTTTAAATTAAAAAAAAAAAGGAATAATTAAAATATATGACAAACTTATCTTATTTTTGTTATTTCTCACTTCACTTATAGTTCATGTTTACTTATTAAAACAAATCCGTATATATTTTTTTTATTTAATCCTAATAACTTTGATTTAATCCTCTTACTAAATATACTAAAAATCTAATCAAATGATTCATTTAAAAAAAATATAATTTAAAAAAGACATAAAAATGATTTTAACAATAAAAGATAATAATGCGAATATAAATTAAATTTTTGATGACCAACAGGTTTTAAACCTGAAATAAAACCAAGCAACCATTGTACAAATGAAATTTACAATTCTTTACGACTGTAACAATACATAATACAATAGTAATACTGTACAAATATAATACTGTAATAACAGTAACAGTAATACCCTCCCAGGCAGAATTAGCCAATTTTCTAATTAATTCATGTGTTATTATTTCTGTAATAGTACAGATACTGCTAGCAAGTCCACAGGCACTCCTGTATCTAGAAACCGTATCAATGATTGCCAAGATATTACAGCTTCTGCATCTTCGAAGATAGCATGAATCTTCTTTCCGAGCTGTTTTATAGCTAAGTATTAAATGCAAGTTTTGTTATAAGAAATTATTTTAATTAAACCATTAAGATGTTACAAAAAATGTGTATGCACTCATCTGATTTCTAAATCAGGAAAGTCACAAAAATTCTTCAAAATGTCCATCCATCATAAATCTGTTTTTAATCTGTAATATCATAATTTCATAGTATTCATGTGAAGTAATATCCAACATAATCATCGCAAAAAACTATAAAATATTGTTTTGTTTTTGAAGTTGTTTAAAATTTTAAAATAGAAGAATTATCCAAGACTAAAATGCTCAGAACCAAAAATATGTAAAATACCAGCTTCAATATTTCAGATGTCTCTAAAATATAATAAAAACAATCATATAAATAGGTAATTACTTATTTATTTTTATAAAACTAAATCAGTTCCCATTGAAAATTTAGAATCATCCGTTATGGCATTATAGCCATCTCGCTATATAATGTCTTAAAACTCTTTTAGTTCCCGGCATTTTATTGGAATAATAATGACTGAGAAAAAGAAACAGAAAATGATAATTCCTTATGATAATCCTCGCTTATTCTGTTAGTATATCACTTAAATTAAGCATATGAAAAAACGATTTTTATATTATTATATGAAATAAGGTAAAATAAAAATCAATATATTGCTATAAACTGTAAAATCTTACTATCAATCAATCAAAAATCTCCGTTGATTCACATCCCATCGATAGAAACTAAGCTATCTTGCTTCTGCTTAAACTTGATGCTCATAAATTCAAGCTGACCTAAGTTAAAGCCCTCTTGGATCAATATTGTTATAGCTGCCAACGGTCCTCAGACATTTGGATCGATATGCAAACGACATTCCAAAACTCAGCCTAATTCGCCGATTAGTCATTCCTGAAATTATTTAACAGCATTGCATTGGTTGTTGGCTTCGGGCCCTTTTCCTATCTGTACCGAAACTTAAATATAATTACATTAAAATAATAACAGCAATAATAAAAGGTTACACTAACTCGAAGGTTCAATACCGATTTCGCAAATGGAACTGCTCAGATTATTAAGTATAACTAGAATGCCTAGCGCCTTGAGCGGAACAGTATTCTGGATCAACTATTCCCAACTTAATTCAAGTTTTTATAATAAACTAACCTTATTTGTTTATGTTATAATAACAAAAAGAAACTTGTAGCTCTTAGGAGTTAAAAATTACTAAAATTAACTTTAACTTTAAAAAGTTAACTTTAAGTTAACTTTAAAAAACACTGAGATATTTATTATTTTAAATCTCTTTTTGAGATATTAGTTTAAATCGAACATACAGTAATTATACCTAAACAATTTGTAGGTGTTAAGATAAAGGTTAAGATGCGATTGAAATTTAAAACGCAATACAAAGTAGTAATCGTGTTACAAAATCATTTGAAATACGAGTATGTTTCGAAATAAGAAAACTAAAAATAATAATGAAATCGTTATCCTTATTGCTCTAAGTATCTTTACAAGTTTTGACTCCCAACTTCAGTATCTCTTTGAGAAGCAAAGGTGACTATAATGTGACATGGTCTGTTAGACGACATATATTGCTTGGGGGAGGCAGACAGGAGCTCATCCTACCTCACGTTGGTACGAATGGTTTCAATGGTACAGTTGCAGACTATTCAGAACTTCATAACCAATCCTTTTGGAAACAATTAAGCAGTGTCCTTCTTTAATTTGTGTACTTCGATTCTAGGACATTGAGAAATCAGTCTAGATCTATGGCATGGTTATGGCAGTTTAAGGGCATAAGGTGTACGATGGCTATTATTTCTTTCCCCAAAGCTGACAAAACCTCTAGGCGGGTACTGGAATCACACTCACTCGGTATAAAATTAATGAGGACCACTCCTAATAAAATAGTTTTCTGCCAGACTGTCTATATTTAGTGAAAAACATAGACCCAATATGATTTATGAGAGAGAATTTGAGAGGGCCTACGCATATTCCGAACATTCTCTCAGGGAAGCTAACATTCATATAAAGTATCTTCTGCTCAATCCATCAAAGTACAAGAAGGTAAGAGATAACTTAAAACAATAAAAAACTGTATGTGTATATTTGGAATGTCATGAGATAAAGTTTAAATAAATTATTCATCTGAAAATATGCTCTTAATGAAGTACTAAATATATTATTGAAAGTAGTTGAGTATCAACACTCAATCAGTCAAAGAATAACAACCTTAGCTAAACTGCCTTTAATTAAAGTCAAAGTTCAATGGCCTACTAAGGACCACGTCATTTTAACTGTCTTTTCTGTATTTCTTCACTGGGAGATACACCCAGTACTCCCTCATTCGTATCATGTGCTGCTACCTTCATTCTTCCGTCTATTTCTTTCCAGTCTTCAGTTTTGGGTTTTTTGAAAAAGTTTCATCCTAAAGCGTTTACTTTCCAGAACATTATCGTAGGTAATCTCTTGTAAATCTTTTCTACCTCTGATTAGATGAATAGTCATTTATTATAACTTTAACACAAATATTTAAACATATTTTATACTCGGCATAAGTAACAACGCTCCTATGGCTGTATTATAGTTTTAGTTTCAGATTTCCTGGTATAGCCGAACTCACAAGTGGAATGTTAGCCGAGAAGCCAAAAAGTTATTAGAAACCGGCAAACTGTTGTTTTCCCCTCGTATCTATGACAGCTCTCTAACACCTCCCTCTTCTAGCTATTATTCTACCATTGCACTATTTACGATACAATCTATATTTTTTAATTATTATTATTTTTTTTCTAATCATTGTTCAGATCTAATTTATTTAAAAAATCCGAAGCGAAAGGAACAAAAATCAGGAACCTAAATAGACTCAAAAGTTTGTTCTCAAACGATAGAAACACCTCGGGTATGATATAAATATTAATAAACAATAAAATTAAGGACTTTCATCAATTTAGAGTACTGTATGCATTCATGCCAGCTGTGGCAGATACATTAATTATTCTTTAACCAGACATTAAAAAAAAAAAAAAACTTTGTGAAAAAAAGCTGAGTGTGATCAACTATCTGCAGATGGTTAGTTAAAAAGAGTACTGTCCTTACCATGTACTCCACTTAACAGCCTGCAAGGGTTGTAGTGGTGCAGTTATTGTTAATTATGTAATATTTTCTTTATTACGTATATATTTTTATAATAATATATTAATAACAAAACATATGTATTTTTTGCTATATGTACGCCAGTTACTGCTTTAAGTTAAAAAGTATCTCGTTTTAAGTATTTACTAAAATATAATTAAATTATCAGTTACTTTTTAATCACTCTCTAATGAATAGTAGAATATGAGGAAAATTTTTGGCGTGGATATGAGAACAATTAAATCAAGCCCAAGATCCTGAAAAGAAGCAATACTTTAATAGTCAATAATAATACTGATAGTGGTAAAAGAGTCATATTCAAATATAAGCATTGATATAAATGGAATAAGCTCATTTATAAATTTAGTTTCCTGAATCAAAAATACTAAATAAAGTAACATGAATGGGAACTTATTCTTGTATCGATAGATCAATTTGCTACATTTTTATTTGCCATAGATTCAAAAAAGTTACTTGTTGCCAAGTTGAAAACTATTTTACTAAAGTAACAGTAACATTTCGTTTACTAAAATTACGAAACATTTTATTAAAGTAAGACGATTGAGAACTTATTATTGTATATATTGATCGATTAGCTGCATTTTTATTCGCCAAAGATTCAAAAGAGTTACTTGTTGCGATTGCTTGTTGCCACGATTGTTGTGAACTATTTTACTGAAGTAACGAAACATTTTACTAAGGTAAGGTGATTAAGAACTTATTATTGTATCGATAGATCGATTTGCTGCACTTTTTATTTGCTAAAGATTCAAAAAAGTTACTTGTTGCGATTACTTGTTGCCAGAATTGTTGCGAACTTGTTGATCGGGTAGAGACCTGATGATCTACAGTACACCCATCCATCCCTATGTACAAGATGGCACAGATGGCAGGCACACCCGGGGCTTCGTTTTTATAATCCATGTAGGGAATATTATGGGGGTGCATTGAAAAGTATATTTACCTAAAAGATTAATCTTAGTAATCTAAGATCGAAATCTTTGTTGTAGATATTTTTTTCTCTTTATCAAGATAACTACTACTCTAGAAAAAAAAACTTTCTAAAAATTAACTGGATTATTTCATATGGTAACGATCTTATTTGCTTATTAACTAATATATGAAAAATTTATGTTTATTTTAATAAGTTTATAGTTTTCAGATATTATATTAATTACGTAATATTAAAAAAAAAAATTAAATCAGTAATATATAAAACTTTAGCCAAACATTAAAGAACTTTGTACAGTAAAGTTAATACTTATATATTTATGAATAAATACTTTTATAATAATCTAAATAGATCAATGAATTCGGTAAATCGAAGTTGTGATCACATTTTCTAGTAATTTTAATGCCTATGTAATCTGTGATTGTGTTTGTTTGTGGCATTAACTAACAGTATCATTTGTACATTTCGTGTACCTTTCAGTGCCGGTGGTGTAGAGCTGTCTTCTTTATTTATATTGGTTACATCCTTGTAGGAGTAGATTTAGGATATATTTACATTTAATAATAAAAAAATATGATAAGAAAATAATTTCTAATACTAGTCCATTAACTCCTCTGTTACCTACCAATGCCACGATCTCCATGATCCTACTCGGTAACGTTAAACAATTTTTACAGTTATCCATCCATGAATTGGAGCTCTCTTAGGTATAAGAAACTACTGTTCCTGTAGAGTGAGGTTTTATTAAATATAATAGATGAAATAAAAAGATGAAATAGAATACTTTTCCTTTGAGGTTCTTCTCTTGAAGGCCTTGGTTGCGGGACTTACCTTGTTCTGAGTGCGCTTACCGGATCCTCGAGTCATGTTTCAGCCTTCGCAAAAAACACTCCAGTTGCCGGATAATCGGACCCTGCGGACATTCCACCTTTGCTAGCGGTGCGGGAGGATTGTTATGCAACAGATGTAAGAGGTCTCTAAGACACTGTTATCTATTGTTGCCTAGCAAGAGATAGCAACAGATGGACCTACCTCGATATACGGAAGCTGCTTCCGCACCCACACGCTCACAAAAAAGCACCGTTCCTCCGCGCAGACACTTTTACTCCTCATCTTTTTTTTTCATCCCAATAACTTTCGTTTACTGTAACTCTCGCTGAGGGCGCTGGAGAGCAACAAAGGTCCTGTAATTCTATAGGCACGTGGCCCAGCTGGCGGCGGCACCTGGCACCTTATTATAGTGATTGGATCCCCTCCACTTTTTATAGAACACTCATTGAGCCACTGTTTTCATACGGCACATATCAGCTGCGGCAGGTGATAGCAACTAGTTCCTGGTACGTGTTGATAGTCGCTATTTGACGGCATCATCAGGGCTCCTATCTCGGATTAGATTGGGTCAATAACTAACGGTAATCGATATTAGCGAAGAGATATAACTCTACCCATAAGTGATCCATCTCTAAACGATCCCGTTTCTAAAACCATTCGGGTTTATTCGAGGCGTTCAGGATCAAAGGCGGATAGCTCCAAATTTCAAAAATTGATTTTTTATCTCGTTAATTTGAGCGTCATTATGCTTCCGAAACTTCAGAGTCAGAACCGGATTAACACGACAGGTTAATCAGAACTGCTTTATTGAAGCAGCGTAAAATGTGAAAAACTTAGTTTGGAATTTTGGAGTTATCCGCCTTTGATCATGAACGCCTCAATTAAGCCCGAATGATTTTAACAACGGGATCGTATAGAGATGGATCACTTATGGGTGGAGTACGCCTCATCCGTATTCTAAACATACACAAAAAAAAGTCGAATTAATAAAAGAAATTTAATTGACATCGAGTTTATTGTGATATATCTGTAGCCCCGATAGATAAGTGGTTTTGTAGTGTTTTGTCCAAACCGATTTAATTGTTGTAAGGAAAGCGGAATCATGTCTTTTCGTTATTCTGCCTTGAAATTGAGTTGATATATGAGCAGTAACTCTATTTCAATGAAAGGCCTGACTTAACCTCTTATGGATAATGAGAATGACACGATTTCTCTTCCCTTAGTCCTATTAAATCATTTTAGACAAAATTCGACTTAACCACTTCCTTAAGATTGTACCACATCTCATCAACAGTCCAAACATGACCTTCAATCCAGAGTCAGTAATCTTAGTCCAAGATGCCTATTCAAATACTAATGAAATATACTAAAATATTAATTGATAAAAACATTAAGTTAGTTTTTCTAACTTACTAGATGTAGGATTTATGTATCTATTTACTTTTATGTATAGCAATCAATTACATTTATTTCTTCAAATTGAAATTTTACATGGCGTCAGTCCAGAGTTATTTTAATATTCGTTTCAATTTAGTGTCAAATATTGGAACACGATCGATTTTTCCCTCCCATGTGGAAACTAAGCAAATATAATGATATCTGTGCGATAGCTGGTATCTCATTGGTCGCGATAGTATCCACAATAGAACTCCGATGTGGATGTAATGAAACCGCTAGCTACAAACGATCATCAGATGCGTGGCCAAAGTGATTCAATGAATCCCATATGTTCAAAGATATTGATAACAATCTAACGTAGAGAAATGAAGTCAGTGTAGATTGATAGGATTAATTCAGTTAAACTATAAGATTAACCTTTATAGTTTTCTTGGTCGATCGAGGATGTCGATATAAAGATAAATGCTATATACTACAATGATTTATAGTAAAAATCCTATAGGTATATTTACTGGTACTGGTATTTAGATATTCGTACCAGTGGTAAATTATTATAAATACAAATATAAACACATAAGTTGAAAAGTGAGCGGGGTAGCTTTGTGGGCCGATATTCCCGAGTGACGAATACGACCATGCAAGATATTTTATTTACTTTGATAACAGCAGGGGATCGATCCTGCGGGATCTGTAAGCCATCTTGGGGCTCACCCAGTCTCTAAAAAGCGATTACTCTTAATAGGGGGAGAAACCTGGAGGTTGAGCATGATCTCGAACAAATCACCTCCCTGCAAACCGTTGTCCCAGAAACAGTACAGCCTATACCACGTACTGAAATATGGGTTGTAGTGTTTAATATATATGAAAATAGAGTTGGAATAGAGTATGATATCAACACAAATTACTTAAACACAAACAAATCAGGGACTATTCACTAATAAAAAATAAGTATAAATACTTTTTAATAATATAATATGCATAGATTATCTAAATAAGTTGAATAAATAATATTTCATAATATTTATATTCATATATTCGTACGTATGACGTAGTAAAAGCATTTCATTTTTCTCACTAACAAATCTTGTTTCTCGATTTCATATTGATTGATACGAGTGAAATTGATTTATGAAGTCATTTTTTCAATGTTGTTATAAGTTTTTAGTAAAAAGGAAATTAAAATTGGTTTCACTGAACTTAATGAGTTTGAAGATATAAATACAATATTTTCTCTAGTATTCATTTAATATTAAATCATGATTTAAATTTAAATTTATGAATCATCTAGGGTTCAGATGATAGATGTAATCTATGAAATCCAGTATTTCCGGTTTATTGTTTTGTTTTTGTTGTTATTGTTTTGTTATTCACAGCAATTGTTAGCGGTTATATGCCAACCCTAATAGCACTACATCAAAGAAGCCCAATCACCATCAACTAATTTAGGACGTGATATTTTATGGACCATATGTTAAAGGGCAGGCTACTTCACATTCTGTAAATGTCACATCCCTTCCTACAGGCTATTAGCCCTTAGGTCTTTATAATGTTACTCAAGGAGTAAATAATAAACATTTAGATAAAACTAGCTAAAACCGAATAGGGACAACGATAGAGATAAAGTCAACAGAATCTTAGTTAATTTTTATTTTTTTTTAACATGCGCACTTATAAAACAATTATTATTATTACCAATATAATAGTAATCTACTAATGAAGTGGATATGACTCAGTTAAGTAAGAAGTTAACTGAATATCACATCCCTATACAACGAATTCGTTTTGAAATAATAACAACTATTGATTCGTTTGGACAAAATATGTTTTGAGAATTTAATCTTTTCGAATAACTTTACATCTTTTTCCTTTAGTCTTATTATTGTATTATATAATGCTGGGTCAAAGCGAAATCCTAGAGTGTTGGAAATAAAAATATATACAAACATACACTATAGCTAGTGAAGAAAAAACCCCTGTGACACTACAACCTTTTAAGGGTCTTACGCTCAGTAGATGGTAGACCTTACTGTTTCCAGGACAACGGTTGTGCAGGGAGGTGATTTGTCCTAGATAATGCTCAATCACCAGATCCACTCCTAATTTAAAGTATTTACTGCATAGAGGCTAGGTGCGCCCCAGGACGGTCTATTATTTAAATAATTAACCAAAGCCGGATTTGAATCCGGGACCTTCGGTATGGCAGTTAGTCACTCTACCACTCTACCACTGGCCCACTCCGCTCCAATAACTATTTCTAATATTGAACAATAATATTTTATCAATTATAAATGAGGAAGAAAATGGAGGTAAAAATAAAATTCTCTTAAATAGGGTGAGCTGTTTATTGGAAAGCCAACGTTTCAACCCATATTGCAGGTCTTCATCAGGGCTAAAGATACAAGATTAAAAGACAAATTAAAATTACACATTGTAAATATTAAAATACAAATAGACATCATGTGTATATGAGTGATAAAAAAAAAATAAACATTTCAATTATCTATTTTATTTTTGTACCCTTTGCAATATTTTATAAACACACCCCATTCATTGAATTAATTTGTGTTTAAAATAATTACCTTATTTATTAATTTTTTTATAATTATCCTTTATCTAAGGGTCCCCATCTTTATTATTTTATCATTCATATCCTCCATGTCTGTATAGCGGTTGAGAGTGATCTCGAACAAATCACCTTCCTGCACTACCGTTGTCCTAGAAACAGTAAAGTCTACCATATAACCCAAGACCCTTAATGGGTTGTAGTGGCACAAGTTTTTTCCTGAGTATAATTTGTATTTTTATGCATTTATTTATTTTTTTGTTGCCGTGCCGAAAATCCTGGTTCAAATCCCACTGCTGGCAATATTTTTATTTAGTCTGTTAGCAGTCGGACCCTATGGGATCTAAGACCCTCCTTTGGGGAAGCGTGATCTAGGAAAAATCACTTTCCTGCACAACCGTTATCCTTGAAATAGTACAGTCTCTACCATGTACTGAACCCTAGACCCGTTCACGGGTTATAGTGGTGCAGGTTTCTTTTGTTTATTTATTTTTTAATCAACACACTAGGACTTTGTTTTGATGCGAGTATTATTGAAGGCTAAAGAAATAATATTTAAACTTTGAACTCCACCCTGACCATTTTCTTCCTCATATTACTAATAAATTATGGTATTCCAAATGTTTTAAATATAAAATTCATATTCACTTACTAGATACGCTATTAAAAGTTCTTAGATGATCTTCGAATGAACGATTATTATACAATCATTCGTAATCGTAGAAATAAGAAGGGAGATATTGATTTGATAGCGATAAAGACTTTGAATAGAAAACACTATACGAATTGCTAATAGATAGGGCAATTTCCTACTCGAGAAATACTCCGAGTTCTATTTGATTGATGCCAGTGGATGGTATATATGTAAGCGTAATGGTATACCCCCGGAACACGCGACTGTTCCTCCGGGGCCCTATTGCCTGTCAACCACTTCTTTAGTGGCTGGCAACTTACTGCCCCGGATCATGCCGGGTACCTAGGTCGGTTTCGAACCCCCCGCACCACCCCGGGCTAAAACATTCATAGCAGTGATTCATTTCCACCGCGGGGTGATATCGTCTGTAACGGAGTCATTAGGGGAGTGATATACGGCCGTAAAGGCCGCTGAGCCGGAAAGGAGTGATGCCACTCCCACGATATCGTCTCTGGATTCATAATCAATAATAATTATATTATCGTTAGATAATTTATGATTTGTATTCGATTTGGACATGATCAGTCATTGGAATAATACAATCCTGATTCATGCAGTGAGAACGCCAATAGGGCGAATCCTATATTTAAACGATTACAGAGGTATGTTAAAAAAAATATTACATCAATTATAAATTAATTTAAAATTATAGTAAGGACGGCGATTTATGAGTAGAGGATAATATGGATAATAGTGGGTACTTTATAAATGCTCTACTGAAATGAAATTGTAACTCCATAAGTTTATACAATTTTGTTTAAATTATTGATAAACACGTTCTTTGTGAGTTTCATACGTGAGGCGTTGAGGGACAAAACCGTAATACTTGAAATATTCGAATCTTGAAATCTCGAAAATAGACTTTTCCGCATGTTCTAATGCTTAACTGAAGCAATTTTATGGTCTGAAAACTTAGTTTTCAGAACCAGACTAAAAGCATGATAAATTAGGAGGCAAAGTGTCGAGCTGGATGAAATTGAAATTAAACAAGCGAAAAAGTCAATTTTGGAAATTTCTCATTCTGAACGTATTTCATATCGCACTAGTATTTCTAAAGTGATTAAAAAATGGGTGTTTTTTCATCGGTGAATAAAGACTATGAAAGAAATGAGTAAAAAGAAATAGCTTTATCACTCATCAAAACCGTATCAACCTAGCTTCAGAGTTTGTCTGCCAGAAGGCACTTGTTTCATTTTTAGTGTCCTAATGTTATTCCAACTCACTAATAGGTTTCCCGTTTATATTCCCGAATATTCCAATCTTCTCCTTCAAGTGCTATCTGCGATCCGAAGGTTGGCAATCTTCAGCGCTGTTAGAACCTTGTATCTGAATAACTGTTTTGTAGAGGACTGGAACCATTCTCTTGGTTTTGCAGCCAATATGCAGTTAGAGAAGTCAAGATCTAGAACCAGAATACTTTGCAATAAAGCAAAAAGGACTGGTGAATGGATCGAATACAGACACGCTCTAACTGAATATCATAACCTCATTAGGAAAGCCAAACGGAACTCATGGAGACAGTTCTGTGAGGAAATTAATAATACGAATACATGCGCCCGCATGAATAAAATACTCTCTAAGAGCAACTACTGTAATACCGTGGGCTCCCTAAAGAAACCAAATGGAGATCCCATGAACATTACAGAATCTATAACTGCTATGCTGGAATCGCACTTCCCAGGGAGCAAGCTAACAATCTCGGATACGAAGGTCTACCTCCCTGAGGATAGGTGCAAACCGGACTGGACATCAGTCCGTGAAATCTTCAATACCAGCGCCATAAAATGGGCAGTTAAAAACCTCAAGCCGTACAAAACACCAGGCTTTGACGGAATTTATCCTGCCATGCTAAAAGAGGGTCTTGAAATCATCTTAGGCAGGCTCTCCACTCTATTCCAGGACTGTTTGGCCTATAATTATATCCCAACAGCTTGTAGAGAAGTTAGGGTCACATTTATTCCCAAACCAGGGAAAGAAACATATGATGAACCCAAATCACATCGTCCCATTTGTCTTTCCTCATTCTTGCTGATGACGAAAATTCTTAATAGATATATCAGGGACAAACATCTCAGTGATGGATTAGTAACGTTGCATCAACATGCATACAGAGAGGGCAAATCTTGCGACACTGCGCTGCATGCAATGGTGGACCAAATAGAAGATGTTCTGCAGTGGAAACAAATCGCGCTCGGAGCATTTCTAGATATTGAGGTGGCATTTGATAATACCCCTACTCATATATTAACTAATGTCCTACTAAGGCACGGCACTAGACCAAACATTGCTAATTGGGTTATTGCCATGCTAAAGAACAGGGTCATTCAAGCCAATATGGGCAATTATCACCTAAAGGTTAAAGCAGCCGCAGGCTGCCACCAAGGAGGTGTCCTTTCCCCACTTCTATGGAACCTGGTAGTGGACGAACTACTACACCTCCTAAATGAGGCGGGTTTCCAAGCGATAGGCTATGCAGATAACATAGCAATTATCATCAAGGGCTTTGACCAAGAAACTATTTCAGAGTTGATGACAATGGCACTAAGAATGGTGGTGAGATGGTGCACGAGAGTAGGATTGAACATCAATCCTAATAAAACGGTAATTGTACCTTTTACCAACAAAAGGATATTGAGGGAACTCAACCCCCCCAGGATGAAAGGGATGAGTATTCAATTCAGCAAGAAGGTTAAATACCTCGGTGTTATTATGGATAGTAAATTAAACTGGAATGAACATATCGACTATGTTACCAAGAAAGCCACAAGAATTCTGTGGACTTGTAAGAGCCTCTGTGGCAACAAGTGGGGAATTAGCCCCAAGATGGCTCGTTGGATGTACACAGCAATAGTTAGACCTGTGCTAACCTATGACTCAATAGCCTGGTGGCACAAAGCTGGTCTCCAACAAAATAGATCAAGGTTGGAGAAGCTGCAGCGGCTCGGGTGCATCATGATCACTGCGGCCATGAGAACCACCCCTACAGCTTCATTGGAGACTATACTTGATTTAACTCCTCTTGACATTCTAATTGAATCAGAGGCATTGAAGACAGCCTATAGGCTAGTAAAAATAGGAGGGGTCAAAAAACCCACCAACGATTTGGACACAGAAGTGTCTTTGATATAATCGAGCCAAATGCAGATCTAAAAAAGCATTCTGATTCAATGCTGGACAAATATAACTTTGACAAAAGATTTCACGTTAATATACAGGCGATTTGCAAAAGCAAGAATGATTGCTTTAATCCACCCAATGGTCTAAATGTGTATACGGATGGATCCAAAGGGGAATTTGGTGCCGGCTCGGGATTCTGGTTTAGGGGTTGTCAGGGCATGGGTCATTACTTAGCTCTGGGCACGACACCCACTGTATTCCAAGCGGAAATATGGGCAATACTTGCAGGTGCCTTCGCAATGAAGGACCACAAGAATAAGGTAATTAACTTTCTCACTGACAGTCAGGCAGCATGCAATGCATTACAAAATGCAGTAACAAACTCCAGACTAGTGGAGAAATGCTTTCTAAGACTAGATGAACTAGCTGTACATAACAGAGTTAACATATTTTGGATCCCTGGGCACAGTAATATTCCAGGAAATGAAAGGGCCGACAAATTGGCGAAGAAAGGAGCAGTTACTGCTCCTATTGGACCAGAACCATGGTGCGGGGTCCCCCTTCCCCTGGCTAAGGATACAATTAATAAACTAGCCAAGAGGAAGATAAAAACACGTTGGGATAGAGCCAAGATAAGGCATACAAAACTTTTCATAAAGGATCCCAATGATAATCTTTCTGATAAAATCAAGAAAGAAGCTGCTCACTCGTCGAGAACCGACCTCAAAAGTATGGTTGAAACCATCACTGGGCACTGTAAACTCAGGAAACACATGCATCGTCTGGGCATTGAACAAGAACCTAGGTGCAGATGGTGCAAAGAGGAGGACGAAACCCCTTGGCACGTCCTCTTTGAATTTATAGCACTAAGTCGAAAGAGGACATTTGACCTTGGCCCCGGTGGATACAAGGAACTTCAAGAACTGAGGTTTAAAGACTATTTAAAATTTCTCAGAAGTCTAGACCTATGTTAGGGATTTTTAGGACTCAAGCACAATGGGCCTTTTTAGGCCGAAGTGCATAGTAATAAGGGTCACACATAAATAATAAATAAATAGGACTTCTTAAATTTTCAATAACTAAGAGAGGTTTGGAATTTCCTGATAGATGTAACGAGAATTGCATAGTTTATCGGAAATCATGGCTGGCGGTCAAAAGTCACCACTAGTGCTTAGTTTACGGATCTGGAAAGGGCAATTTGGAGTGGGGGAGGATGTGAAAGAGTCGGATGGAACAAAAGGGATGGTAAACCGAAACATGCCGCATGGATTAAGCCATTGTCAGTGGACAGGGGTTGATGATAATGCGCAAGAATAACTGGCCTGATATATAGCTTCATATCCAGCCCTTTTTAGTCGCCGTGTCGAGATAAATTTTGATATGTACAAGGGGGGGGGGCGTTCTGGGCGCGAGGCCTCTGATGCATCGTGCCCTCTCTGAGTGAATAGGACTATCGCGGGATCGGGAGCTCTGTGTCGAATAGAAGTGCATTTACAGGCCAATGCACAGGACCGCAGTTCTCCCATCCCACATCAACCTTTCATTATTCCCTAAACTTCAATACTCCCAAAAAAAATAGAAGAAAGATAAAACAAAATAAATAAAAAAATGAAATATTAAAAAAAGTAAAATAGAACTGGAAACCCCCTTTTTGTTTTTGGTGTCTTGATAATGCCTGAATAGGCGAAACGTCGACTGGTAAGTGGGTGTATTTTTGAAACATAAGGCTTTGCATTGTGGTTTTTCCCAAGTGCATTATAATAAAACTGGGAAGCTAATTAAGACATTATTTCTATAGTCAATAATCAATATTTCTTTTTTAATCAATTAACAAATTAATAATAAAATAATAAATTCTACTTGCATAAAGATAATCCTAGAAGGACGAGATTTAATAACACATTTATTTCTTTGGTCGTAATGATTAAAATTGTAAAAGTGAAGGTTTTGAACTCTCATCACTCCTGCAGATAATCAATTTTATTTTTATAGTTAGAATTAATTAATTTGATTCAGGTGAAGTGGGTATTTAATAAATTAATTTTGTTAAAAAAAGATAAATGCTACTCTTGTTCGAATTATATTTCTGTTGAACACTTCCGAACCCCGAGAGGTATCGATTATTATTATTAACGTTACAACTTTATCATGGCACAATTAATAATTCGGATAATTTATGAGAGTCTTAGCTTCTATCGTGCTTTGGCTCATTACACTGAGGATCCGACCAACTCTTAACTTCACAAGTTTTAATTGGTATTCTTCCATAGAAACATCGATGATTGGTATCGATCAAACAAACCAGTCCACAACCAACCTGTTCCTTTTTTTCTCAACACGAAACTATTTTATTTTTATTCCTTTTTTTTTATGGATTATATAAATACGAAAATAAAATAAAAAATACTCATTCGATACAGAATTTATGGAAATATTCGACATTCTTCATATTATTTTTTTTTTCAAAACTATTTTTCTTTCTTGTCGTCAAATGTGTAATTATTCACGCTAATTTAGTACTCCAAAAACGTATTAAACAAATCATCAAAATATGATTAATTATTTCAAAATAATTAAGTGAATAATAAATCTCGCGTCCTTTGACATTAATTTTCTTTGGACAACCATAGATTAACTTATAATAGAAATATTTTCTTGTGTATCTTTCCTGGTATTTTTTAATATTTTGGTTTCCAATGACCGTCTGCAATACTGGAATACGCAATCTTGCAATACCGCGACGCAGTCTTGTGAGTCATTATATAATTTTTTAATCAAGATTGACCCTACAATTTTTTCACCAAAACAAAGGTGGATTTTGATGTATTCATAGAATTCACTGACAGCACGGATAATGTTTGCAGAATCAAAATATTCATTTTGCACAAAGGCTTCGATACTAGATATTTTTATTTGACCAATAACTTTGTATTCGATGAATTAAAATATTCAATTCTTAATAAGCATGTATTTCAATGTTCAAGTATTATTGAGAGATAATACTAGATTATTGAGAAATTAGTGTAGTACTATGGCTGCGTTTACACCAATGTCTTCCACAAGTTTACCACAAGTTGCGGCAACTTGTTGCCGGTTTTAAGAAAATACAGCAACTGTTTTTGTCTTCCACTTGTGGACAGCTAAAAGTGGAAGATTTGTTGCTGCGCGGGTATCTAGCAACTTGTGGAAAACAAGTCGAGAACTGTTCCCCCTCCACGCGCCCTATTCATAATTAAATAGTGCTGTAAACGCATTTATTCATAAATAAATAGTGCATCTGGGGTATGTAAGAACCAAAGTAATTATAATAAATTAGTCAAGTATTTACAAATAATTTGTTCTAAATATTTACAAGGTTTCTTATTAATATATATTTACAATATTTTACTTACAGTATGTTATTAGATATATTTTCTAAATATGGTCACCGCAATATGACAGTTTCAAAATAAGGGTATGCCTTTTTATTACCAGTGCGGCTTCTTTGTTCTCAATAACCTGGGCACCTAGCAAAAGTGTGGGCTTCGCAAAAATATTTCGCAACCTGTACAGCGGGTTCGTTTTATCTATATTACCATTTGGGGCCCAAAGAGTGCTCCTTGAAGAGGCGAATACCGCCGGGTTCGTTTGAACTGGTAATAAATTGCCAAGAGGCGGGGGCCCTTGTACCTTTTCTAAACCCTTATCTTTAACAAAAGTTTTAGGGCATCCATTGGTACAAGCAAAAATATTTAAATTATCAATAACCAAAATTTCATGTACGCTGAATGCAAATTGTTGTACTTAAAAATACGTTGAGATAACCAAATCATACCTAACGATTTATTTTCTTACATTACTAATCTGGAAAATTTTTTAATAAAAATTATTTAAATAACACTAAACAAAATAATTTCTTCAATATTCTAGGAAATAAAATATTAAACCTAGATAAAAACCAAAAAAAATTGCAAAAAAATTGCAAAAAAAATTGAAAAAATTGCAAGCTCACTTAAATAAAATTAATAATGGAGATAATAATTCATATGCACAAATCTATAACATATGCAAAAAATGGAGTAACATATTAAAAGATATCAAAATAATAAATATAAAATTTAAAGCAAATAAACCTAACAAATCAACATTCAGAAACCCATATAATAACAATGAAATAGCTAACAAGCATTGTACAATAATCTTTTCTAACTATTTGAGAAAAATTTTTATTTTTAAAGAGAAAAGTTAGGCCCTCGGCCGGGATACGAACCCGGAACCTTTGTCTTACCGTGACAGCGCTCTACCAATAGAGCCACCAAGGCAAATACAATAGAGTCGTTAACTTAACAACTAATATAATACCCAACAACATTATAACTTTATTAAGTCTAGAGGATAATTTTAATTATGACCCAAATAATAAAAAAAATCAACATTTTTCAAATGCTAGCGGACATTGAATCTATAATCATAAATTTAGACACTGCCGAAACCCATATAAATGGACTTAGTAATGCTATTAATAAAAACATCTTAAATTATTTGAACAAAGAAAAAAATAAAACTAATAACACAATAAATAAATTTAATAAAATTATAAACAATGATCTTAAAAATACAAAAAATTATTTTCAAAATAACAAAGATATATGCATTATTAAATCTGATAAAACTAAACAATTGGTTATTATGACAAAAAATAATTATCAACAAAAGATTTTAGACATAATTAATGATAAACAGACTTACAAAAGTATCAGAAATAACCCCATGATAGAACTGAACAATAAAGTTAACAAATATATATATATATATATATATATATATATATATATAAATTAATAAAATATAAATTTATTGATAAAAATTACAAAAATAAACTTTCAAATAACTATTTTAATACCCCTAGAATACATGGCTTAATTAAGATGCATAAAAAGAATTATCCCCTAATAAAAAAAAATAGAACTTCATACTTGCATTAAAAATAAAACAATATTCATTGAAGGAAATAAGCTATGTACTGAAAATGGATATTTCACTTTTCAAATTAAATTTTATAAACAAATAACAGGTTTACCAATGGGAGGCAGACTTTCAGTGAATATTTCTTGAGTAGTAATTAATCACATTATTAAAGAAAGTTTACTGAACAACCCTCCAATTTTTATAGCAAAGTATATAGATGATCTGTTGGTTATTACTAATAATAATATTTTAGAAAAAATCAACAAAATCCTAAACGAAAAAAATAAAAATATAATTTTTACACTGGAAATGGAAACCGAAAACTCAATTAATTTTTTAGATATTACAATTATCAGAGAACCAAAAAATAACTATCTTACTACTAAATGGTTCAAAAAAGATGTAAACTCTAATAGATTGTTAAACTATAACTCAAACCACCCTATTGCCCAAATAAAAAATGTAGCTGCTAATCTGATTGGAAGATCTATTAAATTAACAGATGTCAAATTCTTAAAAGAAACAAAAAATAAAAAATTCTAAATAGTATTCAAAATTCTATTAAGCAATGCCTTTCCAATTAGTCTTATAAACAAGTTATGGTACACACAATATAAAATAATAAATAATAATGATAATAATAGCATACCAAAGAATATAAATATTAACCTCATTACTAATGAAAATATTAAGGATTCAAAAAAACTTATCCATAGTAATTATAATAAAAAAATTAAACCTAATCAATCAAAATTACAATTTTTTTTTAAAATAGGAAAAAAAAATTGAAACTGTCATATTGTAGTGAGCATATTTAGATAATGTTCAAACCATTTGTAGGGTCGATATTTTTGTTATATTAAGCTATTGGTGTATGTATTATCAATATTAATCGTCACCATGTATACAAATTATAATTTTATAGTAAAGGTAAAAATTGTCATAAAGTGAACTTAAAGGTTATTGGGTATTCCCCTTGTTAGCCATTTTCATTATTACAGTTAGTATTAGAACTATTAATTATAATTCAACATCACAATTATAAGTCTATATGCTCAATAACTATTGAATAATGATATTAAAATACGTTAGTAAGAATAAATATAGATGCTAGGTTCAAATAGTCCATACTATTGATTTTAACAAAACCAGCGGTATTATTGTTCATGTAAGATTTATTAGGTAGTCTTGTCTCTTGTAACCCAATTTAATGATAAACTTAGTAATTGAAATTATTAATTAAAATAGAACATTTTAATAACAAGCTTCTGTACTCTATTACGGTAAGATTTAATATTGAAATACATATGTAAAAACAAGTGTGACATTTAATATTACTTTGGAATATATTACTAATTTTATCATGTACCATTATTAATTCTGGTTCATTACCAGTGTTTCTAATAACATACTGGAATTAAAAGATTGTAAAAATATACTAATAAGTAACCTTGTAAATATATAAAAGAATTTTTTTTTTTATAATTATTGGTCAGCTATTTTAATTTTTAAATAATTTTATTTTAAAGAGGAAAGATATGCCCCCGGCATTAAAATTATTTATAAATATTCGACTAATTTATTATAATTCTTTTGGTGCTTACATACCCCAGATGCACTATTTATTTATGAATAAATGCGTTTACAGCACTATTTAATTATGAATAGGGTCCAGCAACAAGTCTTCCACTTTTAGTTGTCAACTTTCTTTGATCTTTACCGACTCTCCACGGGAAACGAAAATTTAGTGGAAGATTTGTCTCACCACAAGTGGAAGACAAAAACAGTTGCTGTATTTTGTAAAAACCGGCAACAAGTTGCCACAACTTGTGGAAGACTTTGGTGTAAACGCGTCTGAAGAAGAACTTTTAGTTGACAACTTTTAGTTTTCCACAATTTGTTGCCAACTTTTAGTTGTCAACTTTGGTGTAAACGCACCTTATGATTTAGTTATGTCATCTTCTACATCTTGGAAAGTACTGTCATTGGTAAGTGCGTGGTTGTTACTGCATTATAATTGTTTGGTTTTTGAAGAGCCAAAGCTTATTTATTAAGAATATTCTCTTTAAAAGAATTTTGATAAATATTATATACAAAATTGTATTAATCACATCTTCATGATTTTCATTAAATTGCTTTCGCTATTGTTTCTTCCAACGGTTCCAAACGTGGAAGTGGATAAGAAATATTGAAGTTGATAAGTGGTAATCCAAAGTCAATAGACTTAAGTCCACTGAAAAATACTATGGGGGATTTAACCCATTATTTAATAACTAATATAAATAGTAAAATGGTACAAGAATTTAGGAAATAAAGGGTTCACTTTCCCATCAATTTGAGAAATATCCCAAAATGATTCTTCAATCTAACCAAATGGTTTATTCATAAAAAGTCACTCTCAGCTATGGATTATCTCCTTAATTTCTCTAACTTCTTCCGGTTTCCAAAGTGTTTTGTAGTCTTTCTTCGAACAGTCTCTACATACCGACAGTTACAGACTTCATCGAATGGGGACATATTAATTTTTTGACATCCTGAAATACTGTACTAACCAACATTCCAGGACTCACCCAAACAGGTCGGCCACATCCATGGCAAGATCACTTTCAAAATCTTAGTGTGTACTGAGCAGAAAGTAAATAAAGAAATAATAATAAAAGGACACGATGAGCCCCGTCACCGAAAAATGAAGAAAAAATATTGAAATCAGAAAGTATTTCCACTCCACATCCGTCTCTTAAAAAGTAGGTACAAAGTATGTAAGAAGGGAACCCTTCAAAACTGCTTCTTAGGACAACATATCATCAAACAGCATACAATCAACCCCTCCAAAAAAACGAAACAAAAACATTCTACCGCTAATGCAATATTTAGCTAATGTATTTTTCTACCAAATTTTGTGGAAGCTCTTCCACGCTCCCTACGCTGGATTGGAATGAGGAATGATGGAGTGAACCATCACTCCTCAATACCCCACTTCAGTAGATTAGTATTGCCACTACAGGATCAGTATTACTGACAGCATCTGATTATACTATCAGTAATATTGACCGTGTATGGGCCCCTTAAGACATACTATCAAAGCTTAATATATGCTTCCAGAATTATCCAACAGGTAATGGTTAAATAACTGCGCACAAATAACACAGGGGCACTAAAATGCATAGCGGATTTACATAAGAACTTTATATATGTTATCAAGAGTTGGAAGGCTGGTAGTGACGTCTGGACAGGGTATATATCGGATCGCTGCTTGACCTTTCCAACAAAGTACCAAACACCGACCGAACACGCACTACTTGTTGTTCCCAGTAGTTCTATAATTAAAGGCTGAATATTTAATGCGGGATATTTTTAAGCAGCTGATAATTTAGCTGGTTCTGTTTTCTCTTCTTAGCATATCTCTGATCCAGCTGGCTCGGGGCTCACGGCAAGGGGAGATAGTCCTTCGGGCCATTGTTAAACCAAAAATGCAAGGTTCGGCCAAAAGAGCCCCTGAGCACGCTACGACTATTCCGATGGGTTAAAGAAGAATTAATAGTGAATGAATTTACATAGTTTATACAATTTTCAATAAATCATATTTTGTATATAGAAACCTGTACCGCTAAAACCCGTGAACAGGTCTGGGGCTCAGTGCATGGTGGAAACTAAAGTGTTTCTTGGAGAACGGTTATGCAAGGAGGTGATTTGTCCTAGATCATGCTCTACCATCTGATTTCCCCCTTATTTTGGGTGAGCCCCCTTACAGAGGCTGAACGAGCGCCAAGAGGGTCCCCAGATCCCATATGACCCATCTCCGGCTGCTAACATATTAAAAAAAGTATTGCCTGCAGCGGGAATCGAACCAAGATTTTGGTATTGGCAACACAATGCTCTACCACTGAGCCATTCCGCTCCCTTTTGTATATAACGAATTTCTCTTCTGTCTGCAGACAGAAGTTAATATTCAAAACTTTAGAATAACTGTGTTATTTTTTGAAGTTCTGAATTAATTATAGTCTGAATTATATGTAAATATTTCAAATTTTACAACTTTTGCTATGCCCAAGTTGCGAGTTGGTATCCCGACAGGTGGCCCTAGTTTTTTTCAATGGAGTGAAAATCCTAAGTTATGCCTTCCTTCGGAAGGGACGTTAAACGGGGGTCCCAATCCTGTCCGTTGTTAGTCGTTAAAAATCCCTATCATAATTAAAAATGGATTGGAAAAATTCAGTTCTTCTACTATAGCATAAAGTGACGTTAAATAAAAACTAAACAAAGAAATTCGTAAAATTAAATTATTAAGATTAGTAGGGTTTTCACATATACTTACACTCTGAACAATTATTATATATATTTTTAAGTAGTTTATATATTAATTAAAACATACGATGTACTTCTTTATTTTTAGCATTATTATCATAATTAAGCCCAACAATACTTAGATCATTTTTACTTCAATAATTTTACAAAACAAGTCAACTTTGTTTGCCAGTTAACTGTGGCATTTAGGGAAAACGAAAATTTCTACCAGCTGTCGATGTTTTAAGCTTTTATAATTTTGAAGAGCTAGCGCTAATAACTAAGGCTCGCATCCAAGTCAGAAAAATCTATTCTCGATGCGAGCCTTGGTAGCTCAGTGGTTAGAGCACCGCGCTAGAGACGCGGACGACCCGGGTTCGAATCCCGGCCAAGACATATTCTTTTCTCTTGAAAAAAAAAATTAAATAATCAAAAAGAACAATAAATAAAAAAAAATATAAATACATATATATAAAATTTACCAATCGTTTACTATAGCATTTCTACTAAATTAATAATAATGTTTAATCTAGGAAGGCTACAGATGCTACTCAGATTTACTACTCCCAGTAATTAAACGGCCTAGGCTCCTAATAGAATTATTTCATAGCCGAGGCCTGAGATAACAAATCTGATAACTCTTATCTTATCTCCTCCCTACTATCCGCCGCTATGGACAGCCGTGGTTAATGCATTAGTAGCCTAATCGAATTGTTAGGTCTCGCTCTGGACAAATTCCGGCGGACAGCGCATCTGTCCCCGTAACCGCCTCTGAAAGCTTCACGTATAATCCCAAATGGCTGAGCCGTGGTTATACCAGTAATCCCTGAGGCAGAAGGCTCCATGGTGTATTAAAACAAAATCCATTAGGGGTCTTAGTCTAAATGTAGCAAGGCATTATGCAGGGGCAACCGTAGCAGCATCTACTTGAGGACTCTTATGACCAGCATTAAGAGGTGTTTGCCGTATGTGTAAATAGAGAAGGTTGTTATTGGCATAGGCATTGAACCTTCGGACCTCCTAAGCCTTTTCATTATTACAAGCACGATACTTAGGCGCATTACCCCTCTAGTCCGAACGAAATGAACCATTTCAGGCAGAATCCAGCATTGAGGCTAATGATTTGATATTTTATCGATATTGCAGAACTATTGCAATATATTGCAGATACCCTCATCATTTATACGAGTATATATGTTGCTGTATATTCCTAACGTCACTTTACGCTATGGTCGTAAATTTTGCCTGTCCACTTATATTTAGGATTAAATGAATTTTGGAACTTTCAACCTCTCAGAAAGAACTTTGGTACCAGTTCAGGTTAGGTAGAGCGGATTACCATTCTTTCAACTTCTACTCAATACTCCATTCGTCTATAATTAGGCCTTCTCAGTCTTGTCTGACAGTATTTTTAGCTACAAGAGCGGAGTAGCTCATTGGTCCAAAGAAAACTGAGTTGCCATGGCGAAGGTCCTGGGTTCAAATCCCTCTCGCTTGCAGACGTTATTTCATCTGTTAGTAGCTTGAGATACATCCTATGGGATCTAGGATCCTCCTGAGGCTGTACAAAGTGGGTACCCAAAATAAGGGGACACAACCGTTATCCGAGGAACACTACAGTTCCTATCATGTACTGAACCTAAGACATGGGCTGTATTGGTGCATGTTTATTTTTAGCAACATCGATACCTATCTTCTTCTAGTACACATTGTGTTGAAGATGTGACCAAAGAATTGGAAGGAAAAGTAAAATAAATATGATGTTTAAGTCAGTGTAATAGCGAAGAGGATACCTGAGCTCTATCTAATATCTAAGATGCCGAAGATCTCGGTTTCGCAGCCTAGCAGGTGGACTTAGGATTTTCATAGAGAGTAAAAGTTACGTAAATTTCGAAAGTTACGTAAATTCGGGGGTCTCGATTCTGTACGGTTAAAGATCCTTATCCTAATTAAACATGGGTAGGGAAAATTCAGAACTCCCACTGTAGCATCGTCCGATTAACCTAAGCAGCATAAAGTAATGTAATAAACAAATAGCAAACAACGAACGCGCCTTTTGCGGAAATATTATAAAGAAGTTACTACCATTTAGTCTTTTAAAGTGTATATTTTTAGCTTGTGAGATTGAAAATTGTAGCTGGCGCCCATTGCTATAGCATCTCATTGCCAGCTCAATCTCTCTAGGAACAGTTGGATTATAAATCATACATTACAAGTAAAATCGTAATTGAAAAGGATAGGAGGTACGTGCCTTTGGGAGGGTAGGTGCCCCCTAACTGAATAAAACTAATCTCCCAGTTTCCGATCGATTAGATCGCCGGCCGGGTGACTCGCGACCGAAGTGCCCCCCAATATCACTCGGCGCAATAAGTCTAATGCAACAGCCGCTGACATTTGGCTCTACTAATTATCGGCAGTACTCGAGGCGACAGATGTAGGGCCGATATTAAAAAGGCACAAGGCTCGCCCTACGCAGGAGTCATTAAGGACGGCTCAAGGATCGATTCCACCCAGAGCAGGACAAAACGGCCCTTTGTGCTCCCAGGAGTGGATCTGGAGTTGAAGAGTCGATGCTCAAAATTAGGATCAGCTGTTCGGATGAGAGTGCTACCAGCTCTTATAGCGTTCTTTTTGATTAATGAATGAATAAGTTCAAGTTTCATCACTTAGAATTATAGCAAGCATATTTGGTACGAGTGGGGGAATGGACGAGGAGAACATCTCTTCATAAAAGCAAATTGCTGGTTTGAAGACGACATTTATGCAAAAAATGAAGGATTTAACATCACTTTATGCTGAAGTGGTTAATCGAACGATGCCTAATGAACGATAGTGAACGATAGTCCTAAATTTTGCTTAGTTAGGATTGAGATTTTTAGCGAGTACATGCTTGGGACCCCATATTATTTTCCATCCGAAAGATAGGGTATATGAGGATTGTTTATTTCCTTTAAAAAAAGCCTAAGGCTTCCTGCTGGACATTGAATTGGTAGTGTTCAGATTAGCAAGATCAGCAATCTGGATGGATAATAACACAATAATAATCACAATGATACAGAATGATTCTGAAATTATCTATTATATTTAACCAATCATTAATAATTAATCAATAAATCTATTGAAATTAATATAATATATTTAACCAAATATTTCACCAAACATAAAATTATTCTGTAATGTAAGGAAGAAATAGTTGGGGGTGCAGTCAATAAGAATTATTAATAATAATAATTATTGACTGCATCCCCAACTATTTCTTCCTTACATTAGAAGTTACAGTCTACCAATTCTTCTCTAACATAAAATTATTCTATTTTTTTATATGGAAATGTTTAGGTTAGCATATCATTACCTTATTTTACAAACGCAGTTTTTTTAAAATTTTGATTATTGCTGTACGCTTCCATTAAAAAATTCGTTGAATAAAGTACAGACTTTAGGATAGAAATTAAGATAATTTCTTCTGAAGGAAAATTATCTCTGAAGTGTTACTGTCTCATATATTCCAAACTCCTATTCACTGTTTCTGGCGTTACTAGACAAACACTCCTAATGATTTACAAAAGCCTCATATACATGACTATCCTAAAACCTACTTGGACTTACTGAGTAGAGCTTACTAAGCCATTTCCTCTCGTATCCAAAACTTACAATCCCTAATCCTTACAGATTCTTACGTTGGTACGAATAAGGTCATCCACGACGACCTGAATGTTATTGCTAATTTGTTCCGAACCCGATACAAGTCATTTTTTTGACAAACTTTATTCCCACTCAAACCTGGTAATCTCTTCAGGTCCTGATTATCCTCCGAGCCATCTGGAAAAAAGACCTTCTAAGTGGAATTTGGTATTTGAGTATTTCTTGATATTTGAGGATAACTTCTCTATTTGCCTCAATACGTGACTTGTTTTTTTTTGTACAAAACTTAAAAATTTAATTGCTGTATTCTTAAAATACAATTAAATTTACAATAAATAAAAAGATCTATAAATATTCATCAATCAGAAAATTCTTCTAATTTTCTATTTGGAATTTTGAAATCGGCATATTAACTGATGAATTCAGTCTAGAACCAGAGCCATCACAAGCAACAATTTTTTTTTTATCTTCTGTAAATTCAATCTGCTAATGGAAGAAAAATATAAAACACAATCGAGGGTAGCTTATAAAGTGTACATAAAAGAGGAAGAGGAAGAAAAAAATAAAAGAAAGATTAGTGGCTCTAATGAAATCCTAGGGGAATAAAGCCTACTCCTCCAGCTGATTAACCAATCCAAATCCTTGACTAAGGGTGAGTTTTTAAATCCCCGAAGCTGATTGGTCCGAGGCGTCCTAATCAGGGGCACGCGGCTTTTTCTAATAATAAAGAAAAATCCTGTCAGGGCGGGTGACAAATTAAATTCGTTAGAAGCAAGGGGATGGCAATTATAGAACTCCTAGAGTTTTTACTTCGTCCGGTAAACATAAGCACCGCTTTCGATAAAATTTACCTTCTTGAGCAAACGGGGGGAGGTTTCCCCGCTTTTATACTTAATATCCTTTTAATGAGATTTTTTCCCTCCCTTTTGTTCTCTCCTCTACTTCTTCAGCTTTATTGTTTCTTCCTCGAAATCTTCTTAGGCTAAGGGAATCTGCGATTTTATAGTATTACCTTCAACGCTTCAGAATTTGCAATAATCAACTTATCAGATATATTTATTTATGCTATTTAATGTTTAAAGAATATAAGTTGATAAAGATATACCATGGGTATTAGGTGAGTCTTATCAATTGAAAAAAAAATACGATCCATATGAGCTGTTATATTTGAAAGTGATGTAAGTACAGTTTTTAATTTTCGGGATGCCTAGAGGTTTCAATTTGTATTACAGAAAAATATGGGCAAACGGAAAATTGTTTTTAAGTGTGACCTTTTAATTTTTATTATGTAATAATAATTATTAAAACGTCACACTTAAAAACAATTTTCCGTTTGCCCATATTTTTTCTGTAATTCAACTTGAAACCTTTAGGCATCCCGAAAATTAAAAACTGTACTTACATCGTATTTTTTTTAAAAAGAAGTGATATAAGTCCTTTGTTAGATCCACTTTCATTACGTTATAACACACAAATACATTCCACTTTCAAAACAAACAGATTATATGTTTCTAATTAATAACTTTTTTGAATTTAATTATGCCAAAATTCATGTCTACAAGTAAAATTTATTCCAACACTGACAACTAACAACTAAAAATAAATAAAATCCACAAATTACCAACAAAATATACCAACTAACACAGGTTAAAACAGAATCGCAAATCATACACAGAATTCACATAATCAATTATAATAATTCTTTCATCATGCAATCAAATTCTTACCCAGCGTTTCCCTATTACATTCCTCAGTGCTTGATGTGAAACCTTCAGAAATTAAAAGTCCAAAATTATTTCTATTTGAATGAATCCAGTTTCGGTTATAATAACTTCTTTGAAACCTGAAATTGTTCGGGATTTCAATAATTCTTTTTATATTTAAGATTAAATATTTCTTTGCTTAGTACTTAGAAATAATAAAAGAACGAAACTCGATTGTTTTTATGACATTATTTCTTTTAAAAGTTTATGGGCCTAAAACAATTATTCTCAGTAAGCCCACAACGGTACTTTTCTTTTCTGAACTACACGAGTTTTAGCTCTATGTCTTGAAATAGTCAATAAGAATTACAAAAAATTTAACAATTTCAAAAAATTTGTTTCTTCAAAAAACTCATAACCGAATACAAGAAATTTTTATTTTAAATAAATAAAAAAATAATAAGTTGGATATAAATGTTATGAGAATGAAACATTATATATATATATATATATATATATATATATATATATATATATATATATTAATGTTATAGTAATATATATTAATGTTATAGTAATATGTTTATTATATTGAAAATTATATTTTGTGACTCAAGAAAATGAATAAAACTCTGTATTTTTTCTATTACTTTTTCAATCTCAAAAGGAGGTCCAGTATGTTTCTCAGTTTTATAAGTTTAACTAATTTGTACACTTCAATTCCACATATAAGAGAAACTATTTCCACATATAAGAGAAAATAAATTTTATTTAAAGTCATGATCACCAAATTTTTAGCTCGTATTCAAAAGATTTGGGCTCATCAACATCTAAATTACGTTAGAGAGTAAATATTTTGTTGATTGGAAAGTGAAGAATTGAGTCGTTGTTAGAAAATCTGTTTTAGAAGGAAGAGACGACATTTTTATGTTTTAATTTTAGCCAAATCTCAAATTTTAGGGTCAATCAACTCACGTTTACTTATTTTCTTTTTTAACCTGTACCACTATAACACATGAAGAGACTTGGGCTCTGTGCATGAGGAGAACGTACTAACTATAGTACAACGGTTATGCAGGGAGTTGATTTGTCGAAAAATTGATTGTTCTTTTTTCATATTTTTTTAATAATTTAAATGTTATAGTTCCGAAATTAATTTCCTTTAAATGGAAAAAAAAAATCATAAAATAAAAACACAAAAGACGGAACCATATAAAAATGGAAGTAAAAGTGTAAAAAAAAAATTTTGTTTTATTTTAGTGTCTTAAAGCTGTTTGTTTGGCATCTTTCCACTATGTCTTCTTAAGAAGGCAACTTCAAGAACTCAAACCTGTTGTTATCTCAATATATTAATTACATACCGGTGGGGAGGGAGTTGATCAGTGGTAGAGCGCCATGCCGATGTCCTGGGTATGGGATCGAGGAACTTCCTGGGGCTCACCCAGCCTCTATAAAGTGGATACCAAAAATAAGGGGGATATCTGGCGGTTGAGCATGGTCTAGGACAAATCAGTTCCCTACACAACTGTTGAAGGCTGTACTGAACCCCAGACTATGGGTTGTAGTGGTATAAGTAGTTGTTTTTTTTTTAAATATCATACCCGCATTCATGAAATTATTTTCGATCGAATTACTGTAGTATTATCGTAACCATCATTGTGTGTGTTTTTTTTCTATAACGGAGCTACAACCCGGTTACAGGTCTTGGTCTCCTCCAACCGCTTCCTCCGAACAACACGATCTTAAAACTTATCACACCTGAGGCTGTTATGAGTTTCAAGATGTTTGATATTTCAGCTAAGGGGGCTAACCACCCTCTCTCCATACCCTAGTCTGCTCATAGGACTACCTTCTCTATGAATGCACACATGCATCTCCACTAGGAGCGGATTCCTAGAGTGTGTGCTGAATGATAACTTGTGCGTCGTGCGTTGCGATTACGTAGTGTATGTGTGTTAGTATACTGCTTCCCCAATCTGGAGGACATTCGGTACAAAGTCCAGGCGATGGGGTCGCAGCATCCTTACGCCCAACCTTCATTATGTAACAGGGTTAACAGGGGTGAATCAACCATAAGACTACCTGTTTGACTCTGAATTAGTCAGAGGGAGGAATTGAGAACTGTACTGTCACACTGATCTGAGAATTAGTACCTTCCGTGACTGCGGCCGAGAACAGAACCAATTAATATCGGTAAGCGTTTTATTGTTGAGTCCCAATGAGCTTTGCCAGTGCTCCCAACCCTGTATTGATTCGTCTGCAGGGCCAGTGCTTGTTCTGAATGCTTAGTGTCCATTTGCTGTTTGGCCCCTACCACTGAGTTAGCTTCAATCAAAAGAAAATTAAAAAATATTGAAGCATTTTGAAAGCGTTTCTAACCCTTTGACCCTTAAAACTGCCGTGTAACAAAACCAAGTGTTTGAAAAAAAATACAATGTTTACTTAGCTTCCAATATTTAGTGGCAGTGATAACTAACCCTTTATCGCATTTACTTAAATTAATATCGATTTTGTTATTCCGTGATGTTTTAGGGTTTAGAATCAATTTACGTTAACTATTGATTACTCACAATGTTCGACTATCATTATTAAATTATTTTAAGTACTGGACAAAAAACTGTTATAGCTTATTATTTCACTTATGATAATCTCAAAAGGTAACAAATTAAGATATCAAGTATGGATAATTTCCAACCAGAAAGCTCCAATTCTCTAAAATAAAACCATGAAACAAAAATACTTGTAGATATTTCGGTTATCATCAGGACATAAAAAGAATAATAAACAAGGAAAAAATAAAAACCATATCCTTAGATATAGACAAAAATATCCCACTACCTAAGCTCAAATGCAACTCATATGGAAGATTGGAGGACAATAGCTGAAAATAATTAAATACATACTACTAAATAAAAAAAGAAAATTAAAAAAATACACACTCCCAACTTCAAAAATCACAGTAAAAACTCAAATCTGTTTTTCACAAAAGCTTTATAACGTCGATACAAATCTATAATAATGAATGCGAAACACCGCTTTTCACGAGAGTGAAAAGAACATTCCAGGCTCATTAAAGATTATATTTATCGTCAAACGTTTTTTCAGCTTATTGATTACTCTTTTTGAATTCTATATCAATTATTCAAAAAGCAATCGTTATAGTTTTTTTGGATAATTTTCATTTGTATTGACGATATGTAAGCTGAATCGAAAGGTAAAGACTAGTATGACGTGCTATAAATTCCTGAGCGTTCGCTTTATGATATAATAGTTTTCCGAAATTTTAATTGTATTTTTTTTTGTGTTTGTTGTTTCTCCCTAAAAAAGACTTATGGAAAAAAAGAGCATATGTGGATATAATACCAACGCAGTGAACTATCATCAGCAGACATTACAAGAATTGCTTGTATTTTAAAATTACAAACTTTATTACTATGATTATCTTAATATGAATACTGATGTATAAAGAATCACTGGACTTTTATTTCAGGAATCTTAAAAGAAAAAATGTAAATGTAATTAGACGTAAGTGACAATATTTATTGACTAATCAATTAACAAAAGAAAGCTACATTCAGGATTTAATTTTCATATTTTAGTCTATATTTAATACACCCAAAACCTTGTAAAATTAGAAGTAAAACTATGCAATAGAATCGTAAGATCATTGGCATATTTTAATAAGTAATTTAAATCAGTTCCAGTGCAATCCTTGAAGGGTTTTGAATTCATTACATACAATGGTGACACTATTATTGGTACAACGGTTTTTCAGGTAGATGATTTTTCTGAGGTCAACCTCCGGTGAAATTCAGTATATTTTACAGAGTTCAACTGTGGAAGAATTAATTATTTATTTGCTGCCGGATTTGAAGCATAGCAACTCGGAATTTTGAGCATAGCAACTTTAAACAGCAGACAGAGCTTCACTGTTCCTAAAGTCCACAAACTGAATATCAAACTTTATATTTTTTTAAAAATTATCTCACTAATTTTCTTTTATTCTTAAGTAATTGCGGATGTTCGGTTTGAAGAATTTATTTTTTAACCGATTGTGTGAAAATTGCTAATGAAGTTACAATTTGTTCTCATTAAATGGTTGAGATGATTGTGACAAATATCCGTACTACTCTTGTACTGAAAAGGCTGGTATAATTTCAGAACAGCTTATTTATCGATTAACACTGAATCGATTGGGAACAATTTTGGGTGATTATGATGAAAACATAAGAACAATTGGGTATTTATAGTGAAAAAGTAGATATCTATGTTGGATGAAGTCGAAACAGCATTATGGATTTTTCTTTTTTTTTTTCAGAATGTTTATATGATGAGTTTTTGTACTGTATCGATTCCGTATTTATATTAGAGGAAATCGATTGTATTGCGGAACCTCTCAAAGCTTAATACCGTTTCCAAATTGGCCTCATTATAGTTATTTTGATGTCATTTTTGTAGTAAATTAGATGTTTGAGGTAACGGTCATGTGAAAGTATTAGGGAATGGGTTTTGGAATTGTTGATTAAGACTAGTGAGAATTTTAATCAGTTTTCATAAATTAAAAAAAAAAAAGCATTTGGATGTTAATAGTGACTTTTGAAGAACTATGGGACAAAAATTTAAACAATTTTGGTTCCTATTAAAGGATTCAGAGCATGATGATTTACATCTAAGTCATGTTAACAGAGATTTTCAAATATTTTTCCAGATAATGTATTAAAATTAATATTAAAACATAGAAATTTTCTAAATAATCGTTTTAAATACATGCTATTATTACTTTAGTTTATCAATCCACTCATTCTTTTATGTTTCAAGTAAGAGATTCTTATTTATATGATAACAATATTTGAGAATATATATATATATATATATATATACACAGTAGAACCTCGATTATCCGTCAGGGTATACCGTGGGGGACCAAGATGATGACGGATTTGGGAAACAGACGGATATGGCAGTGAGTCATATGTCATATATATATATATATATATATATATATATATATATATATATATATATATATATATATATATACATATATACTCATAAATTGAACAATATATTTCAATCATTCGACATTATATATGTACTCGTAACTTATTTACGTACTGATAAGCTATATTTATAGTATGTAGTAAAAATATTTTTTAAAAATAATAATTACGTACATCGATGGCTAGAAGCACAATTATTGTATGTCCAATTTTTCCCTCTTGAGAAATTAATATCGATTTAAAGGTGGAATTTAGCTCTTTCCTCGTGCACAAACGTAGTAAGCCCCTTCTTAATAAATATTAAATGATTATATAGAAGGGACACATACTCTAGGGGTCCCCCGCACGTTTTACATCATTAACTGTCGTCCGAGGAATATCATAGGTTTTTGCTAAGATTGAAGTACTTTCACCTTTTCGTAAAAGTTTTACAATTTCAGATTTAGTAGCAAGATCTAAACTCTTCCTTTGTCTTTTTTCCGAAATTATTATACGTACTTTTAAGAAAACGGCAAGTACCTGTAAGACAAGAATGAAGACTGAAGGTAGTTCAACTGAGGAAGCTACATTACGTAGAGATGAGGAGATAATTAATTTCTGAAAAATGGAGGAGGAAGCCTACGTTTTGAGTAAACAAAAGATTCTAAAAAACGAAGTTGTCAAGACACAACGATTGGTTATTAGCCGGCCTCTATGACTTTAGCAACCAAACAATATATACACATCTTTTTTATTCTTTCTCAAACTGATTAATAACATTGATATGCTATAATAAATATTCTACATATGTATAATGTTTTGGTTTTTTATTTCTGATCCTTTTGTCGCTGGGGTAAATTGGTTTGACTTACTGTTGATCGTCATTAAATATTTTTACAGACCTTTAATTTAAAACAGTTAACCTTTTCATATCACATCAGCTTCTTGTTTTAGATATACTTCACTTTTGTTTTCCTAATAAAGTCTTGAGTAATTTCGCTAAACGCAATAGATCATAAATGACACATCAGCATGAGCCAAAAGTGGTATTAAAAACTTTTTACATTACACATAAAATATAAAAAAAAAATACTCTTGATATCTGTTGAAGCCTCGTATACAATAGAGCATAAAATTTCTATTTCCTATCCGAATGACATCAGTAGGCCATGTACTATTTGTTATAATAAAATAACTAACTAAGATCACTTTAAACCGAAAAGATTTTTACAATTCATGGGATCTCATAAACTTCAGAAGAGATTTTGACAAATCGTTTCATTTTGGCTTGCCGAAAATCTCTCGTACTTCTGGCATATAAACCATTTGTCTGTGATCCTCCAATGCTTTTAACGTCAACACGTATATTCTTTTTCGAGTGAATGCCAAAAGATGACAACATTCTTGAGTTTCTTACCTTATGTTTTTCTATTGTGTCAGTCAAATATGGGATTGAAGATCTTTATAAAACTTATTTCTTTAGAATTTTTTATTTCCTGTTACCCTTTCAAAACTCATAGACTTCAATTTAAATATTTTTAAACATATGTATAAATTGGAATTAAAGAAAAGGGTTGCTTTAAAACTTAAACGTTTCATATTATATTTTCAATATTTTATTTACATAAATAAATTTCAATATCATAGGAACCAAAGAGTTATTAGCATGAATATATTACAACTGAACAAAACAAATCATTTCATATAACTACAAGAACATAATATAAAATAAACATAACAATATGATAGGTTGAAAGGATGAGTAAAGGTTTTGTCAGAACACCCGCTATGGTAAAGACACAACAAAACCAGCTTGACAAAACACTGAGAGGAACGAGGTATAAAAATAAAACATTGTTTTGTATTGGGCTCAATTTCAATTACTATTTATTACGAAAATATAATAATATGTTACAAAAATTGCTTTTTGCTATTTTTTTTCGGTTAGAACGTGAAGTTTGTTCAGTGCCATGTGAATTTTCTTCAACAATACAGTGCTCTTGAATGTTTTTTTTTGTTATTACATAGTTGCTACAGCCCAGCTAAATTGTTATACTATGTTCCTAGTAGTTATTCGTTGATGTCTTATATATTTTTCTTATTTATTTATATATATTTCTGTTATATAGGGAAGAGTATATAGTATACAAAATGATTTCTAACCATAACCTAATGAGTACTCTAAATTTTGAGCACACTCTAAACAATTGCTCGTTGCTGTAATTTTGGAGTCCTATGCGGCTTGCGAGCCTATTTGCTTTTTAAATAAATATAATAAAATATCAATGGTCAATAAATATAATATAAATAAATTCGAAACTAATAAAAAAAAACCAAGACTAGTATACACATGATCATGTGACGTAAATGTACAATTATTACAATACCTAAAACAACAATTGTTGAACTTATTCAATAAACTAATATACAAAATAGTGAGGTAAATAACTTAAATCCAATGAGCAAAGAAAATTAAAATAAATAAAAAAAGACAAAGGAAACTACGAAAATGTACCAAATTCAAAGACTATATGCAATACTAATTCATACAATAAATAATCGTTAAATATTTTCTTAACAAATATAATACAACTCCACCAGCTCACTCCTGAATTAAGCTTAATGACATAGTTATATGCATGCCAATCATATACTTAAGTAGCAAAGATTATTCTGCGACAATGGCAACAAGTACAATTTAAAACAATAAATACTGTAAATAAATATGTAAATAAACTAGAATAAAAAAATAATACAATAAAAAAATTAATTCTAAAACCTTAAAAATTAGTGCGATAGCAGCAATATGACCTGAGTTCAAACAAAAATGACTTAGATATAGTTTATATTAACTAAGGCTTACTATATTAATACTATATTTAAATTTTGTTCAAAATTGCCTTATTGTTAGTCTTAATATTCTAGGCTGAGCGTCAGGGATCGGTTGAAACCCTGCCTCACTTAAAAACTATACTACATTTATTATTGCTTTGGAATACTATAGGCTCGGAAAGGGCATCCATTATTGCTCTGAGTATCGTAAGGTCAATTAGAACTAAGTTCGTTGTTAATATTGCTTTTATGATTTCGTTTTCGCAATTCGTTGATTACGCTAGGCCGAATGCCCCCTCTCAATTATTGCCATCGAACGTTTGACGTAAATACTTATCATAAAATAGAAAATAAAATTTCCATTCATACACTCATTTATCACTTGTCGTTATCACTAGTTAAGTAGTCTCCTAGCTTAAAGATATGACAGATTATTGCTCAATTCAATTTGAGGCTACGCCCAAAACGTTAAATCATGAGCAAATATAAAAATAAACTGATCAGAGATACTAGCTGACACGATTTTGTGAAATTTAAGTACAACGCCGCAGAGAATAGCAAATATTACAAAGTATAAATAACTTAAAATTATGACTAGAGTTTGAAATAAAACAAATTTTCCAAATCAAAGGAAAACTGGCCATACCCCATTTGACTTTATACAAATAAAATTTTCACTTAGGCTATCTATAATCTATTACTTAAAATACTGACTTAGATTAAGAGATCATTAGGAATAATTATAGGTACCTATGTACAATATAGCGTGGAGAATGGGAACCATTTTATGACTAACCCACAAGACTTTATTACCACGGTAATATTTTGACTAGATATCACTCGTTTTTATCATTCCCAGTCAGGAAGGCCGAACAGTAAACTCGGAAAAGGAAAGCTCAGAAGCGAAAGTGGAGTGGGCGGCTAGAAGACACACCGAACTAGAAGGTGAAAGAGTCGACAGGTCGAGACGAAGAAGGCCGATGTTACACGACACATACAGAGACAGCTTGCTACATCTTAACAAGTAGATCACACACAGACAGACAAAGAAGGCACGATCAGATAGAACAGTAGACGACACACGAGGATGAAACAAGATGAGGAAAGCACAGTACACGACGTCCTCAAGACGGAGCTCAGCTCTTTGCGAAACGAGAAAGGACAGAAAAAGTAGAATATGACACGACACGAAAAGCCGACCACCTGACGTAGGGATCATAAATAAAACATTAAATAAATAAATAATAAATACATAAAATAAATCATAATAAATATTTATATATTTACAAGACTAGTTATAAATATTGCACACCATTTCTTAAATTTAACTTTATATATATATATATATATATATATATATATATATATATATTTTATGTACATACAATATGTGCTTATTGCCGATATCGTTTATATGACTAGGTTTGACTAGACTTACTCATCCCTGACTAGAAAGTCCCTTACAAACTAAGTGGTGTTTTAATACCGCGCCTACAAACTAGTGAGAATGTTCTCGAAGTCTGGAGATTCATTGTATCAACACTAATGAGATCTTTAAAACTAATGACTAGATTTGACAATTGCTAATTTAAGCAGTTGGACTAGGACTAGAAGACATGACTAGAAGGCTTTTGGTGACTAGGTTAGATAAAAAAATCCGTGCAGACTAGAAAAAAAAATGACTAGATATTTAGTGTGACTAGAATATCATAACCCTAACTTAATCTTTGGTGAACTAGCCGGGGCACTATGTGTGCGCAACAAACGCAAACAACATTTTCGATTTGGAAAAGTCCAACCAAAAAACGAATTTAAAAATCAAAATTGAGAGAAAAATTACCCCAAAGGCTCAATTATGTATGTAATAATTAAAATGAAAAACCTTATCCTAAATTTTTGACTATCTAATGTAAATATGACTAGACTTTTCGATGACTAGATTTCGAGTATTGCATGAAGATTCGTTGTCTTGCGAAACATTTAGAAGGAAAGAACCAAGAGGTTATAAACCTTAAAAATATAAACTATAATACAAATTTAAAACTCAGGTCAGATCGCCGCTACTCAATCAATACAAAGTACAGTAAAATAGTGAATACAAGCGACTAAAATAGAGTGACTAGTAAGTTAAATAATGTGACATGCACATAATGTCCTTTTAGATGAAGTAGAGAGAAAGATTTGGACGAACTATTGTTGTGTGGACGGTGCAGTTTCCGCTGTTAGCAAGGGCCACTATGGCACTTTCTCGCCTTCGATGCAGGCCGACTCGAGGTGCTTATTGAGGTAGGACTTGAGGGCGAAGGTCTTGTGGCACCTGTTGCATTGGTAGTTCTTGTCGGCCGAGTGGGTCTGCATGTGTGCCCTCAGGTTGGAACGGTCGGCGAAGGCCTTGCCGCAATGAGCGCATCCGTAGGGCTTCTCCCCGGTGTGAGAGCGGAGGTGGCCCTGGAGCAGCCAAGGTCGAGAGAACAGCTTCCCGCAGACTCCGCAAGCGTGCGACAGCTTGTGCGTCAGTAGGTGCATCGCCAGGGCCGGCATGCTCACGTAGGCTTTGCCGCAGGTCAGGCACTTCTTGGCCGACTGGGAGTCCAGGCTCCTGTGGGTCTGTTTGTGCCTCGACAGATTGGAGGAGGTGGCGTACTGCTTTCCGCACTCGGAGCAGGTGTACCTTTGCTTCGACTCAGTGTTCACCTCGACCGTCCGTTTTTTGGATCGGCCGTCACTGACAAAGAAGGCTTCGTAGGTGTAGGCAACCGTCTTGGAAGGGGGTGGCTTCTCGACGGGGGCGGGTGTAGAGGCACTGAGGTCTAGGATGGCGTGTGCCGCGCTGAGGTCCTCCTCGGCGGGTCGCCAGCTGGGCCGGTCGTCGAGGGAGTACGGCCTGTAGATGTCCTTCTTCTTGGGTGGGAGGGAGAGGGCCGCCCCCGTGGAGGTGTAGCACATGGAGAGTGACTTGGGGCGAGCTGGCTGGAGCGTAGCGTAGCATGGAGGGCTCTCCCTTGGCAGGTAGGCTGTGTACTGGCTCAGCTCCCCCGCGTACCCTGCAAAACCAAAATAAATGCGTCGTTATTAATAATGTCTACATACACAACAATTAACTACAATAATAGAAAATTGGAAAATTTTTAATTCATAAAGTAAACAAACAGCAAAGGTTTTATCTGAAATCATAAAACGCTGTTTCTGAGTTATGATTCATAAATGCTATATTGGCTCTCTTCATGCTAGAAAATGAAATATAATATATATCTAACTATATCTATTATGCATCATGCATAACATTTGAATGAAAAGAAATCTAATACGGAAGAAGAGGCAAAGTTATTTTTAAAGGTTTACATTAAATACAAAGGTTAACAATGTGATAAAATATGCACTTAAAATATATATAAAATAATATCTCTACACGGTAATAAAGAAGATACTGATATATTCCCGACATAAAATCCCGCTATCTATAAAATCCATCGAGAGCGGGACAAAAGCTTTTATCCTGGTTTTGAAGTAGCCCTTCTGCTGATTGCTGTTGACTCTCAGACAATCGTTCCGGGGGGACTATTCCCGACTCCCAATATCGGAGCTTCCACAGTTTAATGGAGTTCTGGTCGATAGTCCCTCAATCAGCCCGCTATTGTAATATCTTCAGCTTCCGTTGGTGTCTTCGCAGGGAGAGAAGGGAAAGAACTCCAAGAAAAACTCCGGGTGATTTTTTTGCGAGAAAAGCATCGCAAGAGGAAGTTTACTTATTGGCAGACAAAATAACGTTTACAATAAATATTGAAACTTTTTATAGAAGTTAGGCGATTGAGGGAGCTCTAAAGGAAAATTCTGTGATTGAGAATATATTGGTCGTAAAAATTTCTAGATAAAGTTATATGGGTGATTCTGTTCTCACTGTTACTATTTTATCATAATTCTGTAGTAAACTTAGTTTTTAATGCCTATTAATACTCTATTTTATTGTGAAAATGAAAGCGCAAAAGGATTACAGTAAAAATTGGACATATCGAAAATGATACTAGCATTTCAAATTTTCCGTATCACGGTATTGAGTCATTTTTCAACGTTGCTGACATATAACTAATTTGGTAGGCAATCTCTTAAAAAAAAAAATGATTAAATTTATTTAGAAATTGAATATTAAGATTTAAGGATTAGTTTGGATTATTTACAAATGCAAATAAAAGAAAAATGAATTCCTGAATAAAGTATATAAATGAGCAAGGTACAGAGACTTAAGTGATAAACTGTAAGTTTTATTTGGACAGCAAGGAATATTATACGAAAGAAGAGATGAAATTATCCATGAGGATCATATTCATTCAAAACATTAATTAAATTTTAATTAACAATAATTTTAATAGATTGTTAACGGATGGTAAGAGGAAGCAGTACAGGACCTTAATATACAAAGTTAGAATGGAATCACCCATGTAAAGACGAAAAATCAGATATATTTATTATAAAATATATAAAATCGTTTGGTATTGTTTTTATTATTTTAATGCTCTGTTTTATAACTAAAAATAGTGTATTAGGGTAAAAAATAACCATTAGGTATAAAAGGATAATGTGTTTAAAATTTTCAACATTGTTAATTAAATCTTGCAGTTATCTCAGAATAAACGTACATCAATTGTTATGTGGCATAGAGAAAAAAATATATACGTTTACATAAAAATGTTATCAGTCATATTAAATCCTGGTTCAGTGGGAATGCCATGATAAAAATAAAAATTCCCAGATTTATCAAATACAAAGTTAAAAAACAATTAGAGGAGAAAGAGAAGGGTTATATGACTAACAATTTAGCCTGCATTGCAATATAAATTGTGGCATGTGTGCCTCCAGGCTCGCTTCACTGAACTTAATGAAAGTTCAGCTCCGACAGGAGGAAAAAGAACTTTTCAGGAACAAAGCCCCATTCGATTCCTGATTGATGTTGACTTTAGCGGAACAACACAAGCCTGGCTTATTACACCTCTTTTTTTTTTTCTTTTTTTTTTTGTCCTGTACAGCTCCTGTATTTGACAAGAAATGAGAGAATTTATTTCCCCTTAACCACAATGCCAATTCAGAAGAATACGTTGGAAAAGAAAATATTTAAATATTTACCATAAATAAAGTCATGAAAAATACCAATCAACTATCTAATACTCTGGTAAATATTATATTTTCTACTTCCAAAGTATTTATTTATTAATTTTAGAATATTATTAATTGTACTGTATTCTGCCATTTTATAAAAATAAGTAAAAGTAAACCTTAAAAAGTTATTAGAAATATGATGTATGAATTATTTATTCTACATTCTACATCTATTAATGTTTGAATAGATTATCCCAAAAGTCTGCTTTAAAGAATTAATTTATTTCAATTGATTAATAATTAATAAGGAATAACAAATGCTTTGTAATATAGCAAAGATATAAAATTTTATATTTTATTTTTCCCTAAATGTAGGTGTTTGAAATTAGAAAAATAATAAGTAGAAAAACACACGACTTGAAATATTAGTGCAGATTATAATGGGTATTTGAAGTATAAAAACTACTCACAGAAATAATAAATAATTGTTTATATTATAATTAAAGCTCGTAAAGAGCTTGATTGTAATATAGATAAATAAAAAAAATAAAAATATTATTATTATGAAGTAAAATAAATAAATAATTATTTTTCCCTAAATGACCATAGTTGTTGGAAATGAGGAATATAATAAGCAACACCCGACTTATTAGTGCAAATTATTATGGGTATTTGAACCTATTTGAACAGAAATTATTTATAACCTTTATACATAGTTATAATATACAATTGTATATACAGTAATTGAATATCATTTATTTTTTGCCATGAATTAATTACATGGAACTTTCATGCTACATTTATATATCATAAGTTTATATGGAAAAGTTTTATAAAACATTCAGTTTCCAACCACTTTACCTATTATTATAAACAAACCGCGTCAAAGAAAGAAAGAATATTCATTTGCCTATTTATTTTGCAGCAGTAGAAGAGAAATAAGGTTAAAAGCTACAGGGGAACATAGTGGTTTCCGTCTACGGAAGCCTATATTTTTGGGGAATATCGATCATCGCTAATACCAAATAATTATATCAATTTAAATCCCTTTTCCAATTTCTATTTCCGTCCAAAATTATTGGCTTCCTGTAGTAAAATTCAATGCCACTGTTTATTAATAATGCTTATTCTGAATTAAGACTATTTAAGCTAATCTTACTATTTAATTAGGTATTTTGAACATTATAAAATTAAATATACTTGATTGATTGTATAATTATTTACCTAAACGATTTTCAGAAGTACCATTTTATAGATCTCAATAGTTATAATTTCATTTAATGTAATTACATAGCAACATTTATTATTAACTTCTTAATTGATAACTGTTATATTATTTAGTGGAACTTTAGCTTCAGAAAGTTTTATTCCGCAGCATAGCGTATATCGACCCGTCCCTCAGAACCGCCGTAGTCTAGAAAAAATTGGCAAAATAATATCTCCAAGCACTTCTTATGATATTATTATTTACTTTATATCTGTGCCCCGGAGATAAAGAACACCGTGTACACAATATAGGTAATATTTTAGGTAAATTGTCAGAAGGAAATATTATTATCAATACTTCCAATTACCTATAAATACCAATAAAAATGTGTACAATTTTCTTTAAGCTGTTTTTATAAGTAACGATGAAACAAATTTAGTGAATTAGTTTAATATTATGGAAAATTAGCCCTGCTCAACAAATTCAAAAATGTGACATAATGTCCTTTACCTCCGTAATATGTACATTTTCGAAATAAATGGTTGTTTTCCAATTTTTTTCTTTGTAATTTAATTTATAGTTTTTACAAGATATGTACAAGATGAAATATATATATATATATATATATATATATATATATATACATTATTGCACTTATTTTACCTTCATTATACGTAACATTCGTTAAATAAATAATCGATATATAAAATGAAAAATTGCAGATACTGCGGGAAAAGAGTTGACGTATGGAAGAAGTGAAGCTTAATAGCCTTAAGGTCCTGACGGTGATCTCTTTACGGGAAATTACCCACGGCCTCCCCTGGACAGACCGCCCATAATGGCCCCCTTCACGTCTATATGCTTCTTACAACCTCTCAATTTATTTCTTCATTCCTTTATTTTCTTTATTATTATTACTTTATTTTTTAAATAATCTGGTCAATCTGAATTATCCCAAGCGTCGGGATTCGGATAATAGCAGGGATTCCCGTAGAAAGGGGTAGATTGATGGGAGCCCTAAGATAGGAATCTTATCCTGGGCACAATGAGAAATCCTAATGAGATGGTCCGGTCACGGAAGACTTGATCACGACATCGGTCACTAATGACCGAAACCTCGAAGAGCATTGCTTCCCTCCTACCACTAATTTCCGTTTTAAGTAAAAATGGACTTTTCTTTGACGAAAATCCATTTTCCCCAATGGTATATGCAAGTGTATGCAAATCGTTTGGGTGTATTAAGTATTCCGTTTCGTTCGTGATTTCTTTGAGGACTCGAGTTGTTATCCGTATAGTTAGAATTGGTAATTCTTTTGCCGTTGAAGTTGGTACAAAAATACTCGACTAGTTCAGAAACAATCAGTTTAATTGGGAAATGGAAGTTGTTTGATTGAATTCATATTTCACCAAAGGATGTAGTCGTAGTTAGGGAAATATGAAATGAAAATTGACAACAAAGATGAAGTATGAACTATATACATGAAATAATATTCATGAAATGGAATTTTATCTTATTCAGATTCAGAATGTATTGTTTTAATTCCGGAAGTTGAAGTAAATCAGTTAATTTCTTTATTATTCTTTTCATTCATGTCCCTAAGTCACACACACAGTTTTGTATTTTAAATTTTGTTGCAAAAGACCCACAATTTAAAAAGTTCGCAGATTCCCCATTAATCTATTATATGCATAAGAGGCCATTTTCAAAATTATACAATGGGAATAATATTTATTCGCAATTTAAAAGTATTAGTATTAAATATTTCATCAATTTATTATTAAGGGAACATACTTGTTGGCTTATTTTATATTAAATCAAGAGTTTTCACAATATAATTTACATACTTGATTATAACTTGAGATTTTCTTGAATTATATAAATTGGTAATTATTATTTTTGGACCGAACAGATACCTAACTGTTTTCTGATTTTTTTTAAATATATGAATTAAACTAATATTTTAATTAACTACATTGTCGAATATTATGGCAATTTATGGATTATTTTTAATTAAAAATGTGTTCTGGTTTCAAATATATTGATGGAAATAATAACTTTATGATTTCTTAGAAGTCTGGTAAAAACGTTTGCCAATAATGTTTGTTGAAACATGATTTTAAAATTGGAAATATAGTGCATTTATTTTCCTTAGATATAGAATTAACTTAGATTATTTTAATTAAATTAGATTATTTAGTTTAGTCCTGCATTTAACTCTCATGAATTATGTTTCGTTGTTAAAACGATTTGTTTATGTATTAATATGTTTATTATTCAGTCATGTAATATTTCTGACTCAGTTTAACTTACAATGACACAGTAGCACTCAGATGAAAAACTTGTCTTAATCTAATGCATTCCACGTACTTAGAAACCTCAGTTTTTATTTTCGTTTCGAACGATTTTCCCTTTTGGAAATCATTTGTTGCTACTCGTAGGTTTGAATCGATATAATCCCAGTTTGACGGGGAGAATGGTCGTGGCGTGAATGGATACTGAGTGATTAATAGGCAGCAAAGGTCCTGATAGCAACGTCGTTATTTCCAGGTGGGGGGCCCTTTTGTTTAGGAATATTACCCACTGGGGCTTAATTCTCCTCTTTGGGGACTTAGTTTTAATTGGCAAAGAGCTCTTAGATAGATATTTAAATTTTAGAAAAAAATAAACAGAACAGTATTAATATTTCCCCCCTAAAAAATGGAGTAGTCCAATTGTTATATACAGGGTGCACTAACTTATGATTTTTTTCATAATAATCGATCAACATCGAATCTATAATACTCTAAACACACTTAAATATAACATGACTATTAATAAAAAAATCCTTAAATAAAATTTACTACGCAACGTTGCAGAAACAAAAAGGGATAAAATCTTTTTCTTTTCTTTTTGGAGGATGAACTATAGTTGTTCCTAGAATAAAAACAGTACATATCTCTGAATAACGCTTTTACATGAGCATTACAGAAAAAACATACCAAATGCATTAATTGAAATGTAACATTAAGTAGTGATGCTTATAGAAATTTCAATTTTTTAATTGAACACAGTAATTAACGATAGAAGCATTTCAAAGTTCTTAACATTCTGCGAATCGTAAATTATGATGTTCGGATTCTTGAAATTGTTTACTAATTTTAAAAATGCACTAACTTAAATGTCAAAACTAAATTTGATCTAAAACTTTTATTTTCAATTGGACATAACACCAAAATTGCTCAAAATTTATTAAGCAATTATTAAATAAAATAATTATTCATCATGCATTGCAGTTAATATCCGTTTATCATACTTTTTCGTCCATTTTGAAAAGAAATTATTCACATAAAATATCAGAATCACAAATGATAAAGAAAATATCAGTTTTCATGCAATGCAACAGAAAAATAGGCATCAGTTCCGCAAGTTGTCGCTTTGAGTTGAGCCACTACAAAATTTAACTTTTTATTCGTTTCATTATTGACATTTGTGAAAATTAATATAATCGTGAGTTTTAGAATGAAATAAAGAGTGCAGGTATAGAGAATTTCTGTATTTCGGTAATCATTTCTTCAAGAAATAAACGCCCAAATAACATTTCTAAGCATTTGTGATATATGTTTGTTGGACGTTTCAACGTTCATATTTTGATGAAATTATTACAGAATTATAAACATTACCCATAATTACAGCTTTTCTTCCAAACTAATGCTCACAAGTATTTGTATTTTTTGAGAATATTAAGAAGGAATCCAAAGAAAAGTTAAAGCTTGTGACTCAACTCGAAGACTGAGGCACTGATGCCATAAATATATTTAGTTGATACTAAAAAAAAAATATATATCTGAATAAATAGATATTGTTACTAACAAGAAACATAACAAGTTTATTAGATTACTTGAGACAGATCATTAAGTAGTTATGCAAAGTTACACGATAAATTTAAAACATTGTTCAGCAAATTGCATCAGACCACGATAGTTAATGGGATAGTGGTCTATTAATAAAATTGATTCATAAAATTACGCTTCTGAAATTCATAATGTGAAATAATTGTTTATAAAATGAAAACTATACAAAAGTGACTCACCGCTGAGGGGTCTGCGAGGGCTGTGCCGACACGAACCTACCCCTACGACGCTTCTAGAGTGACTGGCGCTCTAGCAGGGGGTGAGTTTGCATTCCACGGTGGTGGGGGGTGCCCCAGCAAATCTCTAGGGGTGGGGGAATCCGATAAGGCTTTTATACCAACACCGCAATCCTTAGGGAGGCTACCAGCTTTATTGTTTTTCTGTTTGTTTTGTTATTTTTGCCTTTATTTTTATTATATTGTATCTTTTAATATTTTAACGGAAAAATACTATCACCAAGATCACTTATAGACTACCATAACCGTGTTTTTTATCTTAGGTAAAAAAATAAATTATTTTAGATTTAGATTTTAGTATCACTTAAAAGAAGAAAATGAAAATAATCTCATTATTATTAATTTAAATATAAAAACCGAATTAAACTAATATTTATTTACTATAAATTTTACACATAAACAGTCAAAACGCCATTAATTGGTTTAAGAACACTTACTTTTCTACAAATTGGATTGAAATTTCATAGGCTATTATTAGAATTGAGATATGGGAACTTATAAGATATTAGAAATCTATGTATAGGAAAAAAAAATCAGTAATCAGATAAGCGTTGAAATCATTGGTAATTGTAGAAAATTGCGAAGACAGCATTAAGAATAACTTAAACTATTTATGAACTGCTCATAAGTTGAATAAAAAATTATTGGAAAAAAAATTAGAAGAATAAAGTATTTTCTTAATTGAAAATCTAACAGGTTTAGCGTGAATATTGTAACTCTTTTATGAATTAAACTTATTTATTAAGAGCTATTTATGTTTTAATGTGTCGCACTATAATAAGTATTCAAGAGAAATATCTGAAATAGGTCGAATATCAGAATATAACTTAATCGAATATCAGAATATCGAATAAGTTAACAATAGGTGTAACACTTGTTAAGAGACTAGACTGAACTCGCGTAAGAGCTTAATACAATCGTAGTACCGTAGTAAGTCGCGTAGTAGCCACGTGGGCTGTCAAAGACCGGTCGCGCTTACAAATAAATGATTTCAACGCCTCACAGAAATGTTTATAAAAACTTGATGATTGTAGCTTACCGTTGTATATGAGAGGCACCCTGTCCGGGACGGTGACGTGTGGCGGAGGCGGGCTGGGAGCGGTAGCCGCTGCCGTGGGGGACGCCGGGCCCCAGCTCTGGCTGTCACCCGCCGTGTCACCCACCACGTCGATCTCCTCATCCTCGTCATCCAGCGGCCGCTCCTCCGTCCACGGGTAAGTCTTCCACTTCTTCGCCATCAGGCACCTCGGCATGTCGCGTCCTTCATCACAGTCGCTGAATTTCTGTTTTGGGTCCGGTTTTCTTGAAGTGGGGATGAAGAAGCGGGGGTGCTCTAACAGGAAGGGGCGAAAGGGAAGGAGAAGAGAAGGAGAGGAAAGGCGAAAAAACTAAAACGAAAAAATGGAAAACTGAACCAAACCGAACACAACAGCGGTTTGTGTCCGCCAGAGGAGGCAGCGGGGGCTTATATAGGCGAGGGGCGGGGGGCGGCGGCCCGCGCAACTTCCCCCTCCACCATCGATTCCCCCCACTACCGCTGATCCAGTATGAGCCTCGCCACGCCTCCTCTTATCATCCCCTCCACCTGTCACCGTTGTCTTCTTATCAAGGGCGGTCAATCAACATTATAACTGCATCAAATACACATCACGTCATGAAGCACACCTCGGCCGAATCTGGCCCAGTCATCTGGTATCTACAGATCGCTCCTAACTCGCCATTAGCCTCTAATGATGAAATATATCTTTCGTGCTACCCCTTCAGATACCATCTTACAAGACTCCGGCTCTTAAATTAAAACTTTGAGGAAAAATGGTCTCGACAAAATTACGTCGGTTCATGCCAGTCACAGATTTCCTGAGTGTTCAGTGTGATCAACATTTAGTATTTCTCATCAGATTGTAAAAATAAAGCCGTTCCAGTGAGCAAATAAAAACATTTGAACTGAAGTGTTACATTATTTTTTAAAGTGGGTTAATTTTCAATCTTCTAAGAATGTGCTAAATAAGTGAGTATTATTGTTCAAATAATACGCCAATTATTAAAATAGATATTACTGATGGGTGGTAAAATAAATTTTAAGATTTTATTAATTGAGACCGAAGATCAATTATTTTAAAATATATCGTCCGCTTAAAGGAAAACGACATAACTCAAAAATTGGCATTTTTGAGAAAATCCTTTTGTAGCAATTGAAACTTTTTAAATCAGAAACGATAAATCTAACATTCCATTTCCAACATATTTTATAATAAGTTGTAATTTTATAAGTTATATTTTGACTTGAATCGTATTTTAAGTTTAATGTGAATAATTACAGGATGAAATAAAGTTTCAAAATTTTCTAATAGTTAATAAAATAATTTCAGGAATATTATTACAACAGGAACGCTTTGCTTTACCAATTCTAAAATGTTTATTTTTTTTAGACCACATGGAAACACGTTTATTATTTATAATATTATTAAAACTTGAATGAATAGATATCTAGGATAGTTTTTCTGACGAGAATAGCTGTAAACTTTCTTTCATTATTTTGTAGGAACAAAATTCGAACGAAATTTGTATGATGAAATGATATAGTTTAGTAAACATATATATATAAATCAGCGAATTATTGCTTTGGAACAAACGAATGTTTAAAAAAATACTTAATCGTTTAGATTGCCTAGGTGGGGATTAGTTAACATAATCAGGGACTAAACTATTTCCTATCTATGTGTGTGTTTAACTTTATTTTTATTACGAGGATGTCCAAACGGCAGGGTTGCATAAAAGTTAGGTTTATTGAGTTATGACGTTGTTTATAACGTCAGATACCGTCATAAGATTGATATACATTAGATAATGTAGAGTTAATATAGATAGTATTCTTTTCTTAACAATAATTATATAAATATTTTATCCTCCTTTGATTAGTAAAGGATCGACAAGTGATATATAAAAACAATAACTACCTCAAATATAAAGTTGTTTTTATTTATGTATATTAATGACTAGTATATACAAATATTACTTGTACAAACAAAGTTATACATTTAAATATAGGTGATATTATAAAGCTTACTTCAGAGACAAATAATAATAAGGTAATAACTAAAATAAACTGTAAGGTGCAACATTACAAATAATAGGATGCAATATCCACCTAATCAATTTTTTTTCTTATTTTAGTATAAATTTGTTTAATATTATTTTTACATTTGTTATTATGTATAAATATGTTAGCATTTTTTTTTTTTTTTTATTGTTTCCACCAGATTGACTACTTTTCTGTATTACTAAGATTAATAGAGGTTTGAAATTATTTCAAAAAATATTTATCTACAGATATTTTTATGAATAGTATAGTTTTTCAATATCACTTAATCAACATACATAAGTCTGAAAACGGCTTCACTTTAAAGATGAAACGTGAATAAAAGGTAAACTTTTTGTAAATATATATATGTATATTTTTAATAAGTCAAATGTGGAATAAATTAGTATTTTTTATTGATATAAATTAATTAATATTATAAAAATATATGGTTACATATTTATAAAATTGTTCAGGACTTATTAATTAATTGAATCAGTTTTGTTTTATATTTAATGTATAAGGCAATAAATTTATGGTTAAATATATATTGCTATATTAAATGTCTAAGACAGTAGAATTACTGACTGCAACCTCTGAACCCTTTTCCACATTCAAGATATATCTACCGAACAAGTTTCTCAATATATACATTTGACGTATTGGTAGGCAGGCAAAATATGCATGATTCTACAAGTTAAACTGATTGTTTAACTTTTCAACTGTAAATAATTTTCCTGAGTTGTCCTTAAACTACTGTTTGTAGTTTAGTGAGTACAGAATTAACGACAATGGCTTCCTGGATTATTAAAGTTCGGAACGATATCGTCGGACATCGTCAACGTTGACAGTTATTAGATATCATTAGGAGCTTCTTTCCACCATGAAACAGATCATTAGAGCAGGAAGCACTTAATTGCCTGATCTTTAATGGTAATTATTGTCATTCTAGGAATGTGCATTATTGAACGACACAAGTTGAACGGGGTTTTTCTTTAGCAATAATTAATCCTACAAGTCTACATCATTATCTATTCTTTAACCAATTATATGGGCTATAATTAGAACCAATCGCGGGGTAATTGCTTCATTTGCTTGTTTTATTAAATGTCAGTGGTAGGTAAGTAACATATTCTATAAAATCTTAAACCCATGCTTGCTAAGGGAAATAAATTTTTGACCATAGTCATAAAAAAATAGATAAATAGCACAGAAGGCATTATATAACAAGAACTGTTTTGTCATATAAACATATAAACACAAATATGTGTTTATATACATATTTCGTTTATGAATTATTAACTTTTAAATATATTTGTTTTGGTTTTGCAGATTTATATCTATTTTTCCTCCCCTTCCTATAAGTATGTTCTTTCTTTCTCTCGAAACTAAGATTAGCTAATTATTTAGCTAATCTTAGTTATATTTAGCTAAATAGTTGTATTTTATTTTTATATAAAGTATATAAGGCAATTAAATTTAAGCCCAAAAAGTCTCTGAAATTCATACAATAGTTATAAAATGAGCACTAGGTGAGTTGATGTAGATTTTCAAATATATTACCTTGCTATATATCCTATTATTGTGTTATGTATTCCATTGTTCTTATACATATATCTGTATGAATGTTTGAATGTGCATGTAACTATATCAGCATACATCAATGTATAATCGAAAAAAAAATATTCAGTAGATTTTTCAATTAGTTATTACATTATATTTTAAATTTAATATGATTTTACTGGATAGCTTAACTCTCTAAATATTTACATTTTAGCATACATTTTTATCTTATATATATTATCATATAAAATTATTTTGGGTGTTAGGTTTAGAATTTTTTTTGTCAAAGAATGGTTACTACCAAATGCAATTTGAATACCAATAATTCTTTTGAAACAGCGATCTATACTAATATTTTATTTAATTTTACTTATTTATATTATTACAGTTGTAAATATCGATAAATTAAAATTAAAAAACACACAAAAAAATGTTATTTACAGAGGTCTAATGGGATCGTTCACAGATATTTTTAATGTGTGGTCAAAATAAATAAATATCAATGAGCAAGGATTCGGCTTAGTGAAAACAAAGTTTAAAAAAGACTTTTTTTCAAAGAAACAATGCAAATAATTTTTACTTAAAATGTTGTCTTATTGTTTAAATTACAAAGCTCTACGATAGAGAGGAAAATAGTTGACTGGAAGAAGTAATGAAGGAGATGAATAGTCTGGGGGTGGAGTAAAAAAAAAACATTAAATAAGATAAACTTATTTGTTATAAGTGCCGACGTTGTTTTTACATACATTACTTTCTAGTAATTTCTTCTATATTTATACATTTATTATAATTTATTATTATTTATTATTATTCATTCATCTTTCTATAACTTTCTTGTACGTTTATTTTCATACATTTTATATCATTACTTGTATCACTAATGTTTTCCATACTTGTATGTCTCACCAGTTTTACATTTGTAACTTTGTCTGTATTTTACATTTTGTATCTTACTGTTTACTTTCTCAATTATCTTGCATATTATATTTGTTTTTACTTGATCACCTTTCTTTTCACACATTTTGTCATTCTTAATTATCTTTCATAAACTATCCTTGCTATATTTCTCCACTTTTCTATACTCTATATATTATTCTATAATTCATAGTACTGCAATGTTCTTAAAAAAAAAAACCTGTACCACTATGACCCGTGAAGGGTCTGGGGTTCTGCACAAGGTAGAGACTGTACTGTTTCATGGACAACGGTTATGCAAGGGATGTCCTAGGTCACGCTCAACCGCCAGATTTTCCCCTTATTTTGAGTACCCTATTTTTATAATATTTTATAGAGGCTGGGTGAGCCCCAGGAGGGTCCTAGATCCTATATGATCCATCTCCTGCTGCAAACAGACTAAATAAAAGTACTGCCTTTCCGATTTCCGGATTTTCGGCATGGCAACACAGTGCTCTACCAATGCTCTTATAGTTATTTTTCTGTTTTTCCTTCTTAGCCCTGAAGATGGCCTACACTGTAGGCCGAAACGTCAGCACTTATGATAGTTTATATTATATAGTGTTTTTTTTTTTTACCGAACCACATACTAATTATCTCCTTCACTACAAAGCTATACATTTTAAAAAGATTTATTTAATCTAATGATTCCTTGGAATTCCGTTAATAACGAAATGAAGTCGGAATAATTAATAATAAAAAATAGAAAATTTTAATAAGAGTCATAATTAGACATTGATTGTTGATTGATTGATTGACATTGACTGGCCAGGACATGATGTATCCATCAAGGAAAGATTACAATATGATATTTATACAAATTAAAAACTATTTAAAAATCTATGACTGACCGAGAAGCAAGCCAGGATTGCCGAGATGGTTAAGGCGCCACCACGGATACGTGGGAGACCCGGGTTCGAGTCCCGGTCCTGGTCATATCTTTTCTTTTCAAATAAAATATTTAAAAAATTATATCATATAACAATAAAATAAATTATAATAATATTAATGACTTAAAGTCAACTAGATCCAAAAATAAAGTAATGTTCAATCAACATTCTCACCGTGTATACATCGCAAAATTGCGAGAACACGGAGATATAGGATCAGTGAAAGAAAAGATATGACTGACCGAGAAGCGAGCCAGGATAGTCGAGATGGTTAAGGCGCCACCACGGAGAGGTGGGAGACCCGGGTTCGAGTCCCGGTCATATAAAATATTTAAAAATCTACTATCTAATAGTGTTATTATGACCAAATTACTTAAGTTTAGTTCTAATTAAATAATTAACTATTCATTAAGTATTTTAAAAAAAAAATATTTTATTTGAAAACCCTTATTACTATATTGTATTTTTAATTTGTGGTACCTTAATTACATTGATGTTTAATACCTTTATTGGCACTAATAGTTATAACAATAATGAAATGCACATTTTTTTTTTCATAAAACAGTAAAACAGTAGCTAATAATATAACACTCTAAAGAAAAAGTTAGTAGGTAACCCACTGTATACTATCACCCACAAACCGGGTTACCAACCATTGCAAATAACTCCAAATATCGTGGTCTATGGCTTATTTTTAGCTTTCTTGTGTGTTTATTCAAATATAATTTTATTCTTAATAAGTGGTTATCATATTCACTTTTCTGCATAAACTTAAGTATCTTCACGACTGTCCGGCAAAGCCTTCGCCTGGAGGAAGAGTTCCGACATTCCAGATAGGGTGGAAGAGCTACCTGTTGGTAATGCGATCCAGTGTTTGAGGCTGAGAACAGGAAGGCTTCATCCGGATATCTTAGGGCACGCGGCTCCGGACCGGAAAAACAGCCTGTGTAACCCACACTGCGGCCAACTGTCTTCCCGAGGAAACGGCCAACATCCACGGGTTTCTTCTCTTTTCTGGCTTCGCTTCGGACACTCTCTAAGGATCATTTTGCCCAATTCGGACTCTAACGTATTTCTGTTGAGAGAAACATAATGGCCCTTGTGGAGGTCAGAAAAAATTCTCGTTTTTTCTCAAAGCCAATGTTTCGACTTACATTGTAGGTCTTCTTAAGGGCTAAATATACTAGACACATATAAATTGAAATAATATATGGTAAAGGATAACATAATATTGATAGAATGATAATTTATGTGTAACCATTAGGTATATCTAACAGAAAACAGAAGGAATAGTTATTGAGAAGTATTGAATAATATATAGGGAATATCATGAAGTTTCTAATAAGAGAGTAATACAAAATAATAGATAATAATGGCAAAAAGACATTATTTAACATAAATTATAGAGAACTAAAACCAGAGGGGATTGAATTATATAATAACAAACAGAATTTTCTGCCTCATTTTTATAAGGTCAAGTTATATTCAAAGTATTTATGTTCAGGGCGTTATTTTAGTACTAACAGTGGGTAGTTTCTATACTTGCCTTTAATTCATGCCATTTCTTATGTTATTGAAAAAAAAAGTGTCTTGGGTTCAGTATGTGGTAGAGACTGTTCTGATTTTAGACAACGGTTATGCAGGGAGGTTATTTATCCTGGATCATGCTCCAGATATTCCCCTTTTGTTGGTACCGACTTTAAACAGGATGTTTCTGGCCGCTAACAAATTAAAAAAAAAAAGAATTTTTATTTAACTTTTCTACCACTGAACTACTCCACTCCCTATTTGACATTTTTACATTTCAATAAATATATATATTTTTAAATATATTTCTAGTAATGCGAGCTAACGGACATACAACTTGCGTAACTAATTGGGCATTTTATGTTCTCATAGTGTAGTTAACTTTTGAAGGAATTCTGCAGCCATACCATTGTTATTACAAATGATCACTATGTTTTACATAGAATATTACTTGGCATAGATTGATTAAACAATGAAAGTTAGATTAATAAAAGCATCGTAGAAGGCATAAAACCTTTTTCTGAATGTTTTTTATAATTATTGGTCATTTTTTATGAGTTATAAATATTTTTATTTTTTAAAGAGAAAAGATAGGCCCTCGACCGGGATTTGAACCCGGAACCTTTGTCTCACCGTGACATCGCTCTGCCAATTGAGATATCCAAGGCCCATGCCGGTCGAGGACAAACTTTTTCTCTCCTAGATCCTAAAGTCCCCGCCATTTTTGCGATGAATACATTCAAATTTAAAATTTTAATGTAGTATTATCTGTAGTCATCAATCGTAAGAAAATGACACCTAAGACTTTAACATGTGCATCAAAACGAGTCGCATGCTTTAAACTTGGAGTATCAGATGATTTAACGTGAAAACTTGCATGTTTGCTGTTGTAAGTGTGCATTTGGGTTTTGACCACAAAGGCTAACGTATGCTCTTTGAGTGTTGTGGCTCTTAATCATATGGTTGAAGGATGTTTCTATATATAGACGCGAAGTAAAACCGAATGACGTCAGTGGGAATAGGATTTAAAAATAACTAAGCAATTAAAAATGCAATCGCCTAAAAGTATCTATATACACCAATTAAAAATACTATTCAGTAAATTATGGGGACAGTAAACCTTATCAGTAGAAAATACCGGCAAAGTCATTGATTTGTAATTGTACTTAATATGATCAGAGGATTCTCAAGAAGCAATCATGGTGTCATCGATGTATCGATCAAGGCTTTGCGAATCCAAGGGTTTGATGCTGATCCCACCAATCTCTATCCATTAAGCACTGAAAACCCAAATCCACTCCCGTTACTCTATCCTCCCACCGATGCTTCGGACTACTCCTCAGAAGTATACTAATTGGCTCTGCGCTTATAAATTGTTTAGTAACTCGTTCAACAGCCCAACAACTTAAAAGGCCTTCTCCCATCTTCGCGACACTATCACTTCAATTATATTAACAGGGTGAATGCTTTAAGATTCCGCATTGTGCTATCTTTTAAAATTTCCACTAGTTTCATCTTCGATGAGTTTGATTCCTCATCTATGCTCGTATCTAAAATATTGTTGAAGGGAAATTGATCGCTTATCCCTGATTTAAATATGTGAATTCTTTCTTCGGTGTACCGAACAAATAAGGGATTTTGCCGAGTAAATAGTGACAGATTTCGAGGATACTCATACACGAGTCTTATATTTACATAAAAATCCTTGATTGATGTTAATGTCTTGTGGGATTGTTAAGGGAAAGCTATGCTAAAAAGGACTAAAGTAAAATACTCCAGTTACCAGTTGACCGTACGCGTGCAAACGATCGCCCCTACAATAACCGGGCCTAATGCCGCACTGTTAAGTTTTATCTACAATTAAGTCCTAACCAGGCGACCGCAGGAAATTAAACGGAGAATATTGTTAATAGCCCCCTGCCTTATACTCCGCTAGGGGATTATATCTCCATTTAGAGCGGCCCTGGTTACTCAAATCCTTCTTGAAATACTAGTCCCTTGTATGTAGTTCTAGATCTGAAGTAATCTAACGATATTGCTGAATTGTATGAGCGTTAATGGCTAAGTATCTCTATAGGAGGGATTAAATGTATTTTTCTAATTATTATTATTGTTGTTCTACCGTTACTAAAGGTTACACTGAGTTCATAGCCAATATAATATGCAAATGTTAACGCTTCCGTTTCAAGTTAATCATGTTACAACAAAGCGCTATTCCATAACTTGCTTTATTTTATCTTTTACCTCAATAAACCAAATAACGTGATGTTGGCAATCGATTAAATTGGCTTTAGATTCATATTGTACAGGCTCATTTTTTTTATATTACATCGCTCAATTAAGTATAAAAAGTTTCCGAAGTATTATAAATTCATGACTCCAGTCTAGTGCATTTGTATATTAAAAAGCCATGATCTCTTACACGATTAATATACTCAATTAAGGATTTATGTATATACCAAATTGTATGGCAGGAAATGACCAATGAGCATCGATTAAAAAAAACGAAAAAATTACCTAAAAATAGTTGCATTTGTGCAATGTTTGGGATGTTTCCTCTGGTTAGTGCGTTCTTGCATTTTGGGGATAGGATTGGCTTTATTCGTCATTATTCAATTTCTTTCCTGATTATGACTGAATGGACAAAACATTGACAGGTATTTTCGTTACCTGTTTCAGTTTGGAGACATCCGATTTTTGGGTTAAAATGTGTTTACTAATATCTTAAACATGTAGTGCATAAGCACGGTTTAAAACAGCAGAAAATCTTCAGTTTAAACTGTGTAATGTACGAAGTTTTGTATTAAAACTTTCAAATTGTTTGTTTGTTCATTTAACACCGCTTTATGCTGCAATGGCTAATCGGACGATGCTACAGTGGGAGCTCTAAATTTTGCCTACCCAGGTTTAATTAGGATAGGGGTTTTTAACGAGTACCTGACATCGTACAGGCTCGGGCCCCCCGTTTAACGTCCCTTCCGTAGGACGGCGTAACTAAAAACTTTCAAATTGAATTAGACTGAAGAAAAATTAATGAAATAAATAAATGCAATATAATTATAGGAAGGAGTTCGATTGAGTTGATAAGGAAACCACGGGGTATATTAAATATTGCAAGTAAAAATAAACAAAAATTTATGTTTACATTATATTTTATAGAAAATTAACAAAAAGACACAAAGGTGGCTTGAGTGTGGGAGTTCAACAATTATTTTGAGGAGTAATAGATCACTTGGAGGTAATGATTTAGAAGGAATTCATAAATAACTGAGAGTGTGAAGTCAATCGAGAAGGATATTCTAGCGAAAACATTCTTCAGCATATGATTTTCCAAGGTCTGAAATAAAACAAAACCAAAAGAACCCGGAAAAAAACAGCAAGGAACACAAAACCCTCCAAATGGAAATGAGGTGTCCTGCATGGAGTGTTGATAATGCCAGTTGAAATTATGTATGTAAACAGGTAAATGGCAAGAGTTATCACAGAGCGGTGTCATGTATTATGCATATGATATTGATATCTGAGGCGGTGCTCATGTAAATTTAGAAGTTAGCTCGCGTTACAATCTGGGAATTCTAATTCAAGTTTACAGAGGCTATGTGCCAGTCTGCATCCCATCTTATCATATTTGTCATTGTTATGATGTTGAAATGTGAGGACTACTAAGTGTAAACAAACAGCAGGGTGGGATATAATATAGCTATGTTAAATGTTTACTATTATTAAATCAATTTAATTCAAAACGAACTTGGAATATAAATGGAAGATTTCAAAAGTATGTACACAATTCTCCTAAGTAATATTACATAAAGCAATGGATTGATCCTGTGGTATCTGTATCCACACCCTTCTGGGGAGGATACCCTAAATAGGTAGAGCATGAACTAACAAAATGACAAATGGGAATGGACAAATCACCTCCTTTCATAACCGTTGTCCTAGAAACAGTACTCTACCTTGTACTGAACCCTAAAAACTTCATGAGTTGTTTTTATTTTATTCTTTAAATCAATGATCTGATGAATATAAATAATACCACACGCGCAGATAGTGGAATCCACAGTTGCTTGTCGGGGAAGTGGTTTCTTGATGTGAACCTGGCGCGTGTACGATATTATAAATCTAAGACCTTTCAAGGGTTGTAGTGGTACAATTTTTTTTTTTAATAGTGTAGAAAAAACGCTAAATACATTATTACAATAACGCTAAACGAATGCTACTTTATAAACTCTGTATTATAAAAATATAGTATAGTGTTATGGATTAACCTGACATAAATAAGATCAGTTAAGCGATTAGACAAGATATTGAGGTACATTGGCCGATTACAACGAATCTACCTCCGTAAATATGTATATAATTACCTTAACTTTATTTTTTACATCATTTTTATGTAATAAAATAATCTGCCTCTGCTTTTAATTAATTTTTTGTATGATTGGCTGGACGTTACGCAGAGTACAGTTTCCCGTTGATCACTTCTTTCTTTGTGAATAAAGTATATCATAAAGTAAAACAAAATAAATTGTTGTACGAAATAAGAAATTCATTACTCACAGTGGTGTACAATAATAAACGATTTCAATCTTTTAAACCATATATGTGAAGGTTATCTTATTGCTCATATGAACTTCGATTTATCGATGATCGATGTTCGATGTCGCTACAAGTACAAGGAAAAAATGTTAATTTTTGTAAAACTTTTATTAAAATAAAATTGAAGAAAGAAAACTATTCCATTTTAAGACTATTTTCTACTAATTACTTACAGTGATTGATGATCAATGCTATTACAATTATATTTACCATTGCTATTACAAATGATCACTACGTTTTACATAGAATATTACTTGGCATAGATATTATAATGAAAGTTAGATTATTACAAGCATCGTAGAAGGCATAAAGCCTTTTTGTGAATGATTTGTTTCTATTGACCGAGGGAACAGAATCTACTTAAATGAATAAATTAACGTTGATAAGAAGATGCGATATTAGAAAATGGCTCAAAGAAAATTCGGATAAGACGAAGTATATACAGACGAAGGTAAAAGCAGCAACGATGGTAATTTGGGTGAAGTCGGCATAGGAGGCATCGAGTTCAGAGAAAACGGGAGTTTACGTACTCACAGTCTGTAATTACTAAAAAAAGAAAAGTAAAGTTTAGGAATCAAACCTATCAATGCGGGAATATAATTTATTAATTTTTAATTTTTAATACAATGCTCTCCGAAACAACATTTACAATGTTTTTAATGGTTTTAAATAGTTCAAATTGATTTTAAATTATCGGCACCAACCATGATCAAGGCTTTTTTTTATGATGTAAAACTTTTTTGGATTTAACTTTTTAGCATTTAACTTTCAAGCCAGTGGATTTTTCAGTTATTTACTTTCCTTTTATTAATACTTTACTACTTGCTGACGTATTGTCGGGGCGGCTGTTGATAAATTAATTGAATTGACTATTTCCTCTCGTTCTGGAATTAATAAAAATTGTCCTCTCCTAGAGAACAAGAGCTAATCCAGTTTCAGCTGGTATCTACAATTAAAGCGGTGTTTACCGTCGGGTATAGCCTTACCGAACATCTGCCTCCCCACAGTCATCTGCTCCATCTAGAACTGTCCCGTCGAGTGTAGGCGAGCTACGTCGATAATAACAGCTCTTTGTTATTTCTTATAGAAGTATTTGTAGTTGTGGGGGCATCCATCACCTGAAGATTCCATGTCAATAAATACAGTTAAGAGTGCATTCCATATTCTGTCAAGATTACTTTGAAAGAGTAAATATATATTAATTCATTAATATCCCATGATAAAGAGCAAAATTAACATTCGAATTGTTTATGGAACGTCTTTGAGTAAGGTTGTTATCTCTATTTGATGAGTCTGTAAGGACTGTTGATGTGTTGCAGTTAGTTAGTTCGCAGTTCTTGGATGCGATTTTCATTTAATGTGTGTCGTGATGACGGCAGAACTTGCAAAGCATTAGTTTTTCATTACATTACAGAGACTTAAAGATTTGCTTTTTGCGATTTTTCCTATTGCATCCTAATTATAATTGAGTCACATTTTGAGTATTTGCTCATTTTTTAAAACATAAAGTGTGATGTTTTATTACTTATAAGCATTACAATGAAACAATGACACCAATTTTTGTACTGTTCGATTCAACATACCAAAATAAGTTATGGAATCTGTTCAACAAAAAAAATTGGGAATTTATTTTTAATAAGGTATCACATAGAATATTGAGACCAAAGAAGAATGAGACTGCTAGAGAATTTAGCACATAACAGCGAGGCATGCGCCCAGTTCATATTATTGAAGTGATAGCGTTCCAAAGGCTTGTAAAGTTGTTCATCTGAGTGAACGAGCGAATTACTAAACATTTAATAGGCGTTCTACCAAATGGTAGTATATAGTATATTCCGTGTTAAGGAGGCACAAATGATTACTCAGTAATCAGCGAAAAATAAAATTTAATCATCTAAACTTGCTGCTGACCGAAAAAAAAAGTCTTAAGGGTGTTCTTAACTGGTAATGTAAGGCATTAAAAAATCTTTGGTTATGCCATCCTTCGGAAGGAACGTTAAATGAGGGTCCTGAGCCTGTACGATGTCAGGTACTCGTTATTCCAATTAAACCTCGATAGGCAAAATTGAGAACTGCCACTGTAGCATCGCTCAATTTGCCCTACCAGAAAAAAGTGACGTTAAACAAAAAGGTCATGTACCCTACGACTTTAAGTCTATTTTGTAGAGAATTTTATAGAGTAAATAATGTAAGTAATGTTGTTACATCAGAAAGAATAAAAATAATTATATGGATTTGTTCTTTATATGTTTAAGAACTACAACTTGCTTGGTAATTATATTTGATTAAATATCTTATACATTATATATAGGAGCGTCATGGAATTTGCTGATTTGATATTTTGCCCGTTTTCGGTTTTATAGTTTTTGTATGGTTCGAAAAATAATCGTTTTATATGATTAAATTAAATTAATTTAACGAATAGAGATTTCAATAAAGATATCAACACACATTTTTACTCTACGTAGATAAAATTATGCTTTATAAATGAAGGGAATCATTTCCTATTTAAAGATGTGGTCGAGAAGTAATATGAAGGTTTTATAAATATATTTAATTACGGAAACCATTAATAAAGGAAATAAACGAAGCATTTGAGTCATACCAGTTGCTCGCTCACTGATGTACCCCTCGAGACCTTAAGTTCCCCGCTCAAGTCGGAATTAATGGATGAAAGAATCGGAAGGAGGACTTACATGAAGACTCCTTGTGAAGGTAAGTCAGATCTTTTACTTAACCAGAAGAGGGCTTGGGAGGGCTTTTATTATGACAGATCAAAGGGCGCTCGCTCGCATGCTATTAACTGAATTGAATCTTTTAGCTACCTCTCCGCTTACAGCGCATTCTATCGCCCTTATTTGGAATAGAGTTCCCTTTGAATATAGCGAATGATTTGAGGAAATTATTTAACGCTATATTTGTTAAATAGGAGAAGAGTAAGTCCTTATAAAAAGAACAGAGTTGGTGTGCTGAGGCCTAATTAGCAGATCGCCATGGACTGTTATCAGCAGATGTTTAGAACCTGAACACTAATAATTCTAATGCTGATAATATTTACCTAAATATTTATATTAATGTTAATTAAAATATACAAAATGTAATAATAAAATGCTAATTCTAGACCCCACTAGCTCTTTTCTTATAGAAATGTTTTTCCTACATTTTCAATGAAAGCATATCCAGTTCAATTTAATCTCAAAATCTATACGATGGCCTTCACTTAATTTGATCTTGGAACATTTTTAGGTCTTTCACATCGTATAAATTTCTAAGACGGCAATAGCCAAAGTGTTATTCTCTCCGTTTTCTATTAACAATAACAAAATTAGCAGGACACAAACACTAATAACCTATGCAAAAAACAATTTAATTACGCACCGGCAAATTACTGTTAAAATATGAAGATTGATAAGAAGAGGCTACTTGAGATAAGGAGATAACGATCTGCTAGATCACAAGGCCACTAAAGGGTCCCAGTTATAAATCTGACCGTGCCAGATAAATCATTTAATCTGCTAACAAAAATGGGAGGCTTTCATGAGATCTTCAGACTCTTTTGGAGCGAAGCCAGTCTGTATAAAATGAGTAACATTAATTGGAAAAAAACCAGGAGGTTGGGCGTCGTCTCGTATTAACTCCCTGGACAACCGTTGTCTTAGAAACAGTACAGTATCCAACATGTACTGAACCCAAAATCCTTCATAAGTGGTAATGGTACAAGTTTTTTTAATAGTTTAAGTATTGTATTTTATATTATCAGTAATTTGGTTTTTAATTAGTATTTAATTTTTGATTAATATGTATTAATCAGATAATGTACCGCGTATATATTCAAAGTTTTCTTCTTGAATGAATGAATGAATGAACATACTACCTCAAGCTTCAGTTTAATTTATTTCATTTGTACATTTATAATAAAACTAATTTTCCTGTCATAAATATATACTATAGTCAATACTTAAAAAAATAAAAATTAATTGTTAATAACAATGAGTACAATTTTTCAAACTGTTTCTATTAAGTAACGAAGTAACATAAGGTAATAGTTCAAAGTTATGGAAAATTAATATTTTACATTGTTTCCTTTACCTGCGGGGTTCAGATCAGCACAGAATTAATTTTAAATATTTCTGTATTTTTTTTAATGATATGTCTTCATCTAATATTAAACTCCGTGTTTATTCAAACGTTTTCTCCTTTATGAATAAGCAACCTCAAATCTTAGTTTAATTTTCATCATATGTGTATAGTACATAGAACTGATTTTCCCGCATCTGTTGATGGAGTGTCCAACACCTTCCACACTGCTTGTTCTTCCAGCGATCTTCCACTTGCAGTGACTCCGAATCCTGTTGAAGGGAACCCCTTTCTTGGACAACAGGTCGCAGGAGAGCGACTAATAAACAGGATCTGTTGCTACTAACAGTATAATGATAGGCTGGAGGGAATGGCGCCAGGTGCTTGCCTTTTGGCGGGAACACTCCCCTATCTAAAGGGGCAGGCCCCCCATTTACCGCAATCTGTGTGCTCTCCACCCAGTTAACGACTCTAATAATATTCTCATTTATTATTTTTTTTTTTTTTAATATTTGATAATTTGACTAAAAGAAGAGCTCTAAACAGAATGTCCAAGGGTCTTTAAATGACACGGAATAAATTTAAAATATATTTAAAAAAATAAATAAACAAAATAAATCTTACTAATATTATAAATGTGAAAGTTTGTATGTTTGTCTCTCTTTCACGCAAAAACTACTGAACGGATTTGGATGAAACTTTACAGTAATATAGGTTATATATCAGAATAATACATAGGCTATAGCAAGCGCGTATTTATGGGGGGAGGGCACGGGGGCACGTGCCCCCCACCTCGACAGTTTATAGTTACTGTGGGGAATCCATTATAGTACATAATAAAAGGCAAATCACATGATCATATATGTTAAAATAACAGAAAAACATGAGTGAAACTGTTTTGGTTTCTTACTAATCTTACTTCTTACTAATATTATAAATGTGAAAGTTTGTATGTTTGTCTCTCTTTCACGCAAAAACTAATGGGCGGATTTGGATGAAACTTGACAGTAATATTGGATATACATCAGAATAACACATAGGCTATAGCAAGCGCGGATTTAGGGGGGGCGCACGGGGACACGTGTCCCCCCGACAGTCTTTTAGGTACTGTAGAGAATCCAGTATAGTACATAATTAAAGGCAAATCAGGGACTCAGCATCTTGAAATTTGCAGATAGGTTCTTTGTATAGTATAAGAAAGAAATTTGGATAACTCCATCCCCAAGGGTTTTCCCCTTAATATAATAGAGGTTCAAAGATTGTATGGAATCCGTCAGTTTTGAAGTTAGACATCTGAAATTTTGGATGTACGAGTAGCTTAAAGTTAAAAAAAGATTATATATTTAAAATGATCGTCATGAAACTTTATGTGGAAGACCAAATTCCACGCGAGCGAAGCCGCTGGCAAAAGCTAGTTATAACATAAAAATAAAATTCTTGCCATATAGCTCCTTTGAACGATCAACAAAAAAACCAATCAATATTGGTATTTAAATGTTTCATGTGAGTTTAAAAAATAAAAATTCATTCTCTTCCAAGGAAAGATCACATACCCATAAAATGTAATTAGATGCTATAAAATTTAACATATAACAATAGATAAATAGTTTTTAGAAGGTGGAATATTTGGACAAAAATTTTATTTTTTTTGTAAAAAACAATATAAATAATTTCTTCTTGTTTCTTGTTGCTTCTACCTTATTCCAATTCATGCAATGATTTTACATCATTAATTGATAGTGATGTTTATTTCTAAATTTATTACTTTCCGGAAATTATAATATAGAAAAAACGGAAACTCTTCCAACTCCTCTAATGGAGTAATATGATAGCACAGAAAACTCTAAAGCTAATGTTTTTAAAGTTAAAAATTATAATTTTTAAAGTTAAAAAAACTAATTTTTATAAAAACTAAAAAAAAAGTAATATTTAAATAAATTAGTATTGTACAGTTTAAAATTCTACTACAAACCTCTGACTATAAATATAATATTTTTAAAGCCCTTCTAGAATGAATAAATGCAATACACATTTTATATTCAACAATTTTCAATTAATCTGACATAATTAGGAGATCAGACGCCAAAAAAAGAAAAAATGAAAAGAAGGTGGACCATTTGAGAACCTGTTCATAGAATGCTTTAAGCTGAGTTAGCCCTCAAGAAGAACGGGCTGAATGCCTCAAGGTGCAAAAAGGGCTCGAGCAAGGTGACCCTAATCTTATTCAATTCCGTCAAAGAAAAAATAGCCCTTCTAGTTATGAATGAAGTAGCGTGTTTTTGCTATTATAATCATTAATCCTTTGTTATAATCACTTTACATGTAGTGACCTTCCAGATACACGTATTATTTTAATTGAAAGACCCGAATCTATTGAATATACAGAACATAGATCTATTTACTAGGAACTCAGATTGTGGTGAGAGATCTGTTTTAGATTACGTTTGTTTCGAGAAGCAAATTTCCAACTCTTTTTTTTTATTTCCAGATACACGAAATAAATGATTCAGAAAAAATAGTTTTATTAAAAGCTTTTTTATTTAAATCATTTTAAAGACACACGCCTTGTTAAGAGGCTGAAGATAAACATTTTCAATACACAGTAACTATTACTGTTCAAAAACTGGTCTATCCTTATTTAGAGCCCTTCCAACGAAACAAAAAAAAATACACTGAGGAATGAGTCTGAAATGAGGATGAGGATCTGATTGAAACTGTTATTGAAATAATAAGGCTAACATAGTTGAAATGAAAATCAGAGGCAAATTTAGTATTTGATTAATTAAAATAAAGAATATTAAAATTAATGATCTCATTGATATTGTCATCTTCTAGGCCTTAGAATGAATATTTTTTAATATTAACGTCATAGGAAAAAAATAGCAAGAGAGTTAATTTTTAACAAAGTTTTAAAAAATATAATTTGATCCTAAAGATATTAAGATTAAAATAAACTACTTGTATTGTCGAACTTGGTAAAATCGATTCCGCTCCTACCCATTATATATGATCTTCTATTTGTGGATAGTTCAAATAATAAAACTTAAAAATAAATAAATTAAAGATCAATTTATTCAATTTATAAGAACAAGATTTAATGTAACCAAAAAAAAAATACTGATCGAACGATCTCAAGATAACATGTGAACGGCTGAATGAATAACGTGGGTTACACCTATTTATTTTTTCTTTCTTTTATATGTGCTCTACAGATGCGGGTCTGACCCGAAAAGAAAATAATAACAAATAAAAAAAACTGATCTAAAGACTTGAAATATCAGGGAGTATTGTTTATTTCCAGTAAGCTTTATTTCCTGAGATACTCCAGTAGTTAAACGCAGATAGCAGCACCAATCACAGATCTAAACATGAAAATTAAGTCCCTTAGTAACCTATTATAATAAAAAATAAGCAAAATTGAAACAAGAATGACTGAAAAGGCATAATGTTTTATAAAAACATTTCTAACTTAATTAGTAATGATTTACTGATGTTAAAATGGATATTTTTACCACCCACAAATCCGCTGTAAAAATTTTACTATAAATTTTTGTTCATTAATCCCTTCAGAAATGGTTATAAAAACAATTATGTATATGCGGGAAAAGGAGTCTGAATAAGAACTATATATTTTTTTATATACTTTACCTTCTACGTATAGTGACAGTAAAACAAATATCTTGAATCTTCGTATATCTCTTTAATAAACAAGTATTATCATGAATAAATAATACAGGCTATAAACAAATTTTATCAACTATCCTTGACAAATTCTCAATCGGAAATCTTCCAATATTCACAAAATATATTAATACCATTCTCCAAATTACATATTTTCTGATTATAGGGTTGTAGAGGAATAATAAAAGAACAAGATAAGTGAATAATTTATCTCTTGTCCGATCAATTCTCAAAGCTGAGAAAATAGCTTATTCCTAGTTTCCATTCTTAATAAGTGGTTACGATGCCGGGGTACGTTGGGAGATCCATGTCAAGAACGCTTCGATCGTCTTTTTTTAAATAATATATTTCCACGCTTCTATAAAGATATTAAACTCGTTCAATGATTCAGATAAACAAATTGTATGGAATTAGAATAGTACAGGATTAACAAATCCTTATCTAATGAACTATAAAGGTTATTGTTAATATATTTATTTAAATTTATTAGTGCAACCATCAATATAATAACCATACCTTTATTTTCTCATGATGCTCGTTTTTGAGGTATTCTAGACCCTAATTACTTAAACTTTTCGAAAAATTCAAACTTGTAGCCAGCAACACCAATATCACCGAAATTACAGCTATTTCGGCTACCAAAAATATGGTTCATTTTATCCGAAACTACTTCTTATCCTCCATTCATCAATGTTTTATTTAGTTTTATAGTTTCCATGTTCTCATCCAACAGAACCAAATTATCCAAAAAACAAAGCTCGAATGTTTTACTACCCAGATCCAAAAAATTTTCAATGCGAATCATGTTTCTAAATACGTACTATATTGATTGATAAAATATCCATAATTCAGATCAACATGCTTTAAATCTTAGTTAAAATAGACCCTTTTTTTAATTTAAATAATTTTAGGTAAATCAAATTTAAATGTGTATTTTCTACTTAATGGGAGCGGAGTGGCTCAGAGGTAGAGTTGCCAGTCGAAGGCAGACTTAAATTGTATCTGTTAGAGGCCGGAGATGGATCCAATGGGATCTAGGATCCTCCTGGGGCTCACCCAGCCAGTGCGTATCCAAAAAAAAGGGGACAAATCTCGCGGTCGAGTGTGATCCAGGACAATTCACCTGCCTGCACAGCCGTAGTCCAAGATACAGTATTTTCTCTACCAAGTGCTGAACCCCAGAAGCTTCACGGGGAGTAGTGGTACAGGTTTTTTCTTGTTTCGGTTTTTTTGTCTTTTATTTAAGTAGCCATAGAAGTAAGTGTCAAGTGTCAAGACACTTCTGATATTTAGTGCTGATGCTCTTAACAAGTGCTCTCATTACGTTTCCCAAGTAGTCCAGTCTGTATCGAAACGACATATTGTTGGATAATTCAAAATACTCTTAATATCCCAATTTTTCCGTGATATAATAAAAATTGTACAAAAAAAGGCGTGAGTCATTTCTAAGACTGAATACTTACTTATATTGTTATACAACGGTTTGCCTAACAAGCGCGTCGAGGAGTCCCGGTATACCAGCGGGTGATGAGCATTTCGTATGACGATCGTCGTTGTTGGTGACACAGATAGAAATCCTTTCAACCAGGGCTTTGTGTACAAACAGAGGGATCGTAATTCTCACATTTCTTGGTAGCGATAGGCAAACAATCGGCCGCGACATCATTACATAACTGGAATAGCATCGAGGGTGTTATGCGCGGCTGCTCATTGTGGCCGTATAATGGCGGAGATGGTCTCGTTAGCGCGGCACGCGTGCCATTTGTTGCAGGCTCACCACGCTCGCTTTTTTGTTGCGCGTCCTGTCCCCGCCAGGTCGCCCAATCCTCTGTTATTTGTAGCCTCTGTCGTTAGGCAAATATTTATGCGGCCTATCGGAGCTGATGGAACGCTAATGGTAGCGCGTGGTACTCCTGCCCTGGACACTCTATGATTGCATGCCCTGAGTGCCTTTTCATGGAAGCTCTTCCCTATTGTGATTTATAGCAGTTGCAGTTTCACAGTTGTCCCTCCAAGACCCCAGTCGTTTTTTTATTCATTAAATCTAGAAATACATTAAGAATACTTCAACAAAAAATAGCCTGTATTATCATAAACAAAAAATAGCTGTTTTAATCGAATATTTATTGTTTTTAATTTTGGGTTAGGGAATATACTTTATTGAACAATTATTAAGTCAAATTGTCCTGAAGTTAATTAGTTTAATAAAACATTTATTATAAATTAAGGTATTTGAATATGAGAAGAGGAATACATGAATGTTATTTACCTGCAAGGGCGAAATTTAGGGATCTAAATGCAGTATTGTTTGATTGACAAGCCCAATTCTTGACTGATGGCTAAATGGCAACATCCTGGAAGCTTAGAGACCTATTGATTAGTTTAATGTTAATAAGTCTCATGTCCAATTTCCATGATAATTTTCCATGACCACCTATGCCTGTCGTTAACGAAGAGTTAGAAAATGCTTGAGCACTCTTTCATTTCAAAAGTTAATGGGATTTTTACTTGGCTTCATAATAAAACTTGAACCAATTTAGCCTGCCCATCCGTATGACTTATTACTGCTCAAGATTTATACTCGAACTGATCATGAAGCACTTAAAATATACACGAAAGAAGACTGCTGATCCCAAAGGATAGTTATCTTGGATCCACTTTATAAGTTGCTTCCATTATTCTATAAATTTGTATATAAAGAAAAAATGGGAAGGGTATAAATAACATTTGTAGGGACAGATTTATAAATAGAAACGGGCATTTGATAAGCGTGGGGCCTAGAATCTACTCGTATACCAAAACCAAAATTAACGTACTAATACCTCAACGAGACAAACGAAAAAAAAAAATAAACCTCTCTGTAGAACAACGTTCCGAATGTTATAAATCTTAACAAAGGCATGTTTTATTAAGATGTCCTCGCCGGTCTCTTAGCCTGGGGCCGTTCATCATAGTTGGTCTCTTAGCATGCAATGTTCTTGACACATTAACAACAGGTTCGCCCCGAGTGTAAGAAAAATTTCCAACTTCATCAATACTATACTCTTTGATAATGTCATCAAGCACTGTTTAAATTTATACCATTATGCAGGTGATAATGAAATATATTATTTACATAATTAAATAAAACAGGGATTATAATGTAAACCAATTTTACTTGGTGAAAGTTTTTATCTATTTTGTGTTTATTTTTATAAGTTTTTTTTATTTAACCAGCTATTGTCCTGTAACCTTCCTTATGATCCAGCATTAAAATTTTAAGGTCGGTATATGCTTTATTTACATAATTTCCTTTACTGTTTTACTCTTTCTGATAAATGTTCTGGCTTCTTTCCTGATACTTGATTAGGCAAAATATTGACAGGTTTTTTTTATATTTTTAATATTTTTGTTTTCCTGTTTTATTTTAGATATTTAAGGCTTCTTGTTTTGAATTTTTTCCATTCATGCCTTTATAAACATATTCATAATAATAATTTATATACAAAGTAAAACTTATCAGTGAGTGGGGTAGCTCAGTGTATAGAGAGTTGAGTTACTGAGCTGTAGGTTCTGAGCTGGAATCCCTGCGGTTATTGAGACTGGGTGAGCCTGCAGATCCTTCAAGATCTATCCGTGGCTATTAAAATGTTGATAATTTAGCAGCCACAACTGGATTTGAACCTGACAACATTATAGACCAGGGCTGAAGCCTTTGAAAATGGTAAAAAGTGAAAAAAAATAATAGTTGGATGAAACCCATTGGAAACGGAAGAGAATGTAACAAAAATGAAAGGGAAAATAATTTATGGGTGATGTGAGGTCGGGAAGAGGAAAGGGGGGGGTTAAGGGTAAACAAAAAGGGTTTATCTGGATTACCGGCAAAACTATTAGTCCTGTGGAATAAAGTCAATGGCAAAGTTGTAGGCAATAAAAAGATCTACAACTTTTGTATTTACACTTTTTTCACACAACCTCAAAATTTATGTGAAAAATTCAAATCACCAAGTTTTTGTTTTTTTATTTTTATCTTTTACAAAAAAAAAGTATTCACGAAATTTGGTGAATTACTGAAAAAGTAAAACCTTTTTTATTTCCCGAACATACTGTAATTTTTTTAAATTTAAAATATTTGTTAACCTTGTTTTGACTTGATATCGAAAAAGCGCCCTAATTTTCAATCGAAAATTCTGCTGTCAAAATATCTGTTTTTTTTTTAAAGTCAGTGGGTTTTTTGTTCGTCAAAATCTCTACTCTCTGATGGTGTAAAAAAAATATACATATATTTGGTCCATACATAAATGTTTGGCTAAATTCACAGTCAGAACCATTTAAGAATTGAAAAATCAAAGAATTAATGTTTTAATACTCGGTAAATCTTCAATAGTTCACTTCAATAATGGTTCACAAACTTCACAGCAGTGAACAATAAAATTAAAATTTAATAAAACATTTATAACAAATTAAGGTATTCAAATATAAGAAGAAGAAGACATTTATATATTCATAGTTGAGACAATAATAATTTACTATGACATTAAAAAAAAAATTGAAATGTCTCTGGACAGCTTCAACAGTTGTTTAATGGAACAGTTTTTGTTGATGAGTACATGCTAGATGAGATTTATTTATACTGTACATGGTATATATAGATGTAAATCATTATATTATGCAGATGTTTCCACAAACCAGTAAATCTTGACAGATTGTGAAGGCAGGTGATGCTAGCACGCGCCTGCGGGTGCCCGGCAAGGGGTAGTCATCTGCCCTCAACGGACATTTGGAAAATGTACGTTAGGGAAAGGGTTGTTTTGGGACCAGGTACACATTTGCATCCCAGTTAAAGAGATAATTGAAAAATAATTATAAATAATTTAATTCTTATTATTATTTAGTATATAAATATAATTGATGATTAAATGGAAAATAAAAGTGAAAACCAAAAAATACAGCCTCAATTTATCTTAAATAGGAACAGATTCTTCTAAAAGTAAATATATATCTACAAGATGTGGAAAGAGTTGACCCCAAATATAATAATTAGTTTTGAAAATATTGGGGGATATAGTTAATAAAACTATGAGTTAATAAAACACACTAATATTTATTTTTGTATTTACTAATGCTGACGTATCGGCCATATGACTTTTAGGAAACCATCTGGACTAAATAAATTTAAAAAAAATTACATCAACATTACCAAACAATAAAATAGTTTCGTAGACAGAAATGATCCTGATGATAAGATATCTCAAGCGAGAGGATTCGTTAAAAGATAATTTTTGAACGTGAAAGAGAGTGGAAGAATGATATAAAATCTATAATTATAATAAAATTAAACGAGAAACTAATTTTGCTTTGTGAAACAGTTTTTAGATATTGAATCTTATTAAAATTTTTCCTTGATTGTATTACGGTTTTTTATTACTCCGATCATTTCTGTCTATATAACTATGTTACACTGGTTGATGTTTATCTCAGCACTTGTGATTAGATACCGTATACATAATACTTTCAGAATAATAAGGGTAAAACAAAAAAAAAGATGAGTTATTGTCATAACGAATATTAGATACGATCAGTCCTGCATAAAAGCTCCCAAAGTATTTGATCCTACGTTTTGTATATATATATATATATATATATATATATATATATATATATATATATATATATATATATATATATATATATACATATATATATATATATATATATATATATATATATATATATATATATATATATACATATATATATATATATAAACGATTAGATAAACAAATTTAACAAATTAAGTTTTAAGAAGTGATATGCAATAATATACGTGTATTCATATTTTTAGAAAAGACTGTTTCACTAATATAAAGCAATGAAATGTTGAATACAATTAAGATGATCGCGAAAATTGTAAAATCATTTCGGACTTTTTTAGGGGATTGTTTTATATAAAATAATATGTGCTCACAGGATATATGCCTTTATTGGTCTATTACAATTGTTATTTTTTTCTGTATTTTAGGATATATAGGAATAATGGTATTTAAAAACGTAATAATATTTAAAATGACTAATCATATGAATATCTCTTTATGACTCAAATAAAGAAATTGAAACGGAATAGCACTTAAAGGGATGGAAGAAGAGTATAACTATTGTATGCAGATCCCACATGTTCGATCTATAGCTGTTAAAATCTTTAATTTTAATTAAACATGTTAACAGCTATAAATTATAGTCGCTGGCGGTCAACCGTGATTTCTGACAAATTAACTTCTTTTTCAAACTTTGTCTTTGAAATAGCCTCTACCATATTTTCGTAATCCAGAATGAATAGAACTGCTGATTGTTTTCACACTCGGATTATTTCATCTTACTTAATAAAAATTTATACATTGTAAAAATACATTTTAAAATCAGGGCATGTATGTACCTATGAACATGCATGAATATTTAAGTATTGGCGATCAATCCTAAAATTAATTACAATAATTATCCCATCAATGGTTTACCTTGCAACTAATCAATGGTTGTCCGATTGTCGTTCAAACTAATATTCCAAAGATACTGGATATTGGACTTGGAGACTGTAATTGATTCAGAATTATTTCGTAATGACTCAATTAACGAGCTCTGTTGAGTATGGCTGATATTGTATTCTCCCGTTTGGCGTTGAGAATAGAGCAACTTACGTCACCCGTCTCACCTCATCTAATTTCTAAAACTGTCACTAGATCAGTTGACAATCGATATCCATTAAATCATAACTATCTCTTGTTGTTGTTTTTTGGGTAAACCAATCTCAATATGTAGTATATTTATGATTCGCATAATTAAAACTTAATACAACTAATTTTAGTAAACTATAAAATAAAAGGTACCTTTAGACTAACACACCCAATATATTGCGAGCATCTGGTGGGAAGATGGGAATTTTTCATTTGAAAAATTTTATTTGTAACTTAGCAGGGCAATTTAATACTTGAAATAAACTGATTTTTTCATTTTTTTAATACATCAGCAACGCAATAAACAAAAATTTTTAGAGAATATATTTATATACTTTTTCAAATTTTGTTATTCAACTTACGCTATTTTTAGATAAGGTTACTTTAATCTAATGATGCGTGTATTGTTTCGTATTGATTTTTTTAAGTTAGTGGAAAGTGATGGAGCTCTTTGATTATGCATATATCCATAAAATTAATTTTAATTAATTAAATACGCTAATTGATTAATCTTAATAGTATTTTAAATCATTCCAAATTAAAAGATATACAGAGCATGACAGTATATTTCATCTATATGCGAGCATCTAGTAAAAATATATGAATTTATCATTTGAAAATTTTATTTGTAACTAGCTCAGAGCAGTCTAATATTTCAAATAAACTGATTTTTTTAAAAATATATATTACCAACTCAATAAACAAAAATATTTAGAGGATATATTTTTATAAGCATACACCATTATTTCACATTAGGATTTTCGACTTGGTGACGACTCAGTGCTCTACCAATGATATTACATATTTTCATAAAATTAATTTTAAGTAATTATGTACGCTAATTATTTAATAAATTAATCGTAATATTATTTTAATTAATCTAAAATTGTAAACGTACTGCGTTACCGTATCTATCACCAAAATGCACGACTTTAACATTAACGAATCCTCAAACAAAACTAGTTTAAGGATAAAATAGATACATGAACAAAATGGGAACAGTTAAATTATATATAAATTATATTAATAAAAATCGTGAAAATATATGATATTATTAACTAGTTTTTTAACGGAGTGATTGGATTGGAATCTGAATGGAGATTATATCTTTCAGTTTTTTTCCGTTTTTTTTTTATTAATAGAAAAAGCAGAAATTCTTTTTTAGAACCTTTTAGTTCTTGAATATGAATTACTTGAAAAAATGTATTTTTTACACAAGCTGTACACTTTTTCCTATATACTTCGCAAATTGGAAGGGGAAAAATCTTTCCAAAGATGGTTTTAAAAACAATTTTTTTGATCATTGTAGCAAACAATTTTGGCACAGATATTATGTTAGTATTAAGCAGTTATATCTGCAGCCCAGGAAGTATTTGGGTATGTCGATTTTTTTCCAAAAATGCTTAATAGTTTTATAATTCAACTTCAAGCCAAAGACAACGAGAACTCACCAGGGCTGCAATTATATCAATGGGGATAATGTATAATAGGTAAAGCGGATGTGGTTTTAGTTAAGAGTCACATTGAATTCTAAACACCTTTTTACTTACGCCATATGGTAAAATATTAAAGGGGTGTCATTAAAAATAACCAATCTAGATGGTTTTCAGTAATTATCGTATTTATAATTTTAAAAAAAATTCTGAATTCTCTAATTAATTTTAAATTACTAATACTCTAATTATAACAGCTAATTTAATAGTTTTTTTATTCCTATATATTTCAGTTTTAATTTTATTTATGTATTTTCTTATTTAGATGTTGTAGCTCAATACACTATGTCCATTCTAATCTGTCGGTGTCAAATTTTAGGCCGGGTGTATCAAATATTTATTTAATATTTATTACTGTATTAAGAACCTGTAGTGGCCTTCCATGGCGAAGAAACCTGGTGGTCCATTTAAACAATGCATAAAACCAGAATTATAACGGTACAGCCTTTAAATTTGATTGAATTTCAAATCACCGATTACTAGTTAGTTTCATTATTTATTTTATATAACATTATGCTGCTATGGATAAAAGATGCTATGGTAGGGTTCATAATTTTTTTCTATGAACTATGACAGGCACGGAAAATGTATTTTACTTCCCTTTCGACGGACGGTATAGCTAAGGACTTTTTACTTCCTTTAAAAAGCTCCTAAGACCACCTGCCGAGCTACGAACCCGAGATCCCGATATACACTTTATATGAACTGGTAATACAAGTAAGTTAGACGGTCATTTAGTCATTTTTGTCATTGAAAATGCCTAATATATTTATGTAAACATAAAGCGTGAACAATTATTTAACATACAATCCTGGCTTTGGAATGATACAGGAAGTAAAAAGTATCTATGCACATACCCAATAGAGTGCGGTCAAACTCACTGAAACCAGATAGCTGATGAAATCATACATTTCCAATTGAAAGGTTGGATGATCGGAGAATGGCCAGTTGGCGGTAAGCCGACAGGGATTTCATCAGATCGAATTGATTAATGGAATAGGTCACGTAAGATTTATTCAATCCTCGTAAGATTTTATTATATCATAGGTTTTTGTTCGGAATAATAGAATTATTTTATCTATGTTATCATCTTTATTTAGAGAGTTGGATAGCTAAGTATTCTACAGCATCAGTAACTTCTGTGTGGCTTCCAATACAGCTACAGATGATCAGCAGTGTGTGCTTGATTTAACACGTTGACTAAAATTATGATTTCTATTAACTTCTTCAGGTTACCTAATCGCCGTATTTACTATGTTAAATTCCATGTGTGTGAAACTTATAAAAAAGAAACGGGAGAGCTCAGTGTGAAGAGTGCTATGATGAAGGTTCTGTGGTTGGGTTTAAATGCAGCTGTGGCAGATAAATTATTTAATCTGTTAACATCCACAGGTACAATATTAAGACTCTCCTGGGATTCACCCTGTCTGTGCATAATGTGTGCTCTGGATTGGGGATACTTGATACTTAAGCGTGATCTCGGGAAAGCCACCTTCTGCTTAACTATTGGCTTAAAAACAGCGCAGTTTCAGCCATGTACTATATCCAAAATCTTTCAAGGGTTGTAGCTGTACATTTTTTTTTCTTCTTTATATCTACAATTGGATGTATACACTAGATACCTAGGTTCCACAGGCAGCTGTTTGAATCCACAGTTGCCTGTCGGGGGTGGATTCGTGGACCAGTGAGCTTAGAGCCAGGCGCGTGTCCTAGATAGACCGGAGGCGGGTGCCACGCGATCACCTGGAAGGGTTCGACAACTTCCATTACCAAGACCAGGTGTGACAATCGGCAGCAACAGCACAAACAACCCTTCCGCAGATCTGGGACATGTGTCTGAAGTACGTTATAGGATATCTGGTCTTACCTGGAGAATCTGAGGATTCGGTGGATGGATTATAATTTCACAATGGATCCAGCAGCTTTCGAAGGTTGCCAATATTGGGCTATGTGCTTACATATGTGTTGAAGTTGTGGTAGTAAAGCAATATAAATATTCGAAAATACTCTTCTGAATTTAATTATAAGTGCTGGATTTATGATTAATACTGATACCATAAATTTATTATTCATCATTATTAGTTTTTACAGTAACAATTTTACTGGTCACTTCCAACAGTAAGACCAATGGTAAATTTATTAGAAATAAATTTAAATGTTGATTTTGGTTCAATTATTCACTTAACAATGAAATAATAAATGTGATGATCATACATATAAAATACAAATAAAAAAAAAACAAATATGATATTAGAAATATAAACTTCACTAATGATCAGAAGTTGTATTGAATCATACAACGCAGTGTAGATATATTTTTTTAATGTTGAAAAGAGTCTTATTTTTTTCAATAAATTAAATGATACTTGATTAATTTTTTATTTTATTTTGGTCTTTTACAACTTTCGGCAATATGCCGAAACCAAATATATAATATTATATGTAAGAAATATTTTTTTAACAGTAATGATAGATTAAGCATCGAAAATCTAGATCAAGGAAGATGAACTTGACCTAGAACTTGAAGTAGCAGGTGGGTACTCCAGTTGGTAGCTATAGAAGTAGCACACATCCCAGTGTATACTGTAAAGCATCAATAAAGTTTATTAAGAAATCATAATAAATAAAATAAGAAATAAAAAGCAGATACTTTATAAGGTAATAAAATAATAATGTTTATAGCTACAATTGCATTGGTTACTCAAAATTATTAATTATTTTTACTCAAGACCGTTTATTATTAAAATGTCATAATTGAAAACAACTTGAAGGATTATAAAAGTGTTTGAATATCACACATAGCATTATGATACATGAAAAATTATAAAATGAAAATATAACATTGATGTTTAATATGAAACTAAATAATTGTATAATAATAAATTTAATATAATTACTAGTGAATCAATACAGTCATAGCATATAATAAAGAAATAATTATACATTATTCATGCAGAAGTCTTTTTATGCCTTAAGAAAAAAAAGTACACCAATTTTCCCATTAAAAATATTATTGGCTATTTTTACTTCAAAACGTTTAGTTCTCATTCCAAAATGTTCGAATCTTAAACTATACACCTATATTATTTTTAATTTATTTAAATATTATTATAATATTGTTATTATTATTTTCATTTATTACTGTTTTAGTTAGAAATTTTGTAATTGAATCATTATCTTTTGCAAATGCCAAAATATATGTGGTTGAATTTTTAATAATGTTTGGTCTATATATATATATATATATATATATATATATATATATATTACTTTACCTTTCTTTCAGATTATTTATAACATCATTATGGAACATGGTATTAATGTGTAAATATATAAATTAATATTTTAAAATTCCTTGGCATTAATCAACTGTGGCCTTCTAGAAAGTTCTATTCAAGAATTATTCTTCTTATAGATGAAGAATGATCATCGATCGGCCTTATTATTTCCATGCCACAGAAATCATCCAAGGCGATCATGAAACCAAGTTTTTGTGTACAAGGTTAAAAAATCTATTGCACTAAATAAATGAAATTATATGAGTATGCTTAAGGGGAGCAGGGAAGCTAGGTCTGTAGAGGGCTAAGTTACTGTGTACGAGTATCCCCGGTACAAATCCGGCGATGACAGATAAATTATTTTATCTGTTAACATACATAGACTAGCCCAATGAGGTGTGCCGACCCTCCTGGTACTCATTCAGCTTCTATTAAGTGGATTGCTTCTATTGGGAAGAATACTCTGACGTTTGAGACAGTTTTTTCAATGTTATTTATAAAGGGTATGCTTCAAAGTATATAAATATGAAATAAAGACTAAGAAACTCGTAGAAACAGGAAAACATGAAATTATCAAACACACAAAGGCATACATAAATATATGTGTAATGTGTGCGTATTCACATACTCTCCACATGTAGGCTTATTGACACGAACAGTGAATTGTATTAACAAAATGTCCTTTTGTCGGGCGGTAGAAATCCCGACGACCAATTACTGATGACGATTCAATTCTAATTACTATTCCATACGTGATGAAATTGGGACATGTTGAGTAAGACACGTAGCCTCCATCACTTTTTCATCAGTTAATGATTGATTCAAATTAATGACGAAAGGGACGACGATCGATGTTTGAGTAATTGCAGTAGAATAATTCAACTTTGCGTTGAAAATTAGCTTTGCACTGTGTAACGTTTCATGAAAAAAACAAGCGGCAATGTTGGCATTACTTTTAAATGCCGTGTCGTTCATTAATTATTTCCCGATATCCCGCAAATTTCCGCAGCATATGTGAAACAGGTGACGGGGACACTTGCTAGGAGACATAGATAAGTGGCTTTGCTGGAACAAAGTAGACAGGAAGCTGGCTAACAAATGCATAACATTAAAATTAACCTAGAACTTTAAAAGTAATGTCATTAAATAATTAATGAGTACTTTTTACGGTTGTTGAATCTGATCATTAGGCAAGCTGTGAGTTAATAGCAATTTTAGGGAATTTTTACCTTTGGGTCATGCAAGTTACTTTTACTGATTGAAAAGTTACTGCTTTTATTTACTTACTAAAATTAAATTAATTTCCCCGTTACTTTTTGGAATTATATTATTTAGATATGTTTGCAAGTCATGTACAGGACAGTATGTCTCCACATAGGTGTAGTTTTATTATTATCTATATATATATATATTATTAGACTTTAGAAGTTTATTGAATTTATTGGACGGTACCCTAATTTTGTCACGTTTAATGGTCGATGTACTAATATTTCTATTATTTTTTTTTCTCTACTTAATAAATACATCATTTGGATTTCTTCCTGGAAATTTAATTTTTATTTATTTCCAAGGCATTAGTGATAACATATGTACAGGTTATAAAAATCATGAAATAATACATTTTGGATATGATAAATATCAAAACGTAACTGGAGGACATTATTAATATTAAATATCAATATAGATTCTTTTGAATAAAATTCAATGAATACAGCTGTAACAAATTCATTTTGAAATAATTCTAGATCTGTGTAAACTAATCTGCATTATCAGCTTCAGTAAACGGTAATTGTCATTTATGGTCAAGGTATTTCATCTATTTTAAAGTATATAAGATTTCTCGATCTTTTCAACCTGAATTAGCACTTCTCTATTGGTTATGTGGTCGGACCGTGAAATTAAGAGAAAAGGGTGATATACGAAAATCTAACGTGCCAGTGTTTTTTTCAGAGTAATAGTGAAGACATTATTGGTGACTTTTTCATCCTACAATGGGGTACAAGTGTTGGTATTGTTTCGTTCTATAATTGACTACATCACTCTTGTTTCAATTCCAAGTTTAATAGAAGAGGAATAATTATATTTGAGAACTTCGTACTCGAGCGTGCATCCACACTCTCGAGAGACCGGATCGGCGTGTTGCATTCGTTAATAGGAAGGAACGGCACGCGAGTAGCACGGACTTCCGAACTGGACGAAGTGACTAAGAGCCCAGCTGCACCAGTGGCTCATTTGCATCGAGTCAATCGAGTCTGAACCACGAAATTGGGAACTGTTCGCCGCGTGGCACCGCAAGGGGGTTTACCTGAGTCATTGCGGCTTATCGGATACAGTTAATGAGTTCCCTGTTACAGTCCTTCTACCTGACTGCTCCGGCTATAGCTAGGTAAAAAAGATGATTATCTATTGGCTGTTGTCAACAACAGTTGAAAATGCAGTGTAAAAGTAAAGCATATTGACTTAGTATTGGAGTCAAGTACTTGTTATATTGGCACGTTTCTTTGGTAAAACACATTTTCATTCTAAAATTCAAACACGGAATTTAGAGCACTGAGTTGCCATGGCTAAAATCCTGTTTCAAATCCCGCTGCTGGCAAGACATGGATCATATGGGATCTAGAACCATCCTAAGGCTCACTCAGTCTCCATAATTTGGATACCCAAAATAAAGGGCAATCTGGCGGTTGAGCTGGGACAAATAACCTCATTGCACAACCGGTGTCCTTGAAACAGAACAGTCGCTACTATGTACTGAATCCCAAACTCTTCATGAGTAGCAGTGGTACAGGTTACTTACTTATAGAAACAGCAAGAAAATTGTTCACATTGAAAAGTAATTGAAAGTATTTATCATTGTATTTATTTATGACAACTTAGACCCGTTCACGGGTTGTAGTGGTACAGTTTTTTTTTTACTATCTATGCTATGCTTATAATTACAGATCGTAATCAGCTGTTATTGGCCTCTCTTATTGGATATTATTTATTTTCATTACAATGAACGAACATTGTTTACCATATTTGGTCATTAAATTGAATAATTCATTTTTCCTTACACATTCTTACACGACAACGACAGACAGTGAAGAAACTTAATGAGCTGGTTTATGGAGTCCTCCTACACCCATCTAATTTTCTAGACTTATCTAGAACAGATTTACATGTGTTCAGAAAATTGGACAAGTTCCTGAAGGATGATTTTTTAAAAAATGATTCTCTAGTCAAAAACGTAATTTCAGACTTTATTTCAACACAAAAACCTGAATTTTTCTGTTGTGAGATTGAAAATTTGATGAGACTTAGGAAAATGCATAGACAATAAGAAAAAAAATTTTTTTGTGAAAATGTTTTGGTTTCATTTTTTTATTTTATTAAATAACCACCCTTTGAAAACGAATATTTAATATAAAACAGCTCAAGTTTAATTTTACGAGTTGATGTTTTGGAATTACAAATAACTCAACAAAACCTGAACCATTTATAAAATTGAAGATTCCTGGATTCAAATACTATTCCGTTTCTATGAAAACGAATGTGCAGAGAAGGAATTTCGCTTAAATTACGATTGTTTGTAAAGATTTAAGGCTCAGAACTAAGATGATCTTTAACGTCATATGCTCAATTAATTATTTTTTTCTTTTTCCAAGAACTATTTCATATTTTATTTCTAAATTTAATTATTTTTAACAAGGATGAAGAGTTAAAAATGAAGTACTTAAAAATAAATTTTTAAGTAATAGAGAGAAAAATAAAGTAGAAAAATGCATTTCGTATTCATTCCTGCTTTAGGATTGTTATTTAAATATAAACTTGGCAAAAATGAATATGTATATTGCTAATGTTGAAGCATATATTATATTTAGCATTTATGTTATTATGGAAATATTTACACTTTACAATATTTAATGTTTTAATTAATTTCTAATAAATAGTAACGCTTTTTATAATAAAATAATATTAAAATGCTAGACAATGTGAATATAACAAAATTAGTGGTAGCCCTGTTTATTTTTGCGCTGTTTAGATTCATCGGCCAGTCATAAAACCAGATATGCCATAGGCAAAATATACCAAAATATATCATTTGGCAAAAAAATAATGATAAAATATATATTTAATGATGCCCACAGACTTTGAATGAACTTGTCAACTGTCTTCTTACTCTGTACTGAAAATGGGTGTTTTTCCTTACATTTGCAACGGCTGTATGATTTAATATTTTTGGAAAATATCTAATTTTGTATATCAATAATTTCATTATAAAATGTGTTGTATTTAATACATTAAATTAAAAAAAAAAATCAGCTCATGTAAATTGAATGATCATTTTGTAGAATCTCCGTGCATTTCATGTTATTAATATTCCTGACAATTATTTACACTCTTGAATAATAATTAGGGTAATAAATTATTATTAAGAGCGCTCAAATTACAAAGGGAACTGGCTCCCGAAACTGGCTCTGGTGGATTATAAATTTTGGGCATCGGGCCGTGGTTTCGGAAGCCGCTGGCCGCTATCTCCCTCCTCGCTAGTAATTAACACAACTAGAATCACAATCACCAACTGCTTAGCACGGAATTAATCCCTGATTTATTCAATGAATAATTCAGGTGTAGAGGTTTTGCGCTGAGGGGTTATGCAGATGAATGGTGGCCAGGTGAGCCGCGCACATCTGCGCGTCATCTGCTCCACCCTTTGCGCACCCCACGGCTCCGGATGTTTTCTTCCCCCCGAAAGGTGTTTTCCAATGGTCCGGCAAGTGTGCCCTTTGTGCCCCAGGTTCATTGTCCTTCTGTTGGAGTCAATCATTGTGCATAATCAAGTCATGGGTAGGAGATTAAGAAGCCTTTATAAAATAGCCATAGTCTTTGTATGGCAATATGGTATGAAACTTATGTTCATAAAACAATAATTCTACTTATACGATTCAATCAATAAAATTAACTCTCTGAGGACAATCTTTGACTTAAACACAGGGGATGGTGATTCGATTTAGTATTTGTTGATCTACAAAAAGCATATGATAAAGTGAGTGCCTCTTAGTAAACTGTGGAATGCCGTAGAAGTCACAGATTAAGGGTCTGTATTCACATGCCATAGCTAGGGTTAAACTAAAAAATGGCCTAATCAAGAAATTTCCTATCACCAAACGCCTCAAACACGGGTGCTCACTCTTCCCTCTACTGTTTAATATATATGATGAAAGTATCCTTAGCCTATGGAAAAGAAAGTGTATTGGTATGGGGATAATCATAGATAATGAATGCCTGTAAAATTTACAATTTTCCGATGAACAGGTCATTATTGCAAATTTAGAAGATACTTCCTTTATGATGAGGAACTGCTGGAACCCTATAAGGCAGGAGGCCTCGAAACTGGTAAGACAAAAAGCGAGCACATGACATAGAATATTAGTGGAAACTCCTCACTAAATAATGGGGAATGGGATTTGATCCCAATTGAACAATTTAAATCTTTAGGCAGGTGGCTTTCGAAGGGGAGCAGCAGCAAAAAAGATATTGACGAAAAGGCAATAAGAGGCATACAAGTAATTAGCACTTTAAATTCTGTTCTGTGGAATAAGGACGTCATGATAGCAACAAAAAAGAGAATCTACAATTCATTTCATATATGTACTGCTCTGTATGCCTCAGAAACCTGGTCCGTTTCAACTCGGCAAGAAAACTGCTTTCGATGGAGATGGAATTTTGGAGGTGTAGTTGTAGGATATCAAGACTACAACACGTTAGGGAAACAGTACACTACGAATTAGGGAAACAGTAAACAGACCACTTAACATCCTGTACTCTGTTGAAATGAAAAAACTGAGTTGGTTTGGTCATTTTATGAGGATGGCGGACGACCGATGGCCTAAAAGGGTACTGAAACACGTACCATCGGAAAGGAGGAAGAGAGGTCGGCCAGAGAAGAGGTGGATAGAAGGGATCCAGGAGGCAATAGCGGCAAGAGGACTTAGAGAGGAAGACAGTTATGATAAAAAGAAATGGCGGCAGGGCTTGTACGAATTAGGCTACGACATATGGACATTGTTGTAATGAAGTTGTTATCCTATATGTATAAGCTATTAGTATGTAAGTTGCTTACTAAAGTGTGTCTTCTACAGGGTTTCTGGGATATAAATACCTCATTATATGAGGTAATGGTGAACATTGTGATGGTTCATAATCAAAACTAAAAACTGTGGATTTGAACCAGTAAAAATTCAGATTAATATTTTATTTTTTGTATGAAGGGCACTATACAATCCGCTTCGTGGATGTGACTTTTGTTCAGTAAACCATAAATTAATTTTAATATTACTTTTTTTCTATGAATAATCTCTGCTAACAAAATAACTGTTTTTAAATTTAATTCTCTTTGAGTAGCATTCAATTTAACAATCGGTGATAATATGTCCAGAAAAGTCTGTCCCTCTATGTTTGTGTTTTGCATATTTATCACTATCCTTAATTAATATTTTTACCTTAAAAAGTCTATATTTTATTGGATTAGCATAAAATTAAGCATTACTTAAGAAGTAAAAATAAAATAGAGGTGTATATATAAGCCAATAAATAAGTCAGCCTTGTGTTGTTCTCATTTTAATAAAATAATACATGAAATTTTGGTTTATGAACAATATACTCCTACTTAAAATCCATAAAACTTTTTATGGTAATTCCTAGATTTCCCTTTAAAGAAACCAAAACGGTGTGATATGTATGATTTTTTTTGTCATAATCGTTTTATCAAAAGTTTTTATTTTATTAAAAAATCATAAAACTAATTTTACTGCGATACTCAACATTAGTTATAGTATTATTTTTATATTTTATTATATAATATTGTTTTACATAACGTTATTAAGAAGAAGAAAAACACACCATGTTTTGGTTTTTCAGCAATACACTCAAACAAACAATACACTGATTTATTATTTTAAAAAAAAATATAAAACATCCTTGCTTAATTCCTAGATTTCGCTTTCAAAAACCAAAAGGATTTGATATGTATGCAAAATTTCAGTAAAGCAACCAAAGTAGCTATTAAAATATAATTAGAAGGGGGGAGGGATGGAATATAATCGTTTAGTATAAAAAAATCCCTATAATTTTTAAAATATGTAGTTTTTACCTACATTTAACTAATTTATTTATAGTTTGCGATTTTTATAATTATATTAATCAATAAGTACAATAATAAAATACGGTTTATAACGCCCACTGCTTCCATGAGCAACAGACAGTACGGCGCTTCGCCTACAGATGGCTCCACTTGCACCGCCTGAGAGCTGACAACTGACCAAACACCCCCGCTCCCGTTACCACCTTCTTTGTCTTCACTAATTGCTAAATATTTGTCTTCGTCGGGGGAGAAAAATGCGGGGAAAGCCCTCCTAGAGCTTAGCGCAGGGCTTTACCTCGGATAATATTACGGGAGTTTCCAGGCTGTAATTATAAGAACAGACTGAAGATCAGGAAAATAAGCTGATGGTGGGAAAACTGTTTTTCACGCCGGAACCCCTGTTGATAAAGACTTAAAGAGTTGTATTTATTTTGTATTAAGTGGTCCGGCAAACAAAGGGGAGGAATTAACTTGTTTTTGAGAAAGGTAAATATTAGCACAGAATTAAACGAGATAAAAATGTGTCTGCGAAAATTTTATTTTTTACTTTTCTAGTGTAGGCATACTTCGTTAAATAGGTGCACAAACTCAAGTTGAACAACTGGTTGTTGATTTAGTGGACCTCCTTTAGTGATTTTAGAATTGTAATTAACTGAAGCTCATTATATACATAAGCGATCGGCATACGATAAACCACCAGATGTAAATGAAACAGATTATATATAAATAATCATCAAATAATCAAAAATATAATTGCATATTTTTGGAGTTCCCCATATACAATTAATTTTGCCCCCTTGTGATAGGTTCTCTAAAAAAAATTTACGATAGCTATAATATTCTATAGTAAGCAAACAGTACACTTGAATTGCAAGGAAGAATTACAATAATTATTGTTACATGGATTTAACATAGATAGATGAAGATAAATTCTGATATGAAAAAATTAAAGTGGCTATTAACTATGAATTAACATAATAACTTATCAATTTAACATTGTAACTTCCCTTCACTATAATCTTAACATGCTATACTTTAGTCTTCATCTTCTCTATGAGCTGATATATGTACTTATAAACCAAGAGGTCAAGATCAAGGAGGAAGTGTACTTTCCTGAAAACTCGGAAGCATTGATGAAACTTCTAGGTTGCAAATCCATATCATAAAACAAGTCGGTGCACTTCATGTAACCTATCTTTCCTATGTCATTATGGTTTTGAAACTTATGTAAATGACTCTAATTGATTTTCTTATCAACCTGAAACAATTGATTTAGGTCGAAAACGATAAAATGTATTTTTTCACATTCAATTCTGAACATTTGTATCGACGATATATGTGTGCAATTTCCTGTATATAATTAACCAATACCTTTGTGATACGTTCTATATAGCTAAATTATTCTCTGATAAAGTCATATTTTCAACATTAATAAATAAAAATAAATTTTAATTGAAGCTCATGTCATAAAAAAACAAAAAAAAATTAAGTAACTATTTAATTTAACTATTAATTAAATATATATGAACACTCTCTTTGAAATTAATCTCCTCTTTATAACTACTCGTGAGGGTTCAAGGAAAACTGAAGCTGTGCACTTTGCATTAAGGGATTTTAATCAAAATTATAATCATATTTCCATTTGTTCTAAAAAAGAATAAAGCTTAAATAAGGCATTGTTGTTTTTATATATTCTTTATCGTGCGCACTCAGAATTTACATAAGTGATAAAGAGAAGAAGAATATTTTATATTCCATCCTTGCTTTACCCATTTTCAAAGTCACTTGAGATATAAAATGGAAATGTACAAGGTGGTACATGGCGAAGCAGTGGTTATCTTGGATCGACAGCTCTCCTCGACTAGACCAATAATAAGATAAGAGGAGACAGAGGCATTGTCCAGGGAGGGCTGATGAAGAGAGATACTGGACCTGGAGTGGAGTGCCCTGACTAAGAGAAACGAGAAGAGGTCTCTGGAGTGCACTCCACCTCCCTGCAATACTCGACTCTGCACCACCTGCACTCTCGTCTTATCCTGTCTTGTTTTCAGGCAGTTTCTAAACTTTATTAAAAACAAATATTATTTTTACTTCTTCTGCATCGTGAAAATATAATAGCCTCTAGGTGAGGAATAGAGATTTTTTTAAATTTCTCGAGGTTTTTAATAGTTAGAATATCCTCAGATCAACAGATTTTTGGTTTTACCAATATCCTCCAAGATTCTTCAACTTATCGTGCCCAAAGTATTAATGTAAAATATATTTATTGAAGTTTAAAACTGTATTATATACAAGTAAATAGAATGAATTGATACATAATCACATGAGGTAAAGGTAAGTGTAGAAACTACAAACTGATAGTACTCATATAACAACTTCGACTTTGAAGATCACTTCTAACCACCTTCTTTTCAGATGCCCCCCAGGATTATCGGGAACTGAAGAGCTAGGTTTGAAACTAGTGAGTTTGAGTGGGAACAATGTTTTTCATGAAAGGATTGATATCGGGTTCGGGTCAAATCAGCAACCATTGAGGCCATAATGGATAACTTTATTCGTAAAAAAGTAAGGAGCCATGAGTTTGCAGTTTTTATAATTAGAGGTTTGCATTTGATAGAAATTCGATGGCTTAGCGCAGCCCCCTAGCTAGTCTCTGCAAGACGAAATGGGTCTTATAGTGGTCATGCAAATGAGTCTTTTTAATAAATTGAGAGCTTGGAGCGATTGTCAAGTAAATAATGAAGTAGCCTGATACGGCGAGCGGTTTCTTTTCTTAATAGTATGAGGATTCCAAGTTTAAAGTTTGTCAAAATATTGCCCTAGGTATCGGATATGTTCTACAGGAGCCAGTGGGATATTGTTAAAGGAGTAACCAATTAACCAATCCAGGTTGTGTTTTTTTTTGCATTATGTCCAAATCCCTGCTGCACGATGAGTATATATGATGATTTCAACAATAGGTAGGAAGGAAAAATGAATTAATCATATTTTATGATTGAATCTATGTCTCCAGCTGAATATTTCTCAAATAAATAGCGAATAATCTGTTCGTTACCCTTCATGAAATACGATGCTGATGTTTCTTGCAGATTTGGCTGCGAATTGTCTAAATTTAAACTAATACAAAAATTACTCGAAAATCATATTTGATGGTATACTAAACAATGTTCGTTCAATTGTAGTGATCGTGAATATTATCATGGAAGAGATAGTATTATTAACGGCTCATTACTATCTGTAAAAATGAAAACAGCAAACAATAGAAGCTCACATTGATTTTTAGAAAAATTAAAAAGATTTCATTATTTGGCCATCTCATATGGAGTGATCCAGGATATACAAAGATCGTGTTTTTCTTACGATCGTAAATGCTCACGAAAATCGTCGTTCATCAGAGTTACAAATCTATCCCACCCAAATCCAGCGTAGGATTTTAAGGCCTATTTGCCGCTTAAAAAGCGGAACCGGATGGGGCATGGTGGAAGAGCGCTAGGCGTCACTAATTTATTAACCATAGCCAATGACGCAGCTGCGCTATCTGGTCAGTGGATACCGCTCTACCGTAAAACTATTCCACCTTCGGCCGATACTCCAATGTGCCAACCGGATCGGAAAATTGATTCTTTTTTTTTTACCAATTTCTGCTCGGGAGGTGTGTCGCATTACGGATACATTCCACGGGTATGTAATTGCTCTACCTCGATTCGGGATTATAGCCTAAACTTAATGATAATGTATCATTCATCTGCAGCCTCGGTGAATAAGTGGTTAATTTAAAACATGTTCAGAGAGAAATAATTTTATCGAGGGGAGCGGAGTCGTGTCATTCTTCGTAGTTTTTGGCTTGGATTGGAGTAATAATGCGAGCAATAACTCTAGTTAAAACCGAAGCCTCGACTAGATACTAGAAAAGTAAAGTAATACTCATTAGAAAAGTAATACTCGTTTTGAAAAAAATTGACTTATTCCCTTTTTCACCAGGGCTGAAATTACTTGATTTCGCTACGTCGCACAGAGGTTTAATTATTAGGATATAGCTGGACAAAATTCATGTTTAAAATTCTAAGAATTTTTATTGGAACATTGTAAACAATTGTTCAAAACCTAGAAATCAAATATTTATTGATGCCTGGCCATCTTCATCTCGTCATATCTGTAACTGATGAGTTATAGAGTCCAAAGTGATGAATCCATAGAAATGGACTAAATCAGTTGTATTCAAACTTAATTTCAACCTCACAAAATTAAAGTGTTACCAATTTTATATGTATCAATTGTTGAATATCGATAATATATGTACTCATAAGTGCTATTTTTTCCAACTAAAAAAATCATCTGATAATCAATTTTTTTTTTAATGCATGAAGGATTTTTCCTCATTTTGAAACTTTGAAGTGATGAAAATGATTGTATCCGGATGTAAAAGGGCTACATTTTATATATTTCATGCTTCTCTCCCATTAATAAGATGCATTTTAGCCTCAACACTTGAGTACAACATTTTTTTCTAATTTTAGAGCACTTATTTTCAAGAAAGGATTTTTTTTTTTAAGAATGGTAGAAATACCTTTATTTTTTATTTTATTGGTTTTTCGACCAAATTTAATGTTAGAAACCTTTCAGAGGACTCTGAAAAGAAAATGAAAATAAGATCGGCTAACTACTCCTCCAAAATTTGTGATAAATGGCGGGAAAATCAAAGTAGCGAACAGTGTTTCATTTAGTACAAGCTAGGACAAAAGTTATATTTAGAATTCTGAAATATGGTATTAGAATATTGTAAACAATACTTATTTGTTTAAGTCCGACACAATTCACAGCTTGAGGGTTAGGGCCCAAAGTAATCATAGCAATAGAATAAATCACTGCAAATCAAGACATCATTTCAACCTTAAAAATTTATTGTTCAGCAACTTTTATCGAATCATTCGTTGAATATGGATATTAATTATACTGGTAATTTCTATTTTTTCGAAATAGAAATTACCAGAAAAAAAATTCTTTTGATAAACGAGCTATATTAATTTTTTTTTTAATTGACCGAAAAAGTTTTTGGATGGATGAATGACGAATAGTAGCAGTAGTAGTAGAAGTAAATATATCTGTGTGTGTGTGTGTGTGTGTGTTTGTTTGTATGTGTATGCTTATGTAAGGGAGTATACATATAAATACATTTATTTTAAAAATAATTATAGTTTATTGTTTCTTTAATTTCCTTAATTATTTTGTTGTTATTTTGTTTTACATAAAACTTGTATAAATGTAAATATTACTAGTTTTCTTTCTTTACGATTATTGTTATCATATTTATATTTTTTCCTTCATTTAATTTATATTCATTAATTTTTTATTTTCATTTATTAATTAGATTTTAATTGAATTTTTATGGTTATTCTAAAAGAACTGGTTCCAGAATAAATACGTATTTTTATCAGATTTATTATTATATATTCTCTTAATTATACATTGTTTTTATTTTTATTTTTCTAATTATTATCCTAGCAATCTCCTTAAATTTAGTTGGTAATTATTTAAAAACAATTTTTTATAATTATAATACTTAATTAGTTGAAAGAAATGCTAAAATACCGAAAAATTATTTTATAAATATAAATATCCAGCTAGCTCCTACTAATTGAAACACTGTGCATCGTAAAGTGTAAGAGAAGTGCATTTCTATAGACAGAATATTATTAAATAAAACTATTAAAAGCAGAACCTCAAAGTATCAAATACCACGAAAATATAAAAAAATCTCATATCATATTTCTAAAGAATACAATTAATAAATGAAGCTTAAGATATATGTCTAAAAAAAAAAAAAAAATAGAAATAAGAACAATTGGTTGATATATTTTTAAGCAAAACCTTTTAGGGAGTTAGTCCATTCAGGAATAATGCATCCTCTGATTTAATGTATCTCTTTTATCGTGCACTCCCTTTTTCATTAGTGCATGCATGAGCATTATTGCATATTTAAAAATTCTTCATTGGGTTTTTTAAAATTAAATATTTTGACGAACCTTCCAGAGGAAGTGCTTTTCGGGAAATGAACAAACTAAACAGAATATCTTTTGAAAATCAATCAATTTCTGCAGAGAGGTCTAATAATATTTTTGTTACAAGAAAATAATAAATTAAAGTAATTGGTATGTGGAGAATTAAATATTAATATAATTATATGTATATTCATTGATAGCATGATCAGGTATACAACAGTTTCCGAGTCCTTCACTACGATAAAGCATTTCTAAGATAAATTATATTTTGGAGATATTTAGAAAATTGCCATTATTTGACCGAATAATTATACTCGGTATAATTCAAAGCAGAATTTATTGTTATTTATTTAATTTTATCGATAAAAGACAAATTTTTAAAATATAACTGAAAAAGAATAATTTTCGGACGTTTTCGTTACTCGTGGCTTAGGACGGCCCCAGCATCGGATGATGTAGGAATATAATATTAGGGGATTACTTGAAGGAATAAAGAAATAAAATGAATTATTTTATTAATTTTACTGTTCTTTTCTAGCAACTTGCTAAAATATAGGTAATATTTAGAATAAGACATGTAAATATTTTTCCATGATAAAATATTTTTCAGAATAAGAAAGTACTTTTGGTTGTTCCACGAGACCACATAAACCCCCAAGTTTTAGCCATTAGTTTCAATTTTAGTATTCACTTTATAGAGATTAAGGCTGGACGAGACCTGGAAAAGTGTGCAAATCGGAAAGTGTCGATCCACAGCTTATAACAGAATATATAACTAATCCACCGAAGCAGGTTTCTGCAGGTTAGTAACAAACTCTGTATCAAATCACATCAAATTAAAATAAAAGCATGTGTATACTCTCTGAGTCCCTTTTTTTCTCTTCTAGATTTATATGGTATTTTTCAAGCATTATTGGTATTCCAGTGATCAGTTTCTGATATACAAGACTGAATAGTTCACTATATTAAATGAATAAATTTGTGCCCAGAAATGGTTTTATGATTGAGAATAATATACTTATCATTTAAGAATTGAATAAATAATTTGTAAACAAAAATTCGAACCTGACTTTCAGCAAATAGGTTGCCCCCTGACATTGAGACTAAACGGTACAATGAAGCGAGACAGGCTATAACAAGAGCAGAGTATGAGTCAGTGGGCTATTGGAGCCGAAGCCCTGGGGACTTGTTGATACAGTGTTCCCCAGGGGCCGCTAATAGGCTCTTTTCTCTTCCCTCTCCAAGCCTTCCTACAATAATAGCTCTTCTTGTTCCTCCAACATTATCTTCTGTAAACAGATTTTTCGAAAAATATATTCAATTTAATTGACGACTCTACAGCGCAATTGACCATTTTTATGCCTAACAGGTATTGATTCCACTCTAAGCCCAGCAGGCAGATCTCTGAACTTCACTTTTCAGTAATGCGTATTGGGCCTAGCATAGTAGGTTGGATTCGTTGACGTAAAAAGAAAAGTGGGCGTCCACGACCTAGATGGTCAGATGAAGTTGAGAGTGATGCAGACAGTTGGATCCAGAGCTTGGACGACCTTGGCCCAGGACAGAGAAGAGTAGTGGCGACGCCTTGATGCGGCCAGGACCCGTGCTGGGTTGTAGAGCCAGTGTTAATTAATAGTAGGTACTTATCCTCTTCTTGAAAAACTTTAATATGTCGAAATAACAGGACGGCCGTGTACCAGGTTCAAGATGAGGTGGGGATTATATAATGGCTGCAGCTTCAGCCCTCTTGTCTCGACTCTTATCGTCGATTCCAACATCTCTCAAGCCAAAGCTCGGATGAGAACTTTCCCTTTGGGATTTAAGTATTTGAAAGATGTTACCTGAGACGATAGATAGTTAATACATAATATCAGGATTCTACAAAAAGAATAACAGAAAATTGGCGGGAAGTGAGAGTTGTGTTGTTGATTGTCGATGATTTCATTCCCAGACAATCATATAAGGGAGAGAGCCAACTCAGCTAATACTGATAACCTGGAAAGAAGGAATTACAGAAGAAGGAATTTGCTAGAGGATCGTACGGTGTGATCTAGGCTGTATATAAAGAAAGCTCACTCTGCATGAGCGGTAGAGAGGAAAGCCTATTATGATGGTTGAATGAAGTAATTGATTCCCTTTTGTTTCTCCTTGATGGATCAAATATATAAGATAGTCTAGTTTAGAAACTATGTTCTGCATTTGATATTGTAACGAGTTTCTTTTATGTCGCTCTTTTCGTCCGACGATGTTTCTACCTTTCGGTAGCTAACTCTAGTGTGGGTTTTCGTTACGTGCGAATGCATATCAGTGGTTTATGTGGCCAAGTAATTGCCAAATTTTCCTGTTTACATTATCTTTTCTTTGCGGCTCAGCGTTGGTGTTATGGTTCTGTCGTTGGTTGTTTTTGTTAGTGTTACCATTTTATGGGACGATTATGTATGTTACGAACTTTATTATGAATACAACCTACCTTTTTTGGACTTTCTAATTTAATCAATTTGGACCTTGGATCGAAAACCCCACAACCTAGTCACACACACCTGTGAAAGGTATTGGATTCAGAGACTGTAGTGGTTTCTAGGACAACGGTTGTGCTGGGAGGTGGTTTGGTTTAGACCATGTTCAACAGCCAGTCCCCTCCCCAATTAATGGTACCTACTTTATAGAGATTGGGGCAGCCCCAGGAGGATGTGCAGATCCCACGCGGTCCATTTGAAGCTGTTAACAGATTAAATTATTTATCTTCCACAGCTAGATTCGAACCATGGGCTTTCATTACTGCTACTCAGCGCTCTTCAAACTGAACTACCCCTACCCCAATATGGGGTATCCGAATACCCAATCTGTTCTAAATGATGGATGTGAATAAATATATTAATGCCTCTTTAGATGCTTAAATTAAACCTCAAGTTTCGAAAAACCTAATTTGCATTTCACGTATGAATAGTTTCTATTGCGCAAAAGTTAGAATGTTCGGACTAATAACTAAGAAGAACTCCAACCCTGAAGACAAGTGAGATATAGTCACTATCTCCAGCCATTGCTTCTCTCTATTTCTAGAAAAAAATATCCAAGATCAACACACTGAAACTTTCGACTAATTTAATAAAACTCCAGACTAATCAATGTCGCACTCTCTCTGTATGTTATTTTTCATTCTGTTAGGAACTTAAGACTTTGCAGCGAAGAAATACAGTATTGTAATAAGCAAGAAAAGAAAAAAAATATGGCAATCCCGGAGATTTCTTGTCGAAATGGTGTCAATTTGAACAGACAGTAGTATTGCGAATCTTGGTGCTAAGGTAGAGAACAGAATAAGTGCATTACCGATGGACGTAATATGAAAAATAAATAATGTGACTCAAAATCGTATTACAATATTACTATCCTTTATACTTTATTTTACCCTTTATAAGTCCTCTTCAATCCATTTAGAAATTAATATTCCTAATTGGTAATAAAATTTGTTACCAAGCCATAATGGAATGTGGCAGTTTGCGTTGTCTTGTGCTTTTGGCACTTAATTATTTCCGTGCCTCTTTCCTTATCCCTCTTCATTAAATTGACTCTTACATTCAAATTTCAAGAGCCCTCCAGTTTGTTTCCTTCAAACATTTCAAGTGATATTATGCTTTATATTACCTTCACATGTTGCCTCTTATTAGTTTATTTATTAATATATTTTATTTAATATTCAAGGAACATAATTTAGACAATATTAATAAAATAAAGCTATATTTAAAAGTATATAATATAAATTTAAATTATTATTGGCCAGTTATATAGGTTTATAGTTATAGGTTAATTGATTGTATTAAAATTATTTTTTTTCAAAATAGCTTACTCCCTACTATTCCATACTATTCCCTTCAGGGATGTTCTATGATCAAGCAAGAAAAATTTAAGTCAACTGAAAATTTATGCCCTGCACATAAAACATTTCTATGTATTTTTATGATTATATGAATAATCAATCATTCCAATGTTAACTTATGTCATCTAAAAAAATACAAGGAAAAATTAATCATACCAGACCACTGATATCAGTTAAAATCCTTACAACTTGTTTACATATATTTTATATTTGTTTTGTTTTTTCCATGCGTGATCCAAGAGGTTATGGGTCAAATTTGCTAATATTTTAACAATAACTCGAAAATACATCTACTAGGCATTAAAAATTCTCATTTTAAGGAAAATTCTAATTTCTATAAATTTGAATAAATTAAACAAAAAACAAAAATGGTAATTTATTAATCTAACTGAACAATCAGTTAATGGATCATTTGAGTGATCATGTAGTGACCAAAATTTAATGTCAACAATTAGGCTTTACATAGATTAAATTATTTTAAGTATTAATTTTTATATTTTTTATGAATGAAGGATTGTACAGATAATTTCAGTCACAATATATTTAGGAATGCTCAAAACTATTACAGCATTAAAGAAAATAAAAAAAAGAAACATAAAATTCAAAAGTTGTAGAAAAAAAATGAGATACTAAAAGTACTACGTTGAGTCTTCGGATGATATAATACCGACAATATCTATTCAATCGGTACCTAATCATTAAAGTATACTTTGCCTAAACAGCCATTTTTTCTGTAAAGATTTAAACGAACATATATATTAACGTTTTAATCAAGATTTACAAATGATTGATGTTTTTAACTTTTTATCTTCTATAGCCTAGTGTTAGTTTAGTAGTCACGAGTGCCGTTTCCAAGCAGAACACGAGTGAGTACATAACTCATGATTTTAATTCGTAGAAGTTAATCACGTTTGTTCCGAGTCAAGTACCATAACAATGTTATAGTGCCATGAGATAAAACTGGCGAGGACTATCTATGGGACCAGTTGAGTAGGAAAGTAGATTAGGGCTGGTGGCGATAATAAGAGGTTGGTCGGGTGCGTGCCGAGACGCGTGCGGGGAGATAACGCACCGGGAGATGACGTGGATAAGACAGACGCGGTCCTAGTTAATGACGTGTAAACCAGAAATTTACTAGAGCCATGGGAAAGATAGCGACTACGTTCCTCGGAATTGATGCGATGTTTTCCTAGCACGAGGGCCTACGCCTCAGGCTGTTGTGGTGTTAGCAGCAAGGGTCGGTTATTCAAATATTGTTGCAAAGTTCTAGGTACAACGGTGGTGGGGAATAGAGCTAAATAAGAATACTTAGGAAAAAATGTTAATTACCACCATTTTTTGGGGGGGGATAGAAGTATTGGCGATTAACTATAACTTCAATAACAATTTTTAAACATAGTATATGACATCTCATGGGTTTTTCAGTTTGTTATATAAATTTGTGAGAAAAAATTTATTACTAAATATGATTTGATTTGTAAATTGAATGTGGAATTATGGAGCAATCACCTGGATAATATAAGTAATAGCGGAAAGAGAGTTGGACTTGTAAAGTTGTTAGCTTAAGTAAATATTGAATTCACAAAAATGTAATAAGTTCAGTGGAAAGTGATAAACGTCCGAGACGTAAGTAGGAAGATTGCGTGTTCTAAAGTTTGGTTTTGGATGATAAACTGTGGACGGAATTTGATTGCACTTGATAGCATTGGCATTAAGCGTTCGAGTTCGCTAACTGTTTTACGATTGTTGATATTTCACTGGGCAATATAAATAAGTATAGTCAAGAGCATCAATAACTATTTATAATAATTCTTCACGTTAACATTGCTGTCCAGACGTTTACATTGATTATTTGAACTAGAAACATGTTTTCTCATGATGTTTCATATTTTTCTCATAACTTGAAATCCCGACAACTCACTGGATCTAGTACATGGTGGAGAATATACTGCTTCTAACCAGGTTGTGCAAGGAAGTGTTTAAGCTGAGATCACTCTCATCGTCAGGTTATTCCCTCCAATTGAGAGTATCCTCTTTATGAATTCTGGCGGAGCTGGTTGAGAGAAGTCCAGTCGCTGTTAATAGAATAAATATTTTAACGGCAAGAGCCGGTCTCAAACATTTTATTACTGAATATTTTTAAATTAACATAAGGTTTGCCAATAATCCTAATGACGGGTTGATATTGATAAATAATGCGCAATTAAATCCTTTTAATATACAAGTAATAATTTTATAAATATTTCATGTCGTCGTCAACAAACAGCATGACGCATATATGTGATACACCATCTGAATTTTATGAACTTCTTCAAATGAGTAAACTGACCAGTCAACATAATGTTCTTTTATTAAAGCTAGTAAATTGTTAGTAGTAAAATGTATGTTTGTTTGCTTATTTATACTACTGTACTGTAATTGGTAGATTTTCCAGTGGGTCCTTAATTTTTTCTACCCAGGTATGATTAGGATAGTAACTTTAACAAATACCTGACATCATATAACCTCAGTACCCCTCCCCCCCCCCGTTTTATGTTCCTTCCGAGAGGGCCATAACCAAAGTTTTTTACTGCCTTTTATAAAATACTAAAGCCACCTGCCGGGAACCTGTGATCTTGAGCACAGTTGGTTATTATGCTAACTAATACAACATAGGCAACCCTTCGGTAAATTAATTTTATTTTAAAAAGAATATAGAAAATATAATTTTTTGTTCACTAAGAATTCATTACAGAAATAATAATTCACCATTACCTTAAGTGAGCTCAAAGTTATTTAACCATTCTAAATGGCCTTGGTGCTGGATAACGCTGTCCTCCCCCACCACGACAAGGATGGGGGGAGTTAGTGAACTTTTCAATGGCACTCAGCGAAGTTTTCTTTTTCTTCTTCTTCGTTTTTTTTCGATTTTCTAAGGGGAGAAATATAATAAAAAAAAAAAAAAAATCAGAACTCCCAAAAGTTATAAAAGAGCGGAATGGAGGTTAATGCGACCACAGCATATTCAGACTCAGTAGCCAAGTTTCAATGAAGTCATTTTTAGTATTTTATAGGAAGGCCAATTTATTACTTTCCTCTTTTTAAAAAAGGAAAAGGGCCTCTTGAAAGGGCAACCCTTGTAGTTGTTGAACAATATTACCTACAACTTGGCATTTTTTTATATGAAAAAATATTGAAGTTATTATACGAGTTCTGTTGACATTTATTTATTTCCCATAGTAGGCTTATAATATTCAAATTAGCTCTTCAACTCTAACACTACAACCCGTGAAAGGTCTTGGCTTCAGTATGTGGTAGCGACAGTACTGTTTCTCGAAGAACGGTTGTTCACTGAGGTGATAGCTCAGCAATAAAGTAGTTAAACTATCGGAAATAGTTTGAGCCTTCAACTGTTAAAACATTTAATTTATACAGGAAAAGCCCGTCTTCCTTTGGCTCCGACGTTTCGAGGATACATCTCATCTCTACACATGAAGAGCTAGACTACACTGTTCTATATACACTATACAGTCTATAAAGACTATACTGTTCCTAAACCATTGACTGTAGAAGATTTGGCAGGGATAACTCTGAGCTGTACGGTTTTCCCCTGGTTAAGCGTACGCATAGAGAATGGCTGAGCCACAGGAGGATTTGGAGATCCCACAGGGTACATCTAAGGTTAATTAATTATCTGCCAGAGCCGGATTTCTTACCCAAACATTCAGCAGATTAACTCCGAGCTGTGCCCACTGCTCCTCAGCACCTAAACTTGTTAATTATTACCAATATCTGATATTTAAATTAACAATTTTATAAGTTAATTGATAATCTTGTGGAAACGAATGGCGCCTTTACTGGATTGTTGAAAAAATATTTCTTGAAAACTTTTTACTCTTACATGAATAGCAGGAACTTTTGTTGATATAGAGCTATTGTTGACATGGAACTTCCATTGAATATTGTGGATTTTCAAATTTGAACAAAGCATTAAATATTTCTACGAAGCGTGGGAGGCTTGGAGGAGATGACTGATTTCATAAAATAATTTCTAGATCCGTCAGTGAAATGTATTCCTTTAAATCTACAGCCATTACAACATATAAAAAAATATTCCTGCATTTAACAATTAAGTTATTGAAGGCATCAAAATTATGAGTGATAATGGAATGATAATGTAATGTCAGTCAAATGGGATTAAATAAGCTTAGAGAATGTTATAAGAGGATTATTAAGTATTGGTAAGTATTAAATAGAATTAAATTCATAGACCATAGACCATTTTTTATGAAAAAAAATAATAAGTTAAATCAGTTTGAAGTATTTGATTAATGAAAAATTATTGACTTTCTATCCATCGTTAAATCAATATTTTAAGTATCAAAACTTGTTAAAATGCGATATTTCCAGCGCCCCGTGCCAGACAAATCCTATATTCTGATCTTTTATGTAGTTATAATGCGTATAAAACAAACTTAACGAAGGCATAATGCTAGAGAGCAATTATGTGCGAGGACAAACGGCAAATGGCTTTTGAGAGTGAATTTATGAGGGAGGGTTTGGACAATAGCTCCGCCGAGAAGCAATATTGCCATAGCCTCAATAGAACAACTTGTTCGTTCGTCGGATTTTTTTGTTTGCCGCTTTTAATATAATATATCCTCCTCGGTGTATTCTTTGCCATCCCACTGCCCAAGGTAGGGGCGCATTGTGCTTTTATTATATTGCTACACCTTTTTATTTCTATATGTGGTTATTTGAGGCTTCAATAGCGGTAAGGTACAGTTTTTGTTTTTTAAATAAAACGATCTATAAAAAATGGAAATAATGATAATAATTTTATAAATTTATCTGGATTAGGGTTTTATGATATTTCTGGATTTTAAAAAAAGCAGCATTTCTGGAGTGTTCCACAGCCTCGGAATTCCATAAGGTCTCAATATTTTTCTAAATATAATTTTTCAACCATATTCTGAAGTAAAAATTCGAGTTTACCAAGCCATTCTATTATAGTTAGAACATGATGGTTTTTGTTTGAAAGATTAACTAGATTTTCAACAATATAAAAATAATAGAAAACAAATTTAAATATTAAAAAAGAAAAAGAATTTTATTCTGGGACCAGATTCCAATAATAAATAATTGAACAGTTACCTGGCCAAAGTGCTACATTATAATAATTATATAGTATTTACATAAGTATTTGAAAATAAATATAAACTAAAATTTATATTCTGGTCAAGGAAAAAAATTGGAATGAAAATCTAAAATAGCAATAATTAAGCTCAGAAAAAATGCATACTTGAAACACTCGAAATCGTAATAATTGAAGAAATTTTACCGTAGCTCATCCATTGCTTTTGGTAGATAAGTAAGTGATATTAATTATAACAGATTAGAGAGCATCTGTTTGTTGAGATATAGGAAAAACAGGGCTTTGAATATGGATAAGTAAGAAGCATGACGGATAACAGTTGATAATGATGATAACAGGTGGGAGTCAGTTCCTAAATGTGGTGGAACGGGCAAGAACTCGAATGCTTTGGTTCTGTGGGAACGTGTGTAAATGTCGGAAATAGGATATCTTGTTCTATCGTATTGGACAGAGGATTTGAAATGTAAGATACTATAGATATATAAGGAATTTTTTGAGTTGATGGTTTGGTAAAAGTTGTATTGTTAATGAAAATAGTCCAATAGTAGACTGACTTCAGCGTTAGTTCGTAAGAAATAGCATTTGTCACAATTAGGCTCACTCTATGAAAGGATGGCCTGCAATTGTTGCTAACATAGAACAACAAATGCCTATATAGGCCCAACTAGACTCAGATCATATCTCAAACGCGAGCTTCTAAAATATATAAAACAAATATCTACAAAGTGAAATTTCATTTTACCAGTTTGAATTCGTTCAGTTATTACATGCCTTTAAGACCCAAGACAGTATGTTTCCATTGGTCAGTTCCATGTTCTTTTTAGTCTCTAGTCCATATTCGTTGGACTGCCTTAGTTGTGCTTGTAGAACTTATATAAAATTTGTTATTCATCAACAAATCAATTCGTTATCTTGCACATTCATAATCGGGATGTCTTAGGTGTGTTAAGTTGGCACATGATGGTTGTCATCATGCAGTGACCATACCCCGTGTGAGGGACATGGGAGGAATAAGCACTGGTGAATCAACCCTAAATGAGCTTGTAAAACTGTTCGGAGGCTGTCGCATGATCAAACCAAGGTTTGTAGAAACTTGTGGCTGGGTGACCCTATTCTAGGTTGTCTGTCTTACTCAAGCAAAATATTTCTGCTATTTCCGACTAAATATTATCATTGTAAAAAATAATGAAATAAAATAATAAAAAACATCCACATGGTAAATATATAATGTGGAAGACCACTAGAGCCGGAAAATGTCCATTGGGTTGGTGGGCCGAGCGAACCTCCAGCCACCAGTGGAGTAAGCTCGATGGAAAAATCCGCCTCTCCATTAGCGGCGGTGACGCATGACGTGACAGACTCACGTGGAGCTAGTAATGGCAACGTAAATCAGTGCTGCCAACCCCGCGGGCCGTTTTTCCCTGCTCACTCGCCTGGGTAATTCCCTATTAAAATTCTCCTAACGGGATCCTCTCTCTCCGGGCCCGATAAATCTGGCCCCCTCTCCCAACTTCTATCTCTCGAACCAAATCCTAGCGTCTCATTTCGTTCTTCCGTCTTCCTCGGCAATTTTTTTTTTAGTATTATGGAATTTTAATTCCATTTCGCGATTCAAGGCATAAAATATGGGAGTTGTTGCCACCACATTCAACAAATAGGTTTTCGTGATGAAATATGTCGACTGCATTACTCGGAGAATGTTCCATTTCTCATATTACGGCGATAAAGACATATCCCTCTGGCTTGAATCTGGAAATATCACAGCGAAGGAGTTTTCAGAGCTTTTGCCAAACTTCGGCTTGGCATAAAATTCTCGAATATGGGTATATTAGTAGACTATATCAGGAAAAATTTCAGTAATTAATGTAGGGGTAGTCTATCAAATTGTAGTCCAATCAGCAAGAGATGTATTATTCAATTAATGTATATTGTAGATATATTTTTTGACCTACTATTTTAAAAATATCTCAAAAATCAATACAGCATCAGTATTACGTATATCATTGAGAATGTGGTAAAAATTAAATACTTCGGTGAATTCCCCAGGACAAGGTAAGATTTAATCGAGTATCTATAAGGATTGTTTTGGATATGGACTTAAATCAGTCATGTACAGGACTCATGCGAAAAACTTCACAGTAGATTCAAATAATTCCGTCAAAATTCGTTCCTAATATAAACCATTGTAACTTTTACATAACTAATAAATCACTACACAAGGACCTGAACATACCATTATTGACTGAAGAGATCAAGACAAACGACAAAAAATTTCATGACTCACATGCTGGGCACCCAAACATACTGTTACAAACATTACTGACTGGCCCATTACCACAGAATCCGACAAGGAGACTGAAGGTTCTCTGCAGTAGGGATCTACTCCAGAGAAACGGAGTGCCTTCGATGAGCGACTTCTTCATCCATACTTTCAATTGAATCAAGGGGAGGTTTTGAAAATAATATCGCAGATGTGATATTTTCTAACGTAATTTTTATAATTTCTCTCAATAAATATTTATTATGTTTATTAATTGGCTTTTATGGTTTCTTGTTGAAGCATATTTATTTTTTCATATGATTTCAGGTCTGAGAAAATCTCCTGCAGGCTCAAAATGTGTTGACAAAATTTGAGAAATGTTTTTGTTGACATTTATTTATTCAAAGAAAACATGAATATCTAGAAACACTAATAAAACCATATATTCTAAAAACTTGTCAGCCCTGGACTACAATTTGATAGATTACCCCTACATTAATTACTGAAATTTTTCCTGATATAGTCTACTAATATACCCATATTCGAGATTAATGCTGCTTTCTTCTAATTTATTTTATTAAAACAGATAATTGTTAGGGTGTATTATTACTGAAATGTTTTTCAGTGATGAAAATTTGAACAGATTCGTAACATTATTAATGCCATGGACGAACTTTAATTTTAATAATAATAATCCCTTTAATTGCTTCATTTCTGAGTACAATAATCGTAATTGATGTCTACCTTAATGAAATATTAATGAGTCATCGATCTCAGTATAATCTACAGTCGGCTGATAGTCATTCTCTCATCGACCATATCCAATGATGACTATCCAGATACATTCAATCCAATACAAGTGATACTTTCCAAAATAATAGGACCCAGGCCGCTGGGAAAAAACCTGCCAGTAGCTGGGGTCAATCTCATGGACTAATCCAGTTCACGGCAAACATATATATATTCTTTGATATTACTTGTGCGTGACATGCATTGGAGATACAAAATCGACTTCGATGAAGATTTCCATCTTACGTGTATTATTAATTGAAGGGAAAATTGTATATAATCGAGATTTTAGATTACCATTATAAATTGAAGGGTTTGTTGCAAAAAGGAGGTAGCTCTATCCTATAGCTGTTGGGAGTTATAAACACTATCTAGCGCCAAACAACAACTCTTTTATTTGCACAAAAAGGATGCAGCTCTGATGACCCAGATGTTACAGAAGGAGAATGTGACGATTGAAATGATGCTATTTTCTGTTTGCAAAACCAATAATTTTGCTGTACTTCATTTTCAGTTTTCTTTGAATACAAAATAAATAATAATAGTACATTCTATTTATTTTTACTCCTTTTTCCGAGACTTAACATATTCCTCCATTCTTCATATTCCATTCTTTTGGGAAAAAAAGAGGTAACTAGTAGGTAGCTCCAAGAATCATCCACGTACCTCTGACATTTGGATGATTTTTTAAAAATGAAAATACTGTTTCTGATATGTAAACATCATAATTGAAAGTAAGCAAAACAATATTTTTACATAACGTTTATTTTGGTTTCCCCAAAACTGGAAAAATTGGAGCTACTTCCTTTTTGCAGCAAACCCTTCAATTTATATACTCGTAAGAGCATAACCAATTTATTAGGTAATCAATAGAAATAGTTTTATTTTTCATTTCGATGATTTAACTCTTAGTTTATTATTACAAATCGTGAGTGAAGGCTAAAGCACCAGACTTGCATATCTTTTATGCTGAAGAACACCAAATTGCAGATAATAATATACGTGGAAAAAATTTGGGCCTATTGAAGTTGTAAATGAACACCGTAAAAACATCAAGTAGTAACACTAAAAAATCACAGATTCCATCAAGAAAAGATAAATTTCATTCAATGGACACCTAAGTAGAATGGACCAGTGTAAAATTAAACAATACTTGTATTTTTATTTTGAAGAGAAAAGATTTGCCCAGGCCGGGATTCCAACCCGGGTCGTCTGTCTCTCCGTGACAGCACTCTACCAATTGAGCTACCGGAGTCGCCTTCCTGTCGGGACAGATCTATACGTTTAGAAATCTTAGATTTGTCCCAACTGGAAGGCGATTCTGGTAGCATACGGATAGAGCAGACGACCCGGGTTCGAATCTCGGCCTGGGCAAATCTTTTCTCTTCAAAATAAAAATATTTAAAAATTAAAACATTTAACAAAAAATTATAAAAAATTAAACGATACTTAGCTTACTGATGTCTATAGAGGCTCATTAAAAAAAAAAACTAGATATAATGATATCAAAATAACATTTCACACAGGTGACTTAAAAATTATAATATACAGTTTTAAATCTAAACAGTCTTAAGATTTCTTTTTTAGCATGTCGGCTTTTATGTTCGGATAACCATCAGTTAGAATAATCCAGAAAGTTATAGAGAACATGTCGATATTAAAATGATTAATATAACGCTCGATAATTTAAAATGAAGCTGCTGGGTAATGGTTGGTGTAGGTTTCATAAAAAAAAAAAAAAAAATCATTTATTAAGAAAATAACGGTATATATGTGACTATTTCTTAATGAACACAGATAATCACGCAAAAACATTCTGAAGAGGTGTTTTCAATACTTCCTTTATATAAACATTAAAAAAAACCTCACGACTACAAACATTAATAGGCCAGCGGCCAGTTGTTTGAAGGTCTCAAAAAATTGAAGAGAGCTGCATTTTTGATATGTTCTAAGGTTACAATGTTGCAAAAAATAATGGTAGTACTAGTCGCTACTATTATGTAGGGGGACACCTAGTCTCCCTGAGGTTTTGCGGTCACCAAAAGTTTTCCCATTCGTTTTTCCGGTTGCAAACTTAGATTTACACTACTCAGACATGCCCTTACAACGTATCAAAAATGCACCTCTCTTCAATTTTTTGTGACCTAAAGCCCTTTTTTGGTACCTGATCGCTGGCCTATAAAGAGTCTTGGGTTCATTACTTGGTAGAAACTGAACTGTTTCTGATCCAAAAGTTGTGCAGTGAGTTGATTAAGATGAACTCACTTTAAAACGCCCCCCTCCCACACATTAAGGGTACCAACTTAATATCCTAAAGGATGTATTTATATTTGGTTCTAAAAATATTAAGTGGTTAAAATGCCACAGCCTGATTTGAACTTCAACACTGCAACTCAGCTCTCAAAACACTAAAAAGCTCTGGAAACAACTCCGCTCCCTTTTATGTGAACACAGAGACATGTATCAACAAAATTTTCTCTTAGCAAATACACGAGTTGATACTAATAAGTAGAGATTTAAGCCGGGTGACATCCAGCCAGTGAACTCTCTCCAGAGCGATTTATACTAGGTCAATATCTGCCCCAGCCACCTACAGAGGCTCAATGCTAATTTCCAGCATTAGCGGTACCATAAATACGAAAGGATTACCGACCACTATTAATAATTCTAACTCCTTCCTCTCACAGTTCGGTTCGGGTCCTTATTCCAAATCCGAGGATGGGTCGTTAAATAGATTCAACAAACGGTCCGCTTGGGGACGACTTACTCTACGAGGATTAGAGTTAGCTTTGCCCCGGAGGTGGGAGGGAGTAATAGGATAACCGCGGTTACAGGTGGCCGAAGCCCTACACGATCCTTGGATTTATATTTATCAGCAATATTTCATTTGGAAATTTTATACTAAAAGCTCCTACAAATTTATTAATAGCATTTTAGTTTATCAACAAATCAATCTTACAAGAAGAAAATGGAACACTGCAACGTTTTGATCCACAGATGGTTTTTCAATTGTTTCTTAAAAGAATGTGAATTTGCACACTTGGGATTAATAATAATAGTACTAATAATAAGCTTAGCGAACCCGAAGGCTCGACGCCGATGCTATCAATGCTGCTTACAAAAACCAAATCCCTTCCGGTTAACCAATGCACGTTTTGTTTTTGTTTCATTATATTCCTGCAGTACAATGTGGATGTACATCCACTCAGAAATCAATATTTTTTTTTATTCGATAATTTCTCAAACCAAAGGCAAACGGTTTGTACGCTGCAACACGCTTTCCCAAAAGCGGTGATAATGTTTCTTACAGCTTGGGCTGCCGAATGTCCATGTTTACACACATAAAAAATCACACAAAAATCGCAGAATAAATAAAATTATACATACATGAAATCAGTGTTAAAAAGATCAATGAAACCTATTGATAAATTTGATTGTATAAGTATCTTCATAATATTCTTTGCTTTATACTCAAATTACAGATATTCTATTATGAAACTCCGCTAGTGATGTTCTGCAATTGCCGCCTCCGATAGCAAGCCCTGAAAGAGGCGTACGTGGAGCGTTACTCGCGAACGTGACCTTAGCTGTCTCTTATATAATCGAGATCGGACGTGCCAAGTCCCCCTGGGGTTCCTCAATCAATGTTCTTCAGTGTCGGAGTCTTGTTTGAACAAAATCCAATAACAGAAACTTAGTCGATACCTATTCTCTCTCTTCCAGCTAAGTCCTGGTGTGGCTTCGTAAGTTCCGAAAATAATATTGACGGTATGGAATAGTTACATGCCAACGACCTGAAGAAAATTGTTTTTAAATTGGATTCGTAACCAGGAAGTTTCAGCAAAGCTTCTGTGTTGTCAGCAATATAAACTTTCTTGTCCTCCCATCTTAAATCATCTTAGACAGGTACATATATTGGCTCTAAGATCAGGAAGAGGAAGAATAGGTAGGAGATATCAGAATAGATAGTAAAGTTATAGTAGATAGTTTAGAGTATGTAAGAGAGTAATCTCCAAGTTGATGTAGTCAATATTCAATAAGTTATAATGATACTCCATAGCAAAGAATGTCTCTTGTATATACACATTATCTTGCATAGCTGTTCAATAAATCTATATATTTCTTACAAGACGTCCACCATTTTTGAACAAAAAAGTCAGACTCCGAAAATAGGGATATTATTTAATTCTTAAGAAGTGGATATTTTCTGTAGCGGTAAGAAAATATGCAAATGAAAGCAAGGGAATTCACAAGACGAAAAATTACTTCTCAATATCAATGGCTTAGAAATGCTTCAATTTCAGAGCAAATAATCGTTATAAATAAATTATAATAAATAATTTGTATCATGATTAACTACAATTCAGTAACTAAATTGTAAAATACCGACACGAACAACGGAGGCCTTTGAAATAAAATGCGGATACTTCCCAAATTTCAAATATTGGTCATTTCACATTATTTCATATGTTAGACAAGCAACTCTGCCCGAACACGATAATCTACCACCTCATTCCTCATTGTATTGGAAAATTACTTGCCTTAATCAACGAAAAATGTGAGCAAATCGATTTTTGAAATGTCGGCGTTTCAACGCCTCAATTGTTACTTCTCTTCTATGATACCTATTTATATGTAAAAGGCATGGCGAATCGAAAGACTAGATGCCGATACTATTGCTGCTTAGAAACTTCCATCTTATGACTAGTATCCGAACCTGAGGCAATTACGCATATGAAACAGAACATGAGAAGAAATATACGTCGTTCCATTAGGACAAAAACTCAAGAAAATGGAATGGCCATGCCTGCAAAATAGGGGAATATAAAGAACCCATAAGCTTCTATGAAGTCCAACCATACGGTAAGACATTAGGAAAGACCTCGACTGAGTTACAAATACCTCATATCCAGGTTAGGATGATCACGAGAGAGTGCGATAGGAGATGTCAGAATACTCGGGAAAGACTGAGAATGATATATAAAACATCGATATATGAAAAGAACCCATGAGCTCAATGCCTCGATGCCTGGACAAATCTCCATTCTGAGAGGCACAGGGAGAGAGGAAAAGCAGAAGAAGAATGCTTAAAATCGCACTTAAAGCAAGCCTCCCACCTTCGCTTTGACCGACCCTTGGACGGACTAGTTGTGTGAGCGCCGATAATTTTTAATGAGCTTGTATGTTCCCAACTGCAAATAAATTATAATAAATACCAGACGCATGCCTTGCGATTGCGGGTTGTCTAACCTCATATTTTATCCAGTCGACTCGTCCTTTTTCGGACCGAATATTCCAGGGAATACCACATTTGCGATTATTTTATTACGTTTTTCGTCCTTCAAAGTTAGAGGCAATTTGTTAGAAAAGAGAATTGACAAAAAATTTATAATTCATCCTCTAACGACATCAAACATGAATTGAAAGTGGCCTGAATGCGGATGAATTTTCTACTACGGTCTCTTGACATTTGTTTGTCTTTTTTATAAGCGTTTAGCGTCCTAACTTGTTAATTAGTTAACACGGAGATTCCATGTCTGAGGAAAAGTTCCGTAACTCAATAATTAAGGAATAGTCTGATGAATTCTTGTTTTATCGATTAGTTTTACGATAGAAAAATATATAGAATATAGGAATTGAGTACCACATATATTTAAACTTTTCTGCTTATATGAACAAATCCTTATTATGTATATATTAAGTATGTTTATTACGTTTTTTCACAAAACGTGATAAACATATATTACGCGATTTTCCGTTTTTTCACAAAACCACCAGTCCTAATTCACAAAATCACGTGTCCATCCTTGAAGCGAATTCTACAATTCACTCAATCAATTTATTGGTATGGGTCAACTGTGGTGTAATGGTTAGCACAACAACCAAATTTGCATAAGATTGTAGGTTCAATGGCTGGAAGGTGGCCTTAGGATTTTTTAAAGGGTGTAAAACTTCAGAAGTAAAAGCCTCTGGACATCAGCCATTTTACAATGTCACACACTCATCCCTCCTCTAGTTATATCTGGATAGGCAAAATTTAGTACTCATACTTCAGAATCATCCCATTAGTGACGTTAAGCAAATCAAACGAAAAAATAACATCTGCATTACTGAAAATAAATAGGGACACAGTACTGAAGTACTCTTAGTGAAAATTACCTATACGATGAGTATCTAGTAAATTTAAAAAATCCAACACTGGAGAATCGTTCTTTTTTATGGCTGAACATGTAGTAATTAAATGAAAACAGAAAATAGAATCATTCCACACGATAATAACGTCAAAAATAATAGTAAAAAAGGACTAAATCATTTACTAATGAGTAAAATGAAATGGTTATGAAGAAGAGTGTAAATATTTGGTTGGATAGACAAGATTTCAAATGAGACTTTTATGCAGAGGATCAAAAAGAAAAAAATAAGTGATGATAACTTAAAAGAAACATAATCTGCAAAAGCTGATACACATAATGGGTATAGAAAATAGCTTTGCAGATTTGCTGAATCCAAAATGCAAATAGCTCTGCTTATTGCTGGCCTTCGGAACGAGAGACAAGAAGAAAGGAGTCTGATATCAATATACATTCAAATGAATAAAAAAAAAGACTTGATTTGGCCTGGATAAAACACAATCAATGAGATTGCCCCACAATGATATCCAATTTATTGAGCCTGGATGAGCCCCAGGAGGATCTGAAGACCACACAGGGTCGATCCATAATACCTGTTTTAGAATACGGAATATATTATTTATGAAAAACTGCCAGTTATTTCCTTTTACACAAAGCGGAACTACATAAAGAAATAAACGAATACATGGAATTACATACGAACGTTTTTCCTAAAATAATGAAAATACTAACACGCTAAACATGCGACCGGCCAGACAGAATGCGGAACTATGATGTATATTGGCTTTTCCTCTTTGATCAAGGATTCGTTTGCACACTAGCGTCCACTTGCAAACAGGAACATCCGATCGATCTAGCCTACATTTTTAACTGTCTAATTCTGACGTAAGAATAATTAATAGAATTGTGGACCAGCGTGCACGATCCTTGTTAATAATAGACATGAATGCCTGACAGGTAATCTGATTCCGAAAAGATTTCTCATGTTACTGCCTATTCTGTTGCTTATTTACCGGTCAGGTAACCGGAAGTATAATATGTATACATTATTTCATTTAAAACCACGTTTATAAAAAAAAATTTAATTGTAGCAAACATATAATCAAGAGATACGGATTACTTGAAAATACACTGTCGTGCTAATCACAATTAATTTTTTTTCTCTTTATATTTTTATCCACACTTGTCAATTACATAAAATTGATAATCAGCAGATTGGCTGACAGTAAAATACAGAATAACATGAAAGGCATGAAGAAGAACAGTACCCAGCGGTGCCTCTCTTGTGGCTTGATTTAATTTTCTATGGTAATAGAAACAATTAATATTTAAATATCAATATTGTACGCGGTCATTTATTCTATAAATAAAATAATATTAATAAAATAGCTGCAGCACTATGGATGAAAAATCTTGAATCCTATAGATCGCAAGACCTGCAGTGTTTCACAGTCAAGCTTTGTGGAAATAATTTGGTAATTACCACACTATACCCATTTTCTGGTAATTTATGAATTGCATTTAGTAGAGAGAGGAAAGAATGGCTCAGTGGTAGAGCACTGAGTTGCCATGCCGAAAATCCTGCTTCGAATCCCGCTCGCTGGCAAGACTTTATTTAGTCTGTTAGCGGCCAGAGATGGATCATATGGGATTTAGGACCCTCCAGGGACTTACCCAGCCACTGTAAAGTAGTTACCCTAAATAAAGGTGAAAAATCTGGCGGTTGAGTTAGAACAAATCACCTCCCTGCGCAACTATTGCCCTTGAAACAGGACAGTCTCTACCATGTACTAAACTCCAGACCCATTTAAGGGTTGTAGTGGTACAGGTTTTTTTTTAGTAAACAATTTCATAATTACAGCAAAAACTCACCATATTGATTACGTTCACCAGTACAAATTTCTTACGTTACTTATAGAGTGAATCCTTGACTATTACCTCCAAACATCGAAGCCCACTCCGAAGAATGGAGATGAGGTTCCTTAGTTCCTTCTTACACAGAAGGGAAAACAAGTAGGGACAGGATCAGATACGCCATATTAAGGGGAACATTGGGGTAAAACAAGCTGTAAATAAAGTAAAGAAAAACAGGAAAGGCAGGTTTGACCAAGCGAAAAGAATGTAGGTTGAAAGAATAGCCAGACTAGGCTAAGAGGGAAGAATTGAAGAAGAATGCTCAGAAACGGATTGGGAGGCTAAGTCAGGAAGAATTTCATGAGTAGAGGCTTCTTTGGAACTGACTGTTGAATATGCAGTTGCTTCGGAGCTCGCAAAATTTCTTTAAAGAGAGGTAAATCTGATAATGTTGAGCATGATTTCTCTGCACAACCGTTGGCTTCGAAAAGGTAGAGCATCTAGCATGATCCTTCATGGATTCTGGTGGTTTAGGTTTTTTATTTATTTATTACTTCAGCAGATTTACTTGATGTAATATAATTACAGTTGTAAATATGAATAAATTATTCTATTCTAAAAAAAAAATTATTACTTTTCTTTTGATCTAGTCTGGCATACGGGTCTGCTGTACACAACTCCGTAAATTCTTACCCTCTACTTAATTCCTTATTATCAGTTCTTACCTCAGTAATAGAACCTTTAAAGTACACTATAATTTTTCCTACTCTTCCCTCTTTACCCAGTCTGCCGGTGTTCCTCAAGCTGTATGCATCCTGTGTCCCATCCTATCCACGATACATACAGCTGACATCCCAACCCATCCAAGTACTGTCCTCACTACTGGCACACGTGTGTTATCAGTAAATAAGGATCCATTCGTTGCATCCCAATCTCTTCACTCCCATATCTCAAACCTTCAAGAATGGAGCCAAAATTGGAGAATTTGATTAAATCCTAACAAATCCCATCGAATTACCTTCACCCTTCGTCGTAATTCTACGAATTCCTGCCCTGCTGTATCCTTTAATAATATTCCACTGATCCCTGTCGAACAGATACGCTACCTAGGACTCCATATGGACAAACGTCTCATTTGGAATCTTCATATAAGACTGAAAAAACAAGAAACTGCTCGACGTTTTCGCCTACTTCAACATTTACTGTTGATTAGATCTCAATTAATTACAAAATTTAACTGATTTACATGTAATTAAACTAATTAACATGACTGTTATCAGACCTATTTGGACATATGGAGTTGAGCTTTGGGGCTCTACTAAACCGTCCAATTTATCTCGTATCAAATCCTTACAATCCAAAATCCTTCGTAAAATCCTCAATGCTCCTTATTATGTCACAAACAAACTCATCCATCATGATCTTAATATCCCATATGTTGCTGATTTAGACCAACTTATCTACCAACGATACCTATCCTTCCGTGACAAGCTCCATACATACTTGAATCTGCTAGTCTCTCAACTTGCTTCCCACACTATTCCTGATAACCCTCCGAGGCGTCTGAAAAGAAGATGGCCTCGAGACCTTCTAATATAGAACTTTATTGGAGTGCTACCAATATGCGGTTTCTCCACAAGTTTTTTTTTTATTACTTTTTATCGAATAGTATTATTATATTTAGCTAAAGGCGATATTCCACGGTTTGTATATACAACTTTCCCAACATATCTGGAACTACATCTACAATATAATTCAATATAAAAGGATTAACTGGCTATAAGCAAGGTGGTAATCAGAAGAAACAATATCGTTACAGTAAACCCGATAAGGTTTTTTTTCTTTTCTATTTTGTATTGGTTATAAGTAGATGAGATTTGAATGTAAAGTGCTGAAGCTAAGTGTAGAAGTTACGTGTCAACACCATTGCATTACTGTCCGAATATTGTTTTTTTTGCAGTGTACCCGTTGCATGTACCCTGTTGTACTGTCGTGAGGGAACCAAGGAGAACAAATGGCATTGCGTGTTGTTGATTTTAAATCATACTCTACTCCCTTTCCTTCCGTCTCGTAATCTTACCCTCGTTAATATCCGTTTTATTTATTTATCTTGTACATCTGTTAAATAGGTGTATAAAATGGTGTATGCTACAAATGTTCATTTTATCTACAAATGGTCTATTTATCCTGATAAATACCAATTTCAAATAAATAAATAAGCCCAGGAGTTAGAAAAAAATGATGATAAGAAAGTGATGAAAAAACATACAAAAATCCATCAAGATAAACGAAAATATAGTTTTGTTTCGAGAATTAATTTTTGTCGATAATTTAAATGTATTAGTAATTTTGGAGAAAAACCTTGAAGGACAATTAGCTTACGGTGAACTGTGTTTCTTTATTCAATATTATGGCCTACGAGAAACCTAATGTTTTGAGTGGGGCGATTAGTTTTTTTCTTTTGAGATAACGAAACTTCATTATAAAAAAAAATAAACCAAAACTGTTTGAATAAATTAAATAATAGTTTAAAAAAGTGACGACATTACTTTATTGTTCACTGTAATATACCGTAATAATATTATGTATGGCATGTATTCGTACATAGTTGAATCAAAGTGTATGTACCTTCTGTGTATTGGGATTAAGATATGGCAGAGTGCCAGATGGCAAAATCCCAGGTTACTGGGCGACGCGAGCAACATACCACCATATCTAGGAACAAAAAAAAGTTGAATCAGATTAAAGGTAGGAACTTGGTTTGATTCGCAATCATATCGTAATAACAAATATACAAACATATTTCAACAGGATAAAATGGGTACTGACTTAGGATAGAACACATTTAAGAAAAATAAAACATTTGGTTAATTGACTAGTATTTACTTTATCTATTTTATAACTTTGTTTACTATTTGGCTAAACAATTAGGAACTTTTAATACTACCGAAGTAAAATTGTTGAATTCCGGAATGCCTATTTTCTCTGGTTTGGAATGGCAGGAAAAATACTGGCAGATCAAGCAAAACCGTTGAAGAAAAGTTCCTTTTATATGCAGAATTATTTAATATAAATATTGAATGTTGTTCAAGATTTAGTGATCTAGCACGAAGAATTGTGGGGTTTTCTAATTAACAAGAAACCTGATTTAATGAGGACCTGCCAGCAGTCATATGACTATCTCAAATATTATGCGTGCCATAGTACTTGGCACAAGACACTGCTCTGTCCGAGACCTGCCTATTTGCAAACCGCTAATCCTGATGATCCTATTCAGCATTATGAAACAAATTATTGAAAATTAGTTTCTACTTTTTAATATTGCTTTCCATTAAAGCGAGCTTTTAAACTTTTTTATACTTTCTACTTTTTAATTCGGTTGTCTAAAAAAGATTTTTATTTTTTTAACTAATACTTTTGTGGTGCAAAATATGCGAAACTCCTCAGTTGATCCTATCAGTAGTCAGGTACTTATCCCAAACATTAAATATGCCTAAGTACAGACCTGGGATGTGAAAAATCGGTGATCCTGAAGATCTGGATAATGAAAAAAGGTCATTAAATTGTTTTACTGTCATCGTTCCTTGAAAAGTGTTCAAAGTTTCAATTGAAATGGTTGAAAATCGAGTTCGAACATCCGTTACACACATTCCGTGATAATACAAAGCTTGTTCATAAAAAGACAATGTAATAATGGCGTACTCGGGGTAACGTTCGACCACAAATCGAAGGCATTTTTGAATTGTTAATGTGTACCAAGAAGTCGGAGGCTATTCTGTTACGTACGTCAAAATCGATAATCGCCTCACCCACGCTATTTAAAAAAAAAAATGTTTTGGGAATAATCCGAAAAATCATTTTGAACCAAGAGTAAGTGATTTAGTGACTACTGCTACCGTGGGAAGAGGACTCCTGAGCCAGCCAATGGGAGCACGCAACTAATTGCATATGCAGTAGTTGCCTAAGCCACTCATCCCAAACCCCCACCTCCTCTGAATTCATTTGTTCAAGGGCCTTCCGAAATTGTTTATGTTCCTTCGAGTGTTTTTCAAACTTATGATAACAATTCGTAATTTGAATAATATCCTTTATTTTTTTTAGGTGCGCAATTTCATCAGCGTGATTTTCATAAAAACATATTTTTGAAACGTTAAAGCGGATCAATTAGGTAGAAACGTAATTTCAGATAATAAACTGATTTAATAATTAAAAATATCATACAAATTTATAGGGTGAAGGAGTAGTCGTGTTGAAGGTCCCGAATTAAAATTCCGCTATGAAAGATAATTTTTATTTGAATTTATTTATTGAAATTAACAACTGTATTATAGCAATAATACAAGTATATATAATGGCATTAATGGTACTTAAAGGCATGAAAAAACCAAGTAGAGGAACTACCAGGAGGTTGTACTCAAATAATAAATTCAACTTAGAAGGCCACGTGGCCATCTTATTTTCAGATGTCTCGGAGGATTATCAGTTATTGAAGAGGAAGCTTAGTGAAACTAGTGGGTTTCAATGGGAATAGTTGGGTTAGGCGAATAGAATAGTCCGGTTAGTGGAAATCAGCAACAAATGGGGCGACTTTAATCGTAACAAAGTTAGGAGCATTAAGATTTTCGAAGGTCTTCGGATTGTCGGAATCGTCTGAAGGATATGAAAGGAATTCGATGAATTTGTGGAGCCCAATGATCTACTCACAATTTATTTAATTTTAACACCTTGGGGTCTGGAGACCATTGGGGAAAAATCCTGACGGTTGAGCGTGAATTAGGACAACTTCCCATCACAACTACTGGAAACAGTACAGTCTCTACCGTGTACTGTACCCAAGACCCTTCTTGGGCTGTAGTGGTACAGGGTTTTTCATAACAATTTATACGACTGTATTAAATAAATTTTTTCTATTATTTAATTATACATAGCACCATTACTTATTGCCCACAAGAGGCAGATTGTAATGCTTCAATAAAGTGTTTTCTTCTCTGTCACATTATTTAATTATAGAAAAATCAAAAACTAATTGCACGCATCATATTAGGCGAACAAGACAAATCCGCTCCAAAAGATAATATCTTTGAAATCATTAAATTTTGACTTTTTCACATTTTTTGCAAACTTTAATCAGGCAATTGAGTCCAACACATCACTTAGCTACATTATTTCTCATTATAGTTTTAGTATAGTTTTCTCAGACTAATCTAGCGAAAAATGTGAGCTGTGAAAAAAGTCAGGTTTTGAAATTTGAAGTTTGTATTAAAGAGTGTAATTAATCTAATATTCATTATATTTACATTATATAATGCATAATTTTTATATTTGGTATGAAGAATACTTGTGTTATACAAATTGATGTAGCCGTTCTAACAGGCTGGTGATTTAACTCAACTGTTATATTCTTTTAACATAATGTTCATCGAACCTCAAATGGATTTTGCTGATTAATTTATCCGAACGTCAGATATCCTCCGGGTCTTATAAAATTATCTCCACCGTGAAGCAGCCGACACGTATTAATTTCGATCGGAACCTTTCCGTGCTGTTGCCAATGACCGTGAGGAAGACAAGGTCGTGTTAGGCCTACAAGAAGAATTGACTGAGGAGGAAGCCTCATTAAGAATAGGTTAGTTCGCGTGATCTAAGATTGATCGCGCACCAGCGCCGCTATCATTTGACTGTTACCGCTCCGGGTTCAAGACCCCGAGCGCTAATTGCTCAAACTCACAAGACTCGTTATGACGTTTTATATGGCTCGTTAAGATTCCATTAGCAGTTGCTGCTTAATTAAACCCGGCTGATATAAATTTGGTTATCGCGGGGGAAGGTGCGAAAGGATGCTGGGAGGTACAACTCACATCTCAGCTCTTGTTAATTGTCCTCTCCGGCGGGGAGGAGTCGGGATATACCTCGCCATCCCTCAGCCCTAGATCTCTTGCAGGAACAAGGGGAAAGCCCATTATGTTAATTCCAATTTTAAGCGCCACCCCTCCTTAATTAACTAATTTATTTTATGGATAATGCTATTTAATGTTTGAACTTCTAGAACGATGGCTTCATATTACACTAACCTGCCTCTCCATGGAACTTTTGGTGTCCCTTGCTCGCAATAAACGCACCAAATTTTAAATACAATACAAAAGGTCTGTATAACGTTTTTGTTTAATATATTAACTGAAATATGCAACTGTATTTGGTAATGCAATAAGTATAGAGAATGGATGATACGTAATTGTATGCGATAAAGACAAGAAGAGGAACTATTCACTGGTAGTACTCAGATAACTAATTCAACTTAAAAGGCTATGAGGCCATATTATTTTCCGACGCCTTGTAGGATAATCGAGAATTGAAAAGGTCGCTAAAATTATATCTGGTTCGGTCGAAATCAACAAAAAATGGGAAATAGAAGTCATTACAGATCACTTTATCGAAACAAGTAAGTAAGGATCAGTAAAGGAACGGTTTGGATACGAAAGGAATTCGATTAGTGGGACCCCAAAGTTCTATTCCGTAAATACAAATGGGTTTTAAAATAGACATGTATATGAGTCATTAGTAAATAATATGGGCGTTTGTCTAGTAGGTACTGAATTAGCCATATAGGGCGATTGCATATAAGTTTTAGAGAAAATTTGAAACCACGAATATTGGATTATTATTTTGCTTTTCAACCTGAATTGTTCCATGATGCCTTGCTCAGGAAAATTCCTCAATATATAGTTTCTTCATGTAAATAAACTTAAAAAGTAATATGCTTTTCTCTTTGCTTTAAAAAATTATGTTATAATAATCATTTAAATAATAAAAGGCTAAACTAACCCGAAAATTCGATAAGGAAATTATCAATTGTGGTCTTAAAATCAATCAAACCAAAATCCGTAAAACAACCCAAACCATTCTACAACTATACCCTCCGTATCCCAATCAGATTTTGGGATTCACCTGTTATTGAGCTCATATCACCCGGCACAACGCTATGTATCATACCGTTGATATTAACGAGATAAAAAGCTCCATCTTTTAAATATTTCTGAATACTACAATGGATCCGTCCTTATTTTAATCGGATATTCCACCCTAAACCTTTTTTTCGAAGATCTTAAGGCGTTGTTCTTCTTTCTTACTTAGAGTTATTAGTAATATTAGTTTTAATTCAATATAAAAAAATAATATATTGTAATACATATTAACCTTAAATAATAAAGAATCCAGCCATTTAGCAACCTCCGAGTGCTTATCCAAGTTTGTAGATATACTACGTGATCTTCAACAACTATATTAAGGTCCATATGTTTCCTTAGTAAGCTGTCTTCGAAGATTTTTATAGTAACCTGATTTAAAATTAATTTCGAGTACATCAGACGTGCATTCCGAATAGACTTCCTGTTTCCTGCAAGAAGAGACAGGGCTGATTGAGCCGGCTCCTGGACAGATAGATATCGACCAGAGGGCACGGTATTAGTCTAAAAGCCGGCAGTGCTGCCAACAGCACTCAGCCTACTAATGGCACAGATATAAAAATGACTAATGGCCAGCCTGTAAGGAAGCGTGTAATGGAGGACGCCACGCCCACCTTTCAACACGTGGCAACGCCCCTCTCCACGTCTTCTTGACCTCGCGTCTTCTGTAATTATCCTGTCTCTTCCTTCCCTCTTCTTCATCCGTCTTATAGCCTTTCTTTGGGGCGAGTCCTTGCCTGTTCCGGATGACTTTATTGTCTCGAGTTATCTGGCGTATTTCTTTTTCCTCGGCACCTCTGTGCAGGTCTAGTGAGTGAAAAGAAAAAAAAACTGCTGATAAGAAAGGTAATTTTCATCGTTCACGTGGCTGGGTGTTAGGTTTGAGATCTTGAGGAATACATTAAATTTATTCTGTAAATATATCGGGATGTAGTGTTCGGACATACCTTCTGTACAAGATGGTCGGTTTTTCTTATGTTCGGTAATCTGATCACAAATATTTCTGATTCATTTGGCAAGTAATATTTATTACTTTGACAGACGCTTTTTTTTACACATCTTAGCGAACTTCATGTCGATATTTCATTGTATTTTTTCCATTTTCAGTTAATCCTTGAGCGATCACTATGTACTTTTTATTTTTTTTAGTGTAAAAACGAAACTTTTTCCAAAATATTACAATATAATTACGTAATAAGAGAGTTTAAATTATTCTAACATTTCTAATGACATTTAAAGTAATCTAGAAATTTCAATATTAATTTGCCTATGTATTACAAATATGAATTAAATATTTATTTTACGTTGAATCATTTCTTAATGAATTAAAAAAATACTGAAAAAAGTAATAGGATAAGGAATAATATTAAGGAATTATTAATAAATTAATTACATCTGATTTATTGAGAACTATAGAGATATCTATAGAAGTTCATTTTATAACAATTATTTAAAACCTAAAATTCATTCAAGTTGTAAGTAAGCAATTTTAATAATATAAGTCTAAGAAAAGTAAATATTTATTAAAATAAAAATAAAAATTATATTTTAAAAAAATATTTGTTGCAAGTCTTGTTCTTTAGTAGATACATCATATTAAAATAATATTCTTGTATGCAATGTTAAAAAGGGTGATTCCATGATTGTCTCGCACTGTTCTGTTTCTCTCTTTCCTTTTTAAATAGGTACTAAAATATGGTCCATACATTCTGCTGGGATGGTTCCGTCTTACCCTATTCGAGCAACCAATGTCTGCCTACATTTAGTCACAACATTGTCAGCGGCAGTTTTTAACAGTTTTGCTGAAAAGAATTTATCATTTAATTGGTTGGCTGAGTATTCAATAGCATAGGTGGAAGAATTCGCGTCAAGAGTGATCTAAAGGATTTGGGTTTGGGTAGTAGTTTGTGGTCTGAAGTGTGTAATCCGAGATTGGAGGTATCGGCATCGAGCCTTATTTTTATTATTATATCTGAACTAATTTTCAAACGTTATCACTAAATCAAACATAAATATCAGAATGGATTTGTCCAAGTTACAATTACTCATATCCTGCAGTAAATAATTTAATCCAGAGATCCGTAGAGCCGCTTCGTTGGATTAAGGCATCGAAAACGGGAGTAAAGTTACCATAATGAATTCCTCCCTGGAGCAACAGGCGCCCTCTACATCCCAGAAGTAATCAGAGAAGCTTACACCCTCCGGAATGAGCTCTTCCTTTTCTTATATTTCAGAATCCTTTAATCCTCTTTACAGCCGAGCAGCGCTTCCTTACTTACGACTTTAATATGTCATAAAGGGCTAAGTGCTCCTTATGAAATTTTATCAGAGATTGAAATGAGAAACGTTAACTTTTGAGGAGCTCGTGGAAAGATGATAAAATTCAGCCTTTGTACTGAAGTATGTGCAAACATTTAATAATATACATATATAGGACAATGGTCTATAAATAAATTTGAATAAACGCAGCTTAAAATGATTAAACTGATAAAGAAAATTGAATTGTGGGTATCTTCACGCTGACTTTTCAGTTTTATTTCTTGTCATTAATGTTAAATTGTAATTTTCATCATTACATGTAAAGTAGTATTTCAGATCTTGTTCTACATCATCGATCCATCGTAGACATGGACTTTCTCATATCCTCTTCCTTCTGGACTTTATGGGGAGTCTGCTCAACTCCACAACCCAAACCTGCTTAACTCCATCCTTTACACAACCCAAGCCTGCTTACTTCCATTCTTCCCTTTTTTATTATACTAACAATGGTGGGTTACTGATAGATGTTCTTGAGTTCTATATTTTTCGCTTTCCGCGATATTCCATTCTCATGTATTGGGGACAATATATTTCGTTTCAACCTGATGATCTCGCATTCTGCTTGGTACGTGAGGACCAATGTCTCACTCCCACAGGACAACGTTGGTCTGATGACTATTGCCTATATTTTTTTATTTTAAATATTTTTATTTTTAAAGAGAACAGATAGGCCCTCGGCCTTCGGCCGAAAAAAAATTGACCAATAATTATAAAAAATTATAAATAGTAATATGACGTAAGTCAATAAGATCCTAAACTTAAATTAATGTTCAAAGAACATTCGTTCTAGTTTATTCATCGCAAAAATTGCGAGAACACGAAGACATGGGATCGGAAAAGAGAAAAGATTTGTCCTCTGCTGGCAGGCGGCCTTGGTGGCTCAAATGGTAGGGCGCTGTCACGGAAAGACAGAGGATCCGGGTTCGAATCCCGGCTGAGGGCCTATCTTTTCTCTTTAAAAATAAAAAACTTATTAAAAATATATTGTTATTGCGAATATATTTTAAAGATTTAATAAACACTTTCTCGCTATATTATTTGGCAGAGTAAATAGGCAGATGGCGCACCTGACAGAAGCGGAGGACTTCCTCGGGAGATAAGAGCTCGCGTGTTAGCCTTATCTATAGCGGCGGCTTTATCTCACTGCTCAGCCTATCCTCCTTCGGCTAGGGGTGTTTTTTTAATTTATACCTCTGTGGAAGGGGAGGCGCTTCCAGAACAAAGGGGAAGGAGGGAGATAGCTGCGGGGCCAGTGTCAACGGATATGGAAGGAAAAAACTGCTACGAATTATTGCATTTGGAAATTACAATGATAAAGAGCTAAGATTTTTTCCATTGTTTTCAGAAATAAATTTTATTTATCTCAGTACTCCTTATCGAATAATAGAAATTTATTTAAAATGTAAGACCTGAGTTAAATTCTGTTTTTTAAGTAACTAGATATAAAACATTGCCTTGTTAAACGCAAAGAAAATCCATATTGAATAAAATTTCTTATTTCTCCATGAAAAAGAAAACATACCACTCAACCTATGAAGGGTTTCGGGTTCTGTCAATGATATACATTGTACAGTTTAAACTTCTGGGCTGGTTGAGCTGTCTGCTTTGACCAGAAGGTAGACAAGACTGTCGACACTTTCGAATGTGTAGGCACCAAACGTGATGGTGGGATTCGATTGTCTTGAAGGGTTACCCACCATAAAATTAGTCTTTACTTGGTTTACCTGAAGACCTATACGCAGTCCAGCCTTCTCCAAAGCAAAAAAAGCCTGTTGTAGATCCCTCGGTGTTCTTCCCACTATGTCTATTTCATCTGCCTAGGCCAGTATTTGAATGGACTTAGTCAGAATCGTACCAGTGAGTTGTAATCCTGAGTTTCTTATGACCTTTTCTAGTGCAAAATTAAATAACAGGCGCGAGAGTCCATCCCCTTGACTCAGACACTTAGTTAGTCTTGAATTCTTCAAGCAAATCATTCTGGTTCTTGACCGGGCTTCTCGACTCGGACCATCTTTCCAGGATCCCTTCTTTATCTGTGATCGATTGTTCGTCCTTACCTCTACAAGTATTGGGTCTTGGTTTTATTCCCTTTGTTGCTGGGCATTGATTGCCTTGTAGAAAGCTCTAGTATTAGCTTGTCTACTCAGGACCTAAATATATCTTATTCTTTCTTCTTCTTTCTCCCTCTTTTTTCTCATATGCAGGTGGTTCTCCTCTAATCCTAACACTCTGTAATCAGAAACAGCCTGACGAGTCCTATGCACATCAATCATCTTCCTGTAGGCCCTGTTCTTTCTGTCTGTAGCCTCCAGACATTCTTGATCAAACCATTCAGACCTCTGAGGTGGCCCCTCTAAGCCCAGTACTTCTTCAGCAATTTGTTTAGTAGCGTCCCTACACTGGCCATTTAAACCGTACTGCAGCATTTAAACAGGTATGTCACAAACTAATCAATATTTACTAAGGTAATATTAAAAACTTGAAATACGATGCAATAAGCAAAAAGGAAATGTCTGTTTATAAAATATCTTCCACATTTAAAATTTAAATTTATGCTCTAAAAGATCGTACTACACCGTCCTATTACGGTAGAATTTCCAATTCAAATTCAACTTTATTAGGTACAAATATTCCTAGCTTTAATACTGTATACTGGATCTTTACTTTCTAAGATGTGGTATATATTTTCAAACATTCTTATACTTTGGGAAGCGGTTTTAAGGATGCTGCTTTGCTATCCTGATGTTACCTCAAATGCACCTGTGACAGTATATTATTTAATCAGATTACAGGCACATAATCTCTAAAAAGTGGTTATCCTTAAAGAGCGTGATCCAAGACAAATCATCACCCTGCCTAACCGTTGCCTTAGAATAGTAAACCCTAGACTCTGTAGTGGTACAGGATTTTTTATTCTTATCAGTTTGATTTTTTTTTTAAATGTGTCATAATAATTATATAATGATATAAATGTATTGCTTAATATCGATAAATAGAGGAAATTTAAAGATTTATAGTTACCGTTACTTTTTTGTCACAGACTTTTATTATACATATCGAGAGCGGGTTGGCTCAGAGTTAGAGCACCGAGTTGCCGTGCTGAAGGCAGCGGGTACTAATCTGGCTGTAGCAGATAATTTATTTAATGTTTTGGGGATCTGGAAACCTAACCCCTTAGGTTACCCCTCGCTCACCCACCCTCTATAAAGTAGATTTCTAAAAAAAGGAGAAAAAATCTTGCACAATCGTTAGCCTAGAATTAGTACTGCTTCTTTCACGTACTTTAACCTAGACACTTTTGAGTGTAAATGGTAAGGGTTTTTATTTATATTTCAATTATTATAATGGAGCATCGTATTAATCAATGATTCTTAATATGAATAAATGCAAATAATTCAAACGAAATATAAAAATTAAGTAAACGTTTATATTTTTATAAAAGACGCAAATGTATATACTACTACTAGCTTTTGCCCGCGACTTCACTCGCGAGGAATTTGGTCTGCCACATAATGTTTTGTGACAGAACATTTTAAATAAATAATTTTTTTAAAAGTTATTCGTACCTCCAAAATTTCAGATGTCTTCAAAACCGACGGGTTCCATACAATCCATGAACCTCTATTGTATTAAGGGGAAAACCCTTGGGGTGGAATTATCTAAATTTCTTTCATAAATTATACGAAGAATCTATCTACTAATATCAAGATGCCAAGTTCCATTAATTATGTACCATAATGGATTCTCCACAGTACCTAAAAACTGTGCACTTGCCCCCGTGCACTCCCCCCCCCCCCGCGCTTGCTATAGCCTATGTCTTATTCTGATGTATAACCTATATAACTGTAAAGTTTCATCCATATGCGTTCAGTAGTTTTTGCGTGAAAGAGAGACAAACATACAAACTTTCGCATTTATAATATTAGTAAGATTCATTATTGATAATAAATTTGTAATTCTCGAAAATCATAAAATGCTTGACACGTTCTCTCGTCGAGATACCTCAAGTACTTCTTCAATTAGGGGTTGTTTCAGGAGGATAAAAGATCGCTGCAGAGAATGAAGGGGATGCGTGGTAATTATTAAAGAGGATTAATCTCTTTATAAACAAGTTACAGTGGCGCCTCTAGCGGGGGGTAAAGTGAAGGCACTAGTACCGCCAATCGCCGCTAGGTGGCGGGGGCGGTCCGTCCTGATTTATTGCCGGCCATGTTGGCAATATTTATCACTTCCTAGGGCAGCTTTCTCTCCATTCACATGTTTATTTCCGAGTATCCGGTTTTCCTCTTGCGTGACTATCAGGGGGGGGATATGCCAGAGATTATTCTAAACATAGCCCAACACATCCGTTATGAAATCTCCCCCCCAAAAGAATATATTTTTCTTCATAATATCAGATATTTTTAAATTATTTTTAAAATACCTGACTATAAACAGTAAAAAAAAAAATGCATGGGTGTTTTAAAAAAAAAACATTTATTCTCGAGTATATATTCCCGTCAAAAACGTACGCACACGAATTTACTATGCTAGAAGAAAATATTACGTAAGCCAACAAAAAGAAGGGAGTGGAATGGCTGAGTGGTAGAGTTGCTGAGTTGCCGTGCCAAAGGTCCCGGGTTCAAATCCGGCTGTGACAGATTTTATTTAACTTGTGAACTACCTCAACCAGTCTTTATATTACCTAATGTTGGTACCCAAAAAAGGGGAAAACCAGGCGGTTGAGCGTGATCTAGAACAGATCCCCTCTGCTCACAATCGTCTAAGAAACAGCAAAGTCTCTACCACATTTACCCAAGAAGAACCTTCACGGTTGCAGTAATTAAATTAATTTTTCTGCAGTATGTGGCAAGTTTTTCTACATGCTAATTTAATAAATATTTAATTAAGTGCATTTTATTTTAATTGGAGGAGAGACGTACTAAAGTCAAGACTCTTCATCAGCCTATAGGTTTTTTTAACTGTATTGAATACAATATAACTCACTGATGTATTCAAATAGAATATAACAATATATTATAATTACATAAATAATTATTAAGATAGTTTTCTGGAGTTTATAATACTTATTTATATTTATTATTAAAGCTAACAAGCAAAGTTTTCAGTGTGTTCTGATAACAACATATTGAAAAGTGTTCACAAATATTTAAAAAAAATATTTCATATTTAGCATATATTGAAGATTACCTGTTTTCCATTTTTCTTTCATAAAAAAACAAGCGCTGAACAGTATTGACATATAATAAACCTATCATAAAATAAGTTTACAAATCTACAACAAAATTAGAAAACATTTACCGACCATTTTCTTCAATTTATACACTAGACGCAAAAAATTCTACCCAGTTGACTTTTTCATGATTTCATCTAAAAATATTTTTTTGGATTGGTATTTAAATTAAAAAAAATGTATTTTCTTTATTTGTTTTCATAAGGAATCATGACATTTATAATATACCTTCTTTCAAGTGTTCCCTCTCAGGGCATTTAGATCGTTGTTCTTGTTTCCACGCTGTTTTGCGCAATGAGACGCTTGAATTATTGCAATTACCATAAGCAGCTTAAGCGCCAATTAAAGGCTTGTTGTATTAATTGAAATTCTGAGCCTATACGCTTCAAGTCTCAACAATAATGTTATGGACGTAATCAGAATTGAATCCAACAATTTTAAATTTGTTTATATTTTTGAGGCAATGTGTGATTATTATTGAATTTGTATTATAATTATTTCACAATCACAAATTACGTATTACTATTTTAGTTATTCATTCCTTATTTGACTTAACAAGTAACCAGTTTGTTTTATCAATTAGCAAAATAACTAGATCCATGGTGGATCTTATATTCAATACATGGTAGAGACTACACTGTTTCTAGGATAACAGATGCACACGGAGGTAATTTGCTGGAGATGGTGATTGGCCGCCAGGCTTTTCTAGTATTTATGGGTACCCACTTCATAGAGGCCGGGTCAACCCCAGGAAGGTTAGTAGATCCCACATTGTCCATCCGTTTCTGCTAACAGATTAAATAATAATAATTTATCTACCCCAGCCGGATTTGAACCCTGAATCTGAATTTAAAAGTTCCCTCAATTGGAATCATACTTTTTATTACTGATTCTTAAAAAAATTGTTCTTCATATAAAGTTAGCAGTAATATTTGAAACACATCCTGAACAACAGGGAGAATTATATTTCTGAAAATTCTTACCTTTATGCTTCTAGACAGAAAGGCAAGGTAATTAGTGTTCAAACCAAAACATGAAATGAACAGAAAAAAATTATAATATTAATTACTGTAACATTTAATAATTCACATTAATTAATTACTATAGAAACATACCTGTTTGTGAAATAAGATAGGCCGTTATAATCGCTCACACCCACACACACACACACACACACACACACACACACACACACACACACATATATATATATATATATATATATATATATATATATATATATATATATATATATATATATACTAGCTGACCCGGCCACACGATGCTGTGGCTGTTATAATACTTTAAAAAAAAACAGGTTAAAATTTGAATTTTAAATATATAATGAATGAATGGACAAAACGATTTAAAAAGATTTTTGATGTTATATTTTATTCATCTTATATCTAAGTATAGTAAGTAATAAATAAATAACATACAAAATTCTTAACTGATAAATTATAAACATTAGATTAATGAATGAGGTATATCATGGTTGATTCTTAATTATGGCTAATAATACTTTTTTAAATTATAACTATTTATATCAATTTATTTAAGCGCAAATCGATGCACAATATTTATTTTTTTTATCTATCCTTTGCTATTACGAATAAATTAGATGGTTTACTAACGCGTGAGCATGCAACATATAATTGTCCATAGGAGAAACATAGATGTTCTAGTTCCATACCGCAAATGGAAATATAAATATGGTTATTTGGGAATTTTCCCTAAAACGCACCGATTAGCAGATACAGGAAAAAACCCTGAAATAACTCCGAAAATTTCGAAGGTTTTCGGCCACCAAAAGTATTCCAGTCCGCTTTATCGGTGGTGAACTCTGATTTACACTATTCAGACTTGCCCTTACAACATATCAAAAATGCAGCGTCATCATGCGTCACTGCTACGACCGACGCTTAATAAATAATAATGGCCGACACGTATAACTTAGGGGTATGAAAAATAGTTTACATCCTATTCTCAGACCAACTGAATATAGACACAAAATTCCATGAGAATCGGTCAAGTCGTTTCGGAGGAGTTCTGTTACAAACACTGTGACACGACAATTTTATATATTAGACAGGGCTAAGATTCCGGTGAATTATTATATGATTGCAAGTTTAATCACGATCTGTTGAACATATAATGCTGCATTTGGATTCAAATTGTAGCAAATTGTCTTCTTTAAAAATGGTTATTTGTGTTTTTCCCCCAAAACGCACCGATTAGGAAATACAGGCCAAAAACTGAAAATTTGGCAGTTTTTTCCCCAAAAAAAGTATTCCCGTCCGTTTTTCTGTTGCGAACTTGGATTTACACTACTCATACATGCCCTTACAACATATCAAAAATGCAGCGTCATCAAGCGTCACTGCTGCGATCGACGCTTAATCGATAATAATGGCCAATACGTATAACTTAGGGGCATGAAAAATAGTTTACATCCTATTCTCCGACCTACTGAATATAGACACAAAATTTCATGAGAATCGGTCAAGTCGTTTCGGAGAAGTTCTGTTATAAACACTGTGGCACGACAATTTTATATATTAGAAGAATAGGGCTAAGATTTCGGTGAATTATTATATGATTGCAAGTTTACTCACGATTTGTTGAACCTACAGAGCTGTCTTTGGACTCAAATTTTAGAAAATTTAATCCTCTTTAAAAATGGTTATTTGTGTTTTTCCCCAAAAAAGCACCGATTAGGAGATACAGAAAAAAAACTGAAAATGGCGATGTTTTTCCGCAATAAAGAGTATTCCCGTCTGTTTTTTCGGTTGCGAACTTGGATTTACACTATTATTACATCCTATTCTCCGACCTACTGAATATAGACATAAAATTTCATAAGAATCGGTCAAGTCGTTTCGGAGGAGTTTTGTTACAAACACTGTATTTTACATATTAGATATGTCAATATTTTATCTTTGCTTTCATTCGATGTTTTAACTTCAAATATTTTCATTGAATATTAATTTAAAAGTAATTTATAAAACCATGTGCTTATAAATAATATTTTGAACCTAATACTCATAAACTGGGTATTGAGTACTGGAGAAGGTTCGGCCTAGTGTGATTCATTGGGTGCATGTGTTCAGCCAAATTGTCGGTAAACAATAATCTGTGCCCTGGCAAATATTTGAACTCGCTTAGAATCCATGCGGTCTGTTGGTGGAGGGTAGCGTTAAAATACATGAATTTATTATAAAATATTTACTTATTAAACAAATTTTTTAATGCTGATGGTTAATAATAATACTAGCCTCCTTTGACTCTGTTTTAAGTAAATAAAAAGTAGTTTAAAGTCGTATTTTACGCTTACTTATTTCGTAGAATATTGTTTTGATGCGTCTTAATTCAGTATTGTTACATTTAAAATTTCACAGGCTTAATGTCATAATAAAAATAACAGTAATTAGTACAAGTTTCATACTACACTTTGCATTCTCTATCAAGTGTGAGTAACTACTTTCTGTTTGATATCCGGACTCATTGGTAAGCACTTATATACATTATGTATACTAATTAGTACTCATTAATATATTCTTAATAATTTAATTATATCTATTTTTATTGATACTTACGAAGCTGTTTTAAATCAAAGATTTTTTTTTTTGGATTTTAAGGTTTATCATGCTATATAATTTAAGTAAATACCAATCTTATACTTAAAAATACTTTTAATTCTACATCAATTAATCAGCAAGACTTTTATTTAGTCTGTTTACAGCCGGAGATGGATGATATGGCATCTAGGACCCTCCTGGGGCCCACCCAATATCTATAAAATGTTATAAAAATAGGTTACCCAAAATAAGGGGTAGGGAAAACTGGAGGTTGAGCGTGATTTAGAACAAATCACTTCCCTGCAGAACCGTTGTCCATGAGACAGAACAGTGCCTACCATGCACTGAACTCCAGACCCGTTCACGAGTTTTAGTAGTACAGGTTGTTCTTTTCAAGGAGCGTGTGAAATTAAAGACAATCACATACTTCGATAAAATAAAACAGCTGAATTATATTCATTTTGAAATATATAACGAAGTATAAAAAATAACATAAATAACTTTATAGGAAGAAATACTTCTTGAGCACAATAGTCTCAGAAGATATACACTTACCTCTTGACTAAGCACATCTGCTAGGACGACACAAGAACTCGGCTAGGGAGGTTATTATTCGTTGAGAACTTCTTTCTCACTTTAACCTTCTTCTCCTGGAAATATTGGAGTCGCTTCCGATCCGTTTTATTGCCACTTCAATGTTCTCCTTTCTGTCTCATTTCCTTGCCTTTAACCGTTCACTTAGTTACCGCCAGGGGAAGTGCTCCCAGTCTGTTTGTTCGTGTCATCCCAAGTTCCTTTGACGCTTCTTTCTCAGAAACTGATAGCTGGCAGCCATTTCGACCTTTTAAGGGCTCAGGGCCCATGTATTGCCTTGAAAGGTGTTTTTCACAGAATCATAAAGCACATATTCCTCTTCTTACTCTTGAAGGGGAATCGCGTTAGACTTGATATATGCTTAAACCATTAAATTTATTACGGCAACATAGGATTGTTTATTAATGTACCCAATTAAACCCCTTTCCTAGTTTGATTATCTTCTTCGAGCTCAACCCTCAGTTCACATCCGCCATTCGTTTCTATCCTCGGCCATTTGTCGCAACTGGTCCCAAGTCTTCCCTTTCCTCCATCCCAATCCCTATAGTTATTCCTTCTATGGTAAGTAAGCCTGGTTTGTCCAACAGGTCTTCGTCCATCCGGTTTGCCTCCATACCATTTGGTTTTTCGAGAACATTCTCCATAACTGCCCAAACCTTCTCTAATATTTTCATTGCATATACAGTCTCTCTTCGTCATTCCGATGATTCGTGTTTTCGATGGTTACTCTTGAGAAGTGTTTCTCTAGAGCTTTTCAGGGTTCTGCTCCATTCACTAGTACGGGCAATTATATTGTTTTGAAAATCACCAATTTGGATTATCTGCTTACTTCTTTCTTTTCTAAGAAAAAGAAAAACAAATTGCGCTCCTGATATGGTCTTATTAGTTTTTTTGCATCTACTAGAAACTTCCGAACTTCGGCAATGAAAATAGAAGAATGTTTTCTTTGTAGTGTATTTAACTTTGTAAGCCGTTATGAACTGAGTGATTAAAAATCAAGTTTATTACCTTGTAATTAATTTTCAGGCTAAATTTATTTCTTTTATTACAACATTTCTATGGTCCTCCATTCTATGCGACGAAACGCCAATTAATTATATTAAATTCGATTGGCTACGTAAACTCGAAAGAGAAAATTTAAATGATTTCGTTCTTAAATTCTTTTTTTTTCTCAAACTACCAGAGGGATTAATCACTTTTTGCCGTTTAATTATTGCTTCAAGGTTACTAATTTCTTTTTTGCATTTTTTCACATTTCCCCTACGAGCACAGACCCCTGCCAAAATTTGCAATTTTTATATTTGAATTTATAGTTTTATTTTCATAATTACAGCCTATCGTTGTTTACATTCACCATTTACGTATTACATCGCACAACGCATTACATAGGTTCAGAGTCCTATCACTAAAGTATTAACTACTGTTTATGTATCTAATTTACGACAAGATATTTTTTACTTTAACTTTGTTCTTGAACTGAAAAGTTTTTAACTTTTAATTTTTCAATTTACATTAATTTAAATTTTAAATTTTATTCTAAATTAATTTAGTTTCTCCCTTTTTTCTCTTAACAAAATTTTAGTAATTCTGTAAATATGACTAAACCAGAGAAGGTTAAAGCTAAATTAAATAAACTTGTTGATCTTGGATCAACTATTTTTATCAAATGTTACGTCTATTATTGATGCTATTAAACCACTTAAAGTGGATAATATAGCAAAGGTCCAAGCCTATGCCAATCGACTTCCTTATTATGAGGAAAAGTACCGTAAGGTACAGTCCGATATACAAGAATTTAACCAGTTACTCCCCACGGAAGACCGTGTCGATGCTTTATCAGCAGAGTAATCCTTCTTGGGCTTGGTGGTTGAAGTAGAATCATTTTTAAAAAGGCTTGAGGCACAACTAGCTGCGCCTCCTCCAGCAACTACTTCTCTAACACCTTCTTCATACATGCTTCCAAAAATACCTTTACCGAGTTTCTCGGGTAAAATTGAAGATTAGCCAGATTTTATATCCCTTTATGATTCCTTGGTTCATCGTAATACCTCCTTAGATAATATACATAAATTTCAATACCTTCGGTCAGCAGTTAAGGGCGAAGCTTTGTCATCAATTTCAGGTTTTCAAGTTTCAGAGGCTAATTATTCGTTAGCTTATCAAACACTTGTTAACCGTTACCAAAATAATAGAAGAATCGCTTCTATGTACCTTAATAAAATTTTATCTTTTAAATCTTCAAACCCACCTAACTCTTTAGCTAATTTGAGACAATTACTTAATGTACATCAAACTTCTGTAAATGCTATAAGTGCACTTCAAATTCCTAATTTAGCAAATTTTCTACTTTTTTCTTTAACTTTAAAAAAATCTTGATCCTGTACTTCGAAAAAAGTTTGAAGACCAGAACACTTCTACTAATATTCCGTCTTATGAACAATTAATTAAGTTTATCACCAAACAGGTGATAACTTTAGAACTAAATGAAGGTTCAGAGAAACCTAGCACTAATTTCAGTAAACCTAAATCAACCACCCAGGCTTTAACAGCCGCTATTAATTCGTCTAAACCTCAGTCATCTTCTAATTCTTCTTCTTCAATATGTGGCTTTTGTAATGATAAATCCCATACTATATATACATGTGACCAGTTTGGTCGTAAATCTCCTTGAGAAAAATATAATTGGATTAAGGCACAGAAATTATGTGTAAATTGCCTTCGGCATCCTGCAAAATATACTTGCCATAGTAAAGTTACTTGAACAGTATGTCATCATCCTCACCATTCTTTATTACATTTTGGTTCTTTACCTACTACAAAGAAATCTAATAATAATGTTTTTGCAGGAAACACTAACAATAATCAAACTACTGTAAATCAGCCTGGATCGATTTCCGGTAATGCCGAAGCCACTCCTCCTCCTTCTTCGTGTGTTGCTGGTATCACTGCCTTAACTTCAACACAGTTTAAAACTACAACAATTTTATTGGCCACATGTTTAGTAAAATTACAGGTATCACCTCATAATTCTGTTATTGTTAGAGCTCTCCTGGATTCAGGTGCAGGAGCTTCTTTTATTTCTGAAAGATGTGCTCAATTATTACAATGTGTTCGTTCTCGAACTCCTATACCCGTTAGCGGAATAGGTCATTCTCAAACTAAAACTAAAGGTTCGTCTTTTCTTTCTACTTTTACTTTAGAAGGCAAACTTGTTTCTGAAAATCACCCCTATTTTATTATGGACTCCCTTACAAATAGTACTCCACAGGTTCAAATATCCTCAGCAGTTCGTACTGCAACTAATCAACTTCGTTAAGCGGATCCTTCTTTCGATTCGCCGTCTCCTATTGACTGCATCTTAGGTGCAGACATAGCTGCTATCGCCTTGGAAGGTGGTTCTCCAGTTGTGTTAGGGCCAAACTTTCCTACTGCCGTTCCATCTGTGTTCGGTTATATTTTAATGGGCTCCGCCCCCAGGAACCCTGATTCGGCCTTAATTGCAACCCCTCTTGGGTTTTCTTCTACTCCTCCTTCCGTTAGTAGCTTTTATGCCGATCCTTCATCGGACTTACATTTATCTCTTGAACGCTTTTGGAGTGTTGAAGAACCTCCTAAGGCTATTTCTGCACCTTCTCATGAGGATGAATTCTGTGAAACCTTTTTTAAAGAAACTACCGCTCGAACTCCATCAGGTCGTTACCAAGTTAGACTACCTTTTCTACCTTCTACTACTCACACCCTTGGTGACTCTTATAAAACTGCTTATGCGCGATTTACTGATCTAGAGCGTAAATTTGCTTCTAATACTGAATTTAAAACTCAATATTGTTCCTTTATGGACGATTATTTACAACAAGGTCATATGACTCTTGCTAACGGTCCCAAGCATTATTTTATACCACACCATGTTGTGTTTAAATCACATGGTGACACTTCTAAAATTAGAGTTGTTTTTAATGCAACTTCTAAAACTACTACTGGTCTTTCTTTGAATGATCTTCTTTATGCTGGGCCAAAATTACAACCTTTACTTTCTGATGTTATATCTTTATTCCGTCAGTTTTTATATGTTTTTGTCTGTGACATACGTCAAATGTTTCGGCAGATTGCCATACATCCTGAAGATTATCCTTTTCAATGTATACTTTGGCGAAATGACCCTTCTAAACCAATTCAAACTTATTATTTAACTACCGTCATGTATGGTACTAGGTGTGCACCCTATCTAGCTTTGCGTACAATTTCTCAACTAGTGGAAGATGAGGGAATTAATTTTCCTTTAGCTGCTTATTCATTAAAATCCAACATTTTTGTTGATGATATAACTGTAGGGGCTAATTCTTTAGACCAAGTGTTACTTTTAAGAAATGAAATTATTTCTCTTTTGGCCAAGGGAGGGAAATTTTCTTTTAAGAAAATGGCTTTCAAATCACCCTTCTTTATTAATGGATATTCCTCAAGATCACTTGCTAGAACCATCCACTTTAGTAGTTCAGCAATCTATACCTCTGTTAGGTACCTTATGGAATCCTAGCGAGGATACTCTTTCAATTCCTGTAGATATTTCCATTCCTAATAATAAAACTATAACTAAGCGTATTGCATTATCTTACATTTCTCAAATTTTTGATCCTTGTGGTTGGTTAACACCTTTTATTTTGAGAGCTAAACACTTTATGCAGCGCCTTTGGTGTGTACCTCTTGACTGGGATACCCCTCTCAGTTCAGAATTACATAACGATTTTTTAACTCTTTTTGAGGATTGTTCTACTCTCTCTAAATGTACAGTTCCGAGACCCTTTTCTACTAATTCAAATAATTTATATATTTTACACGGTTTCTGTGACGTCTCTCAAACTGGGTACGCCGCAGTTTTATATTTACAGTCAGTATCATGCAAAAATAAACCCGTTTTGCTTATGGCAAAAAGTAGGGTAGCTCCTGTAAGCGAATGTCGATCCCACGTTTAGAGCTATGTGCAGCTCATTTGTTAGCTTTTCTGGTACAACATTTTCTAGAACTTTTTAGCCCTAGTAGTATAATTTCAGCTTCACATTTGTGGACCGATTCTCAAATTGTTCTGAGCTGGTTAAAAATAGAAATTTATAAATTAAAAACTTTTGTTGCAAACCGTGTTTCTCAAATTTCTCACTGGACGTCTCATTCTACCTGGCATCATGTTCTTAGTGCCAATAATCCGGCCGATTTGGCCTCTAGGGGAGCTTCTCCCGACAAATTAGCTAGGCATGAACTATGGTGGCATGGACCTCCATGGATTTCAGATGAAACTTCTTGGCCTCAAACATCTCCTAAATTAATTTCAGATCCTACAGATTTAGAATTAACACCTGTTTTACTTACTCAACCTGTTTCAAATAATTCTGATTTATTTAAAAACTCGAAATATATTTCTACTTGGACACGCCTTATTGGTGTAACCAAAGTTATTCTTTCTTGGCGATGTTGTCTTAAGAATCGTAAACCTGTAACATTTTCTGAAGATAGCATTCGAGTTTGTTATTACATTCAATAGTGTACATTTTCTGATGAAATAAAACACCAAGTTTACGAATTAAAAGATTAAACCCCTTTATAGATTCATGTGGTGTAATTAGAGTCGGAGGTCGACTACCGCATTCTAACGTTGTAAAATCGAAACATCAAATTTTACTACCTAATTAACATCCTTTTGTTCACCTTTTAATTGATCATTACCACATTACTTATTTTCATGCAGGTTTAACTTACTCAGTACCATCTTTCTTTAAATTTTTGGATTTTATCTGCTCGCCAAATTATACGATCTCGAATTTTTAAATGTATTAAATGTTTTAGAGCTGCTCCTGTACATAAAGTTCCACTAATGGGTGAATTACCTCAACCACGGGTGAATCCTCCACCTCCTTTCTTTCACACCGGCATGGATTTTGCTGGGCCCTTTAGTGTGAAGTCTTCTCACTTGCGCAAGACACCTATTATAAAGGCATATCTTTGTATTTTTATTTGTATGGCTTCTAAAGCAGTACATTTAGAGCTTTCGCTTGATCTTTCTACTACTTCTGTCATTGACGTTTTACACCGTTTTATAAGTAGGCGTGGCTGTCCCTCACAGCTGTATTCCGACTGTGGCACTAATTTCATAGGTTCCTCTATACTTACTAGACAGATAAAATCGTTTTTCAATAATCCTGATATTTCAAACTTAGTTAAATCTGTTTGTGATGAAAAGGGTATCAACTTTAACTTTAGTCCACCCTCAGCTCCTCACCAAGGAGGACTGTGAAATCTTTATTAATCCGAATAGAAGGAATTCTAAATTCCAGACCTATAACTCCTATGTCTAGCAACCCTACTGACTTTGAGGCCCTGACTCCTGGTCATCTTTTATTTGGTCGTCCTCTTACTTCTCTACCTGAGCCTGAGGTTCATCCATCTCATTGTACTCCTGTTAACTTTAAATGGGTGCAATCTATGAACCAGTCCTTTTGGAAGAGATGGAGAGTTGAATACTTACCTTTATTGCAACCAAGGCAGAAATGAAACACTTCTTGTCCCAATTTAGTTGTTGGCGACTTAGTTATTATCGATGAAGCCAATTCACCTCCTTCTACGTGGCCTTTAGGTAGGATATCTGCTGTGCGCACTGGAGAGGATGGTGTGGTTCGGCAGGCCGAGGTCTTAACTCCGACAGGCAAGTATTTGCGACCAGTAGTGAAGCTTAATAAGCTTCCTATTTACAATTAAACTTTAATTTTTACTTTTTTTTTAATAGGATACCTTTTTTGTTTTTTGTTTTTTCACTTATTTTTTCTAGGTTTCTTGATGTGCGGAGTCTGTGCTCGGCGGGATTCGCTGCGGCACCTTTATTTTGTCTTTTCCAGGTACCTCTCCTGAACAGTTGTTCAGGGGGGGCCGGTGTGCCGTATTTCGGCAGGTTTTCTTTTAATTTAATTTTTATACTTATTTCCCCACCTCTTTTATTTTGAACTACTAGCGCCCTTAGTTTCTTGTTCTCCCTCACATTGGCGGTTGGAACTTTTTAAAAGACGTAGTCTAATTTGACCGATGTTTTAGATGGGAGCTTCAGTTACAACTATGTCTCTAGTGGTAGCCACATGCCTACATTAATACATTTTGTGTGTATGAAGATTTGTTCAGGTATTTTTTATTCCTTTCTTTATCTTTTACACCATTACCTATTCTCCTATATTATTATTAAAAGCCTGCGATTATTCATTACACACGTAAACCTGGTAGAGAAACCACTAAGTCGGCTGCCACAAAATGTACGCATTCAGTTTTTTATCATCTACCATTTAGATTATAGAAGATACATATAGTCAGGTGATCTGATCTTTTTCTTACCCTTTTTCCTTTCAGTTTATTACCTTGGAATTAATTTTCAGGCTAAATTTATTTCTTTTATTACAACATTTCTATGGTCCTCCATTCTATGCGACGAAACGCCAATTAAGTATATTAAATTCGATTGGCTACGTAAACTCGAAAGAGAAAATTTAAATGATTTCGTTCTTAAATTCTTTTTTTTTTCTTACACTGTTAATACAAAGGAATATATGTGTGAAAAATCTATGCCTAGAGAATAAAAATGTAATTGATTAACAGTGAGTCATGTCTCCTGATTTTACGGGGAAAAAATGTTGATCAGAGAAATAATTAAATAAATTTAGTGCAAAAAGTTTCTCCTATAATTTGCTCGTTATTTGACATGTTGACACGGCACTCGCGACTGACACATGTCCAAATGCATGACACTTAAAAGAACATGTACATGATTCCTAGGTACTTTTACATCCCCTTTCTAAAAAAAAATCCCTATTCATCCCCCTGTGAACAGCATTTTTCCTTTTAAATTAATTAAACATATTAAACTTGGGTTTGTACCATTTGTTTTAGCATTTATTATTACTTTTTATCTTTAATGAAAATAATAGAGAGTTTTACGATTTCGACGTTCAGAAAAAAAGGTTGCGCTCAGGTTAATGAAGGAGGTATTGATTTATCTGAGGAATTCATATTTAAATATACCTATCTGCGCTTAAAATACAATAAAGTACAGTAAGCCAGGAGCGTCTGCTGACCCCACACGGTCAATCTGTTAACAGATTAAATAACTTATCTATCACAAACGGAATTGAATCCAGAACCTTCAGCATACCAACTCAGTGCTCTACTCTACCCCATATTATTTAAGTCGATTATATATATGATTAATTTAATTAATGAAATGAGGGTTCTTTACAAAGCAAAGTATTTGCTTACAAAGTTAGTATTTTCATTTTAAAACGAAGAATGAATAATAAATCCTGCTAATAATGTCATGTTTGATGGTTTATTCATTTAACTTTATCTTATGCTATTATGGCTAATATTTGACGATGCTATAGTTCGAGGCTTAGATTTAGTCTAATAATAAATTAGTATAATAAAACTAATGATCGCCCCTGAAACGTCTGCAAATTAAACATAAAATGATATTCATCTTGGAGATAAGTACAGTTGTAAATATCAATAAATTTCCTTAAAAAAAAAATCTTGGAGAACGCAGTACATATTTGACCTTTATAAATCATCTGTGCACATTTTTTGTAAAACTTTTATCAATTTGAAGAAATGGATAACTTTGAATAGTATAAGTCGGTTTCATAATATGAATTGAATATTTAAAACACACCTTGCTGATTAAATGGCTGAATCACCAGTATATCGATACGGGCGGAAACCGCAGGTGTTGTACTTCTGTCGCATGGTGTATGGGCCAGAGGTTTTAATATTTTACAACCAGCAAAAGTTTCATTTTTTATTTATAGTTACAATCTTCAACATTAATTTTTTTTTGCTTGACGGAATTGAAAAACTATTGAATTTGTTTCGCAAGTCTTTATTAATTATTTAATTTATTTATACCATTACGATCCATGAAGTCTCAAGTGTTCAGTTCATGGTATAGTTGGTTTCATGTTTGTTGGTTGTACAGGGAGATGATTTGTCCGAGATCACGCTCAACTGCCAGGTTTTTCCCACAATTTAGGGTACGCATTTTATAGAGGATGCATTAGTCCTAGGAGGCTCCATAGAGCCCACTGGGCCCATCCAACATTTATGTAATTTTAAAAGATTAATTAATTAATTTCTGTCATTGCCGGAATTAAATCCCGAACTCCCAGAATACAAACTCAGCACTCTTTACATTAAACTATCCCACTTCACAGATATGCAATACGTCTTGAAGAACTATTTCATTTTATTGGTTTCAATTCTTATATTTTTCTTTAAATGTTCCAAAGCTAAAAGCTAAAACAACAGTCTTAATTTAAACAGTGCTCTAAAAAATATTTCGCTATCTTCGGCATAAAATATAATGTTTTGTAAATCAACTGATGGTCAAACTACAAAGTACATTAATCTAGAAATATATAAATCGACAAGGAAATTAGATTTTGAAGAGGGTAATAAAAGTGAAAGGTACATAGAAATTTATCTCATAGTTTCAATTATCAACACATCTAAAATCCACGTTTTCTTTTTGTATTCGCTTCGATATGCACTGTTCCTATGACAACAGTTGTGATGGGAGATGATTTTTCCGAGAACACACTCAACTGTCAGGTTTATCCCAAAATCAAAAGTATCCACTTTAGTTGAAGTCACTGATTTTTTTTATTATCCTTCGGAATAATTATCATATGAAACATGTTTCGAAACGGATGAATACCGATTTAATTCAGGATTTTCGTACACGTTTGTTCAGTTACGATAAAAAAACTGTTTGGCCTTAGCAATCGTAGAAATCTAATTAAATTAGTGATGCTAATTGCTCGAAATGTGTGACAACTGTAGACAGTGAGGAATAAGCAATGCAGGTAGTTCGAGTGTGACGCACCATATGTGTTTGCCTGCTACAGGTGCCCGGTACAGGCTGTCGCTATTGTGGCAACCTCTCTGACTCATTTATTTATATTATCCTTAAACAATTTTAGCGCATTTATAAATATATATATATGGCAGAAATGGCAGGCATAAATAATGAAATTGTAAAAATCATAAAAGAAATATATAAAAATAATAAGTGCCAAGTAAAAATTGGGAGTTCCCTATCAGAGGATTTCCCCAATAGCAAGGGCCTTCTTCAAGGGTGCTGCATGTCCCCTACCTTGTTTAAGATTTTCATCGATGGTTGCTTGGAAAGGTGGAACAAAAAATGTAATCCGATGGGTATACCTATAAACGGCTTTCACTTATACCATCTACTATTTGCTGATGACCAAGTGATTATTGCCCAGGACGAAGAAGATGCGAGTTACATGTTTAGAAAAGTGGTAGACCAATACAACCAGTGGGGATTAAATGTCAACTATACTAAAACTAAGTATATGTACACAGATAGGAGCGAAGCAGACGACCCAACTATTGGGAGCTTGGACAGAGTGGAGCAGTTTTGCTATTTGGGGTCCATACTGGAAAGCGGAGGGACCACAAATGTGGAAGTAGAAAAAAAGAATAACGAATGGTAGGAAAGCAGTTGGCATGTTAAACTCTCTCCTATGGAGTAATAATATACTGGGAAGGACGAAGAAACTGATATATAGTGCTGTGGTCCAAAGTATAATGATGTACGGCTCTGAAACCTGGGCCCTCAATAGAGTTCAGGAAAGAAGGTTGTTATCAGTAGAGATGGACTTCTGGAGAAGATCTGCCCGAATATCAAGAGTGGAACATGTCAAAAATAGCGACATCAGGGAAAGAATGGAAGTTAACAAGAACATACTAGAGGTCATCGAAGAAAGAAGATTGAAATGGTTTGGTCATGTGAAACGGATGGACAGTAAGCAGATCCCGAAATTGGTCATGGAGTGGGAGGCCGAGGGAAGGAGGAAGAGAGGAAGGCCTCGAACCCAATGGAAAGCTAAAGTGGAAGAAAGCTTGGCTGGGCATGGAATGACGGAGGAGGATGCGCTTGACAGGGACGAATGGAAGAGAAGGCTGAAAGAAGAATTTGGATGAGGAAACCTTCATTTGTGAAGAAAATCCTTTAAAAAAAAAAAAAAAAAAAAAAAAAAAATATATATATATATATATATATATATATATATATATAACTTATATACTTCCAGGAACAAAACGTAAAAAAAGGAAAATGTAGAATGAAAAGACTTGCACGATAACTGCGTTAACACGGACTTTATTGCCGTCTTGAACCTCTATTTAAAGATTCTAATAGCTGTTCACAATGCCAGCTTGATATTCGCTACTATTCGATCATCGTCTTAACATCGTCTTGTCTTAACGATCATCGTCTTGTCTTAACTCCCCCCTACCAGTTTACGAACACCCTCGTAAACTCAAAAAAAAATGCAGAGAGATAACACAACAACAAAAATAAATTACAAACTAATTGAATCTTATTCTACTTACATAAAAATAAAAACTAAAGACCTTACTACTAGCTTAATCTACATAAATATCATTCGTAATTAACAAAAATATTTCTATACAAATTAGTTACTTTACAAAAACTGTACACAAGAGGAATGAAAATATACTGTTCGACTACACCTCTAAAATAAGCTCCAACAATACTTCAGGTAAAATAGCAAATAAATAATTCAAGAATATAAAAAAAAAAAAAATGCTTACTTAGCAATGACATTAAATACCGAAATGAAGTACTCGGTTATGGGCTGGCTACTCGAATTGGAATCTTGGGCTGTTCGATATGAACTGTCCTACGTTTTCTCGGCTCAGCCACACTCTGGATAGCGAGTAAGTTATGCTCTCTAATAGCAATCACGCTGAATAGCCCCTCATAACGCAAAACCTCCTTTGCAATTAATTTGACACAATTTTCTTGTACACGATGGTAACTATCCTGATCTTAACCGTAATACCTTTTACTCCCAGGTTTTCCCCCGCGACTCTCTTGCGCTTTTCAATTGCAGGCACATGCCCCCCCACCCAGACAGTGTTTTGTGTACTCTGGAGAATCCATTACAGTACATACTTATAGATAAATCATGTGATGATAGTTGTTAAAATAACAGAAATAACATGAGTGAAACTATTGTTAAGATATTTTAATAAACCTATCTATAAATACTACTAGTGTATTTCTAAGTTATTGTTGATTTTTTTGCCCCTATGCCCGTTGTGCCCCCCCAGAAAAAAATCCTGGATCCGCCTTTGTAGTAAGTTTGTAGTGTTATTATTGATCATGTTAAGCTTATTAGGTATTCCTCTTGCTAACTGAATATTTAAAGTTAATAATATAAAAAAGACATTTAAATAACAAGGCTGTGTACTCTAAGATATAAAATTGAAATCTGTAAATAAAAATACGTATGACACTTAATACACTCAGTCTGGCCAGATACAGCATACAGTTAACTACTAAGTACCTCTCTTTTAGTCATCTTAAGTAACATTTTCTTTCTTACTCCATTTATTTCATCAATTTATTATTATTATTATTAAAAATCGATCTTCCCTATCTGCCTGTGTATATTTAAAAGTGAGTCATAGTGATTCTTAGTGAGTTTCTCTGTACGTAAATCTCTATATTTCAACTTGCACCAGGAATTCCTTCCCTAAAGCAAACCCCACCCGGAGATCTGAACGGGGGAATAGCTTACCTTCGGATACCGAGCGTTTTACCTTAGAAAGATCCATGACTATTAGAGATATGTTTTTTAGTAAAACATAATGTTAGTAGGGCGTTTCAACCTAATTTTCATCCCTCAAGCAAGCCTGAGGGCGCTCACATTGGTGATTAGTGAGTTCATCGGACTTAGCCGGGGTGAACTTGCAAGAAATTTCCACCGACTATCCCCAAATCTGCCACCCACGGGCCGTATTGCTGAAAATATTGCTAACATATTCTTTCGAAATTTGTTAAGCGAATAACGATGAAATAAAGATTATTCTGTCGCTATGATACTTGAGTATATTTAGATAAAAGAAAGAACGAATTTTTTTCTCATTTGTTAACTGATTCTCTGATGGAATAGTCAATTTAAAACAAGAAAATTAGTATAAGCGAATTTTGGGATATATCAAAGAATCCTTAGCACCAATGGTTGAAGAGTCTTATAGAATTTAAGCATTGAAGAAGAAGTTACTCCATCACGAAGCTAATTCACGTAAGTAAAAAAAATTTTTGTATGTATACATATGTATTTTTGCATTAGCTCTAACCAATCTTTTAATCTGCTACTCAATTAATAACTTGTTTATTAACACAACTACGAATTTTTTTGATGGGGACATTATAAGAGCAAGACACTATCATATGTGATCCCAAGTGTCTATAATCCCCAAATTTTATGTCTATGAACAAGAAAATCATGGTCACTTAATGAATTTTTGTTGACTTATTTTTTTAGCTTACTGTTACTTACATTTTTTTCCTGCAGTTTTTTTACAACTTACGAAGTCATATCCCTAATACCCAAAAGCCACTGCTTTCTGTCCATCCGATCCCCCTCACGGAGTTATCTGACTGCCATGCATTCCTCCACGTCTTCTTTTTCTCTTTTCTCTTTTTTTCTTTTTCTATTTTCTTTTTGGTCTACTACGTATTGGGGTGTGTCTTATGATGGAATTGTAGATTTGTAATTTCAACCTCAGGGAGAGCTGCGGCGACAAGAGCAGATCGTATAGCCTGTGGGATTTCTGTCTTCGAATGATTGATCGAATAGGTAAATTTAAAGGAAAATTAGAACTAAAATAAAATCTTAAACATTTAATTACATAAGTAAATGTTAAATGTTTTATTCCAAAAATTATTATTTAGTACGGGCCAAACCTGTTGATGGATAACGGGAAGATATGAAACTTATAACAAGTTTATCTTACTTAATTACTGGGAGTAGTTGACTTAAAAAAAACGAGTTTAAGTATTTTATTTATTAGGGAAATACAGTATATATATATATATATATATATATATATATATATATATATATATATATATATATATATTGCTATGTTTCTACTCTTAAATTTATTTTGAATATATATATTGATATTTGGGATGCCAGATTCTCATTTAGGATGAGTACTCAAATTATTATTTATATGCCTTTATCATAATTTGGTTCCTTTCCAGAGGTCTGTTCTTGTGTTTACCAATTTACTCATCTATTATACCTTCAATATGTTATTTATAAATAAATATTTTATCTGGGGTATGTAAGCCAAAAGAATTACAATAAGGATCGTTTATTTATTCAGCAAGCGTTCCACCAAATTTCGGTGATTGGGTTCCTTGTTATTGCCTAGAAATCCTGCCAACACTTAGCCAGGCTTACTTTTCCAGAGAATTCATAGTGTTCTCAAACTCCATGACTCCTAGACTATAGAACTCTTCAGCTAGTGGAGATGATGGAGCAAACAGACTGTCAAAGAAAATGCTCTAAGGATGACATGGGAACAATGACTGAAGGTCGAGTGGTTTCATAGGGCTACACTGATTGCATTAGCAGACAGCCATTCCTGCTACTGCATTCAGTGAAGCGAACCATCCACTATAAAAAATTGGTAACGAAACCACAGGCAGAACCTCCTGGGTGGTTTGGAATTCCTGCCTATCTCATAGGTTTTTCTTCATTCTCTTTTTCATTTTCTTCTTCTTCTACTTCCTCCAAGTTCCTTTCTGCTTCGAGTTGTTCTACTCCGGGATCTACATTTTTCTCTGCCCCTCCTCATCTTTGTAGTCTTCCCAATAACCAATCGATACTCTTGCTGTTCTTCTCTGCCTAAGAAAATTCCAAATGAATCAAGATCTATCCATCTGAACATCTCTGCGTCAACACACATATGCTATGTGTCATATTTATTTCTTGTTATATATTTGTTAACCAATAATTTTGTTTTTACTTAAATAAACTATAATGTTTTTCAATACAGCCCAACAGATTTCAAACATATTTGGCAGATGACAAATGGTAATATCTCTAATTTGAATGGGATAACTTTTATTGAACATTGATATTTAAAAAAAAATGGATCATTATGATAACAAACTTTGGTTGTTTAATGCTTTTTTCGCAGCTGGGTTTTTACCTAAACATCATGTTACGGCCGCTCAGTTGTAATTATAAAAAAAATGTATGTTCGTAGTTGATATTTTTTTTTTTTCAATTAGTCTATATTTTGTATTATTTTAATTTTCGTTAGAAAATAAATGTTTTTAAATTTCGTAATGTATAACAGTGAAACAGCTGTTTCATAGTTTTGTCTGTATGAGTCAAGCTAACATCATCCAGCAGTCCAGTGTAGTCTTCGATAGTGGCCCAAGCGGTCCATCTGTTTCACAGTTTTTCGTGAGTACAGTCTAATCTTCGTTAGCGGCCCGAGCGGTCCTTTTTATCTTCACCACTACTGCCGTCTTGGCCAGCGTACCTTCAGGACCTACCTTACGGCAGTCAGTGTTATCGTTTTTTTTTTTTTTTGTGTGACCTTGATTGTCCATAATCAACCATAAATCATCATGACTGTTTTCTTTGTCAACTTCGCTCCAGCACATCTAAATCTACTAGGTATTTAGACATTTATTTATTTTAATTGAGCAATTAAATAACCATCTATTAGTTCATTTGAAAAATATCATTTATTTTGTTTCATATAAGAATTATTTTGTTTCATATAAGAATTATTTTGTTTATTAACTTTATTCATTTCAATCTACTAATATTGTATTTTTTCATTCATGTATCTAGCCATGCTTATTTTGATTTAATTTACTGGTTTATTTTTATTTTTATATTGTACCAAATCAAATGTTTCGTTTATTATTTAATTATTCGTTGTAGGAAACAATAATTGTATTAATTGTATTTCGATTTAATTAATTGTTCTTTTGTTTTAATTTTAAGAATTAATATGATTTATGCCTTTATTAATCAATATAAGGTTTCAAAAAAATAAGCGTTCGGTATTATCTGACAACCCATTTATTCATTTGATCTTACAATTCAAATATAATTTTTAAATGGTTAATATATCAGATAATTTTCTGTAAAGAAAATTGTTTGATCAGATTAAGGCAGCAGAATAATATGGCGAATCAACACGGAAACACGGCGGAATGGTGTTTGCTCGATATTTAGCACGTTAACAATATACATATCATTGTTTAAATAAAATAATATATTTTATGCTCTCTATTTTGTTTATTCGAAGATATCTAAATCAATGACTAGGAATGACTCGCTTCCCTCTCTTTACATCTCAAGGGCGTCATTACACAACTAGAGCGAGACCTATTAGTGGTAAACCGTCCTCAGCGAAGTGCTAAACCGTCTGCAGCAGGAATCATTGCTGGAAGGTAATGAATAGCTATGCATAACTTGAGGGTCATCACGTCTCGTTAGTACGCTATCCTCTTGCAACGAAGGAACGAAATCAGAGGAGGATAATGAAAAAAGAAGTGCCTTAAGTTCAGTGAGTAGTAGAGACTATACTATTTGTTGGACAACGGTTGTACAGGGGTTGATTTGTCCGAGATTGCGCTCAACTGCCAGGTTAATAAATAATCAAGAACAGAATCAATAAATTATCTGGGACCTTCAGGACGGCAACTCAGAGCTCTATGAATATGATTCTTCATTTACTGATGAGTTGGGATGACAGCTGTATAAACTGTATAAAGGATTGGGCCACACAAAACTTTAATAACTAACCAGTTCACGTTTCGTCATTCCATTTCATTTCATTCGGCACGGGGGCACGTTTTTTTGTGTGAATAATCCATTACAGTACATATTTTTAGGTAAATCATGTGATGATAGTTGTGAAAATGTATGCATAAAATAACAGAAATAACATGAGTGAAACTATTGTGTAGATATTTTAATAAACCTTTGAAATCTTTCTATTAATACTACAATTTTATTTCTAAGTTATTTTTTGCCCGTCTGCTCCCCCAGAAAAAAATCCTGGATCCGCCCTTGCCTACTAAGTCCTTAAACATGGCCAAATAGGTTTTCACTTAAAAAACTAATATCAAACGGTTAGCCCTAAATATTAGACAATGCAGACCGATATGAGTGATAAACATATTTTTATCCCAATTATATAATGTTTTTGATAAAGGCTATAAAATATCTATTCTTGAATACCAGTAATCGTCCAGAAGCCTCCACAAAGGATAAACAATATAAGAGCAGAAGGAGTAAGGAAAAGGAAGCTGTAAAATTTTATTGCCCCAATTTGACGGACCCTGGAGATGGGGCCGCATAAATTCCGCTGAGTTCAGCGCCTCCCTCTCTCCTTCTCCTAACTCCCTGTGACATTATTCCCAGACCCAGGACCATAGCATCCCGAGGGATTTGTAAGGGGTCTTATGAGGATATCCTTGGACCAGGGCTACAAAAGGGTACGCTACCAACATCTGAATATCTGCTATTTGATTGATGTCGGATCCGGCGTCTCATCTGGGTCCTGTAGATGTCTTTTTTTACATCATTCATAACAGTTGTATCTTGTGAATGTCACGATAATGTTGTTGACAAAAAGACAACGCAGAAATGCTTGTATTTTATTACTATTATTTATATATTGAAATTTAATAATGCTATAATGATTATGGACTATAATCGCGTTATAATAAAAATTGGCCATAATTTGCCAACTACTAAACTACTAAACCCAAGATCGCGGGTTCGTAGATCGGCAGGTGGCCCTAGGATTTTTTTAGGGGAGTAAAAAATCCTTAGTTACGCCGTCCTTCGGAAGGGGTGTTAAACGGGGGTCCCGAGCCTGTACGATGTCAGGTACTCGTTAAAAATCCCTATCCTAATTAAATCTGGATAGGCAAAATTTAGAGCTCCCACTGTAGCATCGTCCGATTAGCCATAGCAGCATAAAGTGACGTTAAATGAACAAACAAACCATAATTTGCCATTCATTTACACATAGGTTTTGTTTGTTTCATAACATCACATTATGATCGGATGATTCTACAGTCTTAACTATTTTCTACCCGGGTTTAATTAGGATAGGGATCTTTAACGATTAGCTGGGTAACCTGGCACGGCACAGGCTCGAGAGTACAATTTAGTGACAGCATAACTAATGAGTTTTTTGATCATCACCATAGATAGATAGTCCATACTCTATACCACCTTTAGCGTCATATGTCATCTTGGCCGGTTACAATTTATTTTAACAAATAGTAAAAAGTTAAAAAATAAAATAAATTTTTAGATTTTTTGGTGCACAGTAAAACCAATGCCAAATTTTGTTTTCCAGTACTTTACAAATTTTATTAGTTCAAGAAAAATCTTACTTCTAGTTTACTCAGAATAACTGATGATTCCACATTATTGTTATTGCTCACACGGTGCACCTTGTCTTATAGCCTTGGAAATCAATTGCACACAAGGTGTTTAATCGGTCTCGAATGGGTTAAACATTTTTATATAAAAACTCTATATAAAAAAGTAACTCCTAAAACAGAATAGTCGTGTTTACATAATAGTCTTGGACTCAAGTCATGATAACACTGATGGAAATATAAATGGATATAAAAAACGATAATATTGATAAACCTGAGATAATATTTAGGTATTTAGACAATACATTAGATAATTAAAAACTGTTGATTTTTCATTCTTAAAACATATCCAAAGCATCATAGAACGTTTTCTTCTATGATTTTTTTTTCTGTAGGCTCCACTCCAAGGCTTGATTCGTCTTTTTTCCCCTCTATCTTCTTAACAACTCTTATTTCTGAAGCCTGTATTCTACTTATATGCCTGGTGGTTAATGTCCAAGATTTCTAAGAGTATATCAATATGGGTAGAAGAGTAGATTTATACACCCTCAACTTTGTTTCCTTGGATACTTCCCTTTTATTCAGGAATACTTTATTTATGTATGGAACAGTACTTTATTTATGGAGTTATCTCTCTCCCAGATTTCATTGTCAATGACTCCATTCTCATCAAGGTGTGCATTCAGTTTCTCATTCCAATCCAATTATGCCTGAATGACAATATTTAGGACTCCCATCGTATCATTATCCGTAGGAGCATAAAGTTAAATGAATAAACAAACAAACTATTTTCGATACTTTTAAAAAAATTATTAAAATGAATTAATGAGCTAGTTTAAATAGAAGGTTATAAATCTCAAGTAGATGAAAACTTCTATGAACAGGTTGAGTGTAGATATTTTTGACAAACTACGGTTTTCGCGCATATTTCAATGGTTCAAATTTTCATCTATAAAAAAATAATTTTATTGGGAGCTGAAAAAAAATCTTATTTCTTTCTATTGGTAATAATTATCATTTATGACCAGTTGATATTAAAAAAAATTCATTTTTTATAAATTCCAAATTATTTGTTTGAGATTGTCAGATTTATTTATATTTATGTTGAAGAAAATTAGGTTAACAAACTATAGACACCAGAATAAGTCTAATGTCAACCCTCGCCGAATAAATTACCACTGAAGAAGACCTACAATTTGGGCCGAAACGTTGGCTTATCAATACAAATGTCTTCATATATAAGAGAATCTTCTTGACCTCTACCCGGACCATTTTATTCCTGATAATATATTTACTGCACAGTACGCTGAAACATCGGAGGTTGAAAAAAAAAAAAGCTGCTCAAAAAGAAAATCTTCATTAATTATGTGGAGAAGCTATCACTGTATTACGAACTTTCATAAAAAGGAAGAACGAAAATGAAATTTATTGGTAAACAGAATTATGTTCATTTTAAAAATATTTTATAATGTTAATTTGGTTATTTCTGAGTGAACAAGAAATATAACGAAATTACTATATATCGTTTTTGAAATATAATATCACAAGGAAAGATATTAGGCTACCTACGCTCACATGTTTTTCCACTCTCTTTTTCCCCCAATGATCAATCACATGACAAGCCACGAAGAGTTTTCGAGAGTAAGGTGATGTCTCGGGAGAAATGGCTCTCTCAAAGTATCACCTTCATTATCAACGTAGTGACGGTGATATTCCACCCTTTTTAAATTATAAAATGATACATAAAAGTATTAAAAGTCGAAAACATATTAATAAATTAATCTTCATATCCTCAGATGGTCGCTTTTACAACAGTCAATTTTATTTAGGGTGATAAATGTCACACTGAAAGATGATGACAACAAAATATAATCCTGCATATAAATGATATTTGATGCTTTCTAATTATCAATTTTTAAAAAAATATTTTTTTTAATAACAATAAAAGTAAATAAGTGTCTAACAATTACTAAACTGATATATTTTAATATAATGAAATCGCTTTTCTTATAAACGATTTTTTTTATCCAAATCTGGGTTTAAAAAATAATGTTGTTGATCATCGATTTGCATATACACACTTTAAGGTTTATGTTTATTTTTTCTGATTTTAATACCTGGCCAACATAGCGAGGGGATTTACTTTTGTTTTTTTAATTATTGTAGTCACCTTCAAAATTTACTTTCGTAAATATAATATATATTCGTAAGGGGGAGAAAATGGTCAGGCTAGAGTCCAAAGAATTAATTCTTAAAATAGTGACTATTTATTAGAAACCGAAGTTTCGACCCACATAGCAGATCTTCATGAGGGCTCTATAGACAAGAAAAAATAATATTTAAAAATGATATAATTGTAATAGAGATAAATATACTAAACATAAAAAAATAAATATGTAATGAAGTAAAAATTAAATGTAGGTATATTAAGATTAAGAATTTTTTTATGAGGAAAAAATATCTCATAAGTAATCGAGGCTCAGTTCCCACGCGCAAGTAAATTTGTTTTCTATTTTTTGTGGATCTCTAAGATGATGGGATTGTGAATCTTGTATTTTCATTGTAGTTATTAATTCAATTATGATTATTATTAATATTTGTTTAGTGTATCTGTTTATATATATATATATATATATATATATATATATATGTATACATATTAATGCTTTGTTTTGGTGTAAGAATGTTTTGGGGTTTGTTACTTCATTTCTTCCCTAGCCCTGAAGATGACCTACTTCTAAGCCCGAAACGTTGGCACATTAAAATAAGTTTTGCTTATTTAGTGTTATCTTTGACTGCACCCCCTGGCCAATTCAACCCGTTATTAAAAATATATATCACTAAACTAAATCAGCATTACAGATCATATGAATAGAATTTATTTTCAGACTGAAATTAAAATAAAGTAATAAAACTGATATAACATTATATCGGTTATATAATGCTATCTGATATAATGTTATGAGATCAGTTATACAATGCTATCTTATATAATCTGCATCTGACAACGGGAGATGCTGGAGACTGAAGACAAGATAGCGCTAATGCGACCAGGTTAGGTGAAAGATGAGAAGGCGGGGATATGCGGAGATGTTTACCCGAGCAGAGTCAACATTGACCGACTCTGCGGCGGAGAACTGTAAACACCTTCACCCCCTAAGGATCCTCCATCACCGTAATCCTCCTCAAAATTCACCCATCCGCCGATCGCTAAGTTGAGGGTTATCTGCTACAGGAGCACTTTATACTTCGTCATAAGGGGCAATTCAACTTATTACAACTTCGTGCCTCTTGTATGGCTGCGTCCTTAAATATGGTTTTCTGAGAAGGGGTTGAAGGTTCTAAAATGTAGGAAGTGAGAGGGGAATTCTATTTGCGTAGACAATACAAAATATATATTATTAAATATTATATATTTTGTATTGACTACGCAAAGAAATGTTTGTTATATTTTTAGCCATCCAGACCATTGAAGTAAAATTATTAATTTTTAAAACCGCGAAATATAAAAAATACCCAAGAAAAACAACTTTCTTAAGCGTGTCTGTTTTTGTGCCATCATCGAACCTACGGTTTAATTTTTTCACAATTAAGCATCCTTAGCTTGTATAATATAAAAAAAAAAAAAAACTTGAGTGCAAATGATCCCAGTTGACAAACAATTTTTGATAAATGATGCCATTTTTTGATGCTTTATTACCAAGTTTTAGATCAGTTTGCCCTCAGCGTCTTGGAAATAAAAATATTAGGGTGTAATTTCGGCCTACCTGGCGAATTAGGAAGAATAGGAAACTTGATAACATATAGGGCATGAGGATGTAGCTTTAAGAATTCAAGAAGATTAAGTTGGCTTGGGCGTATTGAAAGGTTGCCAGATGGATATATGACTGAGGGGATAATGAAGAAGAATTTCATAAGAAAGAATAGCGAGCGATGAATAAAGGATGTAGAACAGTATCTCAAAAAACTTGAATAGAACGCGTGGAGGAGGAAGGCGATGGCTTGCTGTAGCGCCGGATAAAAAATAAAATAAACAATATATTGAATAATCAAATAGATAGGGAATATTAACAATAAGTTAGATATATAAAAAAATGAATAAAGATTCTTATGAGTACATTTTATAATTTTTGTCTCTTTGAAATCTTCTATATAAAAAGAGGAGTATATTCGAGGAATTATTCGCGTTTTAGTTTCTAAATGTATTTATTTTCATATTTTTTTTAATAAATTAGACAAGAATTTGGAAAATAGTAGTATTTTGAAGTTAAATAATATGCAAATACTTTAAATGAATACTCAAAAAGTAATGGGGGAACTACAAAACAAACCTTGTAAATATACACTCATATATAAATATAATAATAACTTAAATTCTATATAATATTATTTCATAGGAAACTCCTCATGAAGCTTTCACGTCAAATGTTGAATAAAATGCTTTTCTGCACTGATCCAAATTAACTTAATATTAGACATTCTCCTTCCTCCTTTCGACGCTCTCTCACTCACAAGTAATAAGGGACCTTATTATTCTATAAGAATAACTAATAACAAAGAGATCAAGAGATTTTAATAAAACTTTCTTTTATCTGAGGAAGGTTTTTTTCTGTTTTTTTCTTTAATATATATTATTCATCGAATTCAGTATGGAAGAGGTCCATTTCCCATCTCAATAACCACCTTTGCAAGGATACTAAATAAACATAGCATATTAAAAAAATAAATTATAAATACTTCGCAAAGTTATAAAATATATTCCATTAATAAAAATTAGGGAGCGATTCGGTGGATTTAAAGTTGGTAAGGTGTTTAACTTCTTCTTATAAGTAACTTTTGCTAATTTTTTTTTATTACAGTTAGTTAAATACTTATTATGGCTAAATATATTTCAAACTACATTGTTTTTATGGGTGTGGGGGGGTTAATTTTAATAATTTCAAAGCAGTAGAGAGACAATAATTTTTATATTCATTTTTTACGTCAAAAGGTTCATATAATGGATCAATTTATAAATAAATAAATTATGAATAATAATGTTAAGAAACTTAAAAAAATGAGATTTTTCTGTATCTTGGCTTGTGCCAAAAAATAAAATGCAAAGCATTTAGTAATATAACGTTTGCATCATTTATATTCGTGCTACTGTTTTATAAAAATACCTGTATTAGTTTTTATACAGTTTTTTTTTACAAAATGGTCGTTTTCAATGATTTCTGCACCGTCATATAAGCCGAAGGAATAATCCTAGATAATGTCGGAATCCATAAAACACAAATTTCTATAATTTTCTTCAAAAGTTAATTGGATGAAAATTGATTGATTCAGTTTGAGTCAATATCAAACTAAACATTTAAATACAGAAAATAATTGACTAGATCATAGAGAAATATTCGTTAATTTTCAGTTTATTGTGAATGAGAAATTACAAAACAAAAGGACAAGAAAAATCATTATTTTTTTTAATTTAGATAAAATTTTCTGCTAAACATTAAAAACTGCTTATAATAAAATTATATTTTAAGTTTTGTAAAAATGAGGCAATCTGCTGAACACATATCACATTCAGTATAAGCATGGATGTACTCAAGACCATCCATTACTCAAAAGTTCACTTATCCGAACTGGTTTCATGGAAAATACAAGAAATAGACATACCTTGAAAATAAGTTTGAAGAGTATTTTTACATCGGTTTTTTAAAATGAGTATTTTCTTTAAAATTTGATATCCTCTAGCTACTGTTTAGTGCTACTGTAAATAATAATAATTAGAAACTTAGCTGCCATTCTTTCTTAGTGTAACTATCTAGATAAATCTTGCTATGAACACATATTTTTTTACATTTAACTGTTTCGCATGCGTAATATACAATAAAATAGTCTTCATTTTTATAAGAACGTGGTGATTGGCATTATACATTACACAAGACATAGTACAATAAAATAATATACTTGTAGAGGTTAGAAGACTGTTCATATGTTATTATCTTCATCAAAATATTCGTTTTTTAAATCATTGTCTAACTTAATTCCACATTGTCTATAACCATTTATTGGCTTTATGGCCGTAATTGCCCTTTTAATAGATAATTTAGAAATTAATACCTGATGTATGTTCAAATCTTGATATTCTAACGGTAAAGCGTACCATAAAACCTCGTCTTCAGACAAACCAGCGAATTCAAATTCATTCTCCTTCTTCTTTACAATATGTACATACAGTTTGTGCTCCATAGAAATTTTCTCCTGTATTTAACTGTATGTAATTTAATTTGTAAGTTAGTTTCAGGTTAACTCAACGTGGGGTTAAAACAGATTTTATTGTTCTGTAAAAGAATTAACAAGACTTTAATACACTCACATAGAGTATACAAGTATATACAATATAACACAATATAACGATAATATAATAAGTAAACATACCTGTAAAAGAATAATTAAATTACAAGTAATTAAACCCCTAACAACATTAACAGATAATAACATATGAACAGTCTTCTAACCTCTACAAGTATATCTTCCACAACATACTCTCCTATAAGAATCTATTTTAAAAATAAAAATGAAGCGATTGTTTGGCATTTTCCTTCTCTTATGTGAATTTCGATTATCTGACCTTTTGGTTACCGAACCATCCCCCTATGACATTAAAACGGATAATCGACTTACGAACCTCTTAGATAAAAAAAAATGATTGAAAATTCAGGAGACATGTTTAACGATACATAAAATAAAATCACCTTGTAAAGAAATGCTATATAGATAGGTACTGTATATGTGTATATTGTACACGAACTAATACTATGATATATGCTATAGTATCATAATTCACAATAGTTTATTCTAAAGCCAAATAAAGCTTACTGAAGTGAAGAAAATCACGTTATGAAATACTTTCATATTAAAGTATTTGTAATTATTAATCTAAAATGATGACTCAATATTATTGTAATGGTGGTAGGAACTATTGATTTAAATGTTGTTTTTATATTCAGTGATATTAATTAATCAATGTAGATAGAGTTTGTTTGAAAATAGTATTTATTTTAAGTAGTCGATTAGATAAAATACATTTTTATATGCAGCCATTAATATAAATCCAGAGCAATGGAATAGTAAATATGCAGTGACGAACTTAATGCAGTCTACTTCCTCCCCAAGTTCTTGTACTTTACATCACTTTATTTAACGTCTTCTTTTTTTTTCTTCTTATTCTTTACCTGTTGAGCAGGTCATAATGAACTTTAGTTAAATGAGTTCATTTTCATAAAGTTGTTGATGTCCGGATTGGAATTTTTCATGATTTATTTTGTATATAATAAAGATATAATAAATCTTTTTTTAAAGAAGTTAGATCAGATCAGTAATATTCATCATCTGATTATAAATAGGTATTGCACTTTTTCAATTCGCCCTGCAGCAAAATTGAAAATTCCAACCAATTTCTATGTCACAACATGAACTTTGTATATAATTCTCTAACATTGAAATAAAAGAATATATGAGCTATATTCAATGGAATATTTCCTATCATTATATTAGTATAAATAATAATTTTAATAAAATTGTCTGGGTTTCTATAATATCTTCAGGATGTTTTATTTATCTCTCCGTTTAATTTGTATATCGTCGCTGTCAAAACAATACCGCCAATCTACAACTTCTGGTGAAGATGAGTTAGTTACGGTAACGCATTCTACAAGTTGAATTACACACTATTAAAAAAAGTTTACAAGGTTGAACGCAAGGAAGTCCTGTAATTAGCAATTGAAAGATAACCGATATACATAAGATAAATATGGCTCGGTTTTTTATAATTTTATCTTATTCACATTTCTATTTATCTATACCATGATGCAGTCATAGTGTTTAGAATTGTAAAATTTAAAGTCAAGCTTTGTCGATTTCATTGTCACACGACGTTGTATGATGTATATATAATATGTTAAATATTTTACAGTAAGCCACCCTACAATAATGTATTTTTAAAATAAGATTTTTAAAATTGCAAAGAGTAGTCAGTATATGTGTGCAGGAATTGATGAGAGATAGCAACTCAAACACGGATAGTTATGAGCCAATTTATGTTCCAAAATTTGGATCCTTTCCTAGTTGAATTTTGAAGACAAATGTGAATTATTTGGTTCTAGTCAATCACTTCAGAAGTTTGATCTCCCCCAATCTAACAAATACTTCCTGAACAAGACTGTCCATAGCAATTTCATAAGAATTAAATAAATACAGGAGAAGATAGTGTTGGGCACTATACTACTCTGCTGATTGACACCAGATTGTTCTTCTATTGACTTAGAAATTACGGCACCATGGAGAAGATGCGTATTTCAGAATATACGATATTATACCATTGTAACATGTCAATGTAAGATTTCTATACTATTAAAAGACTCACAACACAACTGTCAACGTTACCATCGCCCAGTACATAAGAAATCGAAATGTGGTGTAACCTCATGCTTCTTAAAACCATATTCCATATAATAAATCATATTCCAAACTAGCTGACCATCTCTCCTTAACGTTTTTGTCATTTTTACTTGAATGATAATATGATGAGCACTATATGTCTTTCTTCCATTCACGCCATCCGACTAAGCCAGTGTACGGTTCTGCTTCCTGGTTCAGTAATGCACCGTTGGTGGAAGTCATCAACGTAAGTAATGAGGCGAAACCACTCTACCATTAGTACTCTAAGAACTCCATCGAAGATTGCTACTATAGTCTCAAACTAGAGACTAGTCATTAGCAAAATGCCATTAATAAAAATGTTATTCGCAAATGTTCATAAAAGATATCACATTATATTGCTGAGGCTATTTTTTTAATATGATAATAATGAGTTTTATTAGAGAAATAATCTACAATCAAATATTTAATAATTATAGAGTATTCAATTAAAATTTAATCGGTGTACTTTTTAAAAAAAAAATAAGACACAAGTATTAAAATTAAAAGAACAGGTGTATAAATTATGTAATGGGGGTTGATCCGCCGTAAGACAATTAAATATTACAGGTGGTATTAACTATTTCAAGACGAAAAAATTTCTGATAGTGAATATAGTAACTCGTCAAACAAAAGTGGATGGAAATCTCATCTATCGACATGACATCTTCGTCTAAATATGCCAGAAATGCAAGGGCCAGCTCCAATGATACAACAAAACATTGTATTGTATTAATAAAAGAAACCCGAAAAAGAAAAGAAATATAATAAATTCAGCTAACCCAGACTCTAACCTACATCAGCAGCTAAATTGGGCAGAGCCGCAGCGTGGGATGTCCGCCGGGAATAGCGAATGAAGTGAGGAGACGAAGATGAAATGGAAATATATCATGGGGTCGCATTGCAGATTCTTTGAGGGGCTGTCACCCCTGGGTTGGACCAATCACCTGCCTCCTCTACGGCTGTCGCAATATGCAACCAATCAGGTCACTTCTCTCTCAGGCTCGTCTACGTCGTATTTTATTCAGGGCGAAGTGAGGGGGTGCATGATTGGTAATAGTGAATTGAAATAATAAATATTAACACCTCTCATCAAATTACACAATGTCGCCTAACATAAAAAATATATTAAATATTGAAGTCGAATTTTGTTTAGAGAGAGTTGCTGTATTGAAGAAGCGGAATCTTGTCATTCTCGTAGTTTCAGCCATGAAATGAGTTGTGATATAAACAATCTCCATTTCAAGTCAATGCCTGACTTAGCCCCTTATTGTATACGGATTTGACAGGATTCGGCTTCCCTAAAACCTTATTTTGGAGAAAATTCGATTTCCACTAATTCACTGGGACTGTAGAAACATTATTCAATAACAGGATGGGGAGGAGAGATATGCCAAAGTAGGATATCATTCCTCAAAGAGCAAGAACTTGTCGTTAAATCTGTTTTATTTTGTTAAACTTTACCGATGAGTTGATGGAAATTATGCTTATTACACTAAAGGTAAAATTATGCATAAAGAATAGGGTATACCTAATTTTAGTGTATTTATTAACAAACTAAGTAAACAATTATTTTTTAAGTGTAACAACAATAAAAAACCATAAAAACAAAAAAAATATAAAAATATTGGGAACTATACAAAAAATAACACAAAGGGGTGTGGATATAAAAGAACAAAACATGTATTATTGTGGGATACCAATTCCTTTTATTTCATTGTCATTGTTTATATATATGTATATAGTTAGAATTTTTGTTTATTTTATTATTATTAATTTTTTTTCCGTTGGAAGTTTTCTTAATACATTTTTTCTTTCATTGTAAATTATTATTCTGCACAGATGCACTTAAATTTGTATAATTGTTTTTAATTTGAGACTGGTCTATTTGGTACAGCATGTAATTTTGTGAATTGTAGCTAATTATACAAGAATCAAATAAATAAATATATATATATATATATATATATATATATATATATATATATATATATATATATATATCTTAAATTCTTTCAGGAACAAAACATAAAAAAAAAGAAAAGAAATTGAGGATGAAATGACTTGCACTATAACTGGGTTAACACTGACTGTATTGCCATCTTGAACCTCTATATATAATATTTACATATTAACTGTTACAATGTCCAGATATATATATATATATATATATATATATATATATATATATATATATATATATATATAAATGTCCCGAATTCAAATGGCAAAACTTCAGGAACTTATAAGAGACCGAAAAACTAAGACAAAAAGTCCTTTAGAGATTTGCTCGTTTCTGCTTAGTTTTAGAGAAAATCGCAAAAAAAGAAACAAAACAAGTTTTCTAGTATGTTTTTTCAGTCTAATGTATTTATCAATATTCGGACTATCAAGAGTGGTTTTAGTATTACATCCATTCATGTGGTTATATGGTTTGTTCATTTTGTAAAAATGCATTTTCTTAACTTTTAATTCCAAATTATGATATAATTTCCCAGTAATTAATTCAAAAAATCTATCTTTCACGGTCTTAATTTCTGATTTGTGCTCTTTGTTAGCTTTAAAAAGTAAATTTTCCGCATTTACAAGGTTCACTTTAGTTTTTTTGCACAACCAGTATGCCTGTTTTATATCAAGGTTTACAAGTCTAATTCCAATATTATTTAATACATTCAGGTGTTTATTGGATTGCAAAAAATTATTATTAAATGCATTATCTACTTTTATTAGTGCATCAAGAAAATGCTTAGGAATCATACCTGCCTTTTTATGTTCGAGTAAGTAAAATTTCTTACCAAGTGCAGAGATATGTCTTTTAAAATAATTAGCATAACTATTCACTAATAGGAAACTTTCTTTATTTACTAATGACTTTAAGTCCTGAATAAAATTAAAATATAATCGATCCATTAAGAATTGAAGTGGAACAACGGCTATACCACAAATCAAATCACTAAAATAGAGCCCAAAAACTCAAAAAGAAACACTATTATTTATTATAATGCAATTGGGAAAAACCACAATGCAAAGCCTTATGTTTAAAAAAATACACCTACTTACCAGTCGACGTTTCGCCTATTCAGGCATTATCAAGACACCAAAATCAAAAAGGGGTTATGTGAATCGCATCTCGAAGAAAAAAGTGCAATACATTCCAACGATCAACAGCCCAAACAGGCTCTAAACATGAGACAGCACCCTACCACCAAGACGTTCAACATACAACTGAACGAAAGTAATACGCAACCAGCTGGGAAGGTTATAGCATCAGCTGATCCACAAAACATATCAAGTAATATTAGCCTATAAAAATTTATACATATTAGCAAAGTTAGCCAAATTTTTCTTTTAAAATATTCAACGTTTCCGAATAATATTGGTTCAAATTTCTGCAATCTGTTTTATAATTTACTGAAATGTCAATCTTTTGTGCAATCTGCATGGCCTCGAACAACTTCCTTCTAGAGCCATCACTCTCTTTGTAAACAACTTTAGCATTCTCAAAATCAAATTGATGCTTACAAGTTTTGGTATGCTGGGCCAATGCTGTGTTAGGTTCCTTGCCACCAATATTTTTACAATCATATTGATGCTGATACATTCTTTTGTGCAACAATTGTGATGTTTCACCAATGTATATTTTAGGGCATTGCAAACAGCTAATCTCATACACTACATCTGATTGTTGCTGTGTAAGTATTTTATCTTTCAATGGAGTGTAAAATTTACTCATCTTGTTTGTAATCTTATTCGCAAGCCTAATCTCGTAAACATCATACTCTTTAAATATATCTCTAACACATTCTGACAGGCCCTTAATATAAGTGCACGCAAAAAAGACACCATTCATATTATTTCTCTCGGCACCACCACTATCCGACAATGCAAGATCCCCAACACTAGAAGTACAGTTCATATTATTGTGAATCTTGTTACAATTTAAATTCCAATATTTTTTAATGATGAATGAAGGGTACAAGTTAATTTCGAACATCGTGCAGATGGTCTCTTTCACGGAGCTTATGTATTTTATATCAGTCAGTTTAATGGCTTTAAATATGCTGTTTTTAAGGTTATTTATTAACATATGTCTAGGGTGATTCGATATAAAACTCAATAAACGTTGACTACTGTTTTCATTTCTCGTCCACATGGTTCTCAAAATTGCATTATCGTTGTTAACATACATATCCAAGAATCTAATCCTATTATTAGTTTTCAGTTCATAAGTGAATTTGATATTATTATGAAAACCATTAAGACCCTCATAAAACCTGTCAATCTCATCCTCTTTCAACACAAGCAAAAGGTCATCCACATATTTCATGATCAATCTAGGTTTGATATTAGTAGTACTGATAACATCATCTAGCAATTTGTTCATAAGGATGCCACTAAGCGTAACGGACAATACACCACCCATAGGCAACCCTGTTAATTGTCGGTAAATCTTATTATCATATTTCACAAAACCATTCTCGCAAATTATCTTCAGCCCTTCTATAAACATAACCTTATCTTTAATGCACGTACAAGGCTCAACTTGCTCCCATTGCTCCGAAATTATTTCAAATACCATTTCCAGTGGCACCGAGGTAAACAGAGAGACTACATCAAAGCTTATAAGTCGTTCATTTTCTTCTAAAGTTTTCAAATCATCAATCTTATTTTTAGCATCGAATGCATTTTTAACATCGAACGGGTTATTATTGTACAGGCCATTTAAGAACGGTTTAAAGAATTTTTCCAGTTTATAAACAAAACAAGTTTTCCTTTTTATATTTATTTATTTACACTTATATTTATGTTATGTTCTTTTTAATGTAAATATTGCTCAAAATGTCGTCCTCTTGCACCAATGCAAGCATTACATCTAGACTCACTTGATAAATTGCAGCTAAACATTGTTCTGATGATATTTGGTGCACTGCATCTATGATTCGGTCTCTTAATTGCTCTCTTGAGTAGATTGACACCGAATAAACTTTTTGCTTCAAGGTTCCCCATACGAAGAACTCCATGGGTGTCTCAGGTGATCTGAGTGGCCAAGGTACTACTCCACGTCCAATACATCGTTGTGGATAATTTATATCCAGCCAATCTCGAGCAACTCTGCTATAATGAGCTGGACATCCATCGAGTTGGAACCACATTTCAATCCGATGTTGTAAGGGTTTGTCATCTAAATAATTAGGAAAGCCGTTCTCCAAAAAATGTGTAAATGTGATACCATTCAATCTTCCAGGTAAAAAATATAGTCCCACCAGTAATCCGTTCCAAATTCCAAGCCAAACGTTAATAGGAAATTCATAGTGAAACCTATTCACTCTAATAGCTGTGGGATTTTCAAGAGCCAATACATGATAATTTCTTTGATTAACAATTCCTCCTCTTGTAAAGGTAGCTTCATCGGTTCATATAATTTTTAATGGAAATAAATTAACATCGCGAATTTTTTCAAGAAACCAGTTACTAAAAATCAATCTCTTGACATAATCTTGAGGTAATAAATTCTGAACTTTTTGAAGATGGTATGGGTAGCGATTATCATCTTTCAAAGTTCGCCATATTGCTTGCCGCGATGTTGCTAATGCAGCAGATGCTCTTCGGATACTAGCCTCAGGATTGTTATCGAAGTGGCGTTGGACACAATTTCTTCTCCGATAATCTGCTATTACTGCTGCCTGGAATTGGTCGCCTTCATTACGTATTAAGAATGACCCAGTCTCTCGTAGTCTATTAAAAGTTAACGAAAAGACTCGTCGATTAGGCACTCTTCTATTTGGAAATCGGCGCGCATACTCCCGCACCGCTTCTAAATCATTACCGTTACAGAAACCATAAACAAAAATCATATTAGCGTATTCAACATTAGAATATGTATGCAGCATTGTGGCTGATGCTATTCACAGAAAAATATCTGAGTAACTGACTGAAGACTGATTTAGGAATTATAATCCTAGAAGGTAGCAAAATGTAAACAAATAAAAGAATGTAAAGAATAACATTAAGTGTTTACATATCTCACTCCTAGTCTGACGAACTTTGAAAGTTTATAATCGCTACCTGTAACATTTTTGTTTCGTTTCTTTTTTTGCGATTTTCTCTAAAACGAGCAAATCTCTAAAAAACTTTTTGTCTTAGTTTTTCGATCCCCTATAAGTTCCTGAAGTTTTGCCATTTAAATTCGGGGCACCCTATATATATATATATATATATATATATATATATATATATATATATATATATATATATATATATATATATAATATATATATATATATATATATATATATATATATATATATATATATATATATAAAGTGTTAAACTTTATCTACTAACTTAATCTTGGATTAACAGCATTATTTGTCGTAACCGGGTTAGTAAAACAAAGAACCACCTTTAACGTTACTAAGCAAATAGAACCACCTTCCTTTGCCGAATTTGCAAAATATTAATAAAATATCTGTTAGAAGTAAGTTAACTGTACCGATGTTAACAATGATCTAATTTGGAATACTTTTTTTCTTTTTTAGACAATGTTACTTTTTGTCTGGTTAAAGACAAGATTTACCATAAATAATTGTAGAGATAATGTCACGAAGATTGAGAAGGGCTGTAAATTTGAAGGGCTCGGTAACGAAAGCATAAATTAACATGTTATATGGGTTAGGCTTGGGTGTTGGTCACTGGAACAGAAGTTTGTAAGCAGAGATTGGTGGTATAGACATCGAGCCTACGGGTTTGCTAAGCTGTGTTCTTATTCTTATGTGATATTAGGTATAGAGCCATTATGAAAAAATCTTAAAAAGTACTCCATGCTTCTCTACAATATAATGATTTTTTTTTTGTTCATCAATCTATTCTTGTCTTGAACTTATTGAAAATTATTTTTTAATTTTTTTATTTTATTTTATTTATTTATCGATAATTACGACTGTATTACAATAATACAATAAGTAAATAGACTACGTGATACATAATGACTTGAGATAATGACAAGTAGAGAAACTATCCTCTGGTGGTACTCAAATCACAAGTTCAACTAAGAAAGTAACCTGGCCATCTTCTTTTCCGACGCTCGGAGGATTGTCGGGACTTGAAGAGGAAGGTTTGAAACTAGATGGTTTGAGTGGGAATGAAGTTTATTATGAAAGGATAGATACCGGGTTCGAGCCAAATAAGCGACAAATGGTACATAAAAGTCGTTATGGATGACTTTATTCTTAACAAAATAAGGAGCATTGAGTATTTTACAAAGGATTTTATCGTTATATTGTAGGGATTGGATAAGAGACGAATTCGATGGCTCAGTGGAGCCCCAAAGCTCTAATCCGTTTTTACTTTTTAGTTTTCCTTTCTGTTAAATTGTGTCTTTAATTATTTCAGCTATTATTTATTGTTTACTCTTTTTTTCGGATAGCTACAAAAGTTTTAAACTATGAGGGCCTAGTTATTAGCATTTTTAACTATGTGTTATTTGTTTAAATTATACGAAAATCTATAAGTAATAGTGGTATGCCAGTAGCCATATGCTTGTATCAATGATTAAGCCATGGATGGCTTCGTACACGCCTTAATACTTGGTACAAGACACTGTTGTGTCTTCGGTTATAACAAATTCTAATCCTGAAAATCCTGGCCAGGATTATGAGACAAACTTATTAAAATTTTATATTGTCATCGGTACAGGCTAAGCATATAAAAGCGTGTTAAAAATGCATTAATGTAGTGACTCGAAGGTTCGAGTAATTGAATGTAGGTATATCATTTAAAAAATCAAATGTTTTGTTTTGTTTTTTCCAATATTTTTTGTGGAAAATATACAAGCCTACTCATTTGATCCTGCTGGAATTCATATTCTTTTCCCAAAGATTAATTAAAAGATGTATGCCTTAGTATTTGGCACCAGACACAATCTTGAAGATTCCGGTCAAAATAATCAGACAATTTTATTAAATTAGTGTTTTGTCAATGGCCCATGAGAAGTGTACCAAGTTCCAATTTACTTCGATGTTTTGAAGTGGCCGAAAATCTGTTTCAAATATTCCCTAACATAAATAGTTCACCAGACGAAGCTAATAAAAGCGTGTTAAGAACGAAGCGGTTCTAATCTAACACGTGTACTGAATCAGAACTAATCAAGGATTGTACCTTTTTCGACAGACTCTTTTTCAGAAAGCTATTCCCCGATCGACGGAACATTGTATTCTATATAGTGCTGTATCCTAGAGAGAACATTACCAGAAGGTAATATCCTGTAGGCGCTCGACTTAGGGAGCTGCTTCAATATGTGATTCGATGAGGCGGAGGGAACAAAGAGGCGAGTGGAGTAACACAAGGCCTTGATTATAGGAGTGTAATAAAAATGGGCAGTGAAGTGGCTGGCCGTGCCGTTTGATCAGGCCGGGGTAGGGCACTGTTTGCCCAAACCGTGGTCCTCTATCAAAGCTGTTTGTAGCGGCGAAAATTTTATGTGGTCGTTGGCCGCCGTTAGTAACCGTAAATATTGGTTTCTGTACCAGTCAAAGAGCGCCCCCACCGCACGATAATGCACTCGCTTTGTACACAATAAGTTCAGGAATATTATGGATTAACATGTTAATAATAAACGGTAGCATTAATTATATTTTAACGTTAATTTGCAATAATTATACAAAACCATAACTAATCCAGGGTCGATATTTTGGTTATCTTTCTTCTTATACAACTTCAAATTCGCTTTTAACTACTTTGAACTTCATATATTGATTCATTTATTAATGCATTTAACGTCGCTTTATTCTGCCATGGCTAAGCTATCGTCTGAACCATCGTCGACGGAGCGAATTGTATCTTAGCCTAAAAAAAACAACAACTGTAGAACTAAACCCATGTAAGGGTTCAGTATCTGGTACTGTTGTACTGTTTCTTAGACAACCATTGTGCAGGGAAGTGGTTTGTCCATGATCACACTCAACAGCCTGATTTTCTCCCTATTTTGGGTACCCTGTTTATAGAGGCTGGCTGAGCCCCAGGATGGTCCTAGACCCCATAAGATCCAACTCTGGCTGCTAACAGACTAAATTCAAGGGTGCACATCAGCGGGACTCGGCACAGGAACTCAGCACGCTGTTGGGCCTATCCGCTTCCATCTTATACAACTTTAAATTCACATTTAACCTCTGCCACTACAAACAATGAAAGACCTTGAGTTTAGTAAGTGGTAGGGACTGTACACTTTTTAGGAAAGCAGTTTTGCAGGGACCGTATTTTACCGATGATATTATCCGTTAATGTTAGTTATATCAAGATAATTTCAAATTGTGTTACTAATAATTGTATTTTTATTACTGCACGAAACATGTGATTTTATGAAATTTCCTATTTTGTTTCGTTTGTTTATTCATTTAACGTCGCTTTATGCTTCTATAGCTAATTAGACGATGCTACTGAGTATCTAAATGTTGCCTATCCAGTTACAATTACAACAGTGATAGGGATCTTTAATGAGTACCGAACAATTGGCTAAGAAATCCCATTTTACTTCTTTTCCAAACAAAGGCATGACTAAGGATTTTTAACCCCTTTTAAAAAACCCTAGGGCCACCTACCGGGATACGATATATTATACTCCCTATATATTAGTACACTAACCACTACTCCACAGGCCACCCACAATGTTGATACGTGATTCCTAATTCTCAAGTGACTATTAAAATATTCTCAATACACTTGTGCCATGCTTCCTGTCCTTTGAAAGATTGTAACGCTTCATGGTGGGATACCAATCAATAATTACTGCAAAATATTGATTACTAATCAATTAAGAATTTAAAATTGGTGCCCAAAAAAATTTTAATTAAAAGAATATTACTGTTTTCTAAATTGAAAGGAAAAAATGTAGTACATCGATTAAAAAATAAAATAAAACAAACCTAAAATTAAAAATAATCATTATTTTATTCAATGCATAACTCTCAATATTTCAATACACTACCAAGTTGGAACTGATATTTTAACAGGCTCACTAGAGAGAGAAAAAGTTATACCAAAATAAACTTCAATTTCTAGAGTAATATCGGAGTACCTCTACTAAAACGTTAAATAAAAACTGTTGTACAATTAAATGAGCAGTTACAACCAATGGTGGTCCGCCGTTAGATATAGCCTAGTCTGACAATAAAGATGTAAAACAAATATATACATATACAAAACAATTGGCCGCCATTGGATTCGTGGAAATATTTATTTCCTAACGGCTTTTATTGAGAGGGGGACCCAGAGCCGCATCGGAAAAACCAAAGACCTTGACGATACCAATTTCCTCCCGTTCGCGATTTTCAGGATTATCTCAAAACATTTTTTCCTCCCTTGACGGAAATTAAACACATTCGTCTAAAAAGAAGACAATTCCAACGAAAAAAAAGTCACTTTTATATTCTGATTGTACTGATGTCAATAGCTAAAAGTGGACTATTGTAAACAAAATATTTAATTAGAATAAAATATCAATCCATTTATAATTATTGGTCTACTGTTTTGATTTTTAAATATTCTTTCCCCGGCCGGGAGCATATCTTTTCTCTTTAAAATAAAAATATTTTTTTTTAGATTTATTAAATATTTTGAAACCAGAATGCTAAATGACTTAAAGAAATGTTTTCAATAGTTTTGTTGATAAAAAAACCTACTCCAGTACAACCCATGTAGGGTCTGCCGTTCAGAACGTGGTAGAGACAATTCTGTTTCTTGGACAACGATTGAGCAGGGAGGTAATTTAATCTATATCGCTCTTGATCGTCAGATGTTTTCTCTTTATTTTGGTACACCCGATTTATAGATGCTAGGTAAGCCTCTGGAGAATGCCGACAGCTCATGCCGGTGAAGAAAACATTGAGATTGAGTTCGAAACGCCAAGCTGAACCACAAGGCTACCGGATATGGCGGACTCCTGCGGAACTGAAATAAGGAGATGGTGAAGGAGCGAAGGTACTTTAGGATCTTCTTGCATCAGTGTGGACAGATGAAGTGATGCCCTCTGAGTGCAAGAGATCGATTATCTGCCCTATCTACATGAAGGGTCACCGCTTAGTATGCGGCAACTACAGAGCCATATCCTTGTTGACTTCCGGATACAAAGTCTTCTCGAACCTTCTGTTTGCTCGCCTGATTCCCTATGCGGAGAGGGCCATTGGACCCTACCAATTTGGTTTTCGGCAGGGGAAATCAACTACCAGATCTCCAGCTTGAGGACCATTCTAGAGACAGGACATCAATTTAAGCTGAAGACGCACCATCTCTTCATCAATTTCAAGGCAGCATACGACAACATCAACCGCGAAAAGCTTTACCAAGCAATGGAGGAGCTCCGAATCTCATTAAAGCTCATACGCCTGGTGAGGCAGACGATGAATGGGGTGATGTGCTCGACGTGCGACATTGGAAATCTGTCTGGATAATTCCTTGCGACTAAGGGATTATGACAGGAAGATACCCTCGATTGACTTCTTTTCAATATTGGATAAGGCCAACTACGGTTTTGATTACACTTGTATTTTATAATATTCTCTGTACAATATCCAAGTACAGAATTATAACCTAATTTTCTAGAAAAAAAATGAGTTTATACATGTACAGTGATACCTCGAGATAGGAGTTTAATTCGTTCCCTAACCTTGCTCGTGTGTCAATTTGCTCTTATCTCAAAGCAATTTTCACCATTGAAATTAATTGAAATGTCATTAATTCGTTCCACCCCCAAAAATGCTACCCCCAATTGTTTTTGTTACGTGTTATTGAATAAGAAGAGTGTATTTATAAGTGGCAAATATTGACTGGCTTTAAACGAGTCTTCCGATGCCCGTGTCAGTCCGTGGAAGTGCGCGGGGTCTGATTCAGCAAATCACCGTAAATAGCTCGTGCCTTCTCGTATTTGATGCCCTATGTTAAGGTATCGCCTTTAATCTGCTTCTCCGTCACCCAAACCATCAGCAGTTTCTCCATCTTTTCATGGAGAGAGCTCTGGAGCTTAGAAATTATTGTAATGCCCTTACCTGGCGTTATACCCTTTATCGACTCCTTCTGTTTAAGCACAGTGCATATCGTTGAAGTACTACGCCCGTACTGTCTCGCCAAGTCGGCTGCTCGCACAGCAGGCTCATTTTTTCTATGATTTCACGCTTTAATCCAATAGACATCATCTTCTTCTGAGTACTGACCTTTCCACACACTTTCTTCGGACTCAGTTATAAAAATAAATGTGATAAAGTATGTAAATGCACAAAAAGCGCAAAACCCTAGAAAAATGAGCAAAGATGCTTTGACAGTGAGGTAAACAAGCACACTGGGGAATAATTGGGATAATACGCGAGACGCACAATAAAAAGGCGGAAGCTGGCCGTTGCTCGTATCTCAAATGTTGCTCGTATTTTAAAACAAAAATTCGCTCGCTCTAGAGCTCGTATCTCAAATAACTCGTATGTTAAGGCACTCATATCTCGAGGTACCACTGTATATAAAGTGAGTTATATAACTAACTTAATCGCGATATCAGAGTTCAACCTGTGAAGTTGGGCATCATCATGTTGTTGTGATTCGCCGAACATAATTTAAACCAATCCTTTAATAATGAAATTGCTTTAATAATGAAAGTCCTTAAGAAATATTCTTGTCCTTCGTATTTAATCTTTTTTTGGCCCGAAGGTCGACACCATGAAGGCTATAGGAATTTTGGATACGTCAGTTCTGAAAAGCAGTTATTTAAAGTACTTTTCTATTCTCTTTCTAGGTTCAGAGACATGAGTTTCATCTCCTTTCTAAGCATACCTGACTTTTTTTCTTCTCTATTAGCTTCAATAAGTTATATTAAGGCATTATGTATCAGTTTGCGTTTCTTTACAGTAACAACTAATTCTATTTACTTCCTCACCCCCTGCATAACAGCCTAGTTTGTAACTACCTCCGTCCAACTTAATTTATAAATCTATCGGTAAACGCATGTTTATCCTTTGAATCCCTCTATTCTTTATTGCCAGAACTATAAAAAATGGACCGAGAACAATAAAATTCAGTAAAAAAACGACTTTCTTATGTCATGTTTTAACTCAGAATACGATTCAGGCTACTGCATCACTTACTAGACAAATGCTCTAAGCTCCCAATTAATTACAAAAGACTCGTATACATGATAATCATTAGACCAATCTGGACTTACGGAGTAGGGCTTTGGGGCTTCTCTAAGCCATCGAATTCCTCTCGTAACCAATCCTTACAATCGTAAAAGCCTTAATGCTCCTTACTTTGTAACGAATAAAGCTGTGCATACATAGTGAACTCAATGTCCCATTTGTTCCTGATTTGGTCCGAACCCGATACCAGTCTTTTCATGAAAAACTTTATTCCCACTCAAACCTACTCGTTTCAATCCTAGCAAGTTTTTCAATTTCTCATAATTCGCCGAGGTGTCTGAAATATGGCCTCGTGACTTCCTATGTTGAACTTGTTTTTTGAATACTACCACTGGGCAGTTTAAATCTACTCGTCTTTATTCATCACAATATGTATCATTTATGTGATTTAATTGTTGTATTGTTATAATACAGTAGTCAATTTCAATGAATAAATTAATAAAAAAAACTTATAATAAAATCACTAATATTTGAAAAACTTTCTTATGTAAAACAAGAAGATTTATAAGCTGATATTTCGAAAAGACATTTCTCAAGTTCAATGGGTTTCTTTCAAGTGTACTCAGAATAGAGTATAAAGAATCGAAAACATATAAATATCCCTCGAGTCACCCACTGCCTCTCCGGTTTCTTTTGCCTTTATATTTTATTTTTATTTCTTCCCTCTTTCAGCATTAGTATGTTCACATTGGTCCTCTGTTTATATTAATAAAATACATGATCGGTTTTGTAGACCTTCTAAGAAACCTGTGGAGGCCAAATAAAAAACGTTATTAAATGATATCGCACAAAACAATATAATGTAATAATAAATAGTACAGAGATGCTAAAAGTAAAAAACTTTATAATTATTTGCGAAAATCTTGGAAAATCTTTAGTAAATTACTAGTAAGTTCCAATCACAAATAAAATCTAAAAAATAGAATAACATTATTTTTACTTTTAATATCATTCGTAACATATGAGACATTCAGAGGATCAAATGCGGATAACTCCAAATTTCAAAATTACACTTTTTTTCATTTTTTTTTATATTATAGTCCAGCAATGGTTTGTTCCACCGAGACTTCAGGTTCAGAAACGGACCAACATTTTTATTAATAACACTACAAAGAGACGTCACTAATTATAATGCCACTTACCAGTCGACGTTTCGCCTATTCAGGCATTATCAAGACACCAAACAAAAAGGGCAGTTGTATGTTGAACGTCTTGGTGGTGTGGTGCTGTCTCATGTTTGGGCTGTTGATCGTTGGGATGTATTGCAATTTTTTCTTCGATATGTGATTCACATAACCCCCTTATTGTTTGGTGTCTTGATAATGCCTGAATAGGCGAAACGTGATGACTGGTGAGTGGGTGTATTTTTGAAACATAAGGCTTTGCATTGTGGTTTTTCCCAATTGCATTATAATAAATAATAGTGTTTCTTTTTGAGTTTTTGGCTCTATTTTATTTAGTGAGACGTCACTAAATTAGGGACAATTGTGAAAAAAACAACTGTTGAAATTTCATAGTTACCGCTTTTGTTCCTGAACGCCTCATATATATATATATATATATATATATATATATATATATATATATATATATATATATATATATATATATGTGTGTTTGTTGCTTATCAGTGTTTAATATTGCATGATGATGTGGCTGTTTTTCATGGGTTAGGAATCGTCTATTTTATCAGATTATTTATAACCAATGATTCAAAACTTGTTTTGTTTTTCTACAGGGAAACAATAAATTAATAATTAATATGTAGAGTAATACATAAATCTTATCAAACACCAGCGTGTAGTCCAATATAGTTTGTGTTGATATAATTAGCGAAGGTTAGCAATTGGAGTTAAAGTAGTGTTTGGAATCAGGAGGAAACTTGCTTGCTCAGACCTAGGCTGTGTGTTCACCAAATGCAAATGCAGTTCTCGCTCAATTCAAAAGCTCTATGGAAACCCCGGCGTATATTGAATTTCAATTTCATTCCTCCTACAAGTAGTGAACCTCTGTTCTAGCGTGCAATAAATTTATAAATTGACTATTCTCTCCAACACGGCGGCAACTTCGATTTTTTTCTATGGTTGGTTCGAGGGTAATTTTGCAAATCGTACTTAACCACTTTTGACCGATAAAATTCAACAAGACTGGTATTTTAAATAGCACGTTTCTAGATAACTATCAGAGAATTACAAGTGAGCTACAATGAAAATGGTTCTGTGCAATATGGCTAGTTTTACGTAATTTTTATAACTTATGACAGAATCTTTTGTATAGGTTTATTCCGGATAGTATAGGGAATAAACCTCCCTTAGATATGAATATTGAAATATTAAATACATTTTTAAGATTATACTATGGAATGGTAGAAAAAATTATTAAGTAGTCAATTTGAAAATTCAAATCATATTAAAATTTTAAAGAAAAAATAATAGAATCTAAGAAACAAAAGCCTTTCAATGCATTGATAAAAATTATTTTTCTGGTCGTGCTATTTTGGAATAATCCTCATGATAAAACAGTATCATTCGATTCAATTTTTCAAATTATGTCATCAGTTTTCTATTACGTAAGAAAAAATTTATTTCCCATGATATACCTATATTTCGAAAACGGCTTTCATCGGTATGATTTCACTCAATATAGGTGAAATTAGTTATCTCACGAAAATCAATTTCAACGCACGCGGCCGACGGATTTGAACCGATGCCGAAACAATTAACACACTTAGTTTAATTATTACGAAATAATTAAGGAGGTAAATATATATTTATCTTGAGTAGTTTGGGTCTTTCCTAGACTTCAGGACGAGTTGGAACTAAGATGGTATTGAACTGTGCTATCGAAAACCTTTTTCCGATGACCGGTAAAAGCGTTAGATCTCATTACTGACCGACATTGAATCTCCAAAGACTTTGCTCTTTAATTAATCTTAGTTTGAGGTAAATCAATTTTCCATTAGACAAAAAATAAATATAATATAAATATAAACAATGATAATAAGAATTTCAATTCTAGAAATGTTGATTTTGCAATTAATAATTAATAATTAATCTTAGTTTGAGGTAAATCAATTTTCTTTAGAATAGATATTAAATACTATATAACATCCCTTAATAACTTTACTTAATTGAATTTTTATATTTATTTTTTAAAGTGAAACTTTTTTTCTATCGCCCCAAAATTCTTAGTTCATCTATGGCATGCCGCATTACACCTGGGGAAGGGGCAAAGTGAAAGGCGCATGACAATGCAGCCAAGGCAAATATGGCGGCGCCCAGTCAGCTGACCGTGTAGCATTTATATTCTCACTTATTCGTGCTAAGTGTTCCGCGGTATTTGGGGGTTTTGATCTGTGTATTAATGTAAATGCATTTATTTACTTTATCGTAAATGTTTTAATGTTCGTTAACTTTAAATGAAATTTAAAAAATATATTAAATAAACAAAAACGATTTGATTACTATTAACAAATCTCTTCAAAGACTATCAAATACTCTTATCAGTGTGTATTAATTTTAATTTTGATATATAATAATATATTTAATTATTTTACACTCTAAGACATAATAGCTTACAACACCTGTATTGTTATTCTAAAGGGACTTGTTCCAGAATAAATAAAGACATTATTGTTATTATTATTATCTTGTTCTTTTTCTCGATTTCTACCAGAGAATGGACCTACCCGGACATTAGTCAAGGGTTAGGCTAGAGTTTGTATAATGATAAAATACGTCAATATATAATCATAAACAAACACTTTATTGTGAATATCCCTCTTATATAGTATTGCTCTTACTTTTTAATATGCGTTTATCATCTAAATGATTGTATTAATTAAGTATTCCATACTCTAATACGCAAATTGAAATTAAATTTTATAATTGAATATTTTTACTACTATTGATTTCCCATTACCATTCCCATTTTTCAATAATTAAGTTCTTTCAGGTTGTATATAGATATGAATTTTTTTTGGCCAGTGGTTTTCGTCCATCCGCACCATCACTTTAACCTTTTAGTTCCGATCTGGTAAAGGATGTTCTTTTGACATCCGACCTTGTCTCTAATTGCTGCGTTTGGGATCCACTTGGTTCTCAATATACCATAGCTTCTTCTCCAGAAATCCATTTCCATGGAAAGCAACCTATTATCCGCCTTATTCGTGAGTGTCCGAACCTCTGATACGTAAGTGGCTAATCTTTCCACGAAGGAATGGTAAATCTTCTTTTTTAGTTTCCAATCTTATTTCCTTACTCTATAGAGTGGAATTTATCGAACCCCCGGTTTTACTTTAAACTTTTACTTACATAAGGTCTAAAAATCTATGAAATGATTTTATAAAATTTGATTTATAAAATGAATTTATAAGGCACATAGTATACTCACGTATGGAATGTGCTAACAAATAAACGGTCCCTTCAAAGGGTTACTTTGAAAGGGAAAAAAAAAAAAGGTCTAAAAATAAAGTAGTTTTTAAACTTTGCTGCCTTATAATCTGCTTCTGCAGTTTCTCTGAATACATTTTTGTAGAATGATGGAGTCGAATTTTATGTACAAAAAATGTTTATCGAATGTTTATGCGATTAATTTTGGGTGTGTCTTATGATGGACTTGTAGATTTGTAATTTAAACCACAGGGAGAGCTGCGGTGACAAGAGCAGATCGTATAGCCTGTGGGATTTCTGTCTTCGAATGATTGATCGAATAGGTAAATTTAAAGGAACATTAGAACTAAAATAGAATCCTAAATTTTTAATTAAATAAGTGAGTGTTAAATGTTTTATTCCAAAAATTATTATTTAGTACGGGCCAAACCTGTTGATGGATAACGGGAAGATATGAAACTTATAACAAGTTTATCTTACTTAATTACTGGGATTAGTTGACTTAAAAAAAACGAGTTTAAGTATTTTATTTATTAGGGAATACAGCATATATATATATATGTATATATATATATATTTATTGCTATGTTTCTACTCTTAAATTTATTTTGAATATATATATTGATATTTGGGATGCCAGATTCTCATTTAGGATGAGTACTCAAATTATTATTTATATGCCTTTATCATAATTTGGTTCCTTTCCAGAGGTCTGTTCTTGTGTTTACCAATTTACTCATCTATTATACCTTCAATATGTTATTTATAAATAAATATTTTATCTGGGCTATGTAAGCCAAAAGAATTACAATAAGGATCGTTTATTTATTCAATTCAATTCAACAAGGTTATGATTCAGATTTTAAATATATAAAAAGGATTGCCATAAAATGCCTTACAGGAAATTAATTTAACTTATCTGTGAACAGGGGTAGATTGGGTTACAGGTTGGTCTTCGCCTTTGACATCTCCGTCCTTCTTCTCTCCGGCCTCGTCTCCCGAGTGCCTTCCTGCTCCGCCTTCGTCTCCAGAGTACCTCCTTCCTTCTTTGTATCTATCTCCGAAGTTTTTCTGCCTCTCCCCTCTCCTTCCTTCTCAGGAACTTGACCTTAAAGGTTCCAGAGCAATACAAGAATATGTAGAAAGAAATAATAGGTATCTCGTAGAAAGACAGTTAGAAATATAAAAAAATTGAAAAAATAAGTAATATAAAAAAATTGATAGGGATATAGTAATAATGCTTATAAATATGAACTCTTGAATTACCAACATATGATGGATGCCAAAATGATAAGGGAGAAATAGGAAAATATATAGTGTGAGGAATGGAAAAAGACTAAAGAGAAAAAGATATAATATATAAAATATTAAAAAAAAAAACGGTCCAACTGGGAGAGGAGCGGCTGGGTGAATCGGCTAACCAACAAAGAGAAGCGCTTCCGCTAGCAGCGATCTCTAGCGGAAAAAAAGGTAACTAAGAGATAGAGTATAGGAAAATGAGGGAAAATGAATAAGTGGGTAAAATTATATTGACAAGCAAAAACTGTGTAAAAATATTCAAGATGATGATGAAAGAGAGATAGTAAATATTTCAATATTATTTGAGTATTAAGTGGAATCATCCTTTTTATTACTGATTCTTAATAAAATGGTTCTTCATATAAATTTGTACCTTTATGCTTCTAGACAGAAAGGCAAGGTAATTAGTGTTCAAACCAAAACATGAAATAAACAGCAACAAATTATAATATTAATTACTCTAACATTTAATAATTCACATTAATCAATTACTATAGAAACATACCTGTTTGTGAAATAAGATAGGCCGTTATAATCGCTCACACACACACACACACACATATATATATATGTCAATACTTTATCTTTGCTTTCACTCGATGTTTTAATTTCAAATATTTTCATTGAATATTACTTTAAAATTAATTTATAAAACCATGTGTTTATAAATAATATTTTGAACCTAATACTCATAAGCTGGGTATTGTGTGCTGGAGAAGGTTCGGCCTAGTGTGATTCATTGGGTGCATGTGTTCAGCCAAATTGTCGGTAAATAATCTGTGCCCTGGCAAATATTTGAACTCGCTTAGAATCCATGCGGTCTGTTGGTGGAGGGTAGCGTTAAAATACATGAATTTATTATAAAATATTTACTTATTAAACAAATTTTTTAATGCTGATGGTTAATAATAATACTAGCCTTCTTTGACTCTATTTTAAGTAAATAAAAAGTAGTTTAAAGTCGTATTTTACGCTTACTTATTTCGTAGAATATTGTTTTGATGCGTCTTAATTCAGTATTGTTACATTTAAAATTTCACAGGCTTAATGTCATAATAAAAATAACAGTAATTAGTACAAGTTTCATACTACACTTTGCATTCTCTATCAAGTGTGAGTAACTCATTTCTGTTCGATATCCGGACTCATTGGTAAGCACTTATATACGTTATGTATACTCATTAGTACTCATTAATACATTCTTAATAATTTAATTATATCTATTTTTATTGATACTTACGAAGCTGTGGATTTTAAGGTTTATCATGCTATATAATTTAAGTAAATACCAATCTTATACTTAAAAATACTTTTAATTCTACATCAATTAATCAGCAAGAGTTTTATTTAGTCTGTTTACAGCCGGAGATGGATGATATGGCATCTAGGACCCTCCTGGGGCCCACCCAATATCTATAAAATGTTATAAAAATAGGTTACCCAAAATAAGGGGTGGGGAAACCTGGAGGTTGAGCGTGATTTAGGACAAATCACTTCCCTGCAGAACCGTTGTCCATGAGACAGAACAGTGCCTACCATGCACTGAACCCCAGACCCGTTCACGGGTTTTAGTAGTACAGGTTGTACTTTTGAAGGAGCGTGTGAAATTAAAGACAATCACATACTTCGATAAAATAAAACAGCTGAATTATATTCATTTTGAAATATATAACGAAGTATAAAAAATAACATAAATAACTTTATAGGGTGACTGAAATACTTCTTGAGCACAATAGTCACAGAAGATATACACTTACCTCTTGACTAAGCACATCTGCTAGGACGACACAAGAACTCGGCTAGGGAGGTTATTATTCGTTGAGAACTTCTTTCTCACTTTAACCTTCTCCTGGAAATATTGGAGTCGCTTCCGATCCGTTTTATTGCCACTTCAATGTTCTCCTTTCTGTCTCATTTCCTTGCCTTTAACCGTTCACTTAGTTACCGCCAGGGGAAGTGCTCCCAGTCTGTTTGTTCGTGTCATCCCAAGTTCCTTTGACGCTTCTTTCTCAGAAACTGATAGCTGGCAGCCATTTCGACCTTTTAAGGGCTCAGGGCCCATGTATTGCCTTGAAAGGTGTTTTTCACAGAATCATAAAGCACATATTCCTCTTCTTACTCTTGAAGGGGGATCGCGTTAGACTTTATATATGCTTAAACCATTAAATTTATTACGGCAACATAGGATTGTTTATTAATGTACCCAATTAAACCGCTTTCCTAGTTTGATTATCTTCTTCGAGCTCAACCCTCGGTTCACATCCGCCATCCGTTCCTATCCTCGGCCATTTGTCGCATCTGATTCCATGTCTTCCCTTTCCTCCATACCAATCCCTTTAGTTATTCCTTATAAGTAAGCCTGGTTTGTCCAACAGGTCTTCGTCCATCCGGTTTGCCTCCATAGCATTTGGTCTTTCCAGAACATTCTCCATACCTGCCCAACCCTTCTCTAATATTTTCATTGCATATACAGTCTCTCTTCGTCATTCCGATGATTCGTGTTTTCGACGGTTACTCTTGAGAAGTGTTTCTCTAGAGCTTTTCAGTGTTCTGCTCCATTCACTAGTACGGGCAATTATATTGTTTTGAAAATCACCAATTTGGATTATCTGCTTACTTCTTTCTTTTCTAAGAAAAAGAAAAACAAATTGCGCTCCTGATATGGTCTTATTAGTTTTTTTGCATCTACTAGAAACTTCCGAACTTCGGCAATGAAAATAGAAGAATGTTTTCTTTGTAGTGTGTTTAACTTTGTAAGTCGTTATGAACTGAGTGATTAAAAATCAAGGTCTGATTTTTTTATTTTGATTGTGAATGAACGTTTTTTCATAGCAGATATATGCGAATATTGGAATAAGAATTTTATTATATTTTTTCGCTTACATCACTTTTCTACTTTTTTTCAATTGTCCATTTCAATATTTAGTTGCACTAGTGTGTGGTAGTGTATTTAAATTAAAGTTAACAGATATTTCTAACAATTTGAATTCGTTTTTTAATACAGATTTATGAATTTCGATTTCATTTGATTCTAGATCATCGTTTTCACTTTGTTTGGTTAGGATCAACACCTTGTGGATACGATGATTCTAAAATTCACTGGGGCTTTTTTCACTTGGCATGATTCAAATAGTAAACCGACAATCCTAAAGAAAACAAAAGTAGTATTTTCTTTAATTGTAATGTCCATTTTTCCGTTTATATTTAGTCTAGTTTGATATTGAATTAATAAACAACTTCATACTGTTAATACAAAGGAATATATGTGTGAAAAATCTATGCCTAGAGAATAAAAGTGTAATTGATTAACGGTGAGTCACTTCTCCTGATTTTACGAGGAAAAAATGTTGGACAGAGAAAAAATTAAATAAATTTAGTGCAAAACATTTCTTCTAGAATTCGCTCGTCATTTGACATGTTGACACTGGTCATGCTATTTTGGAATAATCCTCATGATAAAACAGTATCACTCGATTCAATTTTTCAAATTATGTCATTCATTAGTTTTCTATTACATATGAAGAAATTTATTTCCCATGATACACCTCTATTTTGAAAACGGCTTGTATGATTTCACTCAGTATAGATGAATTTAGTTATCTCACAAAAATCAATTTCAACGCACGCGGCCGACGGATTCGAACCGATGCCGAAACAATTAACACACTTAGTTTAATTATTACGAAATAATTAAGGAGGTAAATATATATATTTATCTTGAGTAGTTTGGGTCTTTCCTAGACTTCAGGACGAGTTGGAACTAAGATGGTATGGAACTGTGCTATCGAAAACCTTTTTCCGATGACCGGTAAAAGCGTTAGAGCTCATTACTGACCGACATTGAATCTCCAAAGACTTTTCTTTTTAATTAATCTTAGTTTGAGGTAAATAAATTTTCCATTAGACAAAAAATAAATATAATATAAATATAAACAATGATAATAAGAATTTCAATTCTAGAAATGTTGAGTTTGCAATTACGTGGAATTATATTTAATAAATTTGCTGTTCCATAATTTCCTATGAGTATTGGAGATATCCTTCACTCTTCATTGAACTTCTTGCATACGAAGAAGATTGCAATTCCTAAAAAAAAGGATGAAATAAAATTTATGGAATTAGTCAGTATTCGAATACTCATAACATTGATCATTATTCTTCTTATTCTAAAAGTGCCTATCTCCTCTGGATGTTGGTCATTATAGCAGCCCACCTTATTTTAATAACCGATGAACGAAACAAGTCCACAGATGTTAATAGTTTGCATTGCCTGAGGTGTTTTATAATGGAGTGACGCCTGCGACCTGGACCTCCCTTTGCTCCAATCTTGCCTTGTATGATTAATTGGAGAAGACGGTACTTGTAATATCGCCATGACCGAAGTATGCCAATTTCTATCTCCGATGTGCAATATTTCTAGGATCTTCTGTATCCGTTGTTGATTGATTTACTACTGTTGATTGGACTACCGTCATCTTTGTTATTTATAATCGTAAATAATTCTTATAATAATAATATAAAGCAATTCTTATTGCAAAAATAACACTATTTTAACCTAAAACAGAATGAAAAAGCAATTATAATTTAAATGTTAAATTTTAAAACTTGATTTCTCATATTGGTTGATAAGTAACCATTGTGAACCTTCTAAGTAACCTTCTTTGTCTTCCCAATCTATGACATTACTTCCCATTTGTTAATCCTTTTTCAGTACCTATCTCTCTCTGTTTTCAATTTCAGTATTGTTCTTCTGTTCTCCTTCCAGATCTTTACTTACTATGGACTATCCAGTTGTCGTATTGACTCCGCGTAAGTATGTGAGGACCCGCTTGGCTATCCTGGTTTAGTCTGTGGGGGTGTCCATAAAAGTTGATTCTCCTTTTCCTGATGTCTGCAGCGGATGGATAATTTTTCTGTTGTTTACCTAGAGTGTAGTCTGTATCCTTCTTCTGTTTGCTTTGGACCTAAAGTTTTTCTCATGATTTTCCGTTCTTCTTTTAATACATTTTCGAGATCTCTTTTTGTGTGGAGTGTAAGCGTCTCACTCGAATACAGTGCATCTGGTTTCACTACAGTGTTGTAGTGTCTAACTTTATAAATTATTTTTTGTTGTAGATGTCCCGTATTTTGAAGAAAGCCCACATTTTCTGATGTCTCGTTTTTTTCGACTAGAATAGAATAGATATTAAATACTATATAACATCCCTTATTAACTTTACTTAATCGAATTTTTATATTTATTTTTTAAATTGAAACTTTTATTCTATCGCCCCAAAATTTTTCGTTTATCTATGGCATGTCGCATTACACCTGGGGAAGGGGCAAAATGAAATGCGCATGACAGTGCAGCCAAGGCGAGTATGGCGGCGCCCAGTCAGCAGATCGTGTAGCATTTATATTCTCACTTATTCGTGCTGAGTGTTCCGCGGTATTTGGGTGTTTTGATTTGTGTATTAATGTAAATGCATTTATTTACTTTATCGTAAATGTTTTAATGTTCGTTAACTTTAAATAAAATTAAAAAAATAAATTAAGTAAATAAAAACGATTTGTTTACAATTAACAAATCTCTTCAAAGACTATCAAATACTCTTATTAGTGTGTATTAATTTTAATTTTGATACATAAAAATATATTTAATTATTTTACACTCTAAGACATAATAGCTTACAACACCTGTATTGTTATTCTAAAGGGACTTGTTTCAGAATAAATAAAGATATTATTATTATCTTGCTCTTTTTCACGATTTCTACCAGAGAATGGACCTACTCGGACATAATTCAAGGGTTAGGCTAGAGTTTGTATAATGATAAAAATTTAATCATATACAAACACTTTATTGTGAATATTCCTCTTATATAGTATTGCTCTTACTTTTTAATATGCGTTTATCATCTAAATGATTGTATTAATTAAGTATTCCGTACTCTAATACGCAAATTGAAATTAAATTTTATAATTGAATGTTTTGTCTACTATTGATTTCCCATTATCATTCCCATTTTTCAATAATTATGTTAAGATGAAAAACGCATTTTTTATACCCTAAATCTAATAATTTTCCAAAATCTTTTAGTTAAATGCCTACAAACCAAAAAAAGTTTCACTTGCATCGTGGTTTCATAAAACCATACAACTTTTTTATTTCTCATGAGTTAAACGACTAGAGGAAACAAAATTGATTTTGAAAACAAAAACTTCTTGATATCTCAAAGAAGGCTGCTGCAGGAAAATTCCACAAAATTGTCTTGGAATATATTTTTCCATTAAGAGTTGGGATATCGGAGTATTTCCTATTCACGAGTTCGTTCGCTTTTCCCTTTGCAGTTTTGATGGGATTGCGGTGGATCCGAGGTAGGTTATTTCCCAAGGTAACAGACAGAGGAGAGAGGGAAGATAAATAAATAGTGAAGAAAAGGGAAAAAGAAAGAAGAGAAAAGTGAGGAGGCACTTAGAGAACACTTAGCCCTGATGAAATCGTGAGGTTTCGACTTGTAACACAAGTCCCGGGAGCACTCAGATCTCGATCCAGCCATCACAGGATATCCCTCCCTCCAATCACTAATTTATACGCCACCCCCCCCCCCCACTTTCCTGCTTCGCTCCCTAAAACTTTATCTAAAGGTCTTTTTTTTTCAATCTATCAAAGGGTTTCTCACCAACCGTCTCTATATGATACACATAGACAATGGAAAATTATCTGTTTCTGCGATATCGATATTATTTTAGATTTGAAAAAAAAATGAATGAAATTTTCAGCTTAGCTGTATTTGAAAGCTGTATTATAGTAATACAAGAATTTAATACAGTGAACGGTACGTTAGGAATGATATAAAGGCAGTTAGAGAAACCCGCTGGTATTACTCAAATAACAAATTCAACTTCAACAGGTCACAAAGATTCTTTTCACACGCTTCTGATGATAATCGGAATTGGAAAAGGTAGTTAGGTCTGAAAATAGTGGGATTGAGTGGGAATAGAGAATTGATATCTTGCTCAAGTCAGCAACAAATGAGACATTATGGCCATTATGGGGGACTTTATACGTAAGCATGTACTATTAAGAATTTTATGAAGAATTCTGGATTGGATACGAGAGGAATTCGATGGCTCAGTGAAGCCCCAGGGTTCTACTCCGTAAGTTGAAACGGTTCTTATAACAGTCATGTACATGAGTCTTTGATTTGTTTTTTACAGTAATTTCATTTCAAATATTTAATCTGTTAACCACTGGGGCCTGAAAGCCCTCTTGGAGCTCACCAAGCCTCTATAAAGTGATAATCCTAAAGAGGGGAAAGTTATGTGGTAGATTGTGATCCTTAACAAATCACCTTCCTTGGACAGTCGTTGGCTAAGAATGAGTACTGTCCTGGGATCTATTGAATCCAAGATGCTTTGTGGGCGGAAATGGTACCTTTTTTTTCAAAATACTCCGAAGAAAACTCGTACATCAACGCAAATCTGCTTCAACATTCTTTAATGCAGTACAGAAATGGTAACTAAACGGTCATTTAAGTCTCGAATTTAATCACTTAATTTCTTCTGTTAGAAATCTAAGTATAAGAATTTAGGTAATATACCACAGCTCTTTATGGTGTTAGTCTTACGTAATCCGGACCAATCCCATCATTAGTTTGAATATTGATAAAATGGAGCATAATCATAAAGAAGAACCATCCTCCTAACAGTTTCATATAATCATATGTTTCCCCGTGGTAATAAAAAATAAAACAATTATTACTTACACCTTTTGAAATTAATCATAACATAATTAACTTTATACAGATAGATACACGGGTAAAAGAAGCAGAATGGGATAGAGTAAAAAGAGGTAATTTTTTCCAATGAGGTTGGTACATCAGGAAAGTTTAGCATTGCACTCTCGCCCTCACACGGAGGAATTTCCATAGAGAACTAGTTTTCAAGCAGCCGAGATGGAATAAACTGTATAATATAAGCAGGAGGACCCAAGTTGGGATTTCTGCATCAACTACACTCTGTAAATGAAAATAATTTCAGCCCAGCCATGCATAGCGAGATGAAATTCAGTTTTATATTATATTAGATAGACAATAGCTGTAACGACAGTAAAGCAGTCATTGATCTAAACATCCACTTCAAGCGGTTACAGCAGAAGAAAACAGAACAATAAGAAGCAAAGCAAGTGATGAAGGTGAGTTAAGAAATAAAAGTAAATAAATCATGCATGAAGTTGGAAGATATGTTAAGCAAAAGAATCCTTCAAGGAATTCAATCCTCTTTATATATATGTAAATAATTATGCCAGTTTCAGTTTTGAGATTAGAAATGCACATCGTCATTATCAGGGCGATATTAGCCAGGATAAATCAGATTGGACTTGGCTTATAATGTAGCTTTTTGGAACAATTTATAAGAGGTATTTCCCAATAATGCGCAAACTGATCGTATATATGAAGCGATGTATAGTTCCGCCTGATAGCTTACGCATTGCTTAACAAGCCGATGAATGGCCAGTACTGGGAGTATATTGAAATGAGAAATTACGAGGTAAATAAAAATTATAACTTCTAAGGATTTTCAGGTATACTGTGAACAATGGAAAAGATAAGGTGTCTAGCGATGAAATTGAAAATATTCCAAAGAAGAGAAAATGAATCAAGATGGATTTTCGTAAAATAAAAGTTTTACTAACCTAATTCGCATATTTCTTGGATATTTTATTAAAATAATGAAAAAATAGTAGAAAAAAAAAAGTTAGTTTATCATCCGCTATAAATGTAAAGAAATGTCTTTCTGAATATATAGTTTAAATTACGTATTGTTTGCTTTATTATTAATGTTCCTGTTAGCTAATAGTAATGACTCGCTTCCGAATCTATCTCCACTATCTCCTTTTTTTGTTTAATATAAATATTTTAACAGATTTCTGATGAATGGTAGGCAGTTCAGTTCGTAGAGTACTGAGCTCTTGTTTCTTAGTTCGAGTCCAGCTGTGACAGATAAATTATTTTAAATTGTTTACACTAGTGGATCGATTCAGTGGGATCAGGAGATCCTTCTGGTGCCCAGGCCACTATAAAGTGAACATGCCTAATTTTTAAATCTTATTTTTTATTTATCTATTTATTTAATTATTTATAAAACGATTGGAATTATATTTCTAATAGAAACCTATTAATCCAGAAACACGCCTGAAAACGACTAGTCGATATATAATGGAAATACCAAACTAAACTAAACAGGCTATTACAATTAAGAAACAATTCAAATATGTTTGCTATGACTGGAGGGGGGGGGGGAGGCGTGAATGTGTTTAATCATGTGTATTGACTGTGACCAACGTCGCCGAGGCACCTGACACCCTCTTCAACATTAATTACAGCTTCTGTTTGTAACCCGCCTTCCTCAGCCTCCGGATCTGCCGGAGTATTCATCCATGATTCCTGCAAAGCGAGGAATGGAACGCTCTCTCTTGTAAGGCTTCAACCATATAAATTCGACTCCATTTTGTAATTATCAATAAGCATCAATGTCTTGGTAATTATCGAAATACTCACTCGGTATTCAAACTTCAGAATTTCATTTTTAAAGTTTTAATTAATTTTTCAAATCTTGACTTGTTGACAAATAATTGGGAATCCAATTGGCGATAGCTATCCCACAATCTTGGTTAATTAATGGTATTGGAAATGTCACTATTGGAGAAGAAAAGCCTTTGAATGGCAATTTTCATTTCATAATGACTCTTGTTAAAGAACAAACTAATCATCGGATATCGTATTCTCCTCTTTATCGAGTCTTCCGGCTCATTCCACTAATGAGAATCTCAATCGTTACAGATAATTATATGTTTAATAATTATATCCTCATCCCTCCATATCCCTTTATATATTTTTTTCCATTATAGCTGTATCATTTTTTACCCTTCAGCTCAAAGTATAACGTATTTATAAATATTTTTTTTTTTTTTTTTTAAACGAGAAAAGAAGAAAAAAGAGAAAAGAGACAAAGGTTCCGGGTTCAAATCCCGGTCGAAGGCCTATCTTTTCTCTTTAAAAAAAAAAATAAAAATATTTATAACTCAAAAAAAGACAAATAATTATAAAAAATTACAACGTATTTATTTTAGAAATTTCGCTGAATGAGATCATCTACTTCGCATTGAAATATTTTGTTTTCTGTTGATAACAAAAAATATATTTACACGTCTTTCCCTCAACTTAAAGTAAAGGGGAAGTAAGGATACCTGCACAATCATTTTTATTTTTAGAGTTTTTAGATGAGAAAAAAATGTTTTATATAGTTTGCCTTCGACTACGAAATTTAATATCAATGGCCAATTTTCGCAGAAAAGTACATTATTCCTTATTTATTTTTTCACCATTGTTTTTTTTATATTTAAAAACTTTCAGTGCTACAATAGCGTAAAATAATTAAATATCTCTTAAAATCAATTAATGCGATGCATGAAATTTTAATTGTTTTCAAATCAATTCAAAAAATCAATTGTTTGTATATACTCAGTCAGATAGTGTGCACTAAGTAACCTTTTTAATTATAATAGCCGAGTTTGAATAATATCAAATGGGGCTTATAATAAACGAGAATTAATGAAGAAGGTTAAAATAAGAAGTATGCATTTTATTTATATCGTTGACAGAAAAGTTGGGAACGTAGTTGTAGTGAATGTAACAGATATTTTGGTATTTTTTTGTTTGTATTTTGTAACTAATATGTTCATTGTTCATCATCCTGGAATTAAAAAACATTAAAAAAATATACACATGTATAAAGAAGATAACACAAAATTGTACGTTAAAAATGATATATCTGTACCTCAGAGGTAAACTATCGTAACTGACATTCTTCAAACTTTACAGGGGAGCAGTTATAATGTTAAATTTTCCTTTTTATTGTTGTTCACGGTTTTCAATGATAATTAGATGTCATCATTGATCTTGATCTTGATGACCTCTAATTATCATTGAAAACCGTGAACAACAATAAAAAGGAAAATTAAACATTAAAATTGCTCTCCTGTAAAGTTTGAAAAATGTCAGTTACGATAGTTTACCTCTGAGGTACAGATATATTTAATTTAATTATGAATTTAAAAAAGAATATGGAAATATTTCTTAAAAATAAACTTTAGCTTAAATGCCTGCTCGCATAACGTTAATAAATGCTTAATGTTATCTTTGTTATCTTGAACACACATTTAAAGGAGGAATCGAAAATAAGTTTTCGTAGGGGGTAATATGGGTTACTTTAACCTGAACCAGTGAAATGAGATAATTTAAAACATTATAATTATATAACATTATAACATTATAACCTATCTGAAAAAAAACAACGAAATTTAACTATACAATTCGCATCCAGTACGATTAGAACTGGTCATGAATATTACACGTTGAAATTTTATACAAAGAATCAATTGAAATGTATGCTGTTTGTCGGTCAAAATTGAACTAATAAAGGAAGCAATAAAGTAATTAAACCCATTTTATTACCCCCTCAGGAAGGCATACTCTTCTAAATTATATCCAATAACAGGACGGAGGTAGTTGTTGTTATTGATGCATTATATTTCCAGTATATTTCCAGAACTTTATGAACAGAGTTTATAGCTGTAATCAATACCATTGTAAACCAAGTGTGAAGAAATTGTGGATCTTTATTTCTGGAAGTACTTTAATCTTTACTATTGAATTATGTTTCAAAATTATTAGTACCACTCGTAATTCAACTGAATATCTTTCTATTTTTCGAATAGAATTAAATATCTTATTAAATTTATCTAATCAACAGAGATAGAAAATTTTCTATAATCATTGTTTCTGCTATTGTTGTAATGACTAAGTACACGGCATAGCTAACCCAAAAGTTCGAAGCTGATAGTCCCGATTTTTGCCTACAAATTAACAAATTGCAATTCGAAAAATTAACAAAATGCAATCTCCTAAATTCTCCAGCAATCTCATCCTTTTTGAGAGCCAATATTCTACGCAATACATTATTTTATAATACTTTTCGACGTTGTTCATGTTTCACAGCCACGTTTCATCTTCAGAAAGAACAGTTGGCAGGATATTGTTTTTATAAATTCTAATTTTTAAATTTTGCGACTACAGTAATGTCGAGGCCAAATATAGCATGTATTTCCTGCCTTCGAAAGCGCCTTTATTTTTCGTTTATTGTTGACAGTTACACTTCTAGATATGTTAAAACTTTATCCCCCAGCAATAATCTCACCTTAACCACCGCCGTTTCTTTTACTAATACCATACTTCATATTATCTGGCACATTGTTAATACTTCAAATTATTAGAAGTTCAAGAATCAGAAAAAAAGGTCTACTAATCTAATAAAACAAATGTGGAGTTACGAAAACATAGGTATTATGTTGAATCATGCTAGAACAACACGAAATTAAAATCTTCTCAGTGAATAAACAGTCTAGAATACTGAGGGTTATTGCCTGGAACACTGCCTGTCGTACACGTAACATTACATGTTTGTTGTTTCGGGAAGGTAGTACGAGTCAGGCTATACGATCCTGGCGTAATCTTACATATACCCTTGTAATTGTAGCTAGAAGTGTATTGTTAATTATCATATAGTAATTTCTGCTATGTATTTATACGTATATTAAGACGTAAATGGAAAAATTTGTACTGAGCATTAAAATAATATACACATGAATTAAGAAGATAACACAAAATTGTACGTTAAAAATGCCTTCAAGTCTACAAATTAAAAAACAGGACACAAAAATTCTTACCATTTCGCTTATTTTGGCATCTTCAGAACAAAAAGAGAATAATAGCAAAGAAAAAAAACAACATCCTAACCTCAATATGTAGCATAAAACCAACAATAGGAAACATCCCACGACCTCCAAAACATTTTGATATTTGATGAGCTCATTTTGCATTTTCTCTTTGGTTTTATTTAACCTTTTCCAGCTTTGATCCTGCAACCTTTATTATGATTCAGTAGTTGAATTTGATTCTTGGAGATGGTGGGATATTTTCTCTAGTTGGTGTTTTGCTGAATTTTGAGGTTGAGATGTGCTTTATATAATTGTAATGTGATTTTCAAAAGATTAAAGAATTACATAATATGTAATAAGTGAATTGAATATATACTAATAATAATAAATTTTCATTAGAATATAACGTAATATAATTTTTTTTTTTTTTTTCTTTCAAAGTAACCCTTTGAAAGGACCGTTTATTTGTTAGCACATTCCATACGTGAGTATACTATGTGCCTTATAAATTCATTTTACAATTAGTTAACTACAGTTTGACAATTCTAAAATATATGCAAAAGACATTATTATATACATGCTGTTGCAACTTAACATAATTAACAAAATTAACGAATTTAACAACTATAAATTTTACAATTAACATTTTTTTTTTTTTAATTAAAATTACAATACTTACAAAATGATTACCTTCTTTTTTTTTTACCTAGTATAGTACAGGGAGTTTCTTATATGGATGTCAACTTTTCAAAATCAATACTATAAATAAATTTAGTGAGTTCGGGTCGAAAGTGATTGTATAGATCATGTTCAGCAACTGGCCAAACTTTCCCTCTTAATATTGTGGAGATAATTAATTTTGATCTTTGTCCTTCATACAATTGGCAGTCATATATTATATGTTTAAATGTCTGTTCTTCTTTGTCTATTGAGCAAGTACTATCGTTGCTTATGTGAAATCTGTGTAAGTATGATTTGGTATGTCCATGTTCAGTTAAAACCTGAGTTAGTTTGTAGTTAGTGGATTTTATTAATTTGTAGTTAATGTTTTTTAGTTTTGGAATGAACCTATGCAAACTAGGAGATTTATTTGAAATAGTCCACCGTTCATTCCACCTCATAATTGATTCTTCCCTAATTTTGAATTTAATGAACGAAATTGGTGTTTTTTGAAAAGATGGAGACATATCACTTTGTGCTGCCTCTTTTGCTAATTTATCCGCTATCTCATTGCCCTCGATACCAGAGTGACCCTTTACCCATATTATTTTTACAGAGAAATTTAGAAGCCTAAGTGTGCACAAGTTCATTCTGATATTTTCGGTAAGCTCGTCATGTACGTCTGTGTTGAGAACTGATTGTATCAAGATTTTGTTATCTATGTGTATGACTATGTCTGTATGTATGTTGTTTGGAAGGTCAAGAAGGAATTCTGTCGCTTTTACGACTGCGTACTTCTCAGCTTGGTTGTTGGAACTCGTAGAGCCTAGTTTGTACTGGGCACATAGCATCTTCCCATTCGTGTCCCAAAGTAGCCAAGCACAGCCTACATTATTGCCTTCTTTACTTCCGTCTGTGTATATGTTAGTGATTTCTGTACCCGTTCCGTTATGTTGTGTCAAGTGCGTGTAAAGTTTGGCAAATGTTGAGGGGTGTAACCAATCAAAAGGTTCAGATTCCCTTTCTATCATGTTATGTTCGATTTCTCTAAAGTTATCGTTTCGCAATTTAATCGATGAGAGTTGTACGATTTCACTAATTTTAAGATCGATGGGTACAATTCCTGCTAAGACACAAGCTGCGTCATATGATATAGTTTTATATGCCTTGACAATCCTGATACCTATGATTCTTTGTAGTCTCTGAAGTTTCCGTAGATGGCATTTTTTCTCAATTGCTCTATGCCAAATCGGCACCGCGTAAAGCATTTTGGGAATCAATGCCCCCTCGTATAATGTCTTCAAACATTCAGCCCCGAGGCTCCAGGTTGTTCTTGCAGCAATAGTCAGGGAGTTAACTGTTTGCATAGTCCTGACGTATACTCTTTCTATGTGTTTCGACCAACTCATTTTTCTATCGAACTCTACTCCAAGAAAGGTCAATGTTTGAGTACTCTCCAATTGCTCATTGCCAATGACAATGTCTAAATCCGGTAAATACCTTTTTCTGCTGAAAATAATGTATTTGCTTTTCCTTGTGTTGAGTTCTAACTTGCAGGTTTTTGCCCACTCATGTATTTTTATTAAAGTTGTGTTTGCTATCTGTTTTAAATTTTGAAAACAATTTCCTCTGATTAAAATTAATATATCGTCGGCGTAAATAATTAATTTTGAGTCAGTTGGTAAGTCAATGTCGAAAATTGTATTAACTAATATGTTCCAAAGAATGGGCGATAGAGATGATCCTTATGGTGTTCCTTGCGTTAGAGTTTTTAAGCAGGAGATAGTATTCGTTGTAAAAATTAACCGTCTATTTTCAAGGAAATTTCTAATCAATAAATATAAATTCTTTGGACACCTATATTTTTTGAGATTATTTAATATAGCCGGCCACCAAGCATTGTCAAAAGCCCCTTTTATGTCAAGGCTGATAACTAGAAGTTGATCTTTTTTATTTAGAGCTTCGCTGATATTGGTGGTCAGTGAATGTAATGCGTTTAATGTTCCAGTCATCGGCATAAATGCAAATTGATTTTTGTTTACAGTTTTGTTTTTAACAAGAAAATTAATTAGTCTTCTTTTAACGATTTTCTCGATAATTTTGCTCATGATCGGAAGCATACTAATTGGTCTAAGCTTAGTGCTAGAGGGTTTCGGTACTAAGACTAATAGACCAATTTTCCAATTGTCTGGAAATTCGTTTCTTCTGAAGAGCAATTTGTACCAATGTAGTATTAAATTTGGTACAAATTCGAAGACTTTTTGGAAAATTATAGGAGTAATCCCGTCGTAACCCTGAGATTTTTTTGTTTTTAATGATTTGATTGCGATCGAAATTTCATGGTCCTCTATTGGTAAGTCATCAGTTGTATCCGGAGGTATCATAACATTCGATCTAATTATAGTATGTCTGCTGTCATCTGATTCAGGAGTATCTACATTTATTAGGTCGGTCATTACCTGATTCAAAGTCTCCTTTAGATTGTTGGTATACTGGTTGTTAGTCGATGTTTGTATGGTTTTTAAAAGCATTTGATTCTTAACTTTTCCTGCAGCCCATTTATAAGTCCAGTCCCATGGTTTACCATTAGTGCAGTACGATTTCCAAGATTCCATTTTGGATTGCCTAATTAATTTCTGGTAAAGATGGCGACTTTCCAGATAGCTGTCTCTAGCTTTATTTCTGAGTTCTTGGTTGATTTTAATCTTCTGATATTGCTGCCTGAGCTTGTTCGTTCTTTTACGTCGGGCTGACAGTTCATCATTCCACCAAGGAACAGACTTATATTGTTTTATACGGGGACTATTACTTGATTTTTTAAACGTCATATTTGAAGCTTTAATTATTATTTTAGTCATCATTCTGGAAATTAAATTTGTGCTCATATAATGTAGTGATTCAATAATATAATTTTGTAGTTCTTCAGCTGTAAATTTGTTTTCAGTACGCGGTATAAATTCTTTTTCAAGTTGTGTTAGTAAGTTAGTCTCAAATTTATTCCAATCAGCATTTGAGGTAAAGTATTTTCTTGTTTTATTTGTATTTTCAAAAGGCCTATTACATTTAATTTCAAATAGAATACAGTTGTGGTCTGTAAGATTAGTTTCGTTTGAAATGGTCCAGTTTTTTATTCTTCCTGTAGCTTGTATATTAGACAGAGTTAAATCAATATTACTCTGCCCTTGATGCCCATCAAAAGTAGGAATATTTGACTTCATGTTCATTATTAATAACTCATTAGTTACGATGAACTCTTCCAAAAGTAATCCCCTTGTATTAGAAATCTTATCATGCCACACTTTGGATCTGCTGTTCGAATCAACGCCTATCACTATATTATAACCTCTATAGCTTGTGATAAATTTATTAAGCTTTTTTAAATCGATATTTATGTCCCTAGTAATATCGAAATAACAGCTAGCAAGGATATATTTGTCTCTCCCTGTAATAACCTCCACTGTTATCATATCTCGATCTGAAAATTGTGTTATCAAACAGCTGTCTAGGTTAGGATTTGCAATTACTATTGCTGCTCTAGGGATGTCGTCATATGTTTGATAAATTTTGTATCCTCTGTAGCCTGTGATATCTTTGTTGTAAGAGTATGGTTCCTGAATCAGTAAAATGTCTAATTGTTTCTTGTTTATAATTTGTTGCAGTAAATTTGTACAGTATTTAGAATGTTTAGTATTTAGTTGTAAAACGTTCATGTTTATATTACTAGAACAAGTCACTTGAAAACATATGTTTACTTATACACATTTTCCTATTCATTTCAGTTCAACTCAAAAGTGTTATCTTATAACTATTAACTGGATACAGCAAGTTCCAGATGATAGCAGTTGAAAGTTGTTGGTTAATTTCTGCTATTGATGGCTTTATAAATGTATTTGTTGTATTTAGATATGATTTAATTAGAAATGTTCCACTATTCTTAATATTTTTAATATTGATTAGCATATAACTTACTATCAAATTTATACTATTTACTTTTAAACAATTTATTAGTAAATTGCTTTTTATATAGTTAAAAGTTTTACAGACTAACGATAATCTACCATTATTGTAGTTATTTAGTTTGTCAGCCATAGTCTGTATTTGCAATTATTCTATCTAAAGCCGCCTTGTAAGAAGGACAATTTCTAGATAATGCAGGGTGATTGGAATCTACTTTCCTCTTAATATTTACTCTATTATTATGACTCACACAATTGATGCATTTGTGTGCCTCAGATCGGCACTCCCTCAGGCTGTGGGGCTCCGAGCAGAGCGGGCACGTAGGCTGGACGGCCGTGCAGAACTTCTTGGTATGACCTATCCTGGAGCAGACGTAGCACCTCGGAGCCGAGTGATAATCTTCCACAGAGCAGGTCACCATGTCCACGAACGCCCTGCCAGCCAGCAACTTTCTCGCTTTGGGAGTTATCTCCACAATTGCGTGCTTCCATATTTTAATCAGTGAACCTCCATCTGTGTTCCTGTGCTGGTTCGACAGAATTGTTCTTAGTTTCAAGTCCTCCTCTTGTAACCTATTTTGCTCAATAATTGTTGGGACTATTTCCTCTTTTTTTAAGTCTTGAGGAATATTTTTTATTATAACTATAGGGTTGTTTTTTTCAGAGTTTTCACTATCAAATTGTTGCCATGTTTACTGACAATTTCATTTTTGATAAGGTTAAGATCGGCTTCTGCTTCTGAACCTATAATTAAACCTCCGTTCTTGGTCCCTCTTAATGTTTTTATCCCAACTCTTAACTTTCTGGGATTAATAGCGTTCTTGAAAAGGGTTTTTGTATCATCTGTACTATCCGGATTTACTTTTTCTATGAACACTTTAAATTCTTTAACTGTAGATCTTTTGTTACCTGTTATTTCTGCATAAGAAGGGGCAACGGCAAAACGTGGTGTTGAGGTTAATTTCAAGATCTCTTTCCTTTCACTCTCCATCCGCTCGTTATCTCTTCGGAGATGCCCAAATATTAATTTCAAGGAGTCAATACGTCTATAAATACCTTCTTTTATAGAATCTTTTATCTTCAACTGCGTAAGACTATTTAAAAACTCGAGAGCTTCTAAGAAATCTGCCTCGTCCGACGCCATGACAGTTGACATATTCAACGTAGTATAATAAATACATAAATATAATTGTACTATAATGTTGATCAGTTTTGACTTAATGTTCTCTTTATTCGATGAATGAATGATGTTTTTTGATGTACATTTGTGTGTGTTATTATGTATTCATATATATGAGTGTGAGGAATTTAAACTACGTACATATGTATTATTAATGTTATATAGATAGATATTAAAAAAGACAAAAAGGGATGAAATGTAAATCTCTAATAATATTGTTTAATTTTTCTGTTTAGCCGCGGACCTATACTACCCGCCAGAAAACAAACCGATCCTTGCCTCTCGGAAATTTACTGTACCGCCAAAATCAAGGAGAGGGGGAATGACGCTCCGAGTGACCGGCACTTGCTGTTAGATCGCCGAGCGGGATTGTTCTACCAGACCTTCGCAGCTTCGACCATCGCACACTTCCGCTTATCACTCCGCTCTCAAGCCGTTATTCCTATGAGAACGTCCAGAGGTCTTAAAGTTTGTTACTCGCAAGAAGCTATGCTGAGATGATGATAATTGGGTATACATCACACAAATTGTAAATCCCATTTCATTATCATTAGGCCTCAAATCGTCAACTAATTCTTCTCCTGATGATCAACGTATTACATGGTACCAACCGGACAGTTGATATCATACTCATTGCTCCTTCATGCCGTGATCACTGGCGAAGATGATAATAATTCGCACATCTTCGCGCCTTATTGAATTCTTCATTATAACGTTCAAGTTCATTTTGTAGTTATTATTTCTTTGGCCATTATGCTAGCATGTAGCATTTCTGTTATTGTTAATTATCGCTCCCATTTATGTTAATAATTTTTTTTCTTCTTTTTTTGTCTTTAATTAATTAATTTTGTTCATTAGATCGCTAAGTTGCATGTTTAGTTTTAAGTTATTCTTGTAGACGCTATTATTAATTTTTATCCTTTCTTCCATGTATATTTAATAGTATTTAAGAAAACATATATCGCATGTTATTCAAATTAATAAATCAAATGCTTTGTTAATATCTGATATTTCATTCAAATTCCCGTGGTACTTCCATTTGCTTCCTATTAAAATTTATTCAGTCTAATCATGCCTTAACATTTTCTTCATTTTTTTTATTTTTCTTAGCATAAATTTGATATATATGTGACTATAAATTGTTTCTCTTATATAATTATTGTTAATTTATTTTTTTTTTCATTCTTTTCTTCTAATCAGTTCTTAAAATACTGTTATTGTAAGTAATTCACATTTTTTTTTGTTAATTTTTTATATTCTTTCTCACTTATTAAATTACTTGTAATAATTAAATGTAATTATTTTACACTCTAAGACATAATAGCTTACAATGCCTGTATCGTTATTCTATAGGGACTTGTCCCAGAATAAATAAAGACATTATTATTATTATTATATAATTTAATAAAGAAGACAAGCAATATGGTTGTTAAGTATGTGAAGAAAAGTGGAAAGGAAATAGAGGGAAAATAAAGTAATAAAATACTTGGTTCAAGTTCTGACCAAGTTTTGACAAGTATTTTTCCCTTTGCTATTATTCTCGTTTTGTCCTGAAGATATTGACAGGTATTTTTTGTCTTGGTATAGTTTAGAAAATTAAGGCTTTTTGTAAGGAATTTTTTCCTCTCACGACTTATCAAGTATTTTAGATATCTTATGAGGTTATTTTCTTCTATAAATATTATCTTTGTATATACATATATCGTTCGCTTCTATAAAGCGATATTACGAGTTATCCCAGTCATGTTTGACATGGAAAATATATGTGAATGTGTGTGAGTGGGAGATCGAACGCAGGGAGAAAATATTTCCTGGGGAGATGGGAAATGTTGATGAAATCATCTTCTTATCAACTTTGCTTTCCTCCTCATCCACATCATCCCCGACCGCCCTGGCTTTTTACCTCAGTCCCAGGGAAAATCCCGCAGATCTCACTTGGTCAGAACTTGAGCCAGGTATTTTATTACTATATTTTCCCTCTATTTCCCTTCCATTTTTCTCCACATATTTAACAACTATCTTATCTTTTTTTTTTATTAATTAATATTACCGTTCAGTTATTGAAGCATCTTCAAATTTATTTTGTATATGTCTTTATTTTTTTGGCATTTACATTACTATTATCTTACATTAGTTTTATTTTTTGTATCCGGTAGCTTGGTGGTTAACTTTATTATTATGCCTATCATTTATCAATTTTCTCATGGCTTCTTTAATTTAAAGTTTTTCCTAACTTTACATATAATATGAGACGTTTGGTTTCAAAATCGGGTACATTCATTTTTTCCAAATTATTAGTTAGTAAATAGTAATTATTTTTTTTTGCTTATAAGTTTTTAAATTCCAGAAAAGATGTATTAAGTGTGCTTGTTTCAAAACCGTCTAGATCCTTCGAAAATCAATAGCAAAAGATTCCATTTCCTATCAAAAGTGTTCACATCCATTACATCAAATGAAAATGTTTGCTGCATGAAAAATCAAAACTATAATGTATTGTTGTTTCATTATATTTATTAAAGTGATTTTTTTTTAAATATCTATTTTATTTATTTTTCATTAACCATAAACTAACCAGGCATCTATATTTTCTGATTTAAGTCAGGTATATTATATCCAACATATTTTTATATTGAATGAGATTTAAAAAGCAGAAGATCATAAAACATTGTCAGTAATTATTATTTGAAGTGAAGTTTTAGTAAAATAACGAAAAATAATAAAAACAATTTGTTAAATAGATTATTTTTTAAAATTGAATCTTTTTTTATTAGTCTTGAAAATGGATGTAACAGGTTTTGAAACCAAACGCCTCATATCTAAATATGAAAAAATTTAAGGTCGCTTCACTCCTGCACAATATATCGGTAAAAGTCTTTTGTAATAAAAAAAAAATCGTATGGCTTTCAGATTATCTTTTACAAATGGTATACATGAACAGAATATTTTGTATTTGTATTTAACATTTTATTTACCCTATTCCACAATATTCATCATGAATACAAAAATACAACAAAAAAAAAATAGTATCCCTTCAAGAAAAATCAAATGGCATCGAGCTTTCATCTTCTTCATGTGGAAATGGATTTTAAATTGCTAGAAAAAAATAGGAAAAGGGAGATAAAGAGATGTGAATAAAATAAGGCTTCGAGAACAGAATCTCTCTCGCCTTTTTCGAAATAAGAACACTTTCTAGTCTTCTGCATTCTACTTTATAAACATCATAAAAAACCTCTTTTAGTTATCTATGGGAATATGGTACATTTTTAAATGTTTATAAATATTTCGTATCGTTTGTTGGGAATGTTGTTAACCACAATTCATTCCTAATTTTTGACCCTTTTCTACTTATTCATTATTCAATCAATACAAATATTTCTACATGCCGTTTAAATTCAGTCCCGATCTATTATATATGTAAATAAAAAAAAAATGTATTGCAAAATTATGCTGTTCGTAATAATAGTTTCCTGTATTTAAGCTCAGTATGAAAATATATGTAATAAAATAAGTTTTTGAAAAAAAAAAATCATTATTGGGAAAATGATATGTGGATTATATATACACTAGTCCTAGGAGTTATTTATTCAAAAAAAGATATAAACAGAAAAAAAAAAACAAGCATTAGCTTGAGAGTGAGAGAGAGTAAGTTTAATTTTTTATCATAACGTTCGAAGGAAGTTTTGAAGAAAAGTACAAGAGCATAACTCAAAAAATGTCTTGTTTTTGCTAAGCCTTTAGTAGCAATTGTATGGGTTGAAACAATTTGATTCAGGAACGTCATATCTAATATTGCATTTATAACTTTTTTTTTCTCGATAATTTGATATTTGGAGTTGCATCATATTTTTAGGTTTTTTGGAAATGATGACATAAAAACTTTTCAAACTTTTAAAAAATTTAATGATAGGTATCTAAAAGAATTTCAATGCCATCATTATAATAGGAATGCTTTAATTTACTAATACCGAACTTAATTTTTGTTAAGTCAAACATAACTTCCAAATATCTCTATTGAAAAATTTGTTTTTTGAGCTATGACATTGTTTTATTGAAGGAGCTATAAATGAAGACAAATTCACTTTCACTCTGTCTTTCATTCGTAATCCAAAAATTTTATTTGCTTCTTCAACGCCACATTATGCAAGGTAATCGGACGGTGCTACTGTTGGTGTCCTAATTTGCCTATCCAGGAATAATTAGAATAGAAATCCGCATATGCTCGAGACCCACATTTCACATCCCTCAGGAAGGACAGTAAAGCCTAGCAATTTTTACTCCCTTTAAAAAACGGTAAGGCAACCTGTCCAGCTGGGAGATCACGATATTTAAAGGGTAGTTTGTTATGCTAACCGGTACATCACAAATATATATATCACGAAATAAAAACATTTTCTGTTTATGGTGTGTTTTATGTTGTTTCTGCCTTATGCTTTTCTCACCCATGTAATGGCTTCAGAAGGGAAACAAAGCGTGTGCGAATTTATATACACGCCTCAATCGCCTGCGACACGTAAAATAAATCGATTATTCGTAGCCTTAGGAGCTGACATGTAACATCGCATGGCCCTGGCTTCCCTTCGTGGAGGGTTCCTCTGCATTCGTTAAGTTAGTTTTTCCAATTAATGCTTTGAGCCAACTTGATCGCATTACCTTCCCCCAACAGCGCTCCTAAACTTCCACCCCTTTGTTAATGAGATTTCTTTACCCTCCGATAAAAAAAACATAGAACTTTTTATCAACACTTTAAACTTGCAGTAATTACGTTCTGCTTAGAATTAGGATTGCGTTATAGTTTTTCTTTCGTTGTTCTACTGCGGACCTCCCTGTTTTTTTTTACTCGGCAGTTAATAATTAAATTTAATCAATGTTTTTAATATTTAAAATACTTAGTGATTAGCAATTCATAATCAGTCATTTTGCCTTTTATTTTGGGATATTAAGACGACTTCAACATTCATTACGTTTGTTGTTTGGTTTACTTTTACGTATTTACAACTTCGGAGCACATTATAATTTACTCTACCTTCCTCGGCTGGAGTTTTCTGTCTTCAATATTACTTCGTGTGATCACTGGCACGATTAAGGTCGTTTCTAAATTTATTTTTCTAGCATTTCCTGAACTAATATATTTGTATGAATTAGGCAACATAGATTACTAACACCTCACACCAACAGTCTACAAGTTTAAAAGTTAATATAGCAAATATGAGAAAAGTTATAAGTTGCGAAAAAGCATTTTCGGGATCTGAGTGTAGTCATGTTAGGTTTTAAGAGCTTCTTTGAACGGGGAAAAACTATAAAGTACCCACTAATCACCTAAAAAGATTTATAATTATTTAATAAGGCGAATCATAATTAATAATTTATTTTCATTTACTGTTCTTTTGATGGTAATTATTTTTAAATATTTTTATTTTGAAGAGAAAAGATTTGTCCTGGCCGGAATTATAATTATATTATTATAATTTTATAATTATAATTATAATTATAATTATAATTATAATTACATTATAATTTTATAATAATGGTATTTGAAATTATTTTAAAATTAATAATAAGTTAGTATTTTTTAAAATTTTATTAAATCGAACATCTTGACACATCTTTTCTCTTCAAAATAAATATAATTAATTATGAGTGAATAATTAGATTTTCTCAACGACGAAATCATAAGGTTTTTCGCATGGTTTTCGAACTTTCAATTACTGCTACACAATTGTATTTATCCACTAATAAATATTGTTATATATTTATATAAGGGAAAGTATTTTCAAAGTAATATACTACGTATCTCTTATTCAATTACCTACACAATAATTTCAATTTCGTGTTAAGCCTGAAGTTATCCTATATTTACATATAACAGTTTATTTATTCTTAATAGAAGTATGTATAAAAAAAATAATGTTGAATTATCAAATAATGTATCGAACAGGTTATTACTTGATTCAATAAGCCAAATTATATTCAATTTGTTCCAGGTATCATACAAACTTAATGATAGTTATGTTAAGTGGTCATGCATGGGATATATGTTTATGCGTACTCGTGTAATATATAATCATAGCGGTTTATTCAATACAACAAGGATACTTGTTTAAAAGCTTGAATGTTATGCCTGAGAACAGAAAATCATAGCGATTTAAAAATATCTCTATCGTGATCTAAGTCGGAAACCGAGGTTGAGAACTGTAGTCGCGTGATCCGCCGCTATAGATCAACTCCTCTCAGAGAGTAATGTAACCGGGTCTGATACACTCTGTAATGTTGCATTAATTGTTCAAGTGATGCTTATGTTTAGCCAATTATTGGCTATCCTAACGGATCATCCGTTGTCGAATAAATTAGTTTATGTATTTTATTCAAGAGTAAATATTTTTCCACGGACATTGTTACGTGGAAAGCGTGGCTTGCGGGAATAAAAACGTCTTCGGACACGCGAAAAGGATTTACCGACGATATCATGAAGATTGATGGGGCCCTGAATCACAATTATTCCGAGATATTGCCTTTTTGTGTTTGTTTTCATATTAAAATCTGCAGTATTTTGTCTGTGTACACAGTTAACAAAAGTGTTTATTTGTCAAAACTTTACCTAAAATTCTTTTAAAATAATTAAATGACGGAAATAATTAAAAATACATAAAATTTAAAAAAGAAGCATTTCAAGTCTAAAATCTAAGTCTAATCTAGAAATTAGAGTCATTTTTCTCAATTTTTTGTTTCATTAGTTTTATTTATTTAAATAGCTGTTGACTAAGTACAAATGTTTAAAAGTAATTAAAATTGATATAATAATTCCTTAATATATAAAAATGAATCCCACAATAGATAACATTGTAAATAATAATATGTGTCTTGAATAATAATAGTTTACCTTAATTATATATATCTAAAATGGACCAGGTGGTTAAAAAATGTCTCTTAACTTTAGGAAGAAAAAAAAATGTAGGAAGACTGCTTATTAAAGATCCAACGTTTCGAGCCGCATTGCAAGTCGGCTGTCGAGGGAAGGGCTATAGCTTCGTCACTACTCAAATAACTGACATAATCGAGTTATGTGAGTAGTTAGTGACGAAGCTATATCGCCCCCCCCCTTTCGCTCCCTCTCTCAACAGCCATGAAGAAGACCTGCGAAGTGGTTCGAATCTTTCAGTAGTTCTCCCTACTTAACAGAACATTTTCAGCCTCCACCCAGACCATTTTCTTCCACAAGTAATATGTGTCATTTGTTCATGATATATATATAGTTTAGTAATATAGTATAATTCATTTGATACTGAAACAGGATGAATCCTATGGGTTTTAGGCCCCTCTTAAGGCTTACTCAGCCTCTATAATGTGGGTATCAAAAATAGGGTGGAGAATCTGACTATTGAGCGTGATATAAACAAATCATCCTTTGTTATTGTTTAGTCGCGGACCTGGACTGCCTGCCAGATGGAACGGACAGATCATTGCCTTTAAAATCGAAAAATGTACTGTACCGCCAAAACCAAGGAGAGGGGGAGCGACGCTATTGAGTCACTTCGCTTACTTATCATCAGATAGCCGAGCGGAGCAGTTATACCACCATCGCATTCGCCCCATTCGCAGCTACGACCATCACACACTCTACTTTCAAGCCGCTCTTCATATGAGAAAGTCCAGAGGTTTCAAGATTGTCACTCGCCAGAAGCTATGCTGAGATGATAATTGAGCATACATCACACAAATTGTAAGTCACATTTCATTACCATAAGGCTTCAAAGTGTCAACTAATTTTCTCCGGATGATCAACGTATCACATGGTATCAACCGGACAGTTCAAGTTAATTCATGATATCATACTCATTGTTCCGTCATGCCGTGATCACTGGCGAAGATAATAATAATTCGCACATCTTCGCGCCGTATTGAACTCTTAGTATAACGTTCATTTTGTTGTTTATATCTTTGGCCATTATGCTAGCATGGAGCATTTCTGTTATTCTTAATTATCGCTCCCATTCATGTTAATAATTTTTTTCTTCTTTTTTTTGTCAAAGATTTATTTGTTCATTAGATCGCTAAGTTACATATTTAGTTTCAAGTTAATTTTGTAGACGCTATTACTAATTTGTATTTTCTTTTACATGCATATTTAATAGTATTTAAGAAATCTCGCATGTTATTTAAATTAATAAATCAAACGCTTTGTTAATATCTGAGACTTCATCCAATTCCCGTGGTACTTCCGTTTGCTTCCTATTAAAATTATTCAGTCTAATTACGCCTTAACAGTTATAAAGCTTTAAATACGCTTGTTTGATTCGTAAAAATTCTCGTCCTGTTAAATTATTCCCGAATGAGGAAGGACCATTATGAGCTATACAACGAGAATAATGAGGCAATTTATTCTATAAGCAAGGGCATACAACTGAAAAGCATTAGCGCTAGCGATCAATCCTCTGCCGAAGCCTTGGTCCTCCGTTATCGAATTCTATTCCACGATCGCGCAAGAGTTTTTTTTATTTCGGCATTAAATTTATTTATAGACGATTAAATCTATCGTTTGGATTTTTAACTGAAGCTACTCCATTCTGTTTTTATTAGGGGTAGGTTGCAAAACTCATCTATATGATTTATATAAGCAATATAAGTCTCAATAAAGATATTTCATATCTGTCTATACACTTTGTAGATGTTGCTATTTTTGGGCTGTGTTGCATTTTTACATGACGTCAACAAATATGTATTTAAGAAAAAGAACAACTTTTTAAAATAAATCAGCAACCTTGCTTAAACAAGATGGATTCAAACCTGTGCCATTACAGAGCATACTGAGTCTTGGCTTCAGTACATGGTCGAGGACTAGACTGCATTGCGCTCGACGAAGGGTTGAATTTTTCTTCGTAAATTCCTAACCTGAGGCGCTAGCATCAAAATGTAGTGTTATCCAATCTTATCACTGGCACCCGTATAAGAGAACAGTAAAAAAAAATCCTCATTCTATTCATAAAATTTTTGTTATAAAATTCTATAAATAATAAAGGAAAAACGATCCCGAAAATTGAGAATACGAAAACCATTTGAGATAAAAATTGGAAGAAAATGGCAATATTGATGATCCATTAGCTCATAGACATAATTTACGTACATGTTCACGCCATTTTGCGTTCTTTTGTAAATAAATTATTACTTAAAAAATAGGTAAAGTGTCAAATACATCTTAAAATAGCACACTTCACTCTCTAGCGGTTGTTTGGGGCAACTAAGGCTTCAATTAATTGACTTAATCACAGCCAGTGCGCGATATACGGGTACTCTCTTCAAACGTGGCACTGTTTTTAATCTCGTTTCGTGTCTTCAGCGTACAGCCACAAAGTAGTCACACAAGTTCATCACTTATGTCTCCAGCTATCCAGCTCAAGTTGCGAGTCTTTTTCATATCCAAGATCCTTGCCTTCCGTTTATATTCATTTAAGACCACAGGAACCCCAGCTAGAAGGACGCTACGAGCTTCTTTTGGTCGTTTGAGAGCGCTCGAAGGGCAAAGGAGGTTATATCGGCGAAGCTGCCCGGCTTGCGTCTTGGGTAAGTAACTTTAATTTCAATGGTTTAGATTTCTTCATATTATTTCTCTATTGTTGTGAACTCTTGAAAAGAGTTATAACACCATATAGTCCACACCCAGAGCGATATTTGATTCATGCAAAACCTACACTTCCTTTTAAGAAATTTAAAACTGAACATACGAGCTTTGTCTCAACAGTGCATATTAATTGATCTGATAAAGATTTTTTTTTTACGGGTGATTGGAGCTATCAAGGCAGAGTCGCAAAAGAAAGAGACCAAGCATAATTATGCTTATTTAAATAGTTTTTCTCTTTATGTGCCGTCTCCGATGAGTGATTCTCTCTCTCTCTCTCTCTCTCTCTATATATATATATATATATATATATATATATATATATCGTCCCTGCCATTTCCACTATCGAATATGAAAATCGGTACTTTTGAGGAGAATTAAAAAAATACAGTTTCAACGTTCAATAAAAATAAGTGCCTATAGTAAAACCAATGACATTCGTTTTACATTGTGTTTGTGACTGACAGGTGCCTCTATATGAAATTTATGTCAATTATCAATCCTGAAGCAAGTGCTCAGGCATGCATAAGTCGAATACGAAAACTGTGTTTTTTCCAATTCGATACTTTGCGATGTTAGGGACGATATATGTATAATGACTTATTATTATCTAATTTATATTAAACTCGATTATGTTTATTATTTTTAATCCCTGGATCCATAACTAAAATATATTATCGTAATACATATTATAATAAAAATAACAAGTGTCACTACAACCCCTGAAGGTTATTGTCTACTAAGTTCATGGTAGGGTCTGTACTGTTTCTTGGTCAACGGTTGTGAAGGGGAGATGATTTGTTCGAGATCACACTCAAACGCCAGGTTCATTCCTCAATTTAGGATATCACTGGGCCCATCCATGGCTGTTAATCATTTAAATAATTTATCTGCGACACCCGGATTTCAATACCAATCCATCAACATAGCAACTTAGTCCTCTACACACTGAGCTACCCCTCTCACATAATATAACTTAATCTTTACAATATGGTATCTCATTGAAAGCTCAAATAATATTTAATTTTGACTGGGAATTCATGTTTTTGAATACTCAGAAGGAAATGTCAAAGTTTGGTAACGAATGTGTAGGTTTGAGCGAGCAAACGGTTTTGAAAGTTATTATAAACTTTTCTTATGTAAATAGTCCCAAAATTATCATACGCTGAGGCGGCAGAGATGGGTTCATGTTCCAGTCTTACCAAAAATAGAGGTATTTTGAGTGAAAATAAATTATGATTGTTAAAGCAGAATGAACATAATTGTTAGAGAAGAATTGGTCGACTGTATCTTCTAATGTAAGGAAGAAATAGTTGGGGGTGCAGTCAATCAAAACACCTAAATAAGTGTAACTTATTTATTATGTGCCGACGTTTCGGCCTACAATGTAGGCCATCTTAAGGGCGAATAAAACACGCGGCAGCTAGGCGAGCTCAGACCCAAGTCAACATTGTAGGCCGAAACGTCGGCACATAATAAATAAGTTACACTTATTTAGGTGTTTTGATTGACTGCACCCCCAACTATTTCTTCCTTACATGAACATAATTGTTATTTATCTTATCAATTCTTCACATATTTAGCATAACATTTGTTATTTAATTATTGACGTGTAAGTATGACATATCGAATGAATATCTAAACTGCCTCACTATTATGTACATTAGTCAATATTTGCGACAGTATAATAATGTCTGCCTTATTCTCTCAAATTCTTTCTCTTCTATCTTTCATTATGTATATAAATATATGTATGTATTTTTTAAAATATATTTATTGAAATTTACAACTGTATACAGAATACATCCAGTAAATATAATGAAAGATAAATCATGTCCCGACATAAAGGCAAGTATCCTTATAGTATTCAAATAAAAAGTTCAACATAGGAGGTCAAGAGACCATCTTCTAATATAAATACTGAAGAACAAACCGGTAATTGCAGATATACAAATTTAAAAATCAATGCAACTTAAATAGAATTTTTAAATAATTTAATCATGTTGGCTTGTTTATTCAAACCACCAATGGCTTACTGATTTTCTATGATTGAGGATTCAATTTCTAGTAATATATGATTGTTAGTTTAACATTTTTTACTACTTGAGTTAGATATTTCTTTCCACGTCCCGTACGCAGCAAAGTAATGATTGTAAAAAGGCAATCAAATTATTCAAAAACCATTCATAATGTTATAAAGAAGACAAAACTGCAGCTTCGGTGATTAAATGGTTAAGTCGATTTTTTTATATTGAATTAATTGTACAGTGTTAATTGTAAAATCGGTTTATATTCGTAGTTTTTAGCTGTTTTAATATAACCAATAACTAAAATTCAAGGCAATGCCCAACTACAGAACTACTAGAATAACACAACTCCGGTTCCTCAGTGCAATTTACTCATTCTGGACAAATTTCGACTTAATCACTTCGACTTAACACCGGGGCAGATAAAAGAAGTAGCCTTATTAGTGCTGTTATGAAATGGTCAGGTAGGGTACTCAAGACGTTCCTACACGAAATAGCTTCTCCATCTGTTAATGATATGTGTTACAATAGGGAGTGTAGACAGAGAAGCATAGTGGTGAGGGTGTGTGGAGCACTTAATTAGCGAAGCCCAAGTGACGTGCTCCTTGAGGCCACATAAGTCAACCGGCAGCCTCAAGTCCTCTGCAATATAGCTAAGCCAGAGTCCATCCGACCTGGCCATCTGTTAAGATATATCATACTTGAGTAAGGCTTTGTCAAAGTATCTTCTCCATTTCTCTTCTTCTCATATGAGTACATTTTAAAAATAATGTTTCTTATTATAATTTTAACTTAACCCGAGACCCACTTGTATATTTGAGAGGGGACGGATTCAAAACAATATTAAATTCTATAATTAAATTCATAGGATACTGGTAATGGAATATTGTTTATAATCTAACTCAGAATGATATTATTAACGATAACTTTACAACAATCCAAACTATAAGATGCTTAAAATAAATTTCACTATTTCCCCTTACAAGTGTTACTTTCTACTTTGTACTTGATAAATATATAATTTGTTATAATTAGAATTCATATTATCTATATAATATAATTAGATCTCATTATCGCGTAGGGGGCGTCCCACGGGTGGCGGATTTGGGGAAGATCGGTGGAAATTCTCTGGAAGTTTCTCCCAGCTAAGTTCGATGGACTCGCTGAACAATAGAGGTTTGCGTATAGGGACTTGGAACGTGAGAAGCTTAAATACGTGTGGTTGGTTAAAATCGGTCTCAAACGAGGTTAAGGGGTACAATTTAGATATCATGGTGCTACAAGGGGTTCACTGGCCAGCTGAGCGTTCGGTAAAGGAAGGGAAGTACAGTATTTGGTTTGGAGGAAACTGTAACTATTATTTAGGGGCTGTTTTTTTGGTGAGGAAAGGTTGCTTACCGCGTTAAGAGACGTACAGTTTCTTAGTGAAAGGATATGGTGGTTGTCTTTCACGGGCATTCGGTTAAAATCGCGCTCCTAAATATACATTCTGCTACCAAAGATAGTGATGATGAAATTAGATGCGAATTTTATGATAAATTAGAGTGGTTCTACGATAAACTACCGAGAAACTGTATACAAATAATATTAGGGAACGCGAATGCAATGGTGGGAAGGGAAGAGGTATATTATCCGACGATCGTTAAGGAAATTTTACACGAAATTAGTAATGATAACGGTATACGACTTATAAATTTTGCTATCTTCAAAAACCTAATTATCAAAAGTACTACGTTTAGACATAAGGTTATTCATAAGTACACGTGGACATTACCGGATTCACAAACTCGTAAACAAATTGATCATGTTTTGATACAAACAAGATGGAAGAATAACGTGAGATCGTATTGTGGGGCAGAATGTGTATCAGATCATGAATTAGTTATCGTACAACTTAGATAAAAACTAATAATAGACAAAAGAACGGGAAACAGTTTTCATTATAAATTGATAAATATATAAATTGAAGAACCGTTAAATTAAAACTCAATTCGCGTAATAGATCAATAATAGGTTTGAATCTTTAGGGACATTATACGATGACGACGAACATATAGAAAAACTGTGCGTTGATATTAGGGATAATATTAAAGAAGTTGGTAACTTGTGTATTGGGAAAAAGGTCAGTAAAAAGAATAAACCCTGCTTCGACGGTGACGGTCAAAATATGTGTGAAAAAACAAAAGCCGAACAAATGAGGGTTCTTAATAATCACGTCGATTTCCGAAACATTAAAAATGAAATGTCAAAACTCCTTAAAAATGAAAAGAGAGAATATCTTAAAAAGAAATTAGTAGAGATAGAAACTAATAAAATCGAAAGTAACATAAAGGATATGTACACGGGTATAAACAGATCGCGTAAACGGTATGTCCCTGCAATTAGAAACGAATATAACAATATCTTAGCTGATCTTACGGACATTTTGAGTAAGGTTAAAAATCACTTTGATAGTGTTTTGAATACTGGAATAAATAATCTAATCCCTGTTTCGGAATATCAGAGTTCAGACCCATTTATTGAAGGACCGAGTAAGGAGGAAGTCGAATTAACTATCGGAAAATTAAATTCGTATAAAGCAGCTGAGGTCGATAATGTTCCTAGTGAACTGATAAAAGCATGCGGGGAAACAGGTGTCTCGAAGATTAACGTTTAGGTTACAAAGGTATGGGGTCATGAAATAATGCCCGAAGAATGGAATGAATCTATACTTATTCCGATCCACAAACAGGGATCGGAATAAGTGAGAATATTTATTGGAGGACGGACTGCAATCACTATCGCGGAATCTCACTCTTACCGATTTGCTATAAAATTTTCTCATTAATCCTAACTAGTAGAATTACGGAATACGCTAAGGAAATTACGAAACCGTTCAACTATCGACCAAATATTCTCCTTACTCCAAATGCTAGATAAAAAATTATAATACAACATGGTCGCTCACCAGCTTTATATCGATAATAAAAAAAGCTTATGATTCCATCGACCGGCAGATTATGTATAACGTATTGATTGAACAGGGTATACCAAAGAAATTAGTAAATCTGGTAAGGATGTGTATGATTGAAACTTTTGATAAGGTTAGAATCGGTAATAATTGTTCGGAGACGTTTGAGGTTCGTTCAGGTTTAAAACAAGTTCATTCGCTATCACCTGTACTATTCAATTTAACACTGGAGTACGTTAATAAAAAAGGTGATACACAACAAAAAAAGTATGAATTTTAATATCAATAGTAAAATATCCGTGCTTGGGTTTTGGTTTGAAGAGTTGAGTGAATACGCCAAAACTATATAGCTAAATACAGAAACGTTAATTAATGCTGGTAAGGAAATAGGGCTGGAAATAAATTCGGATAAGACTAAGTACATGGTTAGTAGCAGAAAAGGGCGAAATATTGATCATATCGTTGTAGGAGGGAATAAGTTCGAACACGTGGAGAAGTGGTGTTATTAAGTACTTAAGAAATATATATATATATATATATATATATATATATATATATATATATATATATATATATATATATATATATACGGATAGGAGATGTGGGAGGGATGCGGGTGAATGCACCTGGTTAGATCCAGGAAGTAATTTTGTCCTGTTGTGGCAGTGAACTCCTTTATAATAACAATATTGACAAGACAGTGGTTTCTGGCTCTGGAAACCATCGTATGATCGGTATCCTACAACTTTGTTATTATTTGGTCTCGAAATTACTAAGATCGCGTTTTTTGTCCCGAAATCTAAACATCAGAATTTATAAAACAATCAACCTTCCATCTCTTCTCTACGGATGTGAAACTTGGCCGCTAACGCTGAAGGATGAACAAGGTCTTCAGGTATTCGAAAATGAAGGTGTTACGTAGAATATTTGGTCCAAAAAAAATTGAGACCGCTGGGGAATATAGGGGATTACATAACGCGGAATTGCGAAGCATACATCCGGTAAATATTATTGATTTGAAAGCGTTGCGAAGATTAAGATGGGCATGTAAAATTGCTGGGCTTAGTAACGAACGAATTCCTATGATGTTACTAGGCGCTGTATAGACTGGGAACCGTCTGAGGAGTAGACCGAGGCGTAGGTGGGAGGATTGCGTTAAGAGTGATCTGGCGGGTTTGGGTTTGGGTAGTGCTCTGTGGACGGTGATTTGTAAACCTAGATTGGTGATATCGGCATCAAGCCTTCGGGTTCGCTAAGTCTTTTATTTATTTAGTATACTTAAAGAGATATTTAATAAACGATAGGAAGTCAAATTAGACTAATTTAGGTTTTATCTATTGTGAAGATGTTTTCTAGTATATGGTTTGAGATAAATAGTTTTATCACGATATATATTAGGAGAATACTCCATTATTATAGAATATTTCATTGATTCCACAACCATCGCATGTAGGAAAACCTTAAGAAAGCTATCTTAAGGATAAGATACCCAGTACACTGCCAATACTAGAAGAATTTTTTATATCGAGGAACCAACTTGGAGAACACCTGAACTGGCTGGGGTCCAGCCGGGAGATTCTGGAGAGTTGCCAAATTCCTTCCTTAAGGGAAGTGTACAGGATAGTACGCCCTTAACTTGTCCTGTCTATGAGCAATTTAATTATCAACATTTTGTAATGTAAGTTAAATAGATATGGATCTAGCTAATAAAATTTGGGGAAACATGTAAGAATTAACTATGTTGTTTAATTTGTAAAGAGAGATTAAGAGAATAATATGTAAGAATGAGTTATTTGACTCCTGGAAGAAAATAATTGGTGGGGAATGAAGGTTGACTTCAGAAAAATTGAATATTTGGGTACTGAAGAAAGCGGACTAATAGAAGTGAAGTGTATAGATTAAACATGTATCAACTTCAAATATCTAGGATCTGTCTTTCAGAAAGATGGAACATTCGAAGGGGATATATCATGAAGAACTAGATAAAGAAGAAGTACTATCGGCATGTTCAATTCAGCATTCTGGACTGATAACATGTTTAAAACTACTAACAAAATAATTTTCCAAACTATTATAACAGTTATAATGATATATAGCTGTTAAACATAGAAATCAGGCAAGAGAGGCAAAGAAAAAACAGTAGTCGCGGAGATGGACTTGTGGAGAAGAGCAGCTGGAATGATATCCGTGACAGGATACCCACTACAGTAGTTCGAGTAACAATGAGTGCTCATAATAACATTCCCGAAAAAATAACCAAATATCTTGCGATTAGAGTGGTTAGGGTACCTGCTGAGAATGGGAGATAATGGATGGATGGAAGTTTAGGAAGACAAGGCACGGTATGGTACAACCAAATTTAAGGCAAAGTACAAAATTTAAACAAAATGTAAACCAATAAAATAAAATTTGATAAGACGAAAAGACTTTTAAATTTGAAGAAAACTTCATGTCATGTATAAAAAGAATGATCAACCGTTTAAAAAAAAAAAATGAAAAAAGCTAATAAATTAAATATCGAATCGATACAAGAGTAAAAATGCGACTGCTTCTAAAATAATAAATTTTTATTTGTTAGCTGGCATTATTAATATTTGTTCAGAAACTAGCCTTTATCTCGTCAGCAAATAGTTTAGTTTTGAGCCTGAATCGATATCGCCTCTTATTAAAATATATTATTTGTTGTACCTTTGGAGTCTTTATTTTTTTTTTAACTGTATATTTTTAATGTTGATAAATGTAAATATACAATTCTCCTCCTTTTTTTCATTTCAATTTGTTTTAATAAATTTGATGAAAATATAATATTTTTCCTTCTTTTATTCGGATACGAAAGGGGCCAGACATTTAATTTAATTTTATAAAATATATTAAAAGAAATAAAGAATAAACATTTCACATCGTTGTATTGCAATTTTTTTAATGTTAAACAAAATGTACGTCTATGGTATTGTTTAGCCTAATTGTTCCATCATGGTTAATTTTTTTATTAGCTTTGACAGTAAAATGATAAAATATTGTTTAACTTAATCGTGTCTTAATTAACATGGGCATAAAACAATTAAATTATATAGCATTAGGATATACAATAAATGTAAACAATATAAAAATTTTAAAACTAGTTCCAATAATCATACAAAGTCTAAAATATTAGGGAAACTTTCAATATTTAAGAAATCGTTTCATGAAAATGAAAGCAATTTAAGGGCTGATTAAAAAAAAAATATTACACATAGTTAGCTTCTAATTTTAAAAATATTGGACCTGATGTATCGTCAATACATAGGCAAATAATCGCTTGTGAAAAACAGTACTTTTCAAGAGAGCGAAAAAACTGTTTCAAGGTTCATTCGAAATCAGACTTTATCGTCAAATATATTCTACTTCTGTTGCGTCTTACGTGGTTTTGTGCCATATAAATGACTCTATATCAATGTTTTATAAATTATCAAGCCTCCTTATATCAAGAAATCGTTTTAGTTCGAAAATGAACAGTGTGTTTTTTCACATTCTACGAGTATATACTGCATTTGTATCGACAATATGTTCCTTCTTGGGGTAATATAACTAGAAAAGTTACTCAAAGATTAATAAAATGTCCATTGGTGAATAAAATGGCTATTGTTTAATAATTCTAGTATAAAATCCCAACAGCGTATTTATCAAACAAAAATGGCGGTCTAGGTAGTTAAAAAATATAAAACTTTAATATATTGTTATTATTATTATCATATGATATTATATTAGCAATAGCATATTATATTAGCAATAATATAGGGATCCAGAAACAGGAATCATTTATGAACAAAATGGTGAAGCAATTTTTACCATGGATATGGATAACACGAAATGAATTCGACTGATCCACTGATGTTTTTTGGAAAAGGTGAACAGATATAAAAATAATTAATCTAGTACATAATTGATTAGCAATTAATCTCAGATGAATAATAAAGCTCTCAATTGCCTGGATCTATTTATATTCATGAATCGAATGATGCCCGGGCACGGAACGCTCTGACCTTACCAATATTAACGGATATAAATGTTAATAGCGGCATTATGATATTATAATATCGAGCATATAAACTAATTGTTTTGATAGTTTATCAAATCATTATTTTAAAGATTTTTGTTTAACTATGCTGTTAAATAACTCTATGCGCTAATATCTTTTTCATGATACTGTTGTTTTTTTTAACAGCTTTTCAAATATGCTGTTAAACTTGCTTATAATTAATAATAAGGCTGATATATTTATAAAAAGTTGCAACTTTATCCATAAATTAAACAATCCTCAGCCATATCTAAAAAGACCTTCGTCATTATCGATGACTCTTGAATTATTCACTAACAATTGTAGTTATTTTAAATATTTTTTTGATCTTATTAACAAATAAATTAAGGTGTTTTAGATATGCTTCAGCATAGCTTAATGTGGCGGAGATCTGCCAACTTTTTATAAACTTTAATTTTATAAAAAATATAAATAGTATATTCATTTATTAAATATTATAATCAATGGAAATATTTCTCATTGTGGTTTAGTTCCAGCGCCAGCTAGTTTCCAATATTACATTTAATCGCATTTTTACTGTTCTTTATTGATGATATTTTCTTTCTTTATTGCATTTTCTATTGCCCCACAAATTATTACAATACAAATAAAATAGCTACTATTATTTTTCTCCTGTTAAAAATTATTTTGTATCAGGTTTAATTTCTGCTCTGATGACATTTTACAATTTTGAGATGAAACTTTGTCTATAAGAATAAAATATACCTTTAACTGAAAGCCCGCTGACTATGTTTACTATCTAATTTCTAATCACGTAACCGAAAATGTTTATATGTATCATATTAAAGGCTATGAATGTAATATTTAATAGATGTAAATATGCTAAACATAAAATAAGTACTTCAACTATTTCATAATTATAAACTAAACAAACTTAAAACAATAAAAAGTTTCCTGCTTAAACCAAACGTAACTTAAGTGATAAAGGGTGTTATCTGCAAAGTTGAAAAGAAGTGCTTACCTCGATAAGAAAGAAAAGGCTTAAGTTGGAACTTAACTTGCGGGACTCATCCTATATTATTTTAGTTTTAATTTGTTTAGTTTTAGTTTCATAATAATTTTCATCCGGTTTTTAGTTTAGGATTAATTCGAACACAGCTAGATTACTTGTTTAATCTGTTAATATCGATGAATTGGCCCTATGGGATTCCCACACCCTCCTCCGGCCTCTATAAGGGGGGTACCCTAAATAAAGGAAAACCTGGCGTTTAAGCGTGACCTTGGAGAATCATCTTCCTTTATAATCATAAGCTGTAGAGGTACAGGTTTTTTTAAATATATTTGCATCAACTAATTATGAAGAAAATATTCTCCTCATTTACTGTCAAAGTCACCCCTCTAATTATTTTCAGCGTGTAAGTTCAACAATTAACGTTGTCCTCTATTTTGTAGATTGGCATCAGCCGATTCCGAACAAGCTGAATCAATTTAGTGGATTTACTAAGGACGTAGGGATCGATAGCCTAGTGGATGCTTAATCCCAACTAATTGTTCTACTACACACTCGATGGAGTGATGCACTTCATGATCGGGAATCCCAGCCATCAGCCGAGTTCAAAGCAGTAATCATTAGTCTCTTATTCAGTCAAATTAAATGATTTAACTCGCCAATTTCCAAGTCAAATCATTCTTTTTTGTTTAAATGTAACTGGATAATTCTAAAAATAGTGCAAAGTGATCAGGGAGTGCAGTCAATGAATGACACAAAATAGAATGACTCATTTTATTGTGGCTACGTTTCGGTCTAAGATTTAGGCCATCTTCAGGGCTGAGAAAAAAGAAACAGAAAACAAATTTATAAAAAAATAAGTACTAAATAAGAATAACAGTTGATATAAACAGAAATGATTAGAATCCAAAGAAATTCAATGAACAACAGATACATGACGAAATAACTAATGAGAAATAATAAAAATGGAAAGAAATATAGAAGATATTAAAATATACGAAAAGTAACAAGAGAATGATTTAGTTATAAAATTTCAATTCATCTCGTATCCAATCCTTACAATCCAAAATCCTTCGTAAAATCCTCAATGCTTCTTATTATGTCACAAATAAACTCATCCATCATGATCTTAATATCCCATATGTTGTTGATTTGGCCCAAACTAGATACCTATCCTTCCATGATAAGCTCCATAGACACTTGAATGCGCTAGTATCTCAACTTGCTTTCCATACTATTCCTGATAACCCTCCGAGGCGACTGAAAAGAAGACGGCCTCGAGACCTTCTACTCTAGAACTTCATTGGAGTGCTACCAATGGGTAGTTTCTCCATAAGTTTTTTTTTTCTTGTCATTTGTTTGTATAATAGGTTTACTTGTTGTAATAATATTACAGTTGTAAATATTAATAAATTAATCTAAAAAAAAGTTATAAAATTTAATGATTACCATGTTATTAGTAAAATTAAAAATAGTATATAAATTTATATATATCATATAAATAAAGCATGTGGAAGAAAGTGGTCCAGGTAGAGGTCACAATGAATTTCTCTTAGAATTGGAGAAAAACTTTCTCCAATTCTACGAGAAATTCATTGTGACCTCTACCTGGACCACTTCTTCCACATATATTATCATGGTCAACAATTATCATTCAATGTTAATAATGTAATATGACAAAAAATATGATTATATAAGAAAGGAAAATTTTCAAGGACCGAAAGAAAAAAATGGAGATTGGAGGAAGGAGCAAAATAATGATAATACAACAAAGCATACCAGGGAGATGAAGAATCCAACTGCAAAATACAATTAGCTGAACTAACAAAGGTACAATATAATATTTGGAAAATATTTGAATGTAAATCTGTTTCACTTAGTAAAACATGGTTGTGAACTAGTAGAAAAGTTGTAATTTAGTAAATACATTTGACAGCTACAGTTGACTATCTAAAGATGTCTTTGTCATGTCATACAATAATTATTTAAAAAGGGTCGTGTTTAATAATGAACAATTAACATTATGTGCCAAGTGGCATTTTTATGATTTATCAAATAAATATTATTATTATAATGAACAATGGAACAGCCAAGGGAATGACTCGTGATAATATATAAATATATAAACCGGCCATCGAAAGATGAAATAAGAATCCTTCATAAAATATTTTTCCCTTTACCATGCACTCAAAAGCGGAAGGCCTTAACAATACAATGATAATTCCGGACCGCCGTACGTGACCCGAGTAGACGGAACCGGAATAAAAAGGGTTCAAATAAGAACGGGTTGAGGAATGGTCCCTGAGGAACACCTTAAACGGGCGGATATTTCTGGGAGGGCGGCCATAGATCAGGCAGGCACTGGCAATATCGGGTAATGGCCGCCTTATATTTGCAAGCCCGTATATTACAGGCCCCTGAGAGCAACAAGTAATGCCGGCGACCGAATTGAAAAGTGGCTGCCACCGCGGCTGATTTACCGCCTTTCTTACATCGGCCAGGGGAGTCTGTCAACCCACTAGAGGAACCTCTATAGCACCGCAATTACCAAAGGGAAAGGCCATTCGTCTGCAAGTCGAACGTTCCGCAGTCGAACATACCCCGATGGAGGAATAGGTTAAGGATTACTAAAGAGAGGAACTGAAAAATGTATTCAGTAAAAACGCATATATTGCATAAATACATATTATAAAAAATTATCAAATAAACTCCTCATTAATACATTTTTGTGACCTAGTCTATGAAGAGGGGATTGATGTGTAAAAACTAGTTATCCAGAAAACATCTGTTACAGTTAAAAACTTTTTGGGAAGGTAAAATGTCTCTAGAAGACGACGACGAAAAAAAAATTCAAAATGTAGTTAGTAATTTTTTTCTAGCATATAATAATGGTTTTTGTATCTGAGTGTGCAAAAGTATTTTCCACTACTTTTAGTGGAGTCTACGGACTTTCCTGGAGCACACCCAGCCTCTACAAAATGAGTACACATAATTGTGGAAAAACCTAATGGTTGAGTATTATCTTGGACAAGTCACCTCCCTGCACAAGAGTTGTTCAAGAAACAGCGGAGCAGTTTAGTGTGTGTAAAGTGCTGAGCTGCTAAGCCGAAGGTTTTGGGTTCAAATCTGGCTGCGGCAGATAAATTATATAATCAGTTAACAGTGAAGGAAGGACCCTCTAGAGTAAATGGATACATATTCTACTGGGGCTCACCTAGTTTTTATAAAGAAATCGAGAAAAAAATCACTTTCTTGCAGTCCTAGAACCAGTGCAGACCCTAGCAGGTACTCGAACCCGGATTCTTCATGGGTTGTATTGGTGCTTGTTACTTTTTGGATATATTCTTTAATTAAGGCTTGCAGGTTTTCTAAGCACAAAGAAATCACTGAACAGTTCTCAGTTCAACAGACCGATTATGACAGAGATGACAGATCAACATCCCTGATTCTATGCGAACTGAAGACCTTCCTCGGCTCACCCATCCTCTTTAAACGGGTAACTTTTGAGCGTGATCTCAAGTTATATCCTCCCTTGGCTTGGAAACTGTACGGTCTCTACTATGTACTTAATTAAATTCTCTTCATTGATTGTAATGGTCCAGGTTTTTTTTTTTTATTGTTAAATAATATTGAAAATGAAAGTTGTCTATATTCGATATCGATAGTGCTTGAATACCCATTAATGCACGATCGCGACACCGGCCGGACGTAAATCAAAGACTTTTCCCGCAATAAATTAGCATTGACAAGAGGCCAGAAGTTTTTTTTTTTCTTCCCCCCTTTAATAAGCGATCAATTTTGCCATCTGGGGAATAAATGCCCTAGATATTGCCGATGGAGCAGGTATCATGTTGTCAAAACGGGGGTCAGGAGCATGCATTATTTATTAGCTTCTCTCCAGGGATTTTAAAAATATTCATAGTAACGAGAAGGAAAAGTCAGGCCCTCCTTTTTCGTTCTTTTTCTTTTTTTTCTCCTTTACCCTTTTCCATCAGACAGGGCTCTGTCATCCATAACTTTTTTAACATGTATGAAGCATCAAACAGTCACTAGGAACTATGTTACAATAATATATGTGGCTAACATAATTTATTATGATGCTGTAATAATAGGATAATAGTAATGAAGTTCATTATTAATATTATTATCTGTTTTCAAATGCGTGTGACACATTTATAAGCATACATTTACAATACACAAAGTATGTGCGTTAGCAAGAGAAATAATTTATTGACTATCTGAGTGGCGAAAGTAGCATTTTTTTTTTTACAATTTTAACTTTACAATAGGAAAATGCAAAATAAACATAAAATGAATAACTGTCATTTTAAATTGAAAGTGTCAGAAGTCCATTTTTTCATATATAGAGATTAATTATTTAAAAATAAGGGCAAACATTATGTTTTTAACACCTAGCCCTCAGTAAAGAAGAGTTACTTGTGGTCTAGTGCAGAAGTTCTCAATATTTTTCGGTTCGCGGCTCCCTAAATAATCGATTTTTTTTCGCGGCGCCTTTAATACATAAGATTTTTTCTAAATTTTTGGCTTAAAAAATAAGAAACATTTCCTTTTTAAAAGCGAAAAATTAAAAACTTATACTTACTATTTTCCTTGGGATAATATAAAATCCAATTCCAACTGTTTCAGTAAGATTGCTTAATTTTTTAATTGAATATTTCGCGGCGCCCTTATGACGGCTCTTTGGGAATCACTTTGTCTAGTTGTTAGCTTAACAACCTACGGTTCCCTCGATCGCGGGTTCGCAGCCTGGCAGGTGGCCCTAGGATTTTTTAAATGTAGTAAACAATCCTTAGTTATACCGTCCTTCGGAAGGAACGCAAAATGGAGGTACCGAGCCTCTACGGTGTCAGGTTCTCATTAAAGATCCCTATCTTTATAGAATTTAGGACTCCCGCTGTACTCGATTAGCTATAATAGCACAAAGTGACATTAAATGAATAAAGAGCCATCAACTTAGCAGAGAGTGATGTTTCTAAACTAAAACGAAGAATAAAGGATTTTTTTTTTTTTTTTGATCCAAACGGACTTGTTTAAGTTGAAATTCTGAATTATCACAAAAAATTATCGGTGTTTAAGCAACCAAAGGGAATTAATACTAAGTGTGATTTTACTATTATTATTATAACACACTGCTAAAATTATTGAACATGAATTACAAAATTTTATGATATTATATAAAAAATAAACCTAGTCTTTGTCCTTACAAACAAACTATAACTTTATAAAACTTAATAGTTTTCTACTACCGGGTTTCAAGTTCTAACTTATTCTCAAAAACTACATAATATTGTATATTAATTGGTACTGCACAATAATATATAGAAGATTAATAGAATAATATATGGAAAATATGAACAAAAAAGAAGATTAATTTATACAAATTTGGCAGGTGGCCCTAGGATTTTTTTAAGGGAGTAAAAAATCCTTAGTTACACCGTCCTTCGGGAGGGACGTTAAACGGGGGTCCCGAGCCTGTACGATGTAAGCCACTCGTTAAAAATCCCTATCCTAATTAAACCTGGATAGGCAAAATTTATAGCTCCCAATGTAGCATCGTCCGATTAGCCATAGCAGCATAAAGTGACGTTACATGAACAAACAAACAAATTTGATAACATCCTAATATAACAAATTATTACTGTAAACTTATCAAACAATTATTGAAGTCCTTAACAAATACTAAGCAGAAACAATAAAGATGACAAAATTGTTGTAGAGCAGTTTATACTTTTTCTTTCTTTATTATAGCAGTACAATAGTATCACTACACTATTCTATTGTATGAGCAACATAAGTATGTTCTAAAAGTTTAAATTATTACATTCATATATAAAAATTAGAAATTAAGTTATTCCGTTTGATTACTAAGCCGCGGATGTAAGATTTAAAAATAAATCAAGAATAATAGAAGCAAAATCAATAAGTTAGAAAACAGTATAATAAGAAGGGGGTATTATACCGGGGAACACCGTCAGCTGATAAGGGACTATTTGACAGATTGCAAACAATCCACTGAACAGCAAACTGGAAAAACGATAAGGCTGATTGAATAGGTTTCCCTTTTTCCTCCCTTCGCTTCTTATACCTCCAGCTACCTCCACTATTGTCTTCCTAACGTCAGTTTTAGAAGATTTTTTTATCTTTTATAAAGTTCTGCCAAAGGCGATATCTGTTCGAAAGAATAACAATAACATCAGTCACTTCTATTCATTTTTTACTTCTAAGGTAGTTTCTTTTTTACTGAATAGTAGTTGATAGGCTGTCCGGTGACCCTTTTTTATTAGCCCGAGGAAAAATATACACAAAAGCGATAATGATTCTTTTCGAAAACACCAAAACAGAATATTTAAAAAAAAATATTTAATTCCATATACAACTGTTTTGTACTAATACAAGAAATAAATATAATGAAGGATACCTAATGGCATGGGATAAATCCAAGTAGAGTTCTTGTTTGTTCATTTAACGTCACTTTTTGCTGCTATGGCTAATCGGACGGTGCTACATTGCCTATCCAGGTTTAATTAGGATAGGGATTTTTAACGAGCATCTGACATCGTACAGGCTCGTTAGCCCCGTTTAACGTCTCTTCCGAAGGACGGCGTAACTAAGGATTTTGACTAGCTTTAAAAAATCCTTGGGCCAGCAGTCGGGCTGCGAACCCGCGATCTTGGGCTTAGCAGTTTATTAAGCTAACCACTATACCACAGGTCGCCCAATCCAACTAAAGTAACTACCCACTGGTAGTAACCAATAACAAATTCTACTCAGAAGGTCACAAGGATCTCCTTTTTAGACGGCTCCGATGATTATCGGGAATGAAGTATGTCATGAAGGGATTGACATCGGTTTCGGGCCAAATCAGCAACAAATGGGACATTAAGCCATTAAGGATGACTTTATTCCATAATATTTTATTTTCATTATCAATATATACAGTCCATAATGTTAATACGGAAATGTATAATTAACACCTATAAAAAAGGATGGTATATTTAGACTTTGAATTCGGATTTCTACATTAAGAAAAAAATACATCAGTCAAGTTTTGAAGAAAAAATGGAGAAGGCCCCCCAGGTATGACATTTTTTTTCTTTTACATTATAATAACAACCATCAGATTAGCATTTAAATTGCGGGGAAACCCTCAGATTTTCTTCGGTGAATTTTCCTTAGAAACTGTTGCTGTGACACTGGCAGAGACCTAGGCAGGACCATGGTAAGTTATTTCAAGGCTTGGAAGGAAGCAGGGGTATCTCCTGGGGGCCAGAGCCCAGGGGGGAAGAAGGGAGAAGGCGGAGGGGGTTGTACATTCCCGGCGATTTCTTATGGTTCCCCACGCTTTCACAAATCCCTGAAAGAATTAATCTTTCAACTTGCCTCCGCCTTAAATTTTTAATCCTATTTATTGCCTCGCGACCATTTTAAAGGCCTTTATTTCAAATTTGCAGCCAGCCGTGTGAAGCATTGATAAAGAGAATGGGATTTGACATTTCCGGGACCCTTCTTACGATCCTGAGATAAAATAAACCTGTTGGATTTATCGGGGCATAACTGGGCCCTAAAGTTTTGTTCGAAACCACACAGCGTTCCGTTCTTAGTTCGCTTATTTCACCTGGGATTCAAAAACATTTTTTTTATTAATTTACAAATAATAAAAACCTGAACATTTACAAATAATGAAACTGAACATTATAAAAAAAATAAACCCTGTACCACTACAACCCATGAGAGGTCTTGTTTTCAGTAGATTATACTGTTTAAAAGAAAATGGTTGTGCAGGGAGATGATTTTTTCCCAGATCACACTCAACCGCCATGTATATGAATCATTTATAATTAATTGGGAGCTTAGAATAATTTGTCTAGTAAATGTTCAATTAGCCTGAAATGGTGAGCAGTTTCTTTTCGTTTCAGTTCCCTGCCGTTCAATCTACCACATTTAGATTAATTTTTTATCCTTTTAAAGGAAAATGTAATGGATTTTTTTTTTAAATAAAAAATTTATTGCTGATATAAATTTATTCATTTTTATAACAATATTCATAGCAAAATAGTCATTTCATCATTTTATATCATACTTTATTTGTCTTACACGATTAATACTAATATATACCGGTATATATTTACTGTAAAGATATCCCGGTATTTTGTTACTGGTTTATGTCTTATTAATAGTTATACATTTATAATTTTTATTAAAATAAAATATTGCCAATATACTGTTAAAATAAATTTATTTTTAACTTCTTTTAAAGTTCAAAATTATATAAATGTCATTCAGTTGGAAAAAAGGGGTGGACCCCTCTGCTTGTTAATCTTTCAACATTTGGTTTTGACGTTTTGAAGTGATCGCTTTATCTTGTCAAAAACATTTAACAATCAGAATTTGTATTGTTTCGTTTTTCGTTTATTCCCATCCCATCCGTTTCAAAAATAATCTTATTATTCATTGATAAGGTTATAAAAATATATTAATTTGAAGGAATCTATGTGGTTAGTATTATGCTAGAAAAACCATAACGGTTTAATTCGTTTTTTTTTTTATGCATCATTAAGCGTTAAATATAAATTAATAATTTTATGGCATATATATATATTATTTAATTAAAAAAATCAGTATTGCTTAAATTGGTATGTATTTGTAAGTTTGTATTGTATGTACTAATGTATAGTGGCGAAGATAAATGAGTAGAGCGAAATCGATAATATTTAAAGGTTAAATAGATTGTTAAAGAAATTTTTTTTATTTTATTGTTATTTTTAATAATAACAATTTTTTTTTATATCAGTTTTTTATTGTATATGGGATAATGTTATGTTTTAATAAATTAATATTAATTATGATTAGGATATAAGATGAATGTGCCCGAACCGTAATTTTAAAAAAACAAACTAAATAAATGATATTGTGGTCTGGTTGACTGTCATTTTTATGAAAATATTTAACCGATTAAAGCAGTAAATATAGTGAGTGAGAATGAGTAAGGACTGCGCTACACAAGGCTGAGTGTGCCACCCGACTTCATTATTGATCCTTGGATAGCGAACCATGAATAAATTTACATCTGCACACGATGATGCATATATTAATTTTAGATAATATTGAACATCTACGTCCACATCCAACATCTGCAAAGGGGGAACGAAGATACGTTAAAAACGCGATTCCAATTTTCTAAGGTTCTCAATGACTGTCGGAACACTTAATTAAATTAAATTTTAGGAAGGAGATCGCTGTCCTAGATCTTTTCCGCGTGAACGGGTACAAAATAGTCATCTTGTTAAGTTCTTACAAGACATACTCAAGCTTGAGTAAAAAAGTATAAAATTGCCATGTCTATGTTCTTAATGCTCAGGTATCAATTCTCAATAGTTTTAGCATATGTAATGTAACATATGAAATGTCAGTGAAAGTGTAAATTTAAATTATTACACAATACTTTTATTAATCAAAATAGGATCCATCACTTTTAATACAATTCCCCCAACGTGAAACAAGCATTTCTATCCCCGCTTGGTAGAAATTAGGATCTATCAAGGAAGAAGCGAAGTCTTGGAAGGCCGATTTCAGGGTATTTTCATTGTCAATTTTTTTATGTCTTAAAAAATTATCCAAACAACGAAAAAATTAAAAATCAGTTGGAGAAAGGTCCGGAGAATATGGTGGGTGCGGAAGGACCTCTATATTCAGCTCCAGAAAAAAAAACGAGTGAGCTGCTGGGCGTTGGTTAATTCATGTGGTACCTATATTTTCAGATTTTTTTGTCATACAAAGCTCCTTAAGGTGTATGGAAACAGTCTTGGAACTTGTTCCAAGTTGTGAACCTAATTCACGAGTGGTTTGGGAAGGGGCCGACCAGCTCTTTCAACTTTTCGTTGTCCAACTTAGTCTTCGGCCTACCACGCTCTTTGTTGGTAAGGTCATAATCCCCAGACAGAAATTTTTCAAACCAACGGAAGATTGTTCTTTATATCTTACCGTACAGTATCTTCACCGTAAACAATATTGATGTTTCCGAACTCCTCCGGGACGCTCTGGCCAAGTTTAAATTCTTGAAGAGAAATTATGCGAATTTCCGCGGAAGACATAATTTTATTCTTATTTATTTTTTAAATGTTGCCTCACTTTCAAAAGGAAAAGTAAGACTGACCATAAAAAAGGATTAAATCATCTTTCAAACGGTATTCATAACATAATTGTTTGTGTACAAATAATCTAAACCTAATGAAAAGAAAACTGTAAATAAACGAAACATACAAAACTGACATTTCATCCGTTACGACCCAATATCTGAGACAGTTGGTGATTTTGCTTTTATTACTATTTTTCCTTAAAAAATTGATTTAATGCTCGGATTGATAAAGTTAAGGGTATTTGGAAAAGTCGTGTATGATATTTTTTCAAGGATATGTATCCTCAAATAATTTATGTAATTCAGGGTTTAATTTGTATTTAAAACAATAAACTTTTAGAGTCATTAGCTAAAAAGTTTTTAATGCATATTTAATCAAAAAACTTAAATCCCTGAGAACCCAACAAATGACCAGTGAATATTGAATAAAACAGGACATACACTTTAATAATGGTTACAAACTCTCTTAAGACATTATTCCAAGAGTTGATCGTTTATCACCTGTAGCACATTGGCAGCCACAGGTAGCTTCTGCCCATATCATCAAGTTTGGATCAACTGCTTTTAAATTAATTCGTTAGAAGTTCTTGTAGATTCAACAATCATCAAGAATATGTATCATTATAGTTTTATTTCGTTTTAATCGATATTTCCAATTTAAAAGGAACAATAATAACATTGATAATCGTAATATATATACTTATTAAAATTAAGATGAAAAAATATTTAAATTTACCGATAATATATTTATATGTTAAAAAAAACAAAAAATACTGTCATTAACCATTATATACCTATTTAAGAATTAGAATAAACCTTTACTCTAGAAACTCTACTACTTAAGAATAAATTTGTTGTATGTAATTGTTTGTTTAATATCTTTAAGTATAGTTACTGGGTAAAAACTTATGTCATCGAACTCATGTTAACATATTGACGTCCGGAAACGAGATTTCTCGTTTTCATTAGACATTTGTTGGTGACCAAGAACGAGAAATCTCGTTTTAGCGATTAGCTCCGGTCAAACAGTAAATGATATTATAATATATATGATAAAAATTATATTGATACATGATAAAATCACTGTTCTGATAGTAAATTTCAGCAAAACATTAGCGGGCAGCAAAGTGCTAATTAACTATTAGTTTTAAATGTAACCATTCTTATCATTATTTCATTTATCTTATTACTCAAATTTTGAGGGAAACCAGAACAATAATATAAATTATACTTATACCACATCCCTTGAGAAAAAAAAATTCTTTGTTAATAAAAATGAAGACAGATCGTCAATAAGAAACGTTTATTGGATTGAGATCTAAATAAAAAAAATTGAAATTTAAAATTGATTTCTAGGGAATGTTTTGTCCTGTAACCATTTCACGTTATCTTATTTGGTTTTGAAGGGATCGACTCCGTTTTTTTTTTTTTTTTTGTTGTTTCTTATAATGAAAATGTGCATTAAGGGCCTAATGCTTGACCATTTTACACTTTAAATAGTCCATTTTAGTATAGAATTTATAATTGTAATAAAGGGAGAGCGGTAGTAGCTCAGCGGGTAGAGCGCTGAGTTGCTATTTTAAAGTTGTAGGGCTCAAACAGTTGTGATGAGTCTCTGTGAGATCTGAGGGCCCTCACCCAGTCTCTATAAAGTGGGTACTTTTGATTGGGAGAAAAACCTAGCGGTCGAGCGTAACCTCGGACAATCACCTTCCTGCAGACTGGTTAACCTTAAAAACAGCACTGTCATTACCATGCAACTAAGCATCCCTACTTTGGTTTGATGTATAAGAGGAATTTTATATATATATATATATATATATATATATATATATATATATATATATATATATATATATATATATATATATATATATATATAAATATAATTATAAATCGTATGGTAGGAGTTAAATATTAGTAAAGCAGAGAATCAGTTATTGAGTACTTGGGTATATGTAACGTAACAACAAAAAAATGATTGTAGTTGATGCCTCAATCTAACCGGTATTATATATTAGGAATTCAAGATAATATCGGTGGCATTATAGGAAGTACCGCGATGACTAGTCCCCATTCCTCTCCCATTGACGACCATCGCTCCGATTCTTCTTATTCCCTGCCCAGAGCGAGGAGAGGGGAGGCGGAGGTGTGGGGACGGTTAAAGAGACAGACAGAGCCCTAGGCGCGAGTGTGTGCACGTGTGCGTGTACGTGTGGCTACGTGTGTGTGGGTCGATAGCCGGGGGCGGTAACAGGTGTCGAGCTGGTGCGGATCGATAGCGCCCCCCCCCGCAGGGGAGGGGGCCGCTCATGCGCCTAGCCGCCCCCCACCACCGCGCCCGCCGCTCACTCCACAGGGAGTGCCGCCCACGCGAGCCAGACTCCTCCATGCCGCTCGGCAGCCTGTAGTTCACTCGTCCGCCTGCCTCTTCTGTTTCTCACTCTACCTGCATTTCTGTCTTTACCACTTTCTCTATCGGGACGTTCGGAGCCAATCGGTGTTCACCAAGCAGCTGTGAAAAGGCCATTTGTCATTTTTTCGTTTTTTTGCAAGCACCGGACGACCAGACGAATACAGAGTAATCCTTAGACTATACATTGTTAAGTATATTGTTAAGTAAATATTTAAAGGTATAACAAAATTCTTATTGAAAAATAAATTAAATTGAGCAACGAGTTCGACTGTGATAAGTGATAAACTACCAGACCAGGGGCCAAAGCCCCTCTAATGAGAGGATGCCACGCTGCTACATGGTGAAGAAGGCGTGCAATAAGTATTCCCGTGACACGAGCCCTAGTGGAGCTGGTCAGTGCCAGCAACAACAACCCCTGTCTCAGCATCAACAACAGCAACAACCCCAGCAACCGAAACGACAGGAAGCTGACCTTCAGGAACCGCCTCCACCGCCCCTAGCTCCCTACTACCAGCCACAACAAAACAACCCAGGTTAGTCTAGGTTTTAATTTCGACTAATAGTCCTAGACTCCCCTATAGATGTGGAGGGTATCACTTCCTTCGAGTTCAGTCTTTTTAATACCTAATATATGTTTTCTTCAACCAAATTTTAGGACATTATTTTTTTCAGGGGGGATATTATTAAGTGCATCTTCTTCATTGAGACGGTTTTAATAATATTCGCGAAAATACAAATAATTTTATTATTGACTCTATATAGTAACTGTATTTAGTTAACCGACATAAAGAACCGACATATACAGATTTTTTAGGTAATGTCATCATCTAAACTTCGATATTTTAGTTGAAACGTTTATTTCTCGATGTAGTGATTACTGAATATAGACATTTTCAAACATTACACTATTTTCATTCATACTCGTGATTATTTTTATTTTCAAGAATATTAAAAAAAAAGGGAATAAAAATTGAAAACTAACAGTGACTTAACTGATACAAAGAAATGTAGAAGTGTAACATATTATTATATTATATTATTATATTATATATAATATATTATATAGACAATATATTATTAACTGCGTTCCCTTGTTCTGAATTTTTTCGGATTATCAGAATTACATTCAGAAGGATGCAGTTAAAAGAAAAATGTATCTGAGAAAAGTTCCTATTTATTTATTTTTAAAAATATTTTAGACGCCTGAAAGTATTCTTGAACATAATACGTTATATACTTTTAGACATTCTTAATAGTTTTCCTTTAATACAGAATTTTAATTACACAAGTTATAATCTCGTTCCTTAATATCGTAAAACTATATTTTAAACGACGATATTTTCCAATCATATATTTTTCTAATTTATACCCATAGATTGATAAATATTTTTAATTGGAGAACTGAAATAAAATTTGTTCCACCATACAAGATAATCTCATAAACTATTACACCATATATAATATTTAGAGTTTAAAGTGTGACCGAGAAGCCTTTTAAATGTCGGCTCAACATATGGGAATGAGGGAATGAATCCCGCAAAGTTCCTAAGTCCCGTAGGTGATCTTTATCACCTTGCGCTAGGCTTAAATACTGAAATACTACGCAATATTTCGGAAATGAAAATTGTGCCAGTCGGGGTGAGTGGCATTCCTTATCTATGAATGATTCATTGAGGGGTTGTTGGATAGTGACTCACCGAATCCACTCTGCCCTGAGGTCCCATCCGCTTTGTGATAATAGAAAATTGTTTTCAAAATGTACTAATGTTAAGGCCCAATTTTTAATATTTTATATTATACATAATATTATTAATATTTAAAAAAACACATACATTTATTTAATTAATCGTTAATTACTGATGGATGATATCGCCTATCAAATTTATATATGATGCCCATAATATGTTATTAAATATGACCAGTTATTTTTGAAAGTGGTATTTACATTTTTTCATGTATATTGAAGGGTTTAGGTTTGACTTAATTGAAAAATATCGGTAAACGTTATTAAATTTTATAACATATAGTATACCATAACTTAGCAAAGATTAATGTTTTTAACACTATACACCGTTTAAATTTTGTTATGCAATATAATTATTAAAACATCTTTTTATATACCACTTTCAGAAATAACACCTTATATATACTAATGATCATATTTTATTGAATAAAAACATCCAGATTAAAAAAAATAAATATTAATATTTAATATGCTTTTGATAAATATTTCGACAGATAAACTCACTTGTATACATTTTTTCTAAAACTGTGATCATAAATACTTGAAATATACATATACGAGTTATATATTGCTGTATTTATATGCATATTCCTAATTCTAACATTTAAGAAAACGTATCCATAAAATTATTTATGTTTTATTTGTAATGAACTATGTAGTTATATAATAATATCTTTAAAATAAGATCCTTGAACTAGAAGTATTGCTAGATTTAGGTAGATGTTTTTATTATTTTTTAAATCCTTTATTTTCCAGATCGGCTATTCCTAGCCTTACATGTTTTTTTAAATAATGAATTTTAAACTTTAACAAAAGGTAAAAGTGTGGATTTTATCTCACGCAAGAGATCCCTCTAACTGTACTACAAGAGAAATTATAAATATATAATAGTTTTTTTTTCATATAAACCAATTATAATGTAATAACAAACAGAACGGAACTGAACTATAAAACGGAAAACTATAAGGAAACAGGAATATATTACAATTTGTTAAAACGGTGGTAAGAAAGGTAATGGAGTTCACATCAGAATATCTTTCAAGAGTCTCGGTTTTAGTCTTGGAGATGAAATAGGTTCGCCTTTGTTGAATGCAACAGCTCCTTTGACTACTGGCAATCCGATCTTAAATTTGGTGTAACGCTTTTTAATGAATTCTTCAATCGTCTCTAGTTTTAGCTCTTGGTGGAATTGACTGTTTCGTACAAACCAAGACGCGTTTACTGCGATTCGTAGGATTTTATTTTGGAAAGTTTTAGGTAGAGGTGATTCAAGGTAAAATTATTTTTATAAACTATTTGATTGTCTTCCAATAGAATTTTTTTTTATCCATACATACCCTTATTAGATGCTGAATCATACACAAACTTCTGTAGACATTGAATCTTAGAAAAATCTTTGATATTCCATTACTTCCAAATGGTTGTTATAAAAGTTAATATGTCCAGAACGATAATTTTTCACAACATGTTTTTATAATAACCATTGTAATTGCTATTACTATTGCTATTACTTATAATTATTCCCTATACTCTTCCTAGTATTTTTATTTCATTTTAGATGATCCATGTAAAATGCAATATGTGTTGTAATTATAGTCCATTTAGTAGTTGAGAGGATAAATAGATAACAACTTATGTAAGAAAACTAAAAAAAAAAGGATAACTGTAAAAATAGTATATTGTATAAATAATATGAGCCAGAAAAGTGACAGACTAGAATTATAAAGAAAATAATATTTTTAAGAAAAAAAATTTTCTTATAGTTTTTTGGTTGAATATTTACTTAAATAATAATAAATTTTCAATATTATATTCTGAAATTTAATACATGGATGATTTGGAACAAAGATAATCCTCCACAGCAGGAAATACAAGAGAAATAAAAACGGAGCGGCCCGCGCGATACACTGCAAGCAAATATTAAACCTTCTCTTATGATGACAAAATATTGCAAATGTAGCCTAAAGCGGGTGTACCGTTTGTAAATACTGAGATGTCATGAGCTGTGTGTAACTAGAATTATTCGACCAGAAATCAAATATTTGTGGAAGAAAACTAAGCCGTATCGCGCAGTTTTCCCGTTTTACTCTGGGTTGTCCATATTTCACAGCTTTTCGATGATTATTGGCATTTAATTTTTGTCATCAGTCAATATCAAATCAAAGTTGATACTGACTAATAATTTGCATTTTACTCAGTATCTGTTATATAATATTGCTTAATTATGAAATATGAATCGAATTTAAAAAAGAATTATAAACTTTTATATGTATATATATATATATGGTATATATATATATATATATATATATATATATATATATATATATGTATGTGTGTGTATGTATACATGTATATATTTACTAGCTTTTGCTCGCGGGTTCTCGCCTGGAATTTGGTCTGCCACATAAAGTTTCGTGACAGATCATTTTAAATAAATAATTTCATTTGTTTTTAACTAAATGTTTCTTTTACATCCAAAATTTGAGATGTCTAATTTCAAAACTTACGGATTCCATAGAATATTTTAACCCCCAATATATGAAGAGGGGTGGGGGGAGGGTGGAATTATCCAAATTCTTTTCTTAGTGCTCATTAAAGCTATACAAAGAACCTATCTGCAAATTTCAAGATGCTAAGTTCAGTGGTTTCTGCTGAGCGTTGTCCTCTGGGTGTGTAGGCAACCATGTTACAGTTTTATATAAACTTCGCCTGTATGGTGTGTTAAAAAATAGCCTATGCCCTTCCTCAGGCTTGAGATTATCCATATCAAATTTCACGCCGTGAAACATACCAATACACTAACAAACGGGACGGACAGAAGTTACTTTCGTTTACTGTTCTTTGTGACGGTAAAGGATTATTATGTAATGTTATTGAATTTATTGAAAAGGATTACTTAGTATGACGGTTTCACTTGTCGTATGGCAGCAGCAAGAAATTAAAACTGAAAGGATTAGAATAATGTACATATCGATTTGATTTTGGTTTTGGCGGTCCTACTTACCTACTACAATATACTCCTGTAAACTATGTTACTTGATTTGTTTCGTTCAGCGAAAATATGTAGATTAGCGAGTAAATAACACGTGAGCAAGCTACTCAGAGGGCAGAATTTTATCCGACTTACTTGATATTAATCGTTATATTATGATCAAATTACACAAAATCATTATAAATTGTAGCCTATGTATTATTCTGATGTATAACCTATATTACTGTAAAGTTTCATCTAAATCCGTTCAGTAGTTTTTGCGTGAAAGAGTAACAAACATACATGCATACATCCATCCATCCTCACAAACTTTAGCATTTATAATATTAGTAGGTTATATATATATATATATATATATATATATATATATATATATATATATATATATATATACTAAGGAGCACCCCCTCTCCACATAACGGTTTTAAAATATGAGTAACCATTTAGTTTTCTTTAGAAATATTGAGTACTTTGCATTAAATAAAATTATGAAAATTGTTTTCCATACATAACAATTATAGTTTATAATAGAAATGCCATAACCTTATATCACTGCATTATGTGTATTGAAATAATAGTCTTAAAATTGAAACATTAGATAAACCTGTTCCCTCAATCACAGGGACGTTAGGAATTATAAAAATGAAAATATGAGTACTTGATAGATTTGGTGGATATGTGTTATTTAATTTTAAAATCAACACGTAAATACTTTAAGAGATTTAATTTATTTATATTTATTCTTCAGACAGAGCTTATTAAATGCAATTACTTTGATTCACTCTTCATCATATTATTGCTATGTCGAAATAATTATAATAAATTCGGTAAAATTTTTATTGGAATGAAGAAAACATTTAAAACTTGCTTAATCAATAAAAATTAAAGTTGTTGAAGTAACATGACCTATTCAATTTAATTAACTGATTTGATTTTCTCCTAAAAACAAGAAAGCTTAAATAATAATGATTCAGTATAATATTTTTCCTCATTTAATATTTCAATTTTATCCAAGCAAATAAAATAAAAAATTAGTGTTTAAATTTTTTTAAATTAGATTTTTCTATTATTTTGGCATTATTGTTCCTATTATTTGTTTAATTTCTGTACTAATAGAATAACAACAACATTGAATTGAAGAAAAACATCCGGAGTATTGCTGGTTTAGCCTAACAGGATCGTTGGAAGGGGCAGCCATTGTCCCAAACAATAAAAATATAACTTGATGAAGTACACAGTCTACTTGATTTAATTAACTTATTTACTCTTTTTCTATATAGTATAGGGCAGCCATTATCTATACAGATAAAATAATAATTTAGTGTATAAGCTGGTTTTCTTTTATATTTTTTATTATTATCTTGGTAATAAAGAAACTTTAATTAATAATGAATTCAATAATTCACTTTCCTCATTTCCTATTTCAATTTTAGCTTAATCAATAAAGTAATAATTTTGTGAAGGTTAATATTTGTTATTGGATGAATTGTTCAATACAAATAGTAATCAACCCACGGAATGAAGGGAACATCCGGAGTTTTGTTGGTTTAGCATAACGCTTTCATAGGAAAGGAGCAGGCATTGTCTAAACTAAAAGAGAAATAGGATGTGCTGAAGTTAAACAGCCTATCGAATTTAATTAACTGATTTACTTCTCATACTAACTTCGAGGAAGTTTAAATAATAATATCATTAACAGTAATAAATTCAGCATAATATTTTTCCTTATAGACTATTTTAATTTTAACTAAATAAATCAAATATCATTTTACTTTTTAAACCAGGTTTTTCTATTTCTGTTTTATGTTTGCATTATTGTCATAATTTGATTATATTGGATGTACAAATATTGGATGTACTGATTGTTCTATACAAACAGAAAATAATGAAGGAAACATAGGGAGTATTGCTGGTTTAGCCTAACGGTGTCGTAAAAAGGGGCAGGCATTGTTCCAAACAGAAATATAAAGTGGTGAAGATACATATCCTATTTAATTGAATTAACTGATTCACTCTTCTCTATTATTGTTAATATTTGGTTGATATTAGATGTATTGTTCAATAATAACAGTATCAAACCCCAAAATGAAGTAAACAAAAAATGTTATAAAGCAATAAAAATAAAATAAGATGAAATTACACACCTATTGATTTCAATCAACCGATTCACTTCTCTCCTAAATACTAGAAGGTTTAGGTAATAATAATAAATTGATTATAACATATTTCCTCATTGGTAGCAGCCTAGCTCAGCATGTTGAGTTCTAAGCTGCTTAGCCGAATTGTTGTTCGGTTCAGGTTGTGGCAGTTAATTTTTTTAATTACTATCTATTTTAATCAGCCATGGATTGCCACTGTAGCATGTGGTTACCCTCTTGAAATTCATCCAGCCTCTATTACCAGGTGGTTATATACCTACGGTACGCTTAACTGTATTAAAAATATTGAGGATGAGCCACCTAGGATCAACAACCTCCTTGCGCAACCGTTGTCCTAGAAATAGTTTACTGTGTACTGAATCCATGACCTCCCTTGATTGATTATTGTGGTAAAGGTTTTTTATTCTTCTTTATAGATTTATTACATTTTAACGAAAGAAATGAAGTAATAATTAAGTGGTTACTATAGATTTTTAGTATTATTATTTGGTTTATGTTGAATCTATTGTTCGATACTAACAGTAACAACGCCCCGGAATGAAGGAAACATCCGGAGTGTTACCGGTTTAGCCTAACGGGTCGTAGGAAGGGGCAGCCATTGTCCCACCTGGAACAAACCGACCGCAATGGCAAAGCAATATATCACCAAGTTAGTTCTAATTCTCTCCCTCTGACCTCCCTCTCTCTCTCTCTCCTCTCTCTCTCTTTCTCTCTCTGTCTCTCTCTCTCTCGTTGAATGTTTCCCATCGTCCGATGAGTAAAAGGTGTAAATACACTACTTTCGTACACTCTGCTTTATTGAGTTCTGCTCAACACACGCGGAGTATCCTGTGAAAAATCCTTAAATTATTTCATGTTTATACATTATATTATTATAATGATCAATATAACACAATGACTTAGCATAAAATATGAAATAAATAAAAAGGCTTAACGAAACCTCGGGTTCGATGCCGATACCACCAATCTATGTTTACAAACCTCCGTCCATGGAAGCATAAAATATTACAGATTATAATGAAAAAATATTTTAATACAGAAACTGAAATATTATTGGTATTATATCTACATATGTAAATATTGAAAACAGAGAGAAGTTTATCAGAATCACATTAAGATAATTTCATACAATTACAAGGGCTATCAGTTGAAACTGTCAGGACCTATATTTTATTGTCAATTTTCCCTGGTCATACGTGGTTTTAAATATACTGCTGTATACGATGATATGAAGCAATAGAATTATCAGTGCCTTTAGATCTAAAAATTATGAAGATGTATCTTCTGCTATGTGTCTCTTTAAAACAATTCGAATGAAGTTCAATAATTAGGTGACGTTGATTATTCATAGTGTACCACCTTCGCCGGCTGAAATAGTGCATGCTAAGTCAATCTTTCATTGTTTTAATTCAAGTTTTAATTGTATTCTTTCATCAACAGAAAACTTATCTAATATGATTGAACTGTTAGGATTATTCGTTTGCAGAGCTAGAAGCATGCCTTATTGTAAAGTTTATTAAATTGGTTTACAAAATTCTTTTTTTGAAGTGTCCATCTTTATTAGTTTTACTAATTGGTTAAGTTTGAGTATATCATACAGTTTCTGGCTCCGAAACGAAAAGTTGTATGAAAATGACATTTAATTTAAAATAAATTAAGCCTTTTTTCCCCAAAATCGACTTAAGTGTATCCATCAGAATTTTTAGATCATTTATTTCCCTATATACTATCCGGTTTTTAATATTTCTTCTAATACCGACCAAGCGATTCTTCTGCGAGTATAACATAACTCATATTGTTGAAAAATTAAATGTGTTTTTATACTAGTTAGCTTTTTTCAGATATATTTTTAATTTGTTTTATTTGAAATAATTCATTTGAATATTAATAATTAATCGATTATTCCAAAATATATTCTGTTGTGATTGAGAGGAATTTGGATCTTGGACTAATTTTAGGAGGCTCTGAATATTACCGCAATAATTTATTTTTAGTTTATTTATTATTAAATTAAGCAATACATTTTTTACTTTATTTATTTTTCGTAAGTAGCTCCATTTCTATCATAGAATTCAAATAGAGAAGTTTAAGACACATTGGGTTTCTGAAAATCTGGGTATGAACATAAATTACTTTCTTTTAAAAATATGATGTTTAAATATTTATTCGGCTGTGGAAAATAAATTAAATAAAGTATTAACATCCATCTATGAGGTCTGGAGAATATCCTAGGGGGTTAGTGGTTATGCGTAATCTAGAACAAATCACATCCTTGCACAAGCGTTGTCCTACGAACAGTACAGTCTTTACCATGCTCTGAATACAAGACCCTTCAAAGGTTATAATTGTACAGATTTTGTTTTTTTTACTTTTATCTATATTATATTTGACTTCATTTCACTTCCTGTTAAGATGAGAATATTCAGTTTAATTTAATTTATCATTAATACTACTGATTCTTACTGCGAAAGTCTTAATAAAAAAAAAAAAATCAAGCATATCGACGGCTTAGGCGCAATAGGTCGTATCCCACACAAAATATGTTTTAGCGTTTTTGGAGCCTTTTGATTCTCACAGTCAATATTTTGTCCCTAAAATACGTCATAAGCCTCATCACCCTAAAATAACATCTTTGATTCATTGTTTCAATATCTAAAATAATATCAAAAATATCTTGAATACTGTGCTGTCATGTGCTTTTGTCTCTCCTGTAAAATTTACTGTTAAGGGAATACGATCTATTGCGCCTAGGCCCGACGGCTTATGCGATTCAAACGATGATACTTCAGAAAGTGGACAAAATTTGATTAAAAAATGATTTTGGTACCAATCAATCTCTGGTGAAAATGATATATTGATTTATTTTGTAGCTTACCAGATAAAATGACATTCCAGAACCATTTAACAATAATAATCAAACCAATCATTTCTTCGATCTCATATTTAATCTACATTTACCTACTTCTTTCTTTATTCTGACATATTATAACAATAAAAAAAGTTGTATAAATAGAAAACAAATAACAAGACGGTTTTGAATATGTAAACTTCAATTATTTTTAGAATAATTAAACAATTAAATTTAAAATAATTGAAGTTTACATATACAAAACCATCTTGTTATTTTTAAATTAAAAATCATTGAAGTTTACATATTCAAAACCATCTTGTTATTTGTTTGGATATTTTTGGATTATACTAATCAGAAAATCGTTCCATCCCCTGTCTAATAATTTTCAACAGGCGATTCGAAAAGTTTATTTTTGTGCCGAACTTTTTCATAAATTTTCTCAGTTTTCGAAACATATATATTCGGAGTGCGATAAAAACAGAATTACAAGTAGTAATTCTAAATTGATTAACAGCCTCACCGGCGTGTATTTCACAAATCTGCGATGCCGGCACTTTAAGTAATTACTGCTCTAGTTAGAACGGCGAAACTTTTTAATTCGACATAACACCAAAGTTAGTTGGAATCGATTCAGCCAAAGCGTTCTACTTTAAATTCTAAAACCTCAGTTCTCATCATCGCTCGTTTCCATAGGAATATTTTGAATATTACTGAGCAAATGCTTTTTTTTTTTTAATATTAGTTATTTAGGCAATCATATTGTTTTATTTGTTTATGGAAATGGTTTTAATGATGTTCTGGAAAAAAACAAAACCTACTTATAACAGAACTGAATATTTTTATGATATAAGTTTATAGGCTGGTTTATAAGTTTATATTATTGATCGTTACAAAATTGATTTTCTTTACGAAATCTCATTTTTTTGGCGTTTGCTCCTTAAGAAACAATTTTCATATCTAGCCTGCGGTATGAAAATTTTATGAGAAAAATCGAGCGTTAGCTAAAAGTGAGACAGAATAAAATCAGAAACAAAGTTTAAAATCTATTACTAAAGAGTTCAGTAAATAATATGGAACAGCAAATAATGAGTTTAGATAGATCTGATAAACCAAATATTAGCTACTTTACATATTTACATACGACCAAGAGACTCTAAGTTAAGTTCTAACATAGAACTTAAGTTTGACCCTGAGGTCAAATAAATCCGTTGAAAGAATCGAATAAATAAAATAAATTATTAATTAAAAGTGAGATATTGGTGAATCTTACAAAGGTTAAAAATTATCCTGCGAGGATCGATTTCAGTTGAGGGGGGCCCAGGAATGCTTTAAAAGAAAGCGAGATAGCTCTCATTTTTCTTCAATTTATTTGTTTATCTTGTTTCCACTAGCCTTATTTTCAGTGTAGGCGTATTCAAAATATCGCGTTAATTAAATCAGGCCCAAGGCTGAATGAAATATAGTTCCTCTCCCGGTATATATACTTTTTTTTTTTAATTCGTAATATTTTATTTATTTTCTTTAGGAATCAAATGATTTTTTTTTGTTTAAATTATTTCCAGTATTATCTCCAATAACTATCTCATAAAATTATATAATATTTTTACTTAAATAAATATAAATAAAAAACCTATTACAATACAACCCATGAACGGCTTTTCCTTCAGTCCATGGAAGAAATTATACTGTCCCTGAGGGCAATGATTGTGCAGACAGGTGACTTTTCCGAGATCACGCTCAATAGCCAGGTTATCCCCCAAATCTTCTTCTATCGATTCAATTCTAATAAATGATTGGTGCTATTATTTTTTTTCTCTTTATATTTTCATCCACACCTCTCAAATACAAATAATTGACAATCAGCAGATAGGCTGACAGTAGAATAACACAGGCATGAAATGCATGAAGAAGAACAGCACCCAGCGGTACCTCTCGTGTGGCTTAATTTAACTCTCTCTAACAACAGATCTTATATTATATATTTGGAAATTAAATTGCCATGATTTTTTAAATTAAAATTAGTTAATACTTTGGTGAAACATCTAGCACCATTCATTTCGATCCAGTTCAATGTTTTATTTGGAGGAATAAAATATCAATTGGTAAAAATATCATAAATAGATATACGAAGGGATCATCATGTTTGTTATAAAACCTACATATTATATGTGAAATATTTGACAAATACCGTTAAAAGTAGGTAAATTTGTTATTCTTGTTGTAAATATATTGAATATAGTGTTTATTTGCACATTTTGAATTATTTCACGTATTTATATAATTTTTAAAAAAAATTAATACCTCAAAAGTACCGCCGGCCCCTGGCGACATTTGTCTGCGTTGACGTGCGGCCAATAAAGTGTTAACAAGAAACCTGTGTTGTGTAACGTAACAGATTAGACTTAACGTTAGAGATACGAAGCACGTGGGGACACTCCAATAGAAATCCCATATCTAGATCTGGGATAAGGAAGAGGGGGAGAATGCTCTCATTACAGACATCGGCCATTGACAGAGCCCAGGTGAGGATTGATTAATAGAAGCCATTGGGGGCTGAATGGTCGCCCTCGCTTTCGAAACAGCCAACTCAGTTAGCAATTATTGATGGAGGTGGGAATACCTTGTTTGCAACGTCAGGAGTGGGCACGGTTGCCCCTGTCCTACCGGTAAATTAATGCTTAGAAAGGTCTTAAGCACCTCCAAGTTTCGCTAATAATTAATACAACAGCTTGCAATTAAATAAACCAACATATTCGTAAGATTAACCAAGAAATATAGTAAAATAGAAGGAAGTGAAAGCTTACAACATACTACGCAAATGGTTTCTTTTGTCGCGTTGAAACATTGAAATACTTAAAATAACTAAAACCTTTGATTAATTTTAAATTATGAAATATTGTTTGATATCAGCACCTTCACATGTTCCCTGCTAAATATATTATTTTGCAACATTCTGCGATTTTCTTTCTTTCCTCCTTTTGTGCCTTTCCGCTTGAAGAGCATCTAGCCACTTCGTCCACTCGTCTCCCGTCAGTTTCTTCAGCTGAACCCAGTGCTTGGATGTGGTCCATGTATGTTCTCCGAGGCTTACTTCGATATCTCTTACCACTTGGTCTCTCATTCATATGCTATCTTGGAACTTTGATTTCTCCCATTCTACATATGTATCCATACCATGAAAGTTGTTGGTATTCTAAGTTATCAGTGATGGATAAGCTGGAGTTCTTACTCTCTCATTTTTAATTCTGTCTCTTCTGGTTTAACAATATATTTTTCATTCAAACATTAGAATAAGATAGAAACGTGTAGAAGTACAGCCTTTCTTTTTAATGGGTACGAAGTATGAATTTCAGCTTCAAGTAATGAAGCGTGACCGTCTAAAAACTTTGATCATAAAATATATTTTATTATAAACGAACAATTTTTAAAATATATTAATTAATAATTCTATAACAATAGAAATAATAAACCAAATTTTAAATAAAGTTGGTGAATTTATTTTTCTTATATATTTGTTTGTATTCTTTTAGATATACGTTAAAAATTTATCAATACTTCGCGGAGAATACGCAGATATTGATTTTGGAATATTTTGTTAGCCCCGATAGATGTACAAGAAAGTCATTTGACATAAACGCCAGATATTTTACATTGCTGTATTGACCTGTGAAATCCTTGCTTAGTAGTTTTGCATAGTATTGTATTTAATTACTTTTGAAAGAATCTTCTATCGGTTTCATCCAATATAAACGGTAGCCCTAACCCTTTTCCATTGTAATATCGAGAAGGGATCATGACTTTTAATGAAAGTAGGTCTCATAAGGAAATCCAATTTGAATATGACAAAGGAGGAAGATTTTATTAAAAGGCGAGAAATCGACCATAGATCTCCGTTGACTTAATCTATATTCGGTGTCTTATAAAGAGCCACTAAATTGGCTCTGTCGCCTTTTCAGGGCGAAATTAATCAGTCATCTGGTCGGAGGGTGGGGGTTGGGTATTATGGAGTAGAACAGTGGGAAACACGGTCCCTTTCTCGGAAGGACCAGGTTTCAAAAAAGACTTTTTGCACCAAGGCGGGAAATTTAAAACCCATTAAATGGTAATTTATGATAAGTCGGAGTGAAGCAAAGTCCATCAATCTGTGCTCCTTCCAAAGAACCTCCTTCCCCCCCCCGCTCCTAGACACTCCCTACCTCCTCTCCTTCCCTCCCCATCCCCACCCCCTCCCTCATCTGAATGGAACTCGAGCAAAAAGAATCTCTAACTACGGAGCTGTTCAATACTCAAGCTATATATTGAAATACAATTAGGCGAAACTAATGTCAACTCATTCCTTTTTTTTTTCTTTCCTCTGATTTAGTGTTGTCATTCATCATCACCTTTCTACAACCTAGAGGAAAGGTTTTTTCTCTCCGATTCATGAATATTCGGAATCTCAAGAAAGTTTATTTCGCCTCCATCAACGTTATTCACAGCTTAAAGTTATTTAATATCAACTAGATTTATGAAAACGAAATTTGGTAATTATTCCGCAGGTTTTCGCTTCGATTTGAGTCATAACAATATTTTAATTTTCATTCGTTTCCCTTTTAATACTTTCCAAAAATACAAGTTATCATGAGCTTTAGCTGAATAGGAAATATGATTATGGGAAATGTGTAAAATATCTAGAATTGAACGTTTCTACAAACTTATACAGGTTATAAGTGTATTATTATATAAATATAAAATTATTCTTATACCAAAAGAAACCTAACCTTTAAACTAAAGTTGATTAAAACAAATTGTATAGCTCATGTACAGGCTGTGATCTGGGAAATTATTTCTTTTCTTTTTTTTCTCTCGTTCAGTTTATAATATGGTCGCTTCAGAGTTTAAATTTATCCAATTTTATTAAGACTAGCAATGAGAAAACGTCAATAATTTTATATAAGCAACATTAAAGGTATTTTAGAGGAAGTTATTTTGAAATTTCGACTTAATCATAATAACTTCCAGCAAGGCTATCTTAATGAGGATAAAATTTTGCTGATATTAAAGATTATTTAATTTTTGCAGCAACAAAACAAGTTTAATGAAAATTCTAAAAGCTCGTATAAGATGAATCTAATAAGCGATATAAGGTTACGTAATACTAATTGATAATATTCAAAGTCAAGGTTAAAGTTAAACTATTCCAATTTTATATTTTTATTTTGAAGAGAAAAGATTTGTCCTGGCCGGGATTCGAACCCCGGTCGTCTGCATCTCTATAGCAGGGCTCTATCCACTGAGCTACCAGGGATCGTATCAAAGTCAGACAAATCCGTTCGTTTCACCGATCCTGTCGGACTTGGATACGATCCCTGGTATCTCAGTGGTTAGAGCACTGGACTAGAGATGCAGACGACCCGGGTTCGAATCCTGGCCAGGACAAATCTTTTCTCTTCAAAGTAAAAATAAAAATATTCACCATCAAAAGAACAATAAATAAAAATATATTGCATAATTTTGGTTGGTTGGTTGTTTCAAATTTGAGGCGTAAAACCGATTGGTCATCAACGCCTTAGTTTATCAGAATCGGTTTTTTAGTAACAATTTTTATTTTAAAAACAAGAGAAGAATAATGGAAAAAAGTATAAATGAAGAAAAATAAAAAGTATTAAAAACATTAGATATTCTTAATTAATCCTTCTTTTGATAGAAAGGCGATGGATGACCTTATTAATTAACTTTTCCTCGTTTCCTAACATCATGGATGCATTGGAAGGTAGTCCTGTTTTATTCATCGCTTTTTTGTAAAAGGTACAGTCTTTTAAGATATGGGATGTTGACAAGCTCTCGTTGCACTTCTCGCAATTTTATTTTATTTTTATCTGTTTATACCTAGAATTAATACATGAGCCGGTACTAGATTATATATTTGGTTATTTGGGCTCATGGAATTTTAGAATAAATATTATATTTAAAAATTTTGGAGCCAAATATTTCATGATCCTAATACTTTACATTTCATAAAAAATGGAGTAACAGTACATTCTTTTAATCCTTTCTTTTTTTGTTATATTAAAAGGAAATATTGATAATAATCTGTTTTCAACCACATCTTGTCTGTAGGCATCCTTGTCCGTTTCATACAGCAAATATAAAAATATTTTCAATGTCACTAGGTATTGTCCATATAACAATTATAATAATTATCATTATTCGTGGAAATTCATGTGATTGTTCAGAGTGTAATTTTATTATACTTTCCTTTAATGAGGAAATTGTTGTGTTAAATCTCAAGACAGTAATAAAGTAAATAAATTATTTTAATGAGTTTTTTGTATACCCTGATATTAGCGAACTAATTTTTTTTTATATACACTGATATAACAAAACATTTCTTTAATTGTTATGATCTTTTATACGCACCTAATACAGTTGACTGATCACAAGTACTTTTCTATACACGGCAGTAAAAACTCCATTTCTTTTAAGTAGGCCATTAGTGGTTTTAATGTCTTTTTATGATCTCGAAAGAATTCTTCGGATCTCAAGCTACTAAAAGCTGCCCGCGATTTATAAAAGCAACCTATAATCGTTTTAAGGATTGATCTAAGCCAATGATCGTTTTTCTGAGTAAACTATTTGTTCTGTCACATTATGACTTAATGTAGGGGCTAGAGACTGTACTCTTTCTAGTATAATGGTTATTCAGGGAGGTGACATCCGAAATCACGCTCAACCGCTGGGAACTTTTCCCAACTAAGGGTACCAATTTATAGAGGCTGGGTGAGCCCAAGAAGGGTTTTCAGATCTCACAGGGTCCATCCGTATCTGACAACAGATTAAATAACTTAACTGTCACAATTGAATACGAATCCGAAATCTTTAGTGTATTAATTCAGAACTCAACACACTAAGACACCCCTTTCCTATTGGAAGTTATTAAAATATGAGTCTTTCGGTTTTTAAATACTCAGAATCAAAAAGACAATACATAAGTATGCATCCTCCGGCATTTAGACTACAGCTACGAGTTATTTGAGATATGGTGACCATATAACAGGTCAACGCACACACACAAATCTAAATATATGTGTATTTGTGTTTGTATAACTGGGTCAAGCTCTACGATTGGTCTCCTCACACTGCTTAGACTGGTACTTTCGAGATTAAGTCAATTCTTTCAATTTCTTTTCGGCAACGTTTCGACTGCTTAAAACTCGGTAATACATAAAGATGAAATTTAAAAAAATGTTTGCAAAATACATTTTAGAATTATTTAATGCATTAACAAAAACGTGTAGGTTTTCAATATATAAATATTTAGAAATATTAAGACATAGTATAATAATTATTCTGCTGCTTCTGTAAGTTAAGAATATTTTGTGAATATTGATTTTACCTGATTGAGCAGCGTCTTTCATATTTTTTTCCAAGAACTTCCCTTTCAGTTTTCCTTTTTTTAATTTTCAATATTCTCAAATTTAATTAGTTAAACGGGATATCTTTTCACGACGCGGAAACTTCATGGCTCATCAGCCCTTTTAGTTACCTTTGGGTTGTGATTAGCGATATCTGATCGTTTTGTAACTCAGACAGTATAATATCAAAGGGTTACTTAGATTTCAGAGACCTGTGTGAGGTATAGCAATTCCTCTTAGGGCAGGTGCTCGTTAATCTGGTATAGGATAATTATCGATAAATTAATAATCAAGCTTAATTATTCGTATCTGAGGAACTAACCCTCAGCAAATTGTTTTATACCTTATATTTTAATGTAAAATGTAAATTATTCTATTAGAAGTAAAATAGACTAATGATTGAAATTAAGATAAAGGCTAGTTGTGATGAAATATACCCAGAAAATCTAAAATAAATCCTTAATTATCCTTATTTAATCGTAGATATTTTACTTGTTAACTTGAAATTACTAAGTGCGTATTGTAGAAGACTTATTTGATAAATCCGAAATATATTCTTGAAACCTGTTTTGTTTCCAAATTTTACATCATTGCCTGGAATAGAGCAAAATAATTTATTTATTATTTAATTGTTATCATTACAGTAAACTTGAAACCATTTTATACTTGCAGTAAAATTAAAAACATTTTGTAGTTTCGATTTTTTTATATTTGAAGAATTTCCAATGAAACGGTTATCACTATGCTATTATCCTCATGTGTAATCCACTCACATCAATGTAGCTTTTGATTTCAATACCTGATTTTACCAAATATATCTTGTATTTGTATGTATATTTTACTTATATTGTAATCAAATATAAAAATAGTTAAGATGTACAAGAAGACAATATTTAAATAAAAAGGTAATTTATATTTAGCTACGTAAAATTTCTTAGATAAATAAAAATACTAAAAACATATAGAAACATTTATGAATGCCGATAATTCCCAAAATGGCATAAAGAGATAAAATGTATACAAAAAAAAGGGATGTAAAAAAAACAAAAACATAGTTTAATTAATTACAGTGAAAGTAAAAAATAAGTTTCAATTTCATAAAAATACACGAAATCGAAGGCATAAAAATAGTGTCGGGAGAATCGTAATCAATAAAATGGTTCTAACAATAGCTAAAATTAAATACATATGCTTAAATACATCCATAAATAATTAGTGGATTAATAATTATTTAAATGTTAATTACACTAGTTAAACATAGTTAATCTTCAATATTTCACCTCAGTATGGACTGACTACAGATATACTAAAAACGTAATAGAGGTTTAGGCAATTGTAACAAAAAATAAGGAAACAAATAAAGTATTTTAATAGAATGATAAAATAAATTATTTTATTTTTTTAATAAAAACTATTAAAAAATGTCCTCTTATAATAAAATTTACCAGTGATTAAAGTAAAGTGTAACATCGATTATGCGAGCGTTCAAATAACGGAACTGTTTTCATATGTCATTTGATCTGGTCATCCAGTTACTTATTTGTAATGCTAAAATTATTGTTATTTTAAATAAAATTTGACGAAAAATAAAATGATTGTTTCCATGATCGTCAATCAGCCTAGATCGGCCCTAATCATTTCTCGGGAACTGCAACAAAATTAACTTCAAGACGTATTTGTTAACTGTAATCCTAATTAGTTAATTTTATTTGTTTCTCTGAATCCCTTTTAATTCATTTAATTGGTAATAGGTTGCTCATATTCAGTTTTAAATCATTCTGTGTGAGGTGTACATCGCATTTGTGATCTTGTTTTAAAATAGCAGTATGTTAACAAAAGAAAACGAGTGGTTCTTTCATTAAAAGTTAAATTGGAAATAATTACGCTGCTAAAAAAAAGTGAATAGTGTCAGACATTAGCTACGGAGTTCGGTGTTGGTAAATCAACTATAACGGGAATAAACAATTATTCTGATTAAATCACCTGGTACGCAAATAATCTTTACAGTGAGGCGGGCAGTTCCAGTCGTAAAACTTTTAAAAAAAGCGAAAATTTATTGTTGGAAGATGCTGTGAACACTTGGTTTTTGCAACAATGGTCTTCTGGTCAGCCAATATCAGGGCCCATTTTGTGTGAAAAAGCGTTGGAATAAAACATGAAGCTTGGGGGTGATCCAACATTTGTCGCAAACTCTGGTGGGCTGAAAAAATTTTAATTACGACAACGGATTCGGCAAATTGAAATTCACGGTGAAAAATTAAGTACCGACTAAATTCAATCATTGCCTGAAACATTGCGTACACGGTGTAAAATATCATCCCCCATGTCATTTTTATACTTTTCCAACAATTCTTGAGGGTTTGAAAGCCCACATGTCGCTATTAATATAGCGAACAGCTCTCTCACCTTGGGCGCAGATTTCCATTGTGCAGCCTCTTTCAGAGTTGTATCCCAATGATTATCATTCTTTAATAATCTTGTTGCCTCACATGCCTCTCGAAATATTGAAAATTCTTGATTATTGAGCTTTTTGAGATCTTTTTAAGAGGTTGGCCCACGCACATGGTGTAAAAGCATTAAAACATATTTTTGCAATTTATTTAAAATTAAATCAATTATATTAAATCATCCCTTATTTCAACCCTTTTTATTGCATTAAAAAGTAGCCTATGTCCTTTCTCAGGCTCTAGACTATCTCTATACCAAATTTCATCACAATCTGCCCAGCGGTTTGTCCGTGATAACGTGTGTGACAGACAGACAGAGTTACTTTCGTATTTATAATATTAGTCTGGATTCCAATAAACAATTTATATTATTCAATGATTAAATAGTGCTTATGTTGTCAGTGAATATTTATATAAAATTACACTCTTTTAAACAAGGAAAACAAGGAAAAACTATTAGATTTTTTGTTTATTTAATTATTTTTATTACATTTATAGCGAGCAATGTGATCCCTAAGACGAGAGATGAAGCTCGTGTACTAATCAATCTAACCCGACGTGGCGATTCCAATCCATTGCCCCTATTTAATTACTCGGCTGTACTTGACATATCCCATTAGCCCTTTAAATGATGTATTTGTTCCGCTGGGTAATTCAACATGTATGGAAAGGTTTTACTGAGAGCGGAAGGGTTATGAAATTATTACTGGACTGATCTGTTCGAGCAAGTCCGTATTCATTAGTGTCCTCGGATACTAGGCAATGGAAAATAGGTTTTACCATTATTTAAGGAATTAATTGAACAATTTTATAGTGCCTTCATAGTGCTTTTTCTTTTTAATTCATGTTACTATAATAATTTACTAAACTACCTCGTACTAAAACCATTGCATACATGTTGAGCTTCATTAAATATTGATTAAAATAACAGCTTAATTGCAGGACGTGTTCTCGTTGGTATAACACTAACAAATATATGAAGCGTTCAGTACGGAAAGTCCAAATTACAGAAATTGAACTTTCCCCATGTAATCATGCCTTCATAGTGCTTTTTCCCTAACAATCACACATTATGTAAGGGAAATATTATTTGGATATTTCAGGCTGTTATTATTATTAAGGAACGGAGTGGCTCAGTTAGAGAGCACTGAGTTGCAATGACGAAGGTCCTGGGTACAAAACCCGCTTGCTTGCAAAATTTTATGTTATCCATTAGTAGCCGGAAATGGATCCTAAGGGATCTAGGTTCCTCGGGTCCTCCAGGGTCCTCCTGACCAGAGAGGATACCCAAATTAAGGGGTAAACATCTGGTGGTTGAGCGTGATCTAGGACAAATCACCTCCCTGCACAACCATTGTACAAGAAACAGTACTATGACATTAATGTTACTCAAGAAAAAAATGTCCATAGTTTTTGTTGTAGACCTGTAGTATGTTGATGTACAAATTATATTGCTGTAATTGTAATTTAATGATAATAAATGAGGTTTAGACAAATTTTCCATAGGTAAATGTACACATCATAAATCATACAATGCTTGCGTTAATTTTAAAAAACAGTAAGATTCTTACTGAGCATCTTGCACGTATTAAGATAGTCTTAGTGCTTTTATCAAAACTCCACTTGTACATCTAATATTATTTACCAAGTAGTAAGCATATACATATCTATATAACATATATATATACACACATTTCGTTCCTTTAAAAAGATTCGTTCTATATCCATCTTAACTGTTCTTTTACTTTACTTTACAAAATTCTAATAAATGATTGATGCTATTAATTCTTTTCCCTCTTTATATCTTTATATTTTTTATCCACACCTGTCAAATACAAATAATTGACAATCTGCAGATTGGCTGACAGGAAAATAGTACAGAATGACATGAAATGCATGAAGAAGAACAGTACCCAACGGTACCTTTCCATTGGCTTGATTTAATTTCCTACTGTAATAGATCCCTCATCCATGTTCTTTTAATGTCTTCCCAGTGTTCTCAGGCAGTTCTAATTTAGTTTCTTTCTTTTTTAAGTGAGTTATGAATATTTAATTGAATCATATGCTTTTCGGAATCGATATCAACCATTTCGGTTTGAAACAGATACTCATAATTGGATTCTTGGATTGGTAAACACTAAATGGAAATTTAAAACTTCTAAAGGCAATGATAGTAAGGAAAATACAGAACTGTCTCTTGCACCACATACATCTTACACTGTCTCTCGTTTGTTGTACTTGATTAGTAAATAAATTAACTTTAACTGCTAATTATACAGAATATTATTTTTTAGTTTACTGTTAGTATTATGTGTTTTTTATTAAAATCACTTGTAATTTATTTTTTTTTGTTTAGAATTAAAGTTTTTCTTACCCATAATCGAGCTTAATGAAAAACGAACTTGAATGTTCCACGAAGTACTGAACGGACAAAAATAAAACTCACGCCATGACCTTACTCATGAATGTTACAGGTCTCTCAAAATTACATATTCGAGAAACAGGCGTAAACTCTTGTTTAATGAACTATAATTATTATGACGATTTCTCTACCAAGATTAAAGATCACAACTCATTTTTTGCCTTTGATAATTCTCAAAATAGAATATTAGTTGTTATTTGCGCATTTCTCAAATCGGTTGAGAGTAGATTTAGCATAATGCTTATTCTTTTTTTTTAAACATCATTATATAATACATTTGTGGACCTGCATCTACTTTAATTTAAATATTGTTTTAAATGTAAAATATAACATAATATTTTTTTGGTTTTACTATAATGTACACTACTTAAAATATCTCTAAAATATTTCTAATTTAATATATATTCATATTAAAGAAAATAAGAATGAAAATATTATTAATTTATTTATAAAATTATGTCTTGGTCAATAGGAATGCCTTAGTCATGTAACATGAATGATAATGAAATGTAGCTAATAATAATATAATTATCAAGGGTAGATAATTTTATTACACAACCTGCTAAAAAAACATGTCAAAATGCTGTTATGAAAAAAGATCTTATGAATTGCAATAGCCATGCTGGTACATATTGTATAGTTTTATAGCTGTATAGTCCAACAGGTTCATGGATATGAGGTTATGAGGAAAAAAGTCGAGATTTTTATATCGTGCTTTTTTTCTCATTTTTTTTTATGTTCCAGACAGAAAGTTAAAGGTAGCAAAGTTGAAATTCGCAATCAGAACACAAAAAGCATAATTGAAAACCCGCTCCCTTTCAAGTCTTTCTTTGTCTGGGCTACACCACGCCTCTTAATTCTGGCTCTCGTTCCGTTGAAAAAAGGAATGGTCAACCAAAAGTTCTTTATTTTCGAGCCTTTGGTTTTATGAACCTTTGGTTATATGGGCCTAGTTTACTTTTCATTAATTTAATGAACATGACAAAATATTCGTAGATTGTATTTTGTTTTCATTAAGTTTGTGAATATTGGGACACCGTTTTTTCACGTTCTTATACTTTCACAAGTATTAAGGCAATAAGTACCTAAAATTGAAGATCACTCACTTATAAGTTATTTTCTCTTAACATAGAATTTCAAAAATTTTCCAGATTTCACGTTAAGATTGAAAAAAATCGGAGATAGTAGAACTCACACCATGACTCTCGAGTAACGAGTAATAATTGTTGCGTTTCAAAACCGGTTACATCCATTTTCAGGGCTCATCAAAAAAGATTCAATTTTAAAAAATAATCAATCTAACAAATTGTTTTTACTATTTTTCGTTATACTGCTAGTCAATTCACTTCAAACAATAATTATGACAATTTATATATATTTTTTTAAACTCATTTAGTATAAAAAATTAATATACTGGAATTTGATCAGAAAATATCGATATCTGGTTAGTTTATGATTGATAAAAAATAAATACACAGATAAAATAAGCATTTTTAAAAATAAATCACTTTGTTAAATATAATTAAATAATATATGAACATAGTTATGATTTTTCATGCATCAAAAATTTTCATTTGATGTAATGGACGTTAACACTTTTGATTGGAAATTGGATCTTTTAGTATAGATTTTTGAAGGATATAGACGGTATTGAAACAAAATCATCTAATAAATTATAATTAAAATAAGAAATGATAATTTCTGGCAAATAAAACTTATAAAAAAAAAATAGATGTATCCGATTTTGAAACCAAGCGCCTCAATTAATCGTTATTACTTTCAATATTATTTTATATTAATTTTAATTATTGTCAATTTACAAACTCGGTAATAGATATTTGCCAGGTGAATCCGATTTCAGTCTCCGATTTTGAAAGTACTCGAAGGGGATCCGGTGATAAGCCATTCCGCTGGCGACGCCGAAAGGGTTTAAGAGAGGCCTGCCTTACAGACTGGTTCGTGAGGGTATTATGAGAGTTGAAAGTGGTGGTGGGGTGGGGGTGGAGTTTTATTGATCAGGCTCGAGCCCCGCTGAATGACGTGCAGTTGCGACCTGTTGTCCCTTCATTGAGGAGGTCTACGTCACGTCTCCAGGTACGTAAGCCTATGCCACTATAACCATACTACTCCATCGCTCCTCCCACTACGTATCTACGTTATGGGCCTTTTCATTACCCAATAAAGCTAAGATCATTCATCAGTTATGAGACTTCGTATTAGTGTCATAAGTTTCGATCTATGCAAGGAAATTTTCACTACTTTACCGTAATTCTAACTAAACCCTAAACCACTCTTTCAAACTACATAAAAAAATTATTACATATATTTTTTTTATTTTACTCAAGCCGAAAATAACGCATAACTACTACATTAAAACCATATCATAGTTAATATTTCTTATAAAACATAAATTTTTGTTTGAGAATAGTTTAGAAAAGACTACAAACATTTTTATGGAGGTAATAAAATGGAAATTTTCTTCGAAATGAGTCAGCAACGTCTAAATAATAACACGGGAATGGCCCAATCGATATCCCCTCAATCAGAATGTCTTCCTACACCAGAGCGTTAAAGTTCAACTTTCTTAAAATTAATAATCTTTTTTTTAAATTTTTATTAATACTAAGGTACTGTCAATATAAAATCTGCTTGTTGATTATATACTGCAATTCATTCATGCAACATCAAAGACTGAATTCATTCAAGTCCAAAGGGAATAAGTTTGTAAATTTATTTATTATTACGTATTGAGTAATATAATTTTGAAAGAAGTAGACAATATTATCAGCATACAAAAATTACTGTTTTTTTTTAATTTTAATTGGAAGAATTTTTGAGAATTGACTATTATAACAATTATATGAATGATTTCTTTTTTTTTTCATCCAGGAACATTAAGTAACTATGTAGTTTCGGGCAAGGGAGATGTTTTGTTCGTCAGCATTTTTCGGCATGGTTTAGGACTTCGTGGATTCGAAATGATCTGCCAGAAGTCGAGTACTTGATATATATGACAGTAAAAAGGATGGAAGTACGGTTAAAAACTAATAGAATTGTTCGTAGAGGACTGTTAGAAAACTACTGAAAAATAAACTTTCGAAAGGGAATAGAATATTTGTGTATTAAGATAAGATTCTTAAAGATATTTTAGTTATGGATTAGATGAATTACAGGTATTTTAAAAAACTTCTGCCGCTACAACCCAATAAGCGTCTTGGGTTCAGTACATAGTACAGACTGCACTGTTTCCAGGACGACAGTTGTGCAGGGAGGTTATGATCACACTCATCCGCCAGTTTTCCCACCAATTAGGAGGGTCTGTAGAACACACATGCCCCATACGTAGGTTTTAACAGATTTATTAATTTATCTATAGTTTTGAATCCTACCTTCAATGTAGTAACTCAGCACTTTACTAACTGAGCTACTTAGCTCACCTTTGGTTCTTTTAAACGGTTTTAAATGTTGAAAAGTTGGTTGAGGGTACTGGAGACCCGTTGGTAAGGAAGGCATGTGGCCAGGAGGACATTAGATAAGGATTTTTTTACACAACAGAAGGAACAGGAAAGTGTGGAATAGAAGAGTTATAAATATTTTTGTTAATGGGATGGGGACGAATTTAAACGGAAGAATTTAATTAGGACCAAGACTAAGACAGAGGCCATCCATAAACATTCATGGAAAATAGAGATGCATGGAATTATAAGAACCATCATTCGGAGTGATTTAGGATGTGTTAGGGGAGAATTACTAATTCTACTATAAGAGAAATACTTGATCGTTTCTAAAGTGCACTTGCTATAATTGCACTAAAAATCGTCATAGAATCGATTAACCTTGATCGACTAGGAGCCAAGTGGTCATCCATTAAGTCTTACACTTCCCTTAAATGTTAACCTTTGCCCTACTCTTCTGTATTCGTTACGTTTCTGCTTTGTAATATATCGCTTTGTTATGTCTTATATTTACCTTCTACATTTTATATGCCACTAATTTACAGTTATAATCACATCTGTATCATAAGCTATTTTGAAGTAATATATCATTTTAAGGTAGTATTTACCTGGTAAATAAGCATTTTATCATGCAATGTCATGAACAGATACATAATATGCAGATAGTTTAACATTTAAATCAACATCAGTCCCGAAACGGTAGACAATAAATAAATAAAGATGACTATAATTTACAACTTATACCACATAAGTAAGTTTAGAAGTAATTACCGAAATTTTAATGATATACTTATTGACATAAATTAATTCAAATACATCTATTGTAGTTCATTTAGGAATTTGCCTAAGAGAAGATAGTTTAATGATAAAATCTCAACCCAGTAAATGGCCTGTCCAAAGACGGTCAATATCTTGGGACATGCTACCCCGGGAGGCTGCTATCTACCATCATTTATTTACAACCCGTGGAATGTGGGTCACGCTTATATTGCAGTTATCAACCAACCGCTACAAAGCCAAAGGATACATTACATCCATGCTTGAATTGGATTAATCTATTAAATAAAAAAAATTACTACAATAAATAATCTATTAAGTACTAATGTGCCAATATAATGCATAATTACTAGAGAGCGGGGTAGCTCAGTGTATAAATAAAGCCTTTATAAAGTGGGTGCTCTTTAGTGGATAAAAACCTGGCGATTGAGCATGGTCTTTAGCTCCCTGATCAACAGTTGGCTTTATCACAAACTGGATCCAAGACCAGTCATGTCCCTGACTTGAGTGTTATAGGTCAAATTTTTAATTTCGTTTTGTCCACATTTAATATTAACAAGCTACAAACATTTTTTTGGATTATGGTATATTGTAAATATACAATATAATGATACTAGCGACCCACCCCAGCTTTACCCACCCCAGCTTTACCCGGGTAATAAGGCATATTATGCTAACATAATTTGTCTGTGTAATGTATTTTTTTTTAGGGCAAGTTACCGGCATGTACCGGCCATTAAAGACCATCTGAATATCATGGGTTAGGCTTCTTTGGGAGTCATGATTTTCTTTCTTCCCAGCTCAGCTAATGTAATTTATAACATAGAAATTATAATAAACCAAATATTATTTATTATGCATTATTGCGTCTTCGGTGAAACCCATCGATATACCAACCTATTCACACAAAACATCGACAAATTAGATACCTAAACCTTCCTGGTGAATCACTCTATCTATTGGGGAAAACCGCATGAAAATCCGTGCAGTAGTTATTGAGTTTACCGCGAACAAACGCGGCCTAGAACTTTGCTTTATAATATGAATAGAAGGTATAGATTGTAATTCAAAATATTAATGCTGTTAAGTAAAGTATTGTAACAATACAGTTAATTCATATTATTTTATTTAGCAATTTATAAAAATATGAATATTGCTGTTCTTCAGTCTCGACATTGCTTAGCGTACTCCTTTTGTACCAAATTTAAAAGTTAGAATATAGACTTTATTCCTTCCAATTGTTCTTTTTCGATGTGAAACAATACCACTAACATTGAAGGATGACTGTTGTATTAAGGTATTTAAGATAATTCATTACGTATAATCTGTTCGTTAGTTTGAGAAGTAAAGTTAGTAATATTACAATAATACAGTAAATATAATTGAAGAGTAGCATTTCAGAATTTAGAAGTGACACAAAAGTTAGGTAGGACCCACAAAATATGTTTTTATCAAAAATAATTCAGTTTTAATGTATTTCTTACTTGATTAATACCTCTTGATGAGAGGTGAAGTGATCGTATTTATAACAAAGAGATCGAGTGCAAGAAGAGCGATTATGTGTATGGTGGTGAATTGATCAATATTTTTCTACAATAATACAAATACTTTTTACTTTATTTTCTGGAACGATTACACTGATGAAAGGAATGGTAGATCACTGAAAATCCTGGTTCAAATCCCGCCATAGGCAAGACTGTTATTTAGTCTGTTAGCAGTTGGAGATGGGTCATATAGGATCATGGACCCTCCTGGGGCTCACCCAGCCACTAAAAGTGGGTACCCAAAATAAGGGGGAGAAATCTGGTGGTTCAGCGTGATAAATGACAAATTACATCCCTGCACTACCGTTGTCCATGAAACAGTACTGCCTCTAGTACTGTCTACCATGTACTTAACTCCGGACCCTTTACGGGTTGTAGTGGTACAGGTAGAAACAATGACACTGAAAATCACCATCAGTTTTGTATATTTCAGTAATGTATTTCTACTTAATTCCCTTATTCCCTTAATTCTGTATAATTGTGAAATAGTTTCGTAATATTCGAAGAAATAAAGTATTCCTTCTAGTTAACTTATAATAAACAATTTATATCTTAGTTTATATATCTACAGCTCTGGTGAATAGGTGATTAATTAGAATTTTCTTCTAAATGAGTTTATTGCAGTTGAGGTAGCAGGTCGTACTATTTTCGTGGTGAATAAGGTGATAAGTCAGCCATTGGCTTGAACAGGAGTTATTGCTTATATTGTAACTTCATTTCAAGAAAAGTCTATGAAATAGACAAGATTCTGCTTCCTTATGTACAAGAAACTCTTTTTGGAGAAAATTCGACTTAGCCACTTATTCACCGAGGGCTGTAATATGTACGTGTACGCGTTGCCACGGTGATTGGGAGGGTTCACATGGTCGGGACTAAGGAAGGTGGCCCCTTTCAATGGAATTCCCGGATCGATAAGGTTCCGACCCCCTCCCCCCCACCTGAGTTCATTTAACTGCTTCAGTAATTACTGAGCAGTCTTGTCCCCTGGGTTCTGTTCATTGTCCCCGGCATGTGTTTTGTCCAGCTTAGTAACACGGTGTAACTGTTACTATCTCATCTACTAATGGAAGTACAATGTTACGGTAGTAGGTAATGCGACTTGAGTAAAAAACGATAGCAAAAATATATTTATTTTTTAAGTATGTATGTAACAGAATCTTTGAACTCGATATTCGGCCACTTCAAAAAATCGATATAATTTGAAACTTAGTACAATTTTCATGGACTGATTAAATTAAACACTAATTTAATAAGTCTGTCTCATTATCTTGACCAGTATCTTCAGGATTGATGATTTTTCATGTCCCAAGACGTTGTGCCAAGTATCAAGGCGTATATAAAGTCAACAAACCCGTATATTAATCTTTGGGACAACACTATTGGCAGGATCAAGTTAGGAGTTTGTATTTTTATTAAATTTTTCTACAAATAAAAAATGAAATACACGCATTAATACGAAATATAACTAAAAAGTAGAAAATGATTTTCAATAACTATTAAAATAAGAATAAGAATCGAATGATGAAAAAAAAAAATCATTTCTCTTTATATTTCCATCCACACCTGTCAAATACAAGTAATTGACAATCAGCAGATTGGCTGACTGAAGAAAAAAAAATACAAAATGACATGGAAGGCATGACGCAGAACAGTACCCAGCGGTACCTCTCCAAAAAAAAAAAAAAATGATCGTAAAAAAGCAAGGGTTTCTTTAAATCCACAGCGCTTAAACGATACAGAGAAAGTGGTTAGGTTAATTTATAAACAAAACAATAATTAAAAACTTATACAGAAATAATTGATAGCCAATAAAAAACAAAAATAAATTGAACAAATAAAAGAGAATGATTTTTAACTTTTCATTTCTCTAGCTCATGCCATTCATATAAATAATAGTCTAAGAGTCACGCTTAAGTAGGAAATGAAACAAAAAAGAAAAAAAAAAATATTTTCAATAAGTTTAAATGAAAAATAGACGGATGAGCAAACAAATTAATTTTATCATCAAAATGTCTTTTTAAGATATTGCTTACTCTACTTTTAGCGATATCGATAAATAAGTATTTATTACAATTAACATCAAGCATCCTTCGCTTTTTTACGATAAAATGAATTATTTTGTTCATTACTCTATTCTTATTCTTATTTTGAAGTTGTTGATAATTATTTCATACTTTTTAGTTGTGTTGCTTATTAATAGGTGTATTTCATTTTTCTTTCTTTAGAAAAATATATGTAATTTACAAACTCTCCACTTGACCCTGACAATAGAACACTATGCCTGTCTCAAAGATTAAGCTTTGTAAGTCTTAGTACACATCTTTGTACTTGGCACAAATCTACGGTGTCTTCGAAAATGAGACAAACTTATTAAATTATTGTATAATTAACAAACTGTCAGTCTTTTAAAAGTGGGTTAAGTTCCAATTAATATCGAAGTTTTGAAGTGGCCAAAAATCGAGTTCGTAAATTATACATGGATACGTAAATAAATACATGCTGAGCTAATTTTTAAAAAATAATAATAAATTTGGCACAAAATAAGTTTTACTTGTGTGAAATTCATTCACTGCACCCCTAATCATTTTCGAAATTGCTCATTTTTTTTGTTTAATGGCGAAACAAATATTCATATACTTTCAGGCACTGCTTGGAGTTGCAACTTGCTTTTCCTAATTACTTACCGAGGATAACTAAAAATGAATAGAAAATTCCTAGTTAAATTACTTATATTTCTTTCAGCAATTATCCTTGATAAAATATTGCGCAAGTTATAATGTCTGAATATAAGGTACATTCTTGCCCAAAGAGTTAGTAGGCTTTGCCGAGCATAATCCCTCAAGCTTTTCTCAACTGACTCCTTGGTAAACACTAATTTTAAGTTTCCTTGTTTAAGAACTCCCTGACATTGAGATTTTCAAGATGGATTATAATGAGAAACATTAAAATATTAATGCTAATATTAAACTCCAATATTGAATTCAACATTCCCCTACCTGGTAGCTAGTTTATTTAAATTAAACAGTTAATTATTTGAATATTAATTATTAATTCAAATAAAATTACCATTAAATATTCTATCAAATAATCGTGTGTACTCCTACTTACAGTGAAAGATGTAAGTAATTCATAAATTTTTACCAATTTAGCCAGAATGAATTCCATCGTCGGTTATAAAAAAAAAATTAATGCTTAACTGCAAAAACTGAAGTTAGTTTGATTGTTCGTACTCTCATTTTTCTTACTATATATTTTTATGCTAATGATTGTATCTTATGCTTGTATAAATGTATGCTTATGCTTTGAAATACGTTATGCGTTGAAGTAGAGTAGAGCGTCGATTTTCGGAATAACAATTATACTTCACCGAAAATTGACAATGTAGGTTCGACATTTTCATTCCTAGAAAATGTGTGTAAAGGCTATGTTCTACAATATTTTTTAGATTTGTTGTAATGACATTCCAGTTTTATTGGTACTTATACCATGGTAGTTTTTTCGATGAAAGAAGTTTGATGAGACATTTAATATTAACCACACCATAACATTTTTTATGCAGATATAGTGATCGTTTGTTATTTCCTTTTTTTCTTTTAGTTTTTCGATTTTCAAACTCATCTATAGTGTTAGTTTTATTTATTTAACGAGTATTTTCTTCTCAACTAAAAGAAACCTATCAAGAATAATTAAAAAAAATAATACAAAATAAATTGCTTCTCCAAAAGTGAAATTTTGCCAAAATTTAGAAATTCAGAATACATTGAGCGAAATGAGCAAATAGAAAGTAGGAGAAATGTTTTTCTGAGAACCCATTTGTAGGAGTTCCAATGGAATGAAAAACTTAAAAACAAGTTTCATTCAAAAGTTGAGGAATTTAATTTATATAAGGTTAAAGATTTATACGAAAAAGTTGTCTAAAGTAAGATAAAAAGAGTTGTAGCTCACAAACTTCTTTCTAACATTAACGCTACATTCTATTTTCAATATCGCAACATTATTGCAGGGAACAATATTTGAATGATGATTTGAATTCGTGTAGAAGATAATAAGAGAATATAATTTTATAAAACCAAGCATCATAATCATTAGTATTATATTAAATATGCATGTGGTGGAATTGATTACAAAATTGAAATTGACTAACCATGAATTATTATTAAAGATATCAATCATATTAAAACAAATTATGATAAAAATTTGCATATTTTTAACACACAATCCTTTTAAAATATTTAAAGGTATATTTATTGTTAGGTAGATTCTTATTCCGCATTTCATAATTGCGTATATAGCAAGATGTCTAAATAAGCAAAACTTTGGGAAAAATTGGAACTTGGTCGATGTTTATTTAACTAATATCGAGTAAATAAATAAATTGCTGTACCACATCCATTTTACGTTAGATGTGCTGCGTAATACAACTTAATAAATTTATTGTGATAACTTATAATTAAGGAATGAAAATGTTTTAATTATTCCGCAGGTCATCGCTTCGATTTGAGTTACAAGTTTTAACTTTTCATTCTTTTTCCTTTTATTGTATTCCAAAAGAAAAATTTATCCATGAGCTTTAGTCTGGAAAAAAAAAAATGTAAGTATGGGAAATGTGTGTATTTCGGTAATCATTTCATCTAGAAATGAACTTTTCAACAAACATGTATCATCTATATTTCGAAGTCCTGAGATTGTGTTCAACCTTGTTGGAGGTGCATCTAACACGAGATATAAAAATAGATAGTTTTGTGGAGACTTCGTTAGTTGTAGATTTATGGAATTTCGATGAGAAATCCTAAAGTTTGAATATTGCTATGTTTCTACTCTTAAATTTATTTTGAATATATATATATATATATATATATATATATATATATATATATATATATATATATATATATTGATAGTTGGGATGCCAGAGTCTCATTTAGGATGAGTACTCAAATTATTATTCTTGTGTTTTACCAATTTACTTATCTATTATACCTTCAATATATTATTTATAAATAAATAGTGTATCTGGGGTATGTAAGCACCAAAAGAATTATAATAAGGATCGTTTATTATATCAATTTCAAACAAGATTAATGATTCAGATTTTAAATATATAAAAAGGATTGCCATAAAATCTGTGGAGAGGGGTAGATTGGGTTACAGGTCGGTCTTCTTCCATGGCATCTCCGCCCGCTTCGTTCGGCCGCTCTTTTCTCTCGGGGTACCCGTCCTTCTTCTTTCCGGCCTCGTCTCCCGAGTGCCTTCTTCAGTCACGTTTTTCAAGAGTTTTCTTCTCTCCCCCTCTCCTTCTTTCTCCACCATCTTGGACCATAAAACCATAAGCGGACCAAGGGTCTGTTCTTTGTCCAAAACACTTTCCCTTTCATATGTTCCGACATGACACATTTTCCCCGCTCCGCATCCCTTTCATGGTCCCGACGATACATAGCAATATATTTAAAAAGGTATTACATCGATAACAAATATATTATTAATACGTCATAAAGATCGGTCATTAGATATATTATGGTTGAAAAATCTTTTTTTTAAAACAGATTTATAGGCTTTATAAAGTATAAAGACAAGGCTCCAGTAAATCCTATCCTAGGGTCGGGAAGTTAAGCTACTCGGATCAGTGAATAGCCTCTGAGATATAGAATTTATGGGCAACGTTATCCTAAATGTATACACCAGCTAGCCCATAATACGATCGCCTTCATAGGTCGCCTACAACATCTATACTCAAGCCGATTTATTCTAGTGTACCTCGGATATTTTAGTACGGTCGTTAGCTTTAGCGAGATCTCATAGTTGAAAAATGATCATTCTTTCATGGAAAATTTGTCTGTTATTGGTAATTAAGAAAAAAAGAAAAGAAAAGAATAATGGATAACAGGGAATTAAGTTACGCGGAATCATTGTTGCTTCAATTAAGATGATCATCATTTATCCATACGAAGAGAAGAGATTCGTGCAAATTATATATTCAATTAAATACTGACCATCATTATGAGAATAAAAAATTATTCATAACAGGAATGTAGATTGAAAATAGATTATTAAAACGAGGGAGGATTGGTTCTTAGTATATGTAATGAAATGATTAGTTATTGTGAATTAGAAGTGCATACCTCTTAAATATACTGGTATATATAAATGAAAGACAAATATTAAAATTAATTATTTCAACAATATTAAGACCGAAAGAATTTAATAAAATCATTGCTTTTGAAAAGTTTACATCAAATTAAGGATATATATATATATATATATATATATATATATATATATATATATATATATATATATATATATATATATATATATATTGTAAAACAAATATGATCATCTTTATAATTTTGACTGTTACAGGATATACTCGTAACAATGTTTTGGTGTGCATTTTAATTATCACATTGGTTCTTAAATCTTATTGAAAATAAGTAATTAAACAACACATAGTGTACTTTTGTATGGAATGTAACAATAAATGTGCGGAACTTTTAAAGGGGTGCTAAAGGAAAAAACAATCTGTTATTCTCCAGAAAAAAATTTTTAATAGAGATTATTCAAATATATTTTTTTATATCTATTAATTTGACCATCTATGGACCGCACATAGCTCAAGACTTACGGTGTATCTTTTTCTTCTTCTCTTTCCAGTACTTCTTCATTTTCTCTCCAAATGGTCGTCTCTCCGATCAACTGTCCACACTCTCTTCGGCCGAGGCTTAGGCTTTTTTTTTTTTCAAAACTTTATTTATTCAAGAAAATGTTTACAATACAATATAACCATAATAAAGTACAATAATAATAATGGGGTGTATAACAAAAAATGATCGTTTACTGGCCTTTTTAACCTTCCCCATGGAGATGGTGACTAACAGTATCTTTCGACACACCACACTCCCTGGCAAGTTCGCGAGTACTTTTGGACGGATTGACTCAACAGCTCCCTTCAGAACCTCACCAATATCCATTAATGATCGCCCGGAGCCCTTCTTCCTTTCCAACGTTGCGACGCGTACTTCAACAGGTACGACAACGCGTCTCCACTGCTAAATTTTTCAAACCAACACCGGGTTAAGGACACCTTCCCCTTTCCCTTTCATATTTAATAATTTCACGAGTTGCTTCAGCGGCTGTGAAATTTTAAATTACGAGAATTTCGTAGGACGTTTCTTCTTCATGTTTCTTCTTTGAAATAAATAACTAAACTGAGGCTTTTTTTGAAGAAGTCAAATGTCAGTAAACAAGCTTAGAGAATGTTTTAAAGGGATTATTAAGTGTTGGTAAATAATAAATAGCATTAAAATATTTACAGACTTTTGAACTCTGGAATTGGATAAAACTGTCATTTTTTTTTTTATACACCATGTTATAATTACAAACACTTCTTCTACCCTGGGGTATTTTAGGCTTGTCTTAGTATTCCAATATTACATATAACAGCAGCTTTTGACAGAGCTTTCCTTATCCGATCCTAGTCTCTTTTGAACTCTATACCTTCTTCCATTCGTCATTCCAATATCCTTTCAACCTTTAAATCCCGTATCTTTCTCTGCTAATTGGACTGTTTACACTTCCAGTCACATATCTTTATTTATTATTTATTTTATTTTATTATTTATTATTTATATTTACTTATTTATAATAGTTTTAATTGTTATCATAGTTAGTATTGTTTATATTTTTCCTTTCATTATTTTATTCCTTGTTTTTTGTTATCTGTTTTTAAAAAAATTTGCATATATATATATATATATATATATATATATATATATATATATATATATATAACTATCAATTGCTTGTCTCTCTATAATTATTGTTATCGTATTTCTATTTTCCTTTTCCTTGATAGGAAGTAGTGTTCTTTAAATATTGTTTTAGGAGGTAATTGATAATTTTTCTCAATTAATTTTTTTATTTATTTCTTATTTATTAATTTAATTGTAGTTAATTAATTAATTAAATGTATTCAACTTACTCCAAGACATTTTGGTATACATTATTCCTGTAAAGTTATTCTAACGGGACTTGTCCCAGAATAAATAGTCTTTATTATTATTATGCTCATCTATTTTTTCACGCATTTGCGGGTTAAAAACAGAGATGGGGACAAGTCCAGCCATCTGCAGTTATTAGTTTTTGCTATTAAATTTTTCTAATATATATTTCGAACAATTTTCAACAACAACTTTTTTTTTTTAGAACAAAAATTTTCTGATGATTTTGGCTGTGTCTAGGAGAACTGCCTGTTGAGCCTCCTTTCAAACCTCGACCGGAATTCCCAGATTCTTAATCCCCTCCACCGTGGATTTAGGCACCAATCTATTCGTGAAGATTATTTCTTTCCATATGGTACAGCTCATTTAGCTCAGCCGCTAGTTCTTGGTACTTTAGAAGTTTCTCTCTAACTGTTGAATTTACATTATTGTCGTTGGGGATCGCAATAGCTATTATACTTGCTTTCCTCTCACTCGACTTTATAAGGAGGATATATGGTCTATTATGATGCACTGTATGGTCTGTCATAACGTATTCATCCCAATATAGCTTAAGGGGACCTTTTTGTAGAAATCTAATGGGATGGTACATATAATATGGTGCCTTTACATATAGAAGATTGTTTTACCTCCAGGGCTTGATACAAAATTTTTGCCACATTGTTATGCCTCTGTAGATATTCAGTGCCAGCCAACATTCCACATCCACCAGTGATATGTTGGATTGACTCCAATGTAGCCGACATCTATCAGGCGTTGATGCGTCTTTTAGAACGTGCCTTCTATATGATCTGGTGGCGATAGCTTGGTCTTGAATGGCGATCACAAATCCCTCTGTCTCGGAGAATATCTTGCCAGCCTTTAAACAATCAACTGACATCTTCTTTTCATTCCTTTTTTGAAGGTGTAACCCTTTATGGTTCGGAGATGTGGGTCGTTGGACCAAGAGATGCACAAAGGCTGCAGAAATGGATTTTTGGAGAAAAAGTTGTCACATTTCCAGAATTAAGCGATAAAAAAACTCTTCGATGGGAGATATAGTTAAAAAGCAAACGATAATGCACAAAATTAGGACAAAGCTGCTGCAGTTGGAAGGTCATCTGAGAAGAATGGGCCGCAAGAGATGGCCGAAAATGATAATGGACTATATCCCTGAGGAGAGACGAAAAAGAGGCCGCCCTAGGAAAACTTGCCTGCAAGGAGTTGAAGAGGTGATGGGAGCAAGAGGCTTGGCGGAGGGAGATTGTGATGACCGAGAGTACTGGCGACAAAATGTTCTGGGTTTCAGAAAGTGACCAAAGGTTGTAAAAGCACAAAAAAAAATAATCAAAATGTTTTCTTCTCGTGAGTACTGCTTCAAAAGAACTCATGTTATTAGCTCATTATTATTTTTACTTCATAACAAAAAGATAATAGCGAGAGTGAAGATGTTTTTTGGAAAGTTTTATTGACTATTATTTCATCAAAAATATTTTATATGATATCAAAATTAATTAATATTAACAAACGATATTATTCTATCAAAATAGAGCACTAGAATGCTTATAATTCAACAACAGAAGCCGAAATCTCATTAAAATACAAGTATTCTTTAAATCTCTTGTTTTTTCTTGACAGCTATTACCGGGGGGAAACAAATGACCTATGTAACACAGACTGTATATTTTAGTATATACATATAATAATAATAATAATAAAGACTTTATTTATTCTGGGATAAGTCCCTTTCTTTACATGGTGGATTCTATCATAAATTAAATGATAGCTCCATTGACAAGAAGATGTCAAAAATCCATTTCTGCAGCCTTTGTGCATCTCTTGGTCCAACGACCCACATCTCCGAACCATAAAGGGTTACACCTTCAAAAAAGGAATGAAAAATCCTCTCCCAGAAATGATGCATAGCTTCATTATGATATAAAAATCAATAACAGAGAATTTTTATTATATCATCCTTGCCATTTCCAACTATCGAATGTGAAAATCGGTACTTTTGAAGAGAATAAAAAAAACAGTTTCAAGGTTCAATAAAAATTAGTGCCTATAGTCAAACCAATGACATTCGTTTGACATTATTTGTGACTGATTTAGTCAGTAGTAAGTTCAGATTTTTTACTCCAATTAAAAAATCCTAAGGCCACGATCCCGCGATCTTGGGTTTAGTAGTTTTTTACGCTAACCGCTATACCACACTCTCCCCTATGTGTATTTTACTTTTAATAATAATATATACAATATATAAATCGTAGGACCCTGATATCCATAAGGTGAGGTAAGGCACTGCTATTAAGATGTTGCGCAATCCAATCTACTGAAACATTTCGGAGGGAGACTCATAATGGAAATCACAGTATCAGAATTTCAAATTGTGTTTTCTTGTTATCCAACATTGCCGTAATTATTGTAGATCTGAAGCACAAAATTAGATACATTCAGAGAACTACTACAATAACTGTGTCCTGGGAAGCTTATAAGGAATAGTTCATTTAAATGAATAATTTATTAGAGGCTAATAGATAATTAAACCTAATGACGTTTACGGTTTCAAATATTGATCTTATTAGGAGACCGGGAGTTAGGAATCTTTGCACATATCTATATGTCTATCGGTATATGGTATATTATGGCACTTGTGTATTAGCCGGTCTGCGGGGTCTCTTATCCCACAGTGTTTTATAACCTAAACACTGGTAACAGTTACCTTGTTACTCATATTAATCGAAATACAATGAATATTACATGGGCATGGAAATATAGTAATAAAAAACTTTTATTTCATATTTTATATATTTTTTAGAACAAATGGTTTAAATACCAGCCATAAATGAACTTTAAAGCTGATGAAATTGTTATTTTCGACCCCTTTTGTCACGTTTCTTTTCTTGTAACAATTTTTTCCATACACTTTCGACGAAAAAATCCCCATCTCATGTTCTTGTAAAAATCTGTTTCACGAACTTTTTGATATAATTCCATTCTTTGAATTATTCCGAACTATTTCACAGTTTTTTTTTCGAAGTTTTTAGTTCTCAAAGTATAACTCTCTTATTTATAAATAGTCAGTAACAAAATTACTATCAATAACAAATAACAAACTAACAATAATAAAAACAATACGGACAAATTTAATTACAAACAAAATTAAACAGGCAAAAAAAACTTTAAAAAATAGTATGAAAAACCATTTGATTATGGTCACAGAAAAAGCTCTAGAGACGAATGAATTAAGAAGGAAGGTTTCAAACAGACTAATACACCAAGGTCATATCTGGATACATCTTTTTGTCTATCTCTATCTCTCTCTCTTTCTCTTTCTAAAAAAAAATACCATACTAGCACTTTAAGTACGCCTGACAAAATAATAATAATGGAACAATACTCTGTCATTTTGTTTCGTAAGGAGCACATTTGTAGCACCCTTTAGTAATTTATTTATAGAAGCAACGTACTTTATTTATTGTAATATATAATATTTCATATCTATCAATGATTAATACCTACTTATTTTTTAAATAATTAGTAATAAGGTACATAGTAGGCATTCGTATGGAATAATATCTCATTTAATAAAAAAAAAAATATATTAAACAATAATAATAGTCATTAAAACTGTCAAAAAAATATCTGTGCTTTCGCTAGTATCTTTTTATAATGAAGGAGAAATAATAATATGATGATAATATGATTTATTTTGATATTCTACTCACGAGAAGAAACCCTTGTTATAATAAAAAATGACAGATTTTAATATATATATCTGATCTTGATAGTTGTGATCAATTTTATAATCAGTTTTATTTGACTGTTGGATCATATTAGATTTGTTTCTATTATTATTTTGTTAATAATTAATTAAATTTGCTTAACACGACCATAGACCTTGAACATCCGATTATATTTTATGAAATATTGGAAGGTAACTGATTAATGATTAACTGATCAATTCTTTAAACATTTGTAAGTACGACTTATCTAATTAACATCCTACACGTGTCACTTTTTATTTATTTTAGTGGGCTGTTTAATGTATTTACTAAAAGCTCTTTTTTTCACTGTTAGGGCATGATTATGAGAACAACCTAGTCTCGAAACGTTGCCAAATATATATATATTATATATATTGTTTAGCTTAATATATTACACACTTAGATTCGTTTAAAAAAACCCAGCTATACCCTACTAAACTATTCGAAGTTTTGTGATATTCTGACCTTTTGATTATACAGGTACACTTATGCATGCTATATATAAACCACATAACTTCGAGCGTGTATAGAGAATAGGTGGATGCTGGGACGCTGTGGATTGACTCGAAGAGAAAGGATTGACAGATTATTATTATTACTCGTGATAGCCTTCAGGAAACTCACGAAAACGAGGTTTAGTTTTGATTACTCTACTCGGTGTATCTAAACAGAATTGCGTTGTAGTTTCCCAGGATGTCAATATCCTTCTAGAAGTTCTGTACATGGAAATGACATTTAGGTCCTGAGATCCGAATGGTCATGGTATGTAACGTAAAACGAAAAATAAATGTATAGGTATTATTATTATTATTTTGCAACTGCGTTCCACAAGAACCCAAGCTTCTACAACCACAGCAGACCAATCTCCGCGATCCTGCGGTATCCCCCACCAGTTTTCTACACCCAGCAGTATCAAGTCCACTTCAGCATCATCCGACCATCTGATCCGAGGGAATCCTCTTCTTCGTTTTTCCGTCTGATTTCTCATTGAGCATTATCTTTGGTACCCTGTGGTCTGGCTTTATCTCCACATGTCCCATCCGTCGAATTCTGGCTTTCTTTATCAAAGCCACCATGTCCGGCTCCCCATATCAGCTCCTCATTCTTTCTTCTTCCCCATACACCATTTTCGACCACTCTGCTCCAGATTCTTCTTAATATTTTCCTTTCCCATTAGTTGGCCAAAGGTTCTGATTTAAATTTGTAGGTATAGTGAAGAATAATGAAATTCCAAAATATTTTTTAAGTGAAAATTTCTGTAGCCGCGTTTAGCGACTTTTCGTAGAGTGTAAACTTGTAGCTTCGCGCAACATGCTCGAGACTGGCGACACCTAGTGGCCTCTGCATGGGCTATACAATTTCTTGTAATCAAATTTAGCTTAAATGTTAGAATTTCATCCATAGAATCATTATAATTATCTAAAAATCGCTTAAAAGTTGTGTATTTGACACCTATAATATCTTCAATATCTGGTTTAACTTTTCGTTTCCCCTAAAAGATTTCATTAGTTATATTTGAATGTCTTGTTTCATGAAATTATTAAATGATTCAAGTATTGTTGAACGTAACGACGATAGTAAAATCTATCTAATTAGAAATACAAGGTATAAATAATATAATTGTATACTAATTATTATTTAAATTAAATAATTGATATTTTGTATTGAGTTTGTATAGCCCATCGTAAATAACCTACTTGAAAATTGATATACTTATTGTTCGGAGTGTCAATGTATGTAAAAAGCAGACTATGTTAATAATTCAAATTTACGAATTTAAATTGAAATAATTCAGAATATAATTAATTTAGAAATTAAAAAACACAGTTATTCCGAAATCTTGAGCTTTCTCTTCTTTCAGTCCTCGTGTCTGCCTATTTATTTTGTCTTAAGCGTATGAACGTGATTAAATATTTAATTTTTTTGAAATAAAATTTAACACATACTGTATTTCAACGTATCCTTCAGGTGATTATGTTAGTTTTTTGTAATCTTCATTTCCTTAAACGAAATCAGCGGTAAAAACGAGACTTGAACGCTGTTAAAACCCTACAAGGAACTCCTTGATGTTAATCCGATGAATGTCCTCAACGAAAGTGGGCTTTTTTAGCCCCAATTAGTCTTTAACTGAATTAATTCCGAAAAGTAGCCTTTAATTTTAATCGTATTCTAACTCCCTAAGCTTTTGTTTATTTATTTGCTTAATTCATTTACACATGTAAATCCGAAACAGTTAATATTCAATGAATTAGTTCCACATTATTTAGACTTCTCGCAGATTATACCTACTTCTTATAGTCATTGGTACTTCTTCTTTTAGCTTTCTTCAAGTCGAAGTAAAAAAGATGTCCTTTACTTCATTTATTTTTATTTGAATTCCTTTAACTCATCAACATTTTATGAATAGCAAATTATAATAACCTTTGTATTCATTGATTCATTAATGATGAAAGTAACAATTCTTCTTATCTCCCAAAACCTTTCCCAAACCCAGAATATTTAAATACCATTTAATATCATACACATTTCCTAGAGTCATAGGTACCCTACTTCTATTATTCTTTTAATTATTATTTATCATATATATATATATATATATATATATATATATATATATATATATATATTGTAGAATGTATTACTTTAGAATATATAGGAATAAAGCATTTTCTGTTTGAAGGAACAGGCAGAGCGTAATTGCGAAATGGAGGGTGATAACGGAGGAGAATCTTAACAAGTTGGTAAACAATTAAATTGCGATAGCGACAGTCTGTAAAAAGAAAACACTTTGAGTGTAAAGTTCTTTGCAGTGGGGCTTAGGAAGGAGCTTGCAAGTCCTGATGTATACTTAATTTTTTTTTTTGTTTGGTCAAGGATCAGAAGAAGTTCTTCTCTCAAACTCGTTTAGCTATACAAACTACACCTTCTCTTCTGTCATAAGAGTTCTTTCTCTGTTTAACTTCTTTCTCTATAGAACCAAGCGAGAACTTTTAGTTTATAATATTCAGAGGCGTCATTTAATTCAAACATACATTTTTTTGAATAAATCTAATACTAATTTAAAAATAGGCCCATATACGGATTATTATCTCAAAAATATGAGGCTGAGATATTGATAATTATCAATCTCCGCAGAGTAAATAAGATGGTAAAATTATAAAGGAACAGAGCAAAAAAAAAAAAAAATTGTAATAAATATATTAAGAAAAAATTGTGGAAGGCTAATTCGGGATTTTTATTCCAGTATAGAACTATTTTTTAAGCATAGACCAATGGTTAAAAAAAACATGTACCACCATGAAGATGTAGATACTGAAATGTTTCTTGGGCAACGGCTGTGCAGGAAGGTGATGCCTAGATTATGCTCAGTCGCCAGTTTTTCCCCACTTTAGTGTACCCACTTAATAGATGCTGGGTGAGCACCAGGTGGATCCCACAGTATCCATCACCAGCAGTTAATGGAATAAATAAATTATCTGCCACAGCCGAATTTCGATCCGGGTCTTTCGGCATGGCAACTTTTAGGGTTAATTTTGGATTTGGAAAATAATTTTGGAAAACAGTGTTCACAGTGGGGGGACTAGAATAGCTTCCTAGAAGATAATTTACAATAATAATAATGCGTCAAACTTCCGTCAACGGGTCGCTACTCAAACCAGAATCCGCCAGATCATTCTTAATACTACGCCTCGGTCTACCCGTGGGCATTTACCGCTCACGACAACGCTTATTAACTTTTTAGGAACTCGTGTATTACCAAGCTCAACAACTTCACAACTCCAACTACATCTTAATCTTCGAGACACTATTCCTTCAATAATATTATCCCGGTACATACTCCGCAGTTCTGCTTTATGTAATCTCCTAAAGATTACATAAATGTAATCTTTGTAAATGTAATGATCTGGTAAATTACCCAGTTGTATCACCCTTTTTTTGGTTCGATTATTCTACGCAACACCCTATTTTCGAATACCAAGTGTTCATCCTTCAGGGTTAGTGGCTACATTTCAAATTCGTAAAGATGAATTCGAAGGATAATAGCTTTATAATTTCTTGTTTAGTTAAGTATTCAGGCTAAAAGGCGAAGCTTAGTACTGTGCTATGATAAAACGAAAAATGAATTTCGTTTTTCCCATTTACTAAAGACCCTAAGTTCTTAAACTTCTCGACATGTTCAAATTTATTCCCTCCTAAAACAATGCCACTAAAATCTCTCCCTTTTCTGCTACTAACCGTATCAGGTAATTTACAAAAAACAATAAATATAAAATACAAATATTATTTATTTGCTTTATCAATTTTAAGAGAATCACACACTCACTCACTATTGGGCTCTACAGTCCATGCAGAACCTGGGCCTCTGCCACTATTTCAAGAGAATCAACAACATAAAAATACTGTTCAGTTTTGTAACCTAGAAACCGATGAAATGAATTATTAAGTATGCAAGTCAAATTTCTAACCCAATGCCCAGCCAATCATATCTCAAACTTTTTTTCAACAAACATAATTTAAATTTAATAGCAATCCACCTGGCTATAGGTATTAATAATTTTCTAGAGTACACTATAACCCTAGTACGCTCCCCCCACTTCGAGGAACTGTAGAATTGAATTAGAAATAAGCTAAAAATACCCCCATTTTCCCGCAGCTTCCTTCATCCTGGTTGCTTTCAATGGCTCCACTGGAAGGGGGAGTTTAATTTAGCCAAGTCATCTCACCAGGCCTTTCACAAATAACGTTTTAGCCAGTATGAGTTTCCCGTCCTGAATTTTATCCTTTTTCAATTATATTATATCCTTGGTAAAGCGCTCGCTATCTGCTTTCTAAGGAAGAGGCTATTCAATTTAATGTTTTTTTTCCAGAATTTTTCGTAATAGTAGTCTGTGATATATATCTACTATATGTTAACATGAATTTTAAAATGAAAAAAGTTGAATAGAACCACATACATTACTTACAAATAAATATTAAATTAAAATATTATTTAAGATTGACTATACGAGTATATTTATTCCCTGTTTGTAACCATTGGTAGTTTGAAAACATTCTAACCTCCCAAAAAATTCCTAGATAGCTAAATGTTGTCCGGATACTAAATCAATTAAGTAAGAATTCGTGTGAATGGAAACACTAAATATTTTCGAATTACAATTATAGTATATTATTATAAATTTAATCAGATAATAATATGTTGACATATAAATATAATAGTATGTTCCTATATTTTAATTTGCTGCCGATTAACTTACTCAGTTTCAGACTTACTCAGAGAAAAGGATCAAAACAAAAGCATTAAATAATAGTAAGCAGCTTCTAGAATCTAATGTTTCAACCAAATCACAAACAATATTGTGATTTAAGTTATAAAAATAAAAACAGCAGGTGATCCAACGAAGAGTAAAATTGTCATGTCTGGGACATATGAAGCTCAACAGAAATACCAGTTAATTCAAGTGATTTTATAAGGCAAGACAGATAGACGCTCTAAAGACGAGCGTTACGGACGTAAAATATCAGGCGATGGACAAGAATGACGGTCAGTCAATGTACGAGAATAAGGTCATGAGGAACGACATCCAGAGGATTTGCACCAACAGAAGAAGAGTGTATGAACCCATTACAGGCCTATTGGCTGGGCTTAACCAAATTTTAACTTTTAATAACTAGTCGACAATGAACTATTATTTTGAATAATTATCAATAAAGTATTATGAATCGGTTATTGTTACACTATATGCTTAACTCCTCCAGTTAGATATTGTTAAAAACAAGTAATATTAGTTGATATTGTTCCTATTTTTGTTTCATTTTCTGCTTTCTTAGTTTCTATTTGATTTTAATTGATTGCATTTGCATAAACATGTAATTATCTATTGTTTCTCTCTATATAATTATTGTAATATTATTTCTCTTATTTTTTATTTCTTGCACTCTGTTTTCTTTTACTTTTCTAGTTTTTAAATGTTATCACTGGAGGCAATTCACAACTTTTTTTCTCATTTAATAAGACATATTAATGCGCTGTATTAATATAGTCTAAGACATAATAATACTCTGTACAGAAACCTGTATTGTTATTCTAAACGGACTTGTCCCAGAATAAAAAAAGAATTTATTATTATTATTATTATAAAATATTCATAATATTTGTTAAAGCGATGTTTTTACGAGCTTTCCATTCCATGGTAAATATATTTTAAAGCAATTCTAAGAAGAAAGTAGATAAAAGCGATATAAAACAGAAATCTTCATTGACTGCATGTTTTTCTTTCACCACGTTTTTCTCAGCTCTGTTTGAGCCTATTATTCGCAACCCCTACAAAAGGGTAGTATCCTCGTTGAATAGAATCCAAAAGAGGTAGAAACATCCTATTTATAATTCAGGGAGCAACCCTAGGTGGATTTATAAGCCACAAGGCAATGAGCTGTTGCCTCTATCTTATTCATGAAGAGCTTTCTCATCCGTGTGTGCCGTAAAACTTAACCCGAGAGAGTTGTGGCCTTCTCATTAATACTGCTTTTGATAATAGTCGCCTCTCCATGCACCACCTGTTCTCCGAGGATAACCTCTCTGCATCTACTCAATGCACTCTGATTCTTCCAACAGCTACAAGTACTCCCAAATGCTTAAAATCAGAATCATAAATCGGTAGTAAGCTTTATTCCTTAAACGCTTATTTAATTATGATTAATAAAAAAAAAAGTTTGACACTTCACCTCATGAAAAGTCTGTGTTCAGAACTTGAGACTGTAGTACTTCTAGAACAACGGATGTGATCACCTCCCTAATTTGTCACCTCCTCGAGATCACACTCAACAACCAAGGTTTCCCTTTATTATGCTACTCTTTTTATAAACCCTGGGGTAGCCCCAGGAGAGGTCTACAGATCACACAGGACCGATTCGCGGCTGTTAACAGAATAGATAAATTATTTGACACATCATAATTTGAACCCACGGCACGTTAACTCTGAGCTCTACTGCTTTGCCAGCCCGCTCCCAATTCTAATAATAATATCAGTTAATTAGTAATAATAGTATTATTTACTGATGGTAATAAAAAGGAGGGTGTTAAAATGTATAAACAAAAAAAAAAATATATACAGATAATTGTAACAATGATATGAATACTAGGATTGGTTCACAATCGATTATCGATGTAGATACAGAAGATTTTTATAAACCAGAAACTTTATTAATAGATTATTTGTTCACAAGAAATAAAAAACGAATGCAATTAATGAGTTGGATAAAATATTGTGTTGTTTTAGATATTAGTATTAAAAGTACATCTCATTAGTATATACTTGAGCAATATTATAAACTTATGATTTAAAATATTTAACATCATTAAGGCAGCACAAACAGTCTGTTAAAGTTTGGAAGAATTGTTTTTTAATTAAACTTAGAAAATCCTTTCAAAAAATTTAACATGATGTTATATTAGCAGTGTGCAACTTTCGCAATTTCATGTGTGCTGTCACCTAAATTTTTCCGCGAACTCAATCTTTCTGACACCATATATGGTCTTTAATATCCTATTTTCTCCCGAATAAGCTCATGATCATGATATGATAATTCTCAATATTCTCAATTCCCAGTTACACCGTTCCATACAAATTTATTTTGTTAGAACAACAAAACCTCTGTTGACAGAAAAATCTTATATCTACAAAAAGGCTTGAATATGGATAACGTGAAACGTAAAGAAGCAATGATATTCCCGATCACACGTTCTGTAAATAGAACTTTGCACAACCTGGTGTTTTTACTTCAACACTTAACATTTAATGAATGGATTTGATAAAGCTGTTTATTGTCGTACCTAAAGTTTTATAATTTTCTCACCGGATAAAATATATTTCCTGTTTTTATCTAAAACGTCATTGTGCTGGAGATATATCTACAGGAATAATTCTATCTGAAGTATACATGGTGTTAATCTAAAGCATCATTGCAATATTTTTTAATATAACAGGATAAACATATTAAAATAATTAATAGAAGAATTTAAAAAATAATGTAAAAAAAAAATAAAATTAAGGAGGTAGGGAGGAGAGAGGCTGAATACAAGGTTGGATTTATTCTATTTCGGATTAAATGGTTGTATACGGAGGTGAATGTTCTGAGATCATGTTCAGCTGCCAGGTTTTCTTCCATTAGGGTTATACAATTTATAAAAGCTGGGCAAGCTACGCACGCTGCTACCTTTGTCATGTATAAATTTGCAGTCATGGCAAATGAATGGATAAGCCGAACTTCACCCAATTATAATTGTAATTGTCATCCTCGTTGTACATATGTTTCTAGGCACGTATTTGTTTGAAATGAAATTTATGCTTATTTTATTCGATCGGCACTTGACGTTATCTCAAGATTACAAAAAGATCAGGTCATTTCAAAACGGTATACTGAGGCGTATTGTAAGACACACCTCTCTACAAAGGACGAAATCAGAAATAATACTCGACAACCTCGGACTCCCGACGGTAACGGACTTCATCACACGGAGGCATATCAAATTCTTTGATAGCCTCCAACACTGCACGAACCCACTATTCAACGCACTTACACCGACAGGCCGACCTCAGCGCTGGCAAACACATGTACAGACATTCATCATGGACTGAGTAAACTACTAACTCCAATCAGATAGAATTTTTGAGCCCCATCACTAGACCCTCCACCCCTACCATATAATTGAAATCCAGAAAACCTTATCCACAGTCCTCTCTTAAAATGCACCTGGTGCAGTAAAAGAGATCCCATCCATCCCATTTATTATTTTGTGTTATTATCACAAAATAATAAAAGCCAAAAAAAACTAAGGAAAAAAAAAGATTGCTTATGTTATACTAAGCAAGACTGGGATGGCACGATTCAGCTTCCTTCAGTGTAATTAACTCTTTTTGAGCTAAATGTGTCTTCACTAATTTCTTGCCGGGGATGCAGATTCATTTGTAAAATTCCTTATATTTATAAACAGTTGTGATTAACAATCGATAAAAGCATACAAACTACGGGAGCAACACGTTGCTTAACAAGGAAAATTGTAGAAACATTCCTAAAAAGCTTAAGGAAATGGATCGATATTACCCTCACGATTATACTAAAAACCAAGAGAATAGGTTTCGATTAGGCTTAGGACGGAAGATTCCCTCTGCAGGTGATATTGAATAGACCCTTGTCCTGGCAATTGGTCGGTCCAGTCACTCCAATTGGAATTAAGGACTCCGAGTAATGTTTGAACTTTCATTAATTCCGTTCTAATCCCGCCTATTTCCTTGTATTGGGTCTCTTCTGAATGTATACGAGCGGCTGAGTTCAATTCCATCGTATTAAAGCCGTTCCTTCTCGTGCTGGAATTATCCTCGTTTATTGTTTCGCAGTCTTGTAAGATGAAAGCGGATGATATATCCACTTTATTACTTTAAGGTCTTTCACTGGGCTGGGAGATGCCATGACTTAGTTCTAGATACAGTTCACCCTTATTAGCCTCGAAACAGGCTCAAATACTGTAATAGGGAAGAATAAAACATCTGTACGGTCGGGCTATTCACATAATAATCCGAAACAAGCAATATATTTTATTATGATAATATCACGGGGAGCGGGGAGAGTGTAGAATTAGAGCTACACTGAAGGATATGGGTTCAAATCTGGCTATGAGATAAATTATTTAATCTTTTTACAGCAACGAATGAACCATTTGAATCTGCAGAACGTTTTTGGGCTCACCCAGCCCCTATAAAATGGGTACCCTTAATAGGGGAAATGACTTCACGGTTGAGCGCTATCATCTCCCTTTAAAACCATTGTCCTAGAAACCGTACGATCTCTGCCATTTAGTGAGGTCAAGACCCTTAAAGGGATGTAAAAGTATAGTTTTTTTTAATTGTAATAATATGCCTTGTTCAAAGTTAAATTCTGATATTAAATATTTATTCAGTCTATTAAGAAGCTGATTATACCTACTTTTATTTACACTTAATTCTGAATATCAAACGTTATAATAATATATGCCGGGGGCATATCTTTTCTCTTTAAAACAAAAGTTATAATATATATATTTTTCTTTTTTTCAGGTGAGTTCCGAATTTTTTCTATGTTCTTCTTGTGAACAGGTAAACATTTATTTATTTTTTTAAACCTATAATTTATCAAAACTTCTTGATGCTTTTAATCCGTTATAGAAATTTTTTTTAAAAAAATATATCAAAAATTAGTAGTTCATTTGGCTTGATATTTCATTCGACTATCAGAGGGTTGTATTATCGAATTAACGGACTCAACAGACCACGTTTTCTACTATAAACGTGTTTTCTACTATTTGTTGTCTGTCTGGTAAGGCTATTATTAATACCTTATTATTAATAACTTTCTAACCATAATGAAAAAGGTCGTGATTTATTCCAGTGAGTCATCCAGAAATTAAATTTTACTTACACAGCCGTTTTATAGATAAAAGATTTTTTGTTGACAGGAGCTTGTTCTAGAAATAAATTTGGAAGGTGTGGAAAAATAGGAAGTTGAGGGTACATACATGTATTTAGTGTTTATTCATTTAAGTCACTTTATGCTGACATGGCTAATTGGAAGATGCTACAGTCAGGGTCTTAAATTTTACCTATCCAAGCATAATCAGGATAGGGATCTTTAACGAGTTTAACCTCACATCGTACAACCACGGAATCACCATCCGAAGGACGGCATATCGAAGGATTTTTTACTTTCTTTTAAAAATTCCTATGGCCACTTGCTGGGCTGCGTATCCGCGATCTTGGCTATAACCACTAAACAGCAGGAGACCCATAAAAAGATTTTCTGATTTAAATATCATATAAAAACATGCATTAACAGATAATATCCTGCCCAAATGACTTCCACAGTATCAGAAAAAACGGGTAATTGTTTTTGACGATCCTTAGCTAACGATTTAGATCCTTAAAAAAATACTAGAAAAATCTAATCAAGGTGATACAGTTCTAGTAGAGCAGTTTTTACTTCTTCTGCGTTTATTCTAGTTCAATAGTATCAATTTTATATTTTATTATTTTATCGCTAACAAAGCAATTAGGACCAAACCGACTGGGTTTATTTGTATATATTACATTACCGAGTTTTACCAGCAACACTAATACGACTATGGTTCTAAAAGCATAAATCAGCTGTTATAATTGAAAGTGGTATAAGTCCATTTATTCATATTCGCAATATCTTAAGGTTTTCATTTTAATTAATTTAAATTATTTTAATTTAACCATTTGTAAGCAGGTTTTTATAACTGATATTATTAGTCTCAAAAGATCAATTAAATTAGATGTTACTAATAGCAATGAGTAAATTCTAACAACACATGTTCTAAATTATAAAACGAGTCTTCACAAAATAATCATTGCTAACTCAATGGGATGGAGTTAACGGACAAATGTTTTCATCTCATAGGACTTAGCAAAGAGTGGTGTTTTTTTTTTATTTTATTCGGAAATAATAATCATTAAATTAAATTAAATAAATTAAAAGAATAAACTATGTTTGAGATCTAAATGGACTTATATATGCTTAGTTTTCTCTAACCGCTCAAGTCGTGTAGGTGGATTTGATCAAATCCATTCAAAAGGAAAACAAGAATACATCCTTTTATTCTTCTTCTTAGTATTGTTGCCGGACTTGCTGGCAAGCTGTTCTTCGATACAATGTCCATTCGGGGAACGCTGCGGCCAGAGCGGAAAGACAGAAGAGGCGGAATAAATCTGACCTAGACGGGACAGGACCCGGGGCACTATAAAGAGCCAGCCTTGGCAAAAACATCCCTCGTAAAAGAGCGCCCTTCGCCGTTGCCATGGCTACCCCCTCAATCCTTTCTCTCTCCCCAATCCTATCCTATCTGTCTTCAGCGTTTAAAATCGGATAAAAATGGCGTTCGATTATATTCAATCGTGTAAACAACACCTTGTGAGGGAATAATATATCTGTTGGAGTCACTGCAATATCTTAAATCAAAAGTATCTTTTATTTTTTCTATTTTTGGCTTCAATGACTAGTTTTGTTTGTTTCTGGTTTGAATGATTTTTGAATCATTTTTTTTTTATAGTTATAATATCTGAAAAATACTTTTACCTATTATGTTATATGTTCGCATGTATAGTTTTATTGTCTATAATTTTGCAATTTCTTATTTGTAATACTTTCCATAAATTTCCTTCCCTTTGAAAAAAAAACATTTCATATGAAATGATCCAATAATTTAATATTTAATTCTTGATGAGATAGCTACAGGTTTTAAATTAATATGAATCTTAATGACTTTTTATAGTTTAGTAAGCGTACATGGAAGTCATGTAGTATTCTATTTCAGACTTGACAATATAAGATACATAAGAATATACATATGCCAAAATACTTAACCACGATTAATTAATTATATGAGTTGGATGAATCATAAAAGAATTAGTTCTTAAGAAAATCATTTCATTAGTGAATCGCTCATCATCTAAACTCAGCATCTTCAATCCTTATTAACGTGGAGTGATGATAATTTATTCTTTCGGAAATATTTCAAGCTCTTAGCAGGAGTTGAATCTTAGTGAATGTTTTCCTAATTAAACTCCAATCATTCCTCCTGATAAATTAATCATTAAACTTCAACTATATAACAACAAGACATTTTTATCCGGATCGTGATAATATCTAATTTAGCATTAATCTTCTTAGTATTATATTATGTATCTTTGAAGAAATTATATTACATTATAAGAGATATAATATGTTAAAAAATTTGTTCATACTTGGATAAAATACTTCTATTGGGCGAACTTAAAGAACTAAAAAGACAAGAACTGACAACACGCTGCCAAACACTATCATCTATTCTGGACATCAGATCTTTACTAGACTTTCGACCTATTCTGATATTAGAAACTTTGGGATTCAACCAAAAAGGTTCAAAAGATATAAACAGCATAATCCAAAATTTTATGAAAAAAATAGAAATGTTCTTTGTTTTATTTCGAATTACAATATACAGAATTACGCATACATTTCACACACATCAGCACAGCGCATAATCCTCTTGTTCATTATCTTGGTCCTTGTTACTCGGACTTCCGATAGGAAGATTATAAAGGCAGTGGTCTAGAGAACTGCCCAGGAAAAAGTGATGACATCAAAAAAAGTAATTCTTTCAAATCGGGAAATAATATGATTGACATTAAATTTACTGGTTACAATCCTGCGCAGGTCCAAATATAATATAAAATATTAAATGAAAAAATAATCTTCTAAAAAACCATGTCCTTTTATCGTCTAATATAGATGGCAACCGAACCGCACAATAACATATTGGGAATGTTATATCTACATAGATACATATCTGCATCTCAGCCTATTATCATTGAATTTTAGGATATAGGAAAACAAAAACAAAAAAAAATACAGCAGTTATCTCATTAGCCGCTTTTGAAATTTAGTTTTCTAATCGTGGCACCACGACGGATACGTGGGAGACCCGGGTTCGAGTCGCGTTCCTGGTCATACATTTTCTTTTCAAATAAAATATTTTAAAATAAATGCTTTTATTTTTGCTTTTGTTTATAATTGTTTTCTCTCAAAGATCCTCAAATGTTCGATTACTTTTAGCCTTTATGATTCCGAATTTACAGTTTAGCTAAATAAAATACCAATGCAGCAATAATTAATTGAGCCTATATAAAAAAAGTGCAGATTGAATTTGTTTTTCTCTCTATATTTGTATCCGCACACGTCAAGTCTAAAAAATTGAGAATCAACGGATTGACTGTCAGTAAAATAAATCAAAACTACATGAAAGGCATAAAGAAGTAATGTTTTTTCCAGCGGTAACTCTCCCGTGGCATGATTTAATTTCCTATGATAACAGATCCCTCATCAGCATTCTTTTTTAGTCTCCTTTTAGTGTCCTCAGGCATGATAGTCGTGGCCTTTTGGATAACATTGTTCTTAATTTATGCTTGTATCTCTTGTAAGAAACATAGTTTTCTTTAATTCTTGATGGGTTTACAATGAAATCTCACTATAGTCCGACAATTCGCAAAACGACCATTTGTAAAATGCTAGGTGTGGCTGGAAGTTGTGGTGGAGGAAAAGGAAACGAGTGGTAGGGGAAAGGACATGGCTTCCTATGCATGGCCGGCCAGAGACGGCTTCTGTACAAGCAATTGCACCATTGTTATTTCGTATTCTTTTTTTCTTATTATTTGCTTTAAATATTTCATATTTTCTATTTGAACTTTATTTTCCATTTAACATTATGTTCCATTGTAACTTTCATTGTAAAATACTCTGTGCTTTTGTTTGGCCTCGATGGTCCTAGGATGTTTTTTCTAGATAGTGTCTTCTTAATAATGTTTTTAATATGTAAACTATTTATTCGTTTCATTTTTAATATTTTGTAAAAATACAAGTTATTAAGAGCTTTAGTATGGAAAAGAGAATATAATTATGGATAAATAGTAGATTTCCGCAATCATTTTATCAAAAAAATAAAAGTTTAAACTTACCTTTGGAATTATAGATGATATATATATATATAAATATATTTATATTTTTTTTTACTCATGATAACTTGTCTTTACGAGATGAAATGATTACCGAATTATTCACATTTCCCATAATCACATTATCTTTTCCATACTAAAGCTCATGATAAGTTTTATTTTTGGAAAATATTAAATCGGAAATGTATGAAAAGTTAAAACTTGTTGTGACTCAAGTCAAAGCGTTAACCTACCCAATAATTACCTTATTTTTAAATATCTTCAATTTTATTGTTTTTCGCACTGGTATTGCTTTAATATTTTTTTTTGAGACTTTAAGCTTTTTGTTACAATTGTTTACACCCATGTCTTAAGAATTATTTTATATCCCTTTTGCTTATTTTTATAAACATAATTTATTTATATTTTGCTTATTTATAAAAAAATATTATTAATATTTTAATTGTTTCAGTGTAAATTAAATCAAATTTGTTTAACAAACTTTATAAATAAATGTTAATTTTTTTTATTTCAAAATATTTATACGTCTGGTAATCAATGTAGGAGGGGAAGGCTTGGGAGCGAAGCTTGAATGTAATTAAAGGAGAACTGTGGTATGATCTGATGAAAGGTTGCCAAATAATTTAATATTGATTTGGGTTGTAGAAATGGAAGGTGACCATGTCCAGGATGTCGCGACGTTTTTTGAGGGATATAGGCCAATAGATGGGGTTATTTGGTGCAAGGATTGATAATCCCTTAGTGGATCTGACAGAGGAAAGGATTTTTCCAGGGGAGTTGGACGAGTGACAACCCCATCATAAGTGTTTGCGTTATAGTCTTCTCCAGCAATGAAGCGCGGTTCAAGGGATTGGAATAAGGAATCAAGGAGGTTATAAGAAAGAGAATTACCAGGAAGACAGTATACCGCTTAAAATGTGATATGGAAAGGACGAGTCGTTATGCTTACTGAGGTTGATTGAATAACATGAGATGGAGTGGAAGGATTAAGGGAATGGGGTAAGTTTTTATGATCCGACATGTGACGTGTTGCCTGGGTGGTCTGATCTGTAAACGATGTACCTAGTCCTGTATATAGAAATGTGTGCTGTGAGTGAAGTGCGTTTCTGTATATTTATTTGGTTGTCATGTAGAAATATGTCTAGGTCGTCACGGTGATTATACAGTCCATTAGCATTCCACAGAACAATAACAAGGGGCTTTATGCTCATTGTGGGTAATTAAGTGGAACTTCGGTAAGGATTATCGTGAGTAGGTTGATAAGAGGGTTGATAGTCTCTTGGAGATCTTTCAGGAAGGATGACACAAGGGACATTATTACCTATGCTTTTCCCTTGTATTTGGTGTGTTCTCTATCGCAGGAAGCTTTTATATTACAAGCAACATTTATAGTTCGCCGGATGGTCCCCACCGCAATGAGCACATTTTGCAGTCTCATTTCTGGACTTCTTTATAGCACTTTATTAAATCTAAATTTATCTTGTATTTACATTTAAATGAAAATTGCATAATTGAAAGCGTTTGTTCCAATAATTAACTTAGGAATGTCTTCGCATAATCGATACATACAGGAAGGCAGGTGCCATATCCTATTAATGTGTCGCTCATGCATTTCTCTTTGCTCGTGAAATTATTGGATTGAAATTTTAATAACAATAAGAGATTAAGAAATTAATGTTAAAACATTTTTTGTTCAACAGAGGTGCGAGGATAACAGAGGGGAATTAGGAGCGGAGAGAAGGAAGCTATTGGTAAAAGGGTTATAAATGCTAAGCCTCGGGGTAAACGCCGGCCCACTCGTCGATAAAGTCTTCTTGGCTACTAATTGGCAAGGGTCCTCGTTACCGATACCGGCTGTGGCCAACGACTTCGACCCTTACGGTCCAAATTAAACCACTGGGTTTATAAACTACTAAAATAAATGTAAATATTTATCACTAATTATATTTGATTGTTTAACATCAGTCTACTGCAACGATCGCTAATCGAACGATGCTAGAGAGAGGGTCCTAAATTTTACTTAAACAGATATAACTAGGATAGAGATCTTTGACGACACACAGAGGTTATTTTACTTCCCCTCAGAAGGACGTAACATCTGAGATTTTTTTTATTCATATATGAGTAATAAATCCATTTCTAATTACTTATTGTAATAAAAATATCACACTTAATAATAATTAACGTTCAGACAGTCTTAAAATTAGCGCTAGTTATTTTAATAATAATAATAATAATAATAAAGTCTTTATTTATTCTGGAACATATCCTTTCAGAATAACAATACAGGTATTAATTTGTAAGCTATTATGTCTTAGTGTGTAAAATAATTACATCTAATTATTTATTACAAATAATTTAATAAGTGATGAAGAATAAAAAAATAATGAAAAATAATGTAAAGACCTCCAATAACAATATTATAAAAAACAGATTAGAAGAAGAGAAAAAAAATACAAATAAGATAACAATAATTATAGAATAGAATACAATGGAAAATTAACTTTATTCTGGGACTATGTTCCTTTAGAATATGAATATGAAATATGAACAGAAAAAGAAACATAATATTTATCTGCCCAGAAGGCTAAATCATAAAGCGTGTAAAAAGTGACAAGTTAATTCGGTTAATTCGTCTTAATTAAAGTTAAGTCGGATAATCCGTATGTTTTATTTTTATGGATTGACCATCCTTTATTTTAAATATGGGATGTAATAAGTTCCACAATGCCATAACTCCTTTTAGAAAAATGGATTTAGCTACTAGAAAATTCAATTTGAAAGAATCCTCATTCCTTAATTCTATTTCAATGCATTTTAAAAATGTAGAATAGTTCCTTGAACTAAAAATATTTTTCAATTTAATCTATATTTGCTTATATAATTTAATTATATAACACCGTTTTTTTCCAATAAGGTTATTTTTTTATTATCGGAGTTTTAAATGTTCCAAGTTTTTATTGTTTAGCATCATTTCTCCTGTAATAGCCTTGAATTCGAATGACCACGTTCAGTGTTTTGTTTCTGCATTTCTAATAACTAATAAATAGTATTTTTATTTATTCATTTGAGCACCCATACTTGCCTTAAAGCAATACGGAATTTGGGTTATATTTATAAATTACACAAGATGCGTAAATGTTAATTGTAAAGATGAGTCATTCAATATCAAAAGTAGATAACTCCAAAATTTTAAATTTTAATATTTTTCTCTATTTTATTCAAGCAACTTTGTTTAAGAACTTACATATTACTCATGGTTTTAGAACGGTCCCGAACTTAAATTTATGGGAGCATAAAATAGATTGACTAAACCAGTGAAAAGTTTGAAATTTTGGAGTTTCCCGCTTCTTATCCAACATATTGACCATAAGTTTCTTTTAGCCTTCTGGCCCTGAACTTATCCTGCTTTTCTTCTGAGACTACTATATTCTTCCGAGATTTTAATAGGTTTGTCACCACTATCGTTTTCTTCCTGGGCACTACTCTTTGTAGTAAACGTTATTAATTATCTAGGTTCATTAGCGAAGGGGAATCATTCTCGGAGAGGATGATAAAGTAATAAAAGGAATGACAAAGTGATGATGGTAAAGCCCAGTTCCCCTCAGCAATTTTGGAAAGTATTAGTCTGTTTCTCAAGAGTTCTTATAAATTGGAATTCTGCGTCCTTAAATATTATAACTAGTGTTTTAACCAACTTTGTACGGCTAGCAAAAGAGGAAAGATTAAGATTCATTTGAAGTTAATAATTCATATTCCATTCAATCTTTATACGTTTCGAATATTTTCAAGCACGCTGACGGATTTTGAAGTACGTCTTTAGAAGTACTGTTGCTAGTAAATTAAAGAAAAAAGTATATTTATCTTAAATTTTAATTTAATCGCACGCACACGCACACACACACACACACACACACACACACACACACACACACACACACACACACACACACACACACACACACACACACACACACACAAACACACACACACACACACACACACACACACACACACACACATACACACACACAAACACACACACACATACACACACACAAACACACACACACAGGTATATCTACAAAATTAACGATCTTAACGAAAGTGGATTGTGGATAGAAACATTCTTTCTTTGTCTTTTCTTTCCTGTAATTATTTTATTCTCAATGGAAAAAACTTAAATAATTTTAAAGTTTTTTCTTTTTAACACTAGGTAATTATATGCCCTAGTAAACGTTTATAATGTAAGGTACTTAAATAACTTTTTATGATGGAATCATAAGCAAGTGATTCTAAGATATTTTTTCCTTCTCTTATAACCAGATTATTAAGTATCCACGAGCGTTTCTAAAAAAAACTTGAGGATCCGTCAATAAAGATCAAAGCACTTTATAAAAGAAATGTTTTCATTAGACCCTGTTAAAGAAAAAATTGAAAAGAAGAAAGCCTTTCCCATGGGAACTAATAATTTTTTTTTAAACTTCCGAATTCACACCATCCTTGGAACTTTTAAAACTCCGATATTTAAAAAAAAAAACCTTATTGGAAAAAATACAAACCGGCCTAATAAAAGTAAATATAGATTAAATTGAAAGATATTTTTAGTTTAAGATATCATTATACTTATTGAAAGTGCATTAAAGTAAAATAATGGATGAAGTTTTTATTTGAGTACTATCACTGGCTAGTTTTTCTATTTGCCTTTATTCATGCCAATATGTACTATTCCGGCGGCCATTTACTTATTGTATAAGTAGTTATAATCCATTGGTAAATTTCAATGAATAAATGTTAAAATTAATCCTAGGTTTTCAGTTTTTTCTTTTTTCTCTGTTCAAGTAAATTAGGTTTCCTCGTGATTCGGTAAGTTCCTTGTTCCTGTATTGAATATTTACAAAACTTCATCAGTTTTAAAACAGAAAAAAAAATATTAAGAATCAGATAGAGCGAGGTTGCTCAGTGTGTAGAGCGCTGAATTGCAATGCTTAAAGTGAAGGTTTAAAATATGTCTGGATGTGGCAGATATTATTTTTTTATAACAAAGATTTTACATTACTATTTAAGAGCCATGGGCAGCCTATTATTAACGGTACCCTGAATGTACACTCTAAAGTGCTCTTAATTGGAGACAAACCTGGCGGTTGTACGTGATATAGACCCAAATCGCCTTCTTGCACGACTGTTGGCCTAGAATGGATAAGCAACATAGTCTCTCTTTCATGTACTCAACCCAATACCCTTTATTGGTAGTTGAATTGGGGAACTTTTTTTTTATTAACAATTCTTATACTGTTTTTGCAAATAAAATAAGTTATAAATAAATCAAAAATAGAAATTATAAATATTTAAATATCAGCATGCTAATTCAAAGCCGTTAGTGATTCACGTATTACACCAGAAGCTTTGAGCGTTACACGAGTAGACAGCTGGCTGCACAAAATCGATACTGCCTCGCACCCCACTCCAAAAAAAAAAACAATAACGTATGTTTCGTTGTATGAAGCAGTCATACCAACTGCAAGAGCAATATGTCCTCTTTAGCTGTACATTATTTCGCCAGAATTATCAAAGAGAATATAATATGGAAGGTTGTATTAGTTAGAACGGAACAGAACAAACTCAGAGCCTTTTATTAGTTTGCATAATTTCTTGCCGGTTATTGCTCTGTTATTTCCTCGATAAATGGGCTGAAAAAGCCATCCAGGATTTCCCTAACTCTTGGAAAACTATTTCCCTTGCTTCAAGTTTCACCTTCTATAAAAACCTTTCATAATATTGTAAAGAAACCTTTATATGCGTTCAAACACGGAGTCTAGATCGCTCCGTACCTAATATCGAAGTTACCAATTTTTTTTTCTATGATAGTTGTTTTAAGGCCGGATTAGCTGGATGGTCTTATAAAAGATAATATATTTTAATCGTAAATAATTAAACAAATATAACAAATATAATATAAAAGAAATATCATTTTTCCTTTTATTTATTTTTCATCTTTTTTTGTATTTTTTTTATGTAATGTTTATTTTCATATGTATTTAAAATAATTTATTATAGTAGGATATAGGAAACAGTTTTCTGTTTATTGATAAGTTTAAAAAGACATACAAAATGAAGAAAGAATAACAAAAAAAAAGACACATGACAATGGCGGAGTCGATCGGCTATTGTTTACCTCGTGTATATCAACCCAGATAGTGTTGGCCCGAGAGAGTGCACTCTATAAATGATACCAAGTTGTTTTCGTGGACTCAAAGATAGATTAATTCGCTGCCCACCTTCAGTTGGAATTAGTTCAGCATAGTTAAAGTCTCGCCTTCGATTCGACCACATTGAATCGACTTGATGTTTGTCTCGACATTTTCGCTCGCCCTGCCGAAGAAAATTCTTTTGACATCTCGAACCCTCGTTCGCCCTGTCGAAGTGAGGATCTCTGACTTATCGACATCTTCGATCGCCCCCCCGTCGAAAATCAACATACATCAAGTCAGATAAGGAAGATTTTTGTTTTTATATTACTTTAACTCGCCAGCCAGATAAACATTTAATGCAATTTTTAGACATTATTTAGATTCATCAGAGTAGGAGAAATTCATATATTGTTCATTTCTCTTTCTTTTTATGAATTAATTGTAATTTGTAAGATTTAGTATAAGTAATTTATTTATAAATCGTTTACATTTTTATCAGTTTTTTATTATCAATCATCAAACTTTTATTTTTTCAAGTTATTCAATATATGTATAATTTTTATTTAATAAAAGGTTTCCATCAAGTGACATGCGATCTGGTGATTTGAATCAGGAATTTATTTTCCCCATATACATTTCGGGCTCTTATCGAGAGGTCTAACTGCCTCGCGGGAGCTAATACAAGTTGCTTATTATGATGTAATTAGAAAAATAATTGTTTATTTGGTTTTTAATGTTTCGACATGGTTAATATATTTTATTTAAGTGAGGGTTATGGAGGTTTCGGAATACGAGTACTGTTATGAAATCATGAAAAGTGTAATCCAAACCAACTCATTGACGTCGCGAACTTAATGCGGTTTTGAACATTAAGGAAAATAAAGAATGTTCAAATATTTCTTACTTTTATTCACCAAATACACAAAGTAGATCATTATTGGTTATGTTCGGCGATAAATATATTATAAAAACATAATTTATAACAGAAAAATTAATAATATAATCAAATATGCAATCAATAGCATACATATTAATAAATATGTGATTGAAAATATTTGCTACCGTTTTAAGATTAACAAATAAAATAAATAAGTTATAAAAAATGAAAACACACATATTTTGTATATGAAATATTTTAAATTTAGGAGATACTAAAAAAGGAGAAAAAAATCAAGAAACTATACAATTTTTTGTCCTATAAATAAACAAAATTCCAATCGATAGTATAACTGAAAATTCTTTGATTTTATAACAAAGCGTAATGTGTGACATGGATTTATATTATTTTAACAATTTATGGTTCTACTACTCAACGCAAACACATATAAGTGTATACGTTTGTATTTTGTTTTTTCTTCCAACATTATTATTGACCACAAGAAACATTAAACGAAAAAATGAATCAGATGAAGAAAACAAGCTACATTTGCTGAGTAAATAACAAAAATAATATTGAATATAAAAGCAAAAGACTTTAAAATATTTGGTTAAATACAGTTTTTCTTTTTTCTTCTTATATATAATATAGCAAAGAATTAACAATAATAGTAATATTAATGATTCTTACTCTATTCTTATGTTTTTTTCTTGTTTTTTATTACGTATTTCAACTACTCTCTAGCACTTTTAGTGATTCTAAGCTCTCTACTTAGTCCGTATTTTTCATTGGCTTCGTTATTATTCTTATTTATAATAACTTTATTACTTGTACATTGTTAATTTTTTTTCTAAAGTTTCAGTAAATAAACGTAGAATAAGTTGTTATGAATTCAGGTTAATAGAAATTCAGATAATTTGAACCTAAGATCTATATATAAAGATTTAGACACAGTTAGTTATTCAAACCTTTATGTTTAAAAAGGCGCTGGTTATCTGATTGTGAATTTTTTAAGAACTAAGAATGACAGGAAAGATCCCATAAATGAATAAAAATTATAGAAATTTTATTCAATAAATATATTATGTACTAGAATACTACGATCGGTGCCAAAATTTAATTCCAGCCTTCCCAGTGAACCAAATTAAAACTTAACTCAATTAATTTAATGGAATATATTCTAATACCGCAAGCAAAAAATAATTAAATAATTACTGTTTCTATAAAAGGGAATCATTTGGGAATTTTGATGGGTTAATCATTGTATAACATTAGTATTCAGGACGGATATTATCAAAGAGGGCTGTAGAAGGTAATGGTTGAACGATGAGTAGCTGCATCGAAGGTCCCGTGTTCAAATCCGGCAGTGGCCGGTATTTTATTTAATCTGTTAACAGCTACGGATGGATCAAATAGAACCTGCAGAGTCTCCTGGGGCTCACCCATTCTCTATAAAATTCTGTTGATTGAGGAAAACATGGTGGTGGAGCGTTATCTGAGATAAATCAGCTTCCAGCAATAACGCTGTACTGAACCCAACACCCTTCAGAGTATTTAATGGTACAGGTACAGGTAATTAGTAATCAACTAATTTCTCTGCTTGAGCTATTTCATTGTAAAATTAAACAGGAATTCAGAATTCTTATGTAAGGTGAATTCGGAATTGTAATTCCACAATGACCTTGAAGCAGGATTCAGATCCCATGCATTTGTTGATCCGTTTCGTAGTATTACAACATTGACATTTCTTGAAAGTGATCTTAATAAGCAAAAATAAATGATTGAGGGGATTTCAAGAGTTGGATGATATTGTTAAACAGATTCCTTTAAATGGACCCTTTAACTGCTGCGAGTCTTAATGTCTATCACAGCGGTAAGCGGGCTCCTGTCTACCGGCCTATGCTACATACTTTTTACCTGCATTCTATCCTTCATTACGCCCATTTAATACTATCTGGTAATGAATTTCATTGTTTCCATCCTCCTTTTTGATAATGCTATGGACCGATACTAGCGGAGTTAAAACTTTTTTTTATTTTATTCTTTTTTTTTAATACTACAGCTTATTGCTTAATAATTTAATTTTGTATGAAAATCTTCAAAGCATGTGTCTATGCAAAGACCAGCAATACAATGTTGGGTCGTCTTTTTGGCTTTAGCAAATAGTTAGAAAAGCAATGCGACGGCATATATCGTCTTTAGCACTGAGGGCGTGTGTGATGCAGGACGGCATTCTCGTATATCTTCTGTAGCAAAGCGGGAACGTTCCCTTGCGCCGATATATATCGTCTTTAACAGTTAATGGGTTAAAAGATCAAAATCTGGTTACGTGTGATAGTAACCTTAATACCGAATAAACCTGTGACGGGTGTGTGGTGTTACAAAAAAGTGGGTGGAGCAAAAAGGTATGTGTAAAATGGATTCCAATTGCATCAACCACCTGAAGCGTACATAATCAGTTAGTTCGTTATTTTGCGATTTTATTTTATTTATATTTCAGTGGAAAATCTATTGGTAACTTCTGTTATGTTTCTGGCTGAGTGTAGAGTGTGGTGCAGAATTTTTTCTTCTTTTCTTAATATCTATTTAATTGTTAATCGACTTGGACTTTGTTATTGGCTATTATCATTCTGTAAAGATACCGAAATTTTTGTTTGGACAGTTATTGTTTTATGTTTAGCAAAACCCAGCCCCTTAAAAAATCTAAAGAAACGAATAACCATTATCAGTGCCAAATTTATGTGAGACGATTTTCAAGTTTATGATTAGGGTAACAGGGCCTACACGAATGTCTATATACAATAAATCATGTGGATTATTAAAAAAGATGGATTGACAATGGTAATGTTATGTTTGGATAATCCATAAATACATGATGGAACAGCGACAGGAGCTTTGGATAATCCTGGTACACGAAGCCAGAAGGGGAACAGGCTGCCCGCCGCTATATGGAGTGGACATGTAATCCTGCCAACTCTGGTGTTCGACTTGACCCGACATTGTGTACTGACATTCCCAGATCCGCGGCAACAAACGTCACTCACCTCCTGCTATGTTGGTGGCTTAGCCTTTATACGCTTTACATGTTTTTGTTTTTTATGTTAACAATCCACTTTAACGGTAGAAGTCTATCAGAAGATAGAAATATGAACTTTTGGATTAAAATGAGCCCATTGCTTTCAATCTCGAATATTAGTACCTTTCTTATCCAATGCCATAATAATTCCATTATACAATCTTCCTGTATACAATCTTCTACCTAATTATTTCTGATATTTAACTGATATCAAATCGCTCAGTAATAATATAAAATCACCATTATCATAAATAAAAATGAAGATTAAACTCAATATTTATTTGAGGATATATAAAATAGATTTGTCCTGCTAATCTGTCTTCACTTGGAATGCCAACATGAGATCATTACAATTGAGGTATCATATAATTAGTATAGATATACTGTATAATTATTAACTAAAATCCATATTCCTACTTCTGGAAGTTGTTTTAATAAATAATCATCCTTTCACCTCAGATTAAATAACTTTTCTTACGTATAAGATACATGTAAACTCGTTGGCAAGATTCCACCTGAGATTTCTCCGTTCTTTGCACAAGAAGATTTTCTCAATGTGTTCAGTAAACTTTCACAGGTTTATTTTAATACTCATAGCTTTGTAAAAAGTGTTATATTAAAAGGAATTAATCTAAAATAGAATAAATTAGCATATTTTCATATCTGTCGAGGAGAGAATAGCTACAAAAACTCGAAAAACGTTTAAACATGACAGAATGTTGATTGAAATCAACTCTGAATTGTTTACCAATGCTCTATTATAGAAAGGGGAACAGTGACCATTTGTGTTTAGGAAATACCTAAATGTATAATTATTGTAATATGAAAAGGAATCTTCGAAATAACCTAGACTATCTTTATATACAAATTTTTCTGTTCGTTACTGAACTCCTCCTAAAAGATTTGACCTATTTTGATGAATTTTTTGTGTATTGCATTGGTTTTGAGGATGGTATATATTCATAATCTATTTAAAAAATATTATAATCTTCGGATTTAAAACGTTTGAATAGGACATCGTCTGTCGCTTCAGCTAGTTTTCTAGTCTAGTTAATATAAACCATCTAAACCTCTCTCTTCCAATACCTCCTTTCATTCCACCATTCATATAACAGTACTGGTTTTTCAGTATACAAAAAATGTCACCCCACAATCAAAAAAGAATTAAAGGGAGCTTCGCTTTTTTTAGTATGAACTTTAGAACCAGGTTTTATCATGCAATCCTTTGTAAGATACAAACTCATGCAATACGTACAATCAACGCCTGCAACTTTTTCAAGCAGCCAAATTACGCTTTGGAATCGAGTTCCCTCAACAGCCAGATGAAAGAAAAAACCTTATCACAACAGCAATAAAGGCTCTTGTGTTCAGTATGTGGTAGACTGTTCTGTTTTTAATACAACGATTGTGCAGGGTGATGATTTTATAACACGCTCAACCGCTTGATTTCCCCGATATGGTACCTTTCTTACAAAGGATGGGTGAGCCCCCAGAGGGTATACAGAATCTTGGTTATATAATTTATTTGCCGGATTTGATATTGAGATCTTCGGTTGAGAAACTCTGCGATCTACAACTGAGCTACCTCGCTCCCTGCCAGATGGAGCGCAGTACAATTTAAATGACTTATGAGAGTCTCAATTCTTACAAATCCAACCACTAAAAGTATTTGAATAAAAATGGATAGGAGATAAGAATATGTTTATGGAATTTACGGTTTATGTCATATACTATTTCCGTAACCTATATCAATATCATCCTTTTTTTTTTTTAATTATTTTTATTTGAAAACGCTTTTTCTAAAGTTACTGGCATAAATTAAAATGAATACGAAATATTTTGCATTTCCATATCATATAAAGAGAGGCACATTATGAATAGCATTCCAAGGGCGTCGAATATATTGGGAGGTCTCTGTAAATGTGAACACTGTGATTTAAGACCATTTACTTCGTGAATAGCAATCACTGATAGATGCTTGTTTACTGAGGTCGGTGAATCTTGAACGTAGGAATGTTTTCATATCGAGGGTTTTTAAAGGAGAGTAATATCTCTTACATAGGCAGAGCTTAAGTGCAATGTCAATCATGCAGCATTATTTATGTACGCTCGTAGAGAATATAACGGAACATGTATCAGTAATACTTTACTTTGAATATATCCGTTGTGATTCATGCCACTGTCGCTCACAATGAAAATAGGGGCTCCTCTGAATGTTATCTTAAGCTTCCAATTTTTTAATTTAATATGAACATTGTAAATAAATAATAATTGGTATTTTTAATAACTTGTTAGTTTACTAATACAAGGCAAAGGGTCGACCACCTCTGACTGCCCTACAGAAAGTTTGTGGGACTGCTTTCCCTTGTGGGTAGCCCTATACCTCTTGCATTTGAACTGTCACTAACACGCATACACGTACCCAAAACTTGTCCTCTCACAGATTCCTAAGGTGGCATGGCAAACAGAAAATTTCCTTTCATGTTCTACCGGTTCTGGAAAATGGAATTGAATTCTGAGGCATCTGGCTCGTTAATGGCTGGGGAGACAAACTTGGTTGGTGAAAGTGATTCTGGTCATGTAATATTCTAATATTCTGTAATGTGAAGTGTTAAGAACAGAGACCATAGGTATACCTGTACCACTAAAAAGAAACATAGATGATTGAAATAAAACAGTATGATTATCTGAATAATTATATTTAAAACCTGATGGCTTATTACAGATGGTTCTTATGTAAAATACACCGTTAATGCTACATTATGTAAAACCATATGAAATCACCCTCAATGTTATTAGTTGAATAAATAAAAATCATGGAGTAGATAATGATCAGGTTGTTGCTCATAATAAAATTTTAAAGAGGAATCAGATATTTATTAGAAACCTAGCTTAAGTTTCAATAGATATTTACTTACTGTTAAGGATTTTTCAATTCTACCCGGACTATTTTCTCAACCATCCTATAAAATATTATATTCACTGTTATATCATACTATCACCAGCTCTGAAATTGATTGGATAAATGTTTGTAGTCATTTGTTAGAACTAGAGCACTTGGGGTTTCAATAGAAGCATTCACCTGGAAAAATTATGGTTAAAATTTAATTAAACAGTTTTAAAAAAATTGAAATAAAGTTCCAATTTTATTGGAATCCAAAGCGGATATCTCCGAAATTTCAAAAAGCAACTTTTCTTAATTTAGTCAAGCAATTTTTTTTAAAATACACTGTTTCGGCTGATTTCTCATGATTTTAGTCCGGTTCTGAAGTTTCGGAACCATAAAATTGTCCCACTAAACTAGCGAAAAATGTGAAAAAATATTTTTTTTTTTTAAATTTCGAAGTTATCGTTCATTGATCCCAAACGCTTCGGCTGTCCGAATCATTACAGCTGCTCGCATTTTACTGTAAGATTCACTTCATTATGCATTTTGCTGTCTCGGTAAGTCAAAAGATATAATCGAATGGACACAGAAATTAATAGGAAAAAAATGTAAGGAATCAAAGTATTTTTAAATGCCCATGTCGAAATAATTTGACACGTCCATTGATAACCAATGTTATCTCTGTAAACAAATTGGTATAAGTAATGTGGAATCCGTTGATTAAAACAAGCCATTTTTTAATTTTTATTTATGAGCTATTGAAGGAAAATTAAAATAGCCTAATTATTTTTATTTTGAATAAAATCTAAATTATTGCTGGGAAGCTTTAGGCCATTTTCAAAAAATCCCGCCATGGTTAGCTCTTGAACTTATAATTCTACTACTACTAGCTCTTGACCAATATTCTACTACAACCATATTTAGAACATTAATATTTCACAATGTTGGAGATAGATTTTTGCAGCATCATTTCCTATATTGACATCCAATTAAATGGAAATTGTTCAGGAATGCCCTAAAGAATGATAAAAGATTGATGAAATAAAGAAAGAGTCTAGAACCAAAAGTTGTTTTTTTTTCTATCTGAAACAAATATTTTTATAATTTATTTATTTTATTTTTTTGTTTGTTGTTATAATTTTTAAATATTTTTATTTGGACATATCTTTTCTTTTCAAATAAAAGTATTTTTTATTATTCCATTAATGTTTAAAACAGTCTAGAGATCTTAGTGTCTTAACAATTGTGAACCTCAGTTTTTTTTTTTTTACAGAATGTCGGTCCGCCCTATAGAACGATTCTCAAATAAATTTTATTCCGTGAAGATTAAGAGCTGTTGTTAACCGAACACATATCAATCAATAAATGCTTGTATATTAGTATTTTTTTAATATTTAAATATTTTAAAAAATACGTAGAGTTTAGGAACTATGGTTCAGTTGTATAAGGTTCGATAAGGATATATTCTATTCTGTTAAATTTAAAATAATATCATTTACTAATGATAGCTATAAACGCATATACATGTAAATTATGATTGTGTATACAACCTTCTACCTAATTATTTGTGATATTTAACTTGATACATGCTTATAAAATTTATCTTGAAAACTCTGTGACTTCAAAAGGGGAGTTCCTCAGTGAATTGTGAGACCAACATTGTTCAACATGTCCGTGCCAGGTGCTAATTACTATCTTTGCAGAAGATAAACTTAAGGCTACGTCAGATAACAACTATTATAACCTTCCACTACTACTTAATGTCATCTTGATAAAGGAAATACAATATTACTTGGAGATAGTGGAGATAAATACTTTATAGTGATCCAGGCATTGTATAAAGGATTCGTGTTGCCTAAGATAACAATAAGAGTAGATTAATTTTAATTAATTATGTAATTGTATGTATAATTTATAATTATGTAATTACTTTTTTATATAAATTATATATAGCACACCTTTGTTGATGAACAATACAAATTTTAATTTTTTTAAATTTCATACTTTAAAACTCTAGTCTTTAGAAGAACATTAATTAGGAATCTGGCCTAGTAAATGAAATTCATGCAAGTATTTACAAATGTGGCATTGAATTTCAAATGCCAATAATTTTTTACAGCCACACGGTATGGGGTCCCTTATCAATAGGAAGATATGTTTACAATCCAAGCTTACTTTTTCTGTTTGTTTTATTTTTTTCATTCTCATCGTTGTTTGTACCTGTTTAAAAAGGAATACAAAAATAATTATATCGATCTAATGGAAAGGGATTTGTCATTTTTATATAATAAATTGATTAATTATTAATCAATGCATTTTAGAGGATATAGATATTACCTCTTTTGATTTTTTTTTATACCCCCTTTACGATGAAAAAAAATTATTAATGATGTAAAAGCAAGCTACTGACGTCACTATAGCTTTAATAGTCTTAGAAGCCTTAGAAATTTATAATAATTATAAAAGTGTCGTCATAAACTTCTACAGTTTGTTCGGAAAAAGAATTACAATATAAATGAGTTTTCTGTAATGTTTCCAACATGAGTTTAGGGCTTAAAAAAAAGCAGTCGACAAGCACATGTATGTATTAAATGTACCTACGTATATTTAACCTCATCTAGCTTTGTAATTATTCAGTTCTTTATATTCCGATGAAAGTAAGAAAAGATTGAAAAATATAAATAAAGCTTTAACAATAATTTGTATATTATTTAAAAAAATTCTTTTGAGCTTCAAACCCGCAATCTTAGACATAGTAGGTTGTAATACTACACCTAACTACACCACTGGGTACAATCCTACAATAATTACACCACAGATAACATATAACCTTTGTTAGATTATAAGCTAGCCTGGAATGAACCTAATTATAATTTCAAATAATCTAAAGCTGGCAATAAATGAAATTCTAAATATACTACATATTTCTTTTATATTTAGGGAAGAGGTGGCTCAATAATCGAGCACTGAGTTGCCATGCCGAAAATTCTGGTTCAAATCCCGCTGCTGGCAAGACTTTTATTTAATCTGATAGCAAAATTGACTATAAGGCACATATTTTGTTATATCTGTTATAAATTTTTAAATTATGATTGAATACCTAGTAATAATCAAATACCTAGTAATTAAATTAAATTTATCGATATTTACAACTATAATGTTATTATAACAAGTAAATCTGCTAATATGAACAATATGACATGAAAAAAAACACATGTGGAGAAACTACCCATCGGTAGCACTCCAATCAAATAGTATTAAATATCAAAATATCCTAACCTGTCATGATTAGGATCACTAATCTATGTTATATACTTTTTAATACATCTCAGTGTTACAATTATTATATAGGTGGTCAATAGTTTTTAATTCATTTCTCTAGGAAATATACAGTTTTTATTGTATTCCAACACTATTCATCAAATTAATGATACAAATAATTATTAACTGTATTATGCTCTTGATTGACTGAATCCTATAATATAATTTTTTTTTCAGAACTACTTTAAAGAATTCGTTTATCATAATAATTTATTAAACTTTATAAAGATTTTACAAATATAAGATAGCTGTAAAGATGATATTATTTAAAATTTGTTATGAATAGTACAATTCCTTACTTACTATTCCTACCTTTTTGTAATTATACATTATCCGTAAACTCAGTTTTATAATGCCAACTAATATGCCCAAATACGCAACTCCGTTAATTATTATTTTAAAAATAATAGTGACTACTATTTTTTTTTCAATAAAGGCATTTTAGCAGTAAAGGAAATAAATTTGTAGAACTATGGAGTAATGCATAAGAATGATCTCTTTGAGAGAGGAAAATTGGTCTGAGGAAAAAACAACCATATATTGGAATGCCCTATTCATATTTTGACCATCTATATATCTCCGCTAAATTGATGCAGTGTGACGTTTGTTTTTTTAGTTTTTTTTTGTTCCTTTGTTCTTCCCATTTGAAAAAAAACATAATGTACACCATAACGATAACAATAAATTATATATAACAATAAGGACAATATAATGATTATTACATCAATCAATGAAGTGTGAGAGTAGTAATTAATTATATTTTAAAAAAAAACTTGAAGCTCGATAGGTTTTGTTGAATATTTTATTTCCTAGTATATTATAACTAAAAACATCATTTTTTTAGGTAAAATATTTGTCCCGAATTCAGATCACAGTCACAGATATTAATATCATCATCATCATCATCAGCGAACCATAGACTTTAATAAGATAACTATTATCTTTTAGTTTAGCAATGTGCAGATCGCTGAATTATCATTGGATCGGAGTTCAAATCTGGTCGTGACAGAGAAATTATTTAACCTGTTAACAGCCAAGGATGGATTCTTAACTACAGTTTCTGCCATTTACTTGATCCTAAGACCTTTCATGGGTTGTAAGAGTACAGGATTACTGTAATTTATTAATTATTATTACTAAAACATAAACTGGTTCTGTAGAGAAATATCGGGACCGATTAGTACATGATTTAGCCTCTATAATCTAGCTCATCATCCCTTATAATAATAAGAGGGCGTTTTCATACTGACTTGACGCGTTAGAGGGTGAAAAATGTAGATTGTTAGGATAGCCTCTTGGCTATGATAAAAAAATGAAGAAGCGGAGGGGCAACGGTTCTTGACCTGATTTCCCAAAAGGCATTGATTCGGCTTCCCCCGGGATCTCTTCCTCCTCGGAGAGATTTCATACTTGAATTATAAAGCCCAAGATGTTAGGGCCCTAGCAGTCCCTAGGGCACTCGGCCCTTCTGGTTATCTCATAGCCGACTATACTCTGCTGGATATTCTATTCAGCCCCTGGCTGTAAGAGTTTGGATCATAATATTTTATGAACAGAAAATGCGACATAAATAAACATATCCTCATCATCTAGGAAGTTAAAAATTAATGGTTGATTACGAAAAAAAAATGGTTTTCTTCTTAGGCCAAACAATTTTTTTTAAAGGTTATTGTTTCTTTTACTTTGCGAAATTAAATTAATGATTTATGAAACGTTTAGTTGTTTCTTCATAGTTCATCATGGCTTATGAGGAAGTAATTTAGATTCTTATTATCCACTCATCAAGTATACACTGTCAAAGTTATTAGATCGATAGGCTTGGTAAATGGTATCATTCATTAATGAATCGCGAATTACAGAAATGAAACTGGTCTAACGCTGAGTTTTTTTTTTTTTAAACTTTAAATTATCGCCAGAGACTGGAGGCATCCTTTATTGTAGTAAGGAGACTTGCTCGCACGATGGCGCAGTTTTTACAACGTATTAAAAGTACAAATATTGCACAAACCACCCTCTTCCATTGATATTTAGTCTAGCTGGACCTGAATAGACATGCCCAAAGCTGTCATATTCACACTACTTCATGATAGATATGACTTGAGAGTCTCATGTTTGTCTCAAGATCGGCAATCCTTATCCGATCGAGATTAAGGAAACTGTCACACTTTTATCGCTTAGGCATTATTAGCGTTCCAATATTCTTTTTTATTGTGGCTGATTTTTATTTTTTCATAAAGTGTATAACATTGTTCTTTATTTTTATAAAGGAATCAATCAATTGAAGGAATCAAAATGTGAGGGAAAACCTTGAATGTGACGCACATGTGTAACATAAATCTTGCGGGTTAAGCTTCATACAACCCACTAAGCCTTCTTAGTTACTCTGCAGAGGAATAATGAATTATTGTTATAATTTTAGAGAAAGCAGAAAATAAACTAAAAAGATCCAACTAATTTCATTATTATTACTGAATGCAATATCGCCTGAAATATATTATAAACACCTGCACTTAATGAGATTCTAAAGTTCTGAAATAATAAAAAAATTCATAATCATTTTAAAATGTTGTTATTAGTTTACTTATATCTTCTTCATCTTTTATGCAAGTAAATTACAACATTTTATAGGTTTTTATATATAAAAATTCAAATGTATGAAATCAATTTTTTGCCCTTTTCGTGTGCAATTGGAGCATTATTATTATTATTAGTTTGTTTGTTGGAGGAATAAAAAAACATTCTTTCCATCATATACAGCATTATATGGACATAAATCGAAGGTACCAGACTGTTTGAGAATTAGCCAATTATATTTACACGGATTTAGTTATTTTCGTCACTCTATATACGATACATGAAGCGATTAAAGAAATAATTTTGTTTAAATCCATCACGCTATGACATTTTGTTGTTCCGGGCCAATTATTTGTTTAGTTATCCATTTATGCTAATCACGTTCTCTAATCAGATGGATTTGTTGTTTGGTTTATTCACTAAAGTAGACAAAATAAATACTCGTCTCGTCGCCAATAATTAAAACTTGAATATTCATTCCATTTACTGTTGTTGAAAATTAATATCAGCATCCACAAATTTTATACATACATATATTTTATAGACTCTTTTTTGTAATTTTTTTTATGATTATGTCGCTAATTTTGTTAAGGAAAATATTATTAAATAATGAACAACATAATTATTAATTCGAACTAGTAAGTAGATAAATCGTTCTTATTAGTCTATAAATTTAATATTATTATTGTTATTTTTAGCGTTTGGACCCTTTGGGATCACGCAAAGCAAACTTGATTTCATTTTATTATGTATCTTCTATTTTCCCATGCTCTCCTAATTTTTTTTTCCGTGGAACTATTCCTTTCTTCCGTCCATTCTGTCCCGGTCTTCTTGGGCTTCTCATTCTCTGGCATTACTTCCCATTTGTTAACCTTTCGTCTGTATCTCTCTCTATTCTTAATTTCTGTAATGTTTATCTGTGCTTCTTCCAGATCTTTTCTTCTTTGGACTATCCATGGAGTTGTCGTCTTGACTCCCTATATGTATGTGAGGACTCGCTTGACGATCCTGGTTTCGGGTTGTCTGTCTATAAAACTTGAGTCTCCTTTTCCTGATGCCTACAGCGAGGTTAGATACTTTTTCTGTTGTCTTCCTGGAGTGTGGTCTGTATCCTTCTTCTGTTTCTTTTGGGGCCAAAATTTTTCTCATGATACTCCGTTCTTTTAATAGATTTTCTAGATCTGTTTTTGTGTGGAGTGTAAGCGTCTCACTCGTATACAGTGCTTCTGGTTTCACCAAAGTGTTGTTCTCAACTTTTGTTTGTAGTGACAAGAATTTTTTGTTCTAGATGTCTCGTGTTTTGAAGAACGCACTCATAATTTTCTTTTGTCTCGTTTTTGCGCTATTTTTCCTCCTCCAGAGGTTCTATAATTTCTCCAAGGCGTATTAAACGGGATATCCCATATCTTCCTATACAATTTTTGTGTCTTGATTTTGTGCAAATGAATTCAGTTTTTGCAAAGGAGATTTATAGTCTAAATTCTTCTGCGCATTCGTTGAGGCCTTCTACCTGTTTGATTGCTGTTGCTTCATTGTCCGTGACTATTGCAATACCGTTTGCAAAAGCTAGACATGAGATTTCCACTTCATCTTTCGTCCTTCCTAATGGCGTGTCTCCAATATTTTCGAGTCTTTTGTTCTTTTTCCCATTCGTTCATCACTATGTCTGGAGCAACATTGAAGGGTAGTGGGGACAGGCCATCTCCCTGTCTGACACCTGTTTTTATCAAAAATGGTTCGGAAATTACTCCCCGGAAATTCATATCCCTATTAAACTACAAAAATGTATTCGAATGCATTAGTATAATACACTTATATTATTTTATATTGAATAGTTTGAAGTTATTAAACATTTAAATTATACTAGATGAAATTGACAACAAATAGGTGGCAGTTCAGCTAGCTGGTAGTTTTATCATTTTCAAAATGCATTTACAACAGTTTTTGAATTATCAATTATGATAATTGATTTATGAATTGATCATAAATGTTAATGTTAAAAAATAATAATAATTCAAAATACATTTATTCAAAGGAGAGACTTTATAAAACTTTTTACTGAAATATTTAATAGTGTTGTCTTCAAATCGTAAATTAAATTTATTATTACTCTGAAAGTTTTTTTTATCTTCATTGAGTTTTGACAATAACGTAAATAGCGTAGAGATAAGTTAATACTCAATATTTTAAGTAATTTTCCTTCAATGGAGTTAGTAGTGATTAATTTCTATTTTGTTTACAGGTAAGCCATCATGCATATTTGTACCAGTACAACAAAGAAAATGAAAATCGTAAGTCCACTCCTATGATAATTATTTTATTTAAATTATAGAACATAAAATTTTATAAAATAAAATAATATATATATACACACACACATACATGTTTTCATATTCGCGATATCTTAACGTTTCCATTTGAATTACTTTAAAAATATTTGCAAACATGCAAAAGTTTTTCCCACTTAGCACTTATCAAAGGGTGTGATGTTTCAAACTCTATGCACCTTTTAAATTTTATAATCGTGTTTATTTAAAAGAATAAACGATTTTTCAAGATCCAAGTGGACTTATATTATATAGGATAAAACTTAAACCTGAAGCTCTTATTATATATACATTTATTATATATTATATACACTAACTAGATAAATTAAACCTTATGAATTGAATGACACCTTGAATAAAATTAATAGAACTAAATATTTGTTTATTTTAAGCCCTAATTTGTTATCAATGCTTTGGCTCACTTTTTTTTTTTTTTTTATTTCTTGCTGATAAAATTATTCATACATAGGCATATAATATTTAAAGTTAGGGATAAATGAATTTAAGTAACTCAGCATATCTTATATCACGCAAGGTAACGGTAATATCCATAAATCATATTCAGTCATCTACAATCATATATGTTAATCTTTCCGTAAACATTTTATTTGAAAAAATAAATTAAAGTTCATAACGCATTGTAATTAATTATGAGTTGTCAATAAATAAACAAATGCATAGAATTTAATTCAATAAAGCTGACATAACTTGTATATATTACAACTTCATTTGTCCTGAAACACGGAATGTACTTGTATAACTACTGTTACATTCGTTAGTGAAGTTGACGTCTATGAATATGGAAACTTAGTAGTCTGGTGCCTTCCACTACAATAAATGGTGAGTCTCCATGCAGAACTTACACTAGATCCATGCATCTGAACATCAATTAATCTAGGAAGGTCTTTGCATTTTTGTATATAATCATGAAAATAAATTAATATATTGGATGAAATAGTGTTGTTTTTTTTATGTGGAAGACGCTTTAGGATATAACCAAGTTCTAATATCCACAAGAATAAGTATTTACACAAGAATAATAAGTATTTACTACTATTAGTATTTAGAATAATCACTTAATAATAAGTGATTATTCCCTCCTTTAGGACGAAGGGGCTGTACGACGTAAAAGTGATCATAATCAGCATTCGGAATAAAGTAATACAAAATAACTTGTGTAATCAGTATTACATTTTTCATTAAATTAATTTTTAAACAGTAAGTGATTAACGCTAATGTTTAGACTAATGATTAAACTAATGTTGAGGTGCCCCCTATATTATTCCAGAAATTTATATTGAGTTTAGTTCATTCAATTATGAGAACCCTACTTAGTATTATTTTGAGATACTGAGAATTTTTTTTTGTTTTACAGTTAAAAAAATAATCTAGAGTTTATAAGAAAAATGTCTGAATCTTATTTCATTGCATTATATGTACTGAAATACCAGTCCTACTATCGAAATATTGGAGTAAGATGTAGCTGGTTTTAATCTTCTAAACTATGAATTCTATTTCTTTCAATTTTAATTTTAAAATTTACTATATTCTGTGTTGCGGTTGAAAAAAATTCAGTAGCAGAGGCTTTGTGATTTGGGATTCTTTTAAATATTTATAATTTAACTAATCCACCATGACAAAAATAAAGAAAAAGTGATTCTTCGATCTATGGTAGTCAACACAAGTAAAATGCAAAATCACTAAAAACATTTTTCTGTAATTGAATGATTTCTTTCTTGAACCGAATAAGGTTGTGTAGGAATATTATTGTAGTCACTTGAAAGAAAATGACAACTTTTTCAACCATTATAACTGTTACATTAATTGTTTTTTAACATTAGAGCCTATATGGAGGGTTATTTAAAATAAATCCCCATGGTGAAACACGATATATACCATTTCTCATAAATCAAAGTAATTTATTTTTCCATAATTCAACTTTTATTAGTTGTATAACGAAAATATCTAAATATAAAAAATATTAGTAAGGTTAAAAAAATCATAAGATTCTAATCTAGCGATGTATTTTTGCCTAAATTTATGTCTCTGCCGCAGTGAGTAAATCATTAAGTCGAATTTTGTACAGAGGGAGTTAAATGGACTGAGAGAAGCGAAATCGTTACCATTCTCGAAGTCTTAAGCTTAAAATGGAGTAGTAATATAAGGAGTAACTCCTTTTCAAGCCAATGCTTGACTTAGCCTTGACTTAGCCCATTAACACAACGAAAATTATTCCTCTTCTCTAAGTACAAGAAGCTCATTTTGGAGAAAATTTGACAGTCATTTATTCACCAGGGCTGTCGATATAATGAATTGAAATTACTTATGATTTCAAGGTTTTTATTTCCTCTTCTTCAAGATTGTATAACTATTCTTTTTAGAACATTTTTAAAACTAACACAGAAAAATTCACGATTTATTAATTCATATTTCGTTAGAGATTAAATAAAAACATAAACAATAACAAAAAATTATAAATAATCGTATAAATTCCTTAATCCAAGGTTGGGGATGAGACCTCGTGTTTACCGCACGCTACAAGAACAGACAATGCAGGCAAGCTACAGACTCGATCAATAGGCCCTGATGTTCCTGCAGTTTCACGCTACAATGTTCGTTTTTATTATTTTATTTGTTTTTGTTTTATGAGAATATGTTTTATTGCCAATACAAATTTTTTATCACTCCTCAGATATTTAATAAATGTGAACAATTGTTTTTTGCTCCTCATTTAAGTGAATTGAAGTAAACTAAAAACACAATTACTTAAAATTACGTAACATAATCTTTGTAAACAAACATCAAATATGGCTGCGTATGAACCATGGGTTACAAGGATGAATAAAATGGTTATTGGGCAAGTAATAAAATTACCTAACTTTGGAACCCTCATCATCCGACCCGATTGACTGTAAAGGATGGAAATTCCGTCCGGTTAATGAGGGATAGATGATAACCAAATTAGATTATCACGATCCATCACAATTGTTCGATGCAGGGAAGGGATTATACGGACAGAATATTACTGAACAAAGGCATTATTGACAGTTTAATGCTTAAAATTTAATTTTAACTAAATTTAGGGTAATAAATTAAATCAAAGCATTAATCTGAATTTTTTAAATTGGTAACATAATTAATATTCAGACTTGTATGTAGTAAGCCTTCGGATAAAGTTTTGGCGAGATAGGAGCAATCATCAGGTAAACTTATTTTTCAGCTAATGATCCGCTGCCCATCTACTTTAAATATAAATTAATAAAATGTTACATAATAAAATAGTAAATTAAACGTAGAATAAAATATTTTTATTATAATGAAATTCGTAATTCTTCTACTAATTACACGACAGATGCCCAAAGCGGTCCTTGGCCAATTCAACCATTTTGCTCCAGGATTGTCTATCTGCAGTTTGGGCTATGTTTATTCCTCCTTGTCTAACGTCCGTTATTACATTGTCCACCCCCCTTCCCCTATTCTTATTCTTTTTTCGTATTTCGTATTCTTTTTGCCACTTTGTTAATAAATATTAGTATCTTGAATTTAGGAGTAGTTTATTTTCTCACCCAGTAGCCCGTAACATTATCAATTATCTGCCGACATAGAGCTTATGTTTTACAGTCATAAGTTCGTTACCCAAGTATGGATTAGTCTAGGTGTTCTAGATATACTATATTGTTGGGTGAAGTCTGTTTCTGATTCTGATTCTAGTGAGTATTACTTCTTGTTACCTGCTATTCCGAATTCATGTTTCCCAGGATAGTTCCGTATGTTTAACCTCTCTGAATTTGTTGTATTTTCTGTTGATTCAGTTTACCATCATTTATTCAATACTGGAAAGTGAACACAGGACATTGTTAGAGATACCTAAGCTAGATGGAGGAATCAATGATGCACATTTCCCCGGTCTCATCGGTATGGCAGTTGCCTAGTATATCATTCAGTCCATTTCACACATAGTGGGGCTGAGAAGAAGATGAAATATGAACGATCATGATATCTCATGATGAACGATTGTATACAGGATGAATTAAAGCATTTATACAGGATGAATGATTCTTAAAATTATCAGCATAAATATAAAATTTCGAAATATGTGAAACATGTAAAGAAGACAATCTTGTTTCTTTCATTTTTTTGCTTTCTAAATCTCTTGAACACCAAAGAATAACTAATCAAGGACCCCTGTCTTACTAACATATGAAGTTTTCCAACTCAGTTTAACAGTTGAAATACAATCAAAATGCTACAAGGAGTTGAAGGACTGAGTTATCGTGCCGAAGGTCCTGGGCCCAAATCCCGCTCGCTGACAAGCTTTTATTTAATATGTTAGCGACCGGAGATGGATCTTATGGGATCTAGGAGTCCCCTGGGTCTCACCCAACTTCTATAAAGTGGATACCGAAAATAAGTGAGAAACCTGCCGGTTGGGCGTGATCTAGGAAAAATCCCCAACCTGCACAACCGTTGCCCAAGAGCAATACATTCTCTACCACGCACTGAACACAAGACCCTCCATAGGTTGTAGTGGTACTGTTTTTAAAAAAAAAAATGTTTGTACAATTTGAAGAAGAAGTAGTTTTAATTTCAAATATAAATAGTTTTAAACAAGACTATTCTGCTGCAATATTGAAAAATCTGTTTGACAAATAATACATAATCCCTTGTAGATTTATAATGCGGCTTGTAAATACATTCCAGCTTCAATGCTCGGGTCTTAGAAGCAATCTACTCTGACATCTTGTAAACCGCTGACTCCTCCGCTCCTAGGGAAAATGAGTTATTGATCGGAACAAATGATAATCTCGGAACGGGAGATAGGGCTGCGTCTAGCTTCTGCCTCGCCATCAATGCCACTTAAATCTTCTCAGTCTCTCCCAGCTTTGGAAAATTCAAGGATTAAATCTGAAATTTGATTTTAATTGAACTGTTATTCAAGAAGAGGAATGAATACGAATAATAATGATTTTAATAAGCAGTCTACTGACTATAAATGCAAAAATTCATCTCCAAGAAATACTAAGATACAATTTTTCAGAAAATAAATATTTATTAGAAAAGTATTTTTTTAGTATTTCCACGAGTTAACTGGCAAATAGCTATAATAACCTGTAAGTTTAAAATAAAAATATAGGAATTAAATGACTTTTAATAAAGAATAATTATAAATAATTTGGGGCCATATTTTTTGGCCATAATTACAGAATTTGTACAATATTTTATACCATGTAGTAATTGATATTTTATTAATTTCAACTGGCTTTAAGGTTCGGATATAATTGTTATAATAAATAAAATCGTTGTGTATAATTAATACATCAAATACAATGAAACATATTCTTAGAAAAGCCATTAATTTCTGTTCACTAGCATATATTGATGGTTTATCTAAGAAAGTAAGTTTTAATTTAAAGATTTATAACTTGTATATAATCTTTATCATTAATATTCAGCTCACAAGAACAAACTAATTTACTGAAGGATCAAAGAGTAACTAAATCAATCATAATTGATGCATCCGAAATTCTGAAGAAAACCGACTAATTGTAAGTTGTCCAAAACTGATATTTCACTTCCTACTGTTCATTATGAATGTTGCACACAACTGTTTTGGTTATTAAAAAAATTAAACATAAAATGAAGATGGCCTCGTGGCCTAAGTTGCCATTTTTTTTCTACTTACTTTTATCTCATGCCATTATGTATCATTCATTTCACTCGCTGTATTATTATCGATCTAAGATTTTTAAGAAAATAAAATGATTGAATTCTGATTAAATTTCATGAGATATATTATCAATATTAATACAGTTTTAGTAATTGCACAAGCGTTTTTGCATATGTATGAGCTTTGCTTACGGGCCCCAACGTGAAAGGTTTTGAAAAAAAATTGGAATAAATGGCGGAAATAAAAGATTATGTTTAGACTTGTAATATCCGTTCTTGAATTTACAATGTTTTATTTTATTTTATAATACCAATAATACATTAGTATACCCTGTAATGTAAATGTAGTCAGAAAAGTCAACTAAAAGTATTTACAATGATCTTCTTTTGTTTGTGACCACGCCTTGGAACATTTTTTTGTATTTCTGACGTACGAAAAAATTGGAGAAAGCCTGCTTCCTTAGTAAGAAATGTACCTTCTGCCACGTAATGATTCCAATCAAGGCAGCTTAACGAGCCGTCTTTTCTGGCCATATCCTGGCGCTCAGCTTCTTCTTGTCAGGTTTTTCTTAGAACTTTCCGTTTCCCAATTTAACAACAGAATTTATCGAGTTAATTTGCATCATTTAACATAAATATATCGTTAATTATAAAAATACGCTTAATATATAATAATAATGTCTTTTTTTATTCTGGGACAATTCCCTATAGAATAACAATACAGGCATTGTAAGCTATTAAGTCTTAGAGCGTAAAATAATTACATTTAATTAATTATTACAATTAATTTAATAAGTGAGAAATAATAAAAAAAATGAACAAAAAAAAATGTGAATTATCTACAATAACAGTATTTTAAGAAAAGATTAGAAGAAAAGAAAGAAAAAAAATTAAAATAAGTTAACAATAATTATATAAGAGAAACAAATTTATAGTCACATATATATCAAATTTATGCCAAGAAAAAAATGAAGAAAAAATAAACAATATTATCCGAGATTTACATTTCATCCCTTTTTGTCTTTTTTAATATCTATCGATATGACATTAATAATACATATGTACGTTGTTTAAAGTCCACACACTCATATATATGAATACAAAATAACACACACAAATGTACATCAAAAAACATCATTCATTCATCGAATAAAGAGAACATTAAGTCAAAACTGATCCCCTACTATTTTCGATTTTTGGGAATTGTGGGGATAATAGGTGCTGGAGTGAGAGATACTGTTTAATACATTTAAAGAAACTAAAAAAAAAAAGAAAAGAAAAGTAGAGATTGCATGTTAGTTAAAAATATCTTATACTTGTAATTGATTCTAAAAAGGTGAGAAATAAACTTCAACCACACCTATTATGTATTTCTAACACTTATATTTCAATCTCCCGTTCTTATCTCTCAAAATAGATCCGAGGACTCCCTTAGGATGTTATTGGTAGCCGGAGACACCTACAAGTGCTAGGATAGCTGAGATTGAGGAGTAACTTCGTTTGAGAGAGCGAGGGAACAAAATAAACAAAAGATGAGAAAGTAATGGAATAAAGAGAAGAAAAACCTAGCTTGGGTCTTTTCACGGACTGACGAAGTTTTGATTCGTCACCCGTACAAACAACCTATATTTCTTCATGCCCCAGTATATCGCGTCTCTTGTTTTTTTATCTATGTTTATAAGCGTCATGTTTATTTTCTCTGTTTTTGTTCTTAATGCATAAGTATATTTATTTTATATTTATTGTATTATTTTGTGTTTATTCTGAGGTGAATTATTTTGTTTTCAAGATTAATCGCCAGACCCGATATTTGCTACATCATAACAGTTGCAATCCTCATATTAGATTGAAAACTGAAGAAGTTGAAGAAACACGGCTCAGGTTACTTCAACACTTACGAGATAAACGTTATAAGTTCACGATTAATTACAGAAGAATAATATACATGACTATTACAAGACATATTTTGGGCCGAACCCGATAACAATCCTTTCATAGAATACTTTTTTCCAACTAAAATCTACTAGTTTCAACTCCTAGTACCTTTTCATAACCGACAGTCCTCCTAGAGGTCTGAAAACAAGATAACCTCCGTGATCTTGTCTGATGAATTTGAGTATTAAGTGGATACTTTCTCAAATTTCCTTTATCTCATGTCGCTACTTATTAATCATTCAATTTACTTGTTTAAGGTATTAAGGTACTAAGGAATTTAAATAGGATATTCATTTGTGGTCATAATTATTGAATCGCATTATTTAAAACATTAAACACTTTCTTACCACTCAGTAAGGCCATCATCAACAGAGCGCTGACTAGATGGAAAGAAATAACGATAAGCATGAAAACAAAATACCTTATATATTTTACGCTTGTCATTAATATTAATTAATTATTATTATTATTATTTAATTTTCATTCGCACCTGCGCAATTGCGCATCCAGCAAATTTGATTGAAGTGACTTTCTCTTCGCTTTTCTCCATGATCATCCAGTTACTTTGGAAAAAAAAATATATCAATTGTTGAATAGGTCTCTTGGGCAATGTCTTTTTAATCTTTTTTTATCAAGTCCAGATAACAGGGAGTAGGAAAGCGGAAGAACGAGTGGGTTTGGGTGATATTGTGTCGATGAGTGAAATGTTATGTATTTGTTATGAATATATGATTTTATATTGGGAATGTTCATGTCGTTGTGTATAGGGTGATTCGAAACATACCATGGTGTATTAATACTTTTTCTGAGAATTTTGGTCTGTGTTGTTTGTATCTTGTGTATATGGATTTTTTTTGCTGAAACCCAAAGTTCTGCTCCATATGTCCTAATAGGTTTTAAGATACTATTACAGATAAGTCGTTTGTTCCTCAAGTCAAGTGAAGATCTGTAGTCCAGAAGATGTGATAGGTGTTTGTACCGTCTAGTCAGTTCTTGTCTTTATAATTTTGTATGTACGTTCCAGGTAAGTCTTTTGTCCAAGTATTGTCATATCGCTTACGGACGAAATATTTTCTATGGCACTTTAAATTTAAAGACTTGAATCAACAAACTATGTTAATTCTTCAAAGTAAATGACCACGTTTTGTATTTCATCAAGAATTAAAACAGCTATTATGAATGAAAGATACTTATAGGCATGGATAAAGCAAGGCAATTCTCAAATTACAAATTTAACTTAAATGGGACTATCTTCTTTCCAGACGCATCGAAGGATTATGGGAATTAGGGGGAAATGAAGGAGTAGCTATGTTTGAAACTAGTGGGTTTGAGTGGGGATAAAATGACTTGTACTGGGTTCAGATCAAATCATCAACAAATGGGACATTATACAAATCATTATAGATTACTTTATTCGAAACAAAGTAAGGACCAATACGGATTTTAAGAAGTGAGGAGTTGTAATTCTAAATAGGTCATGTAATAGTCATTTACGTAATATTTTGTAATTAATTTTGAGCGTTTATCTAGTAAGTATTGCAAAAGCCTGAAACGGCGTTTTATAAGTCTAAATGGCTAGTAATAACAAATAAATATATCTAAACAACTCCAAATAATACACATGCTAAATACCCACAGTTATTTTATGTAAACATAAACATGCGAATCCATCCATATTTTAGCCGCAGACAGAAATAATCCCAAATGGAAGGAATTGATCGACAAAAGTGGAAGGAGGTAAGAGATTCCGTAGGTATAGTTCCGGCTGAGGAAAAGTGGAAAGAAAGATGAAAGAAAGGGTTGAAGGAGGAAAAGGAAGATGAGGGTTTAATGTAACAGTGTCAATGGGCTTTTAATGGGAGCATACTCCTCTTCTCTCATCCATTATTCATTTGTAATCATCGCCACTCCACGTCCCTACGTCTTATTCACGCGTTTCTCTTCCACTTTTTTTCTTCTTATTTTCTTATTCCTTTGCCCCCCGGGGGATAGGAAATTCAACTGGAGGAAGGAAAGGCGGTGCTCGAGTTATTTTATAGCTTCGGCAAACATTATTCTCTTTAGCCTCCCCCCTCCCGCTGATTGTTTTCAAAGCGAATACACCTTCCGTTTATCCTTTCTTTTTTTTCTTTTTAATTATTCGGAGTTGGATACTTTTCTTGGCGAAGAAAAATTATATTGCGTATCTACGTCACAACAAAGAGTAGTAACCTTTTATTCAACAATTGTTTCCAACCTGGAACGAAACGTATTTCATTTTATTTATTAATTTGCAAATTTACTCGTTAAAAATGAGCAAAAACTCAAAAACAGACAGAAATGATAAAAGAATTCAGTAGGAAATGTCTCCAAAGGCAAAGCCTTAATTTTCTGGAATATTGGAAAACAACCAATCAATTTTTCGACAATTCAGGCATGAAACGAGCACTCGCTCAAAGAAAACTCACATCAATGAAGACAGATGTACTACACTTAGCCTTCTTTCATGTTATTTTCGGGGTGCGTCCAGATGATGCCTTAAATGGCAAAACGTTTTTTTGACTGTTTTTTTTTAGGCTTTTATTCTTATTTTTATAACTACCTTCATACAATAACTCTCATCAGATCTCAGCATATCTGATCATATGCGCTTTGTAAAGGTATGAAGCTCAATACGTAGATCATAAGGGATATAAGCATTTTAAAAGTGTTCTAGAACATTTATGAAGGAAATCAGTAAAATAAAAATAATACTAAATTTTCCTTTTAAAATGGATAATTAATAAAGTATGAACATACTTTATAGTTACAGTTATACTAAATAGTTATAGTAGTATAACTAATATCTAAAATGAAAATATGACCATGAACAGAATGAATATACTAAAATTAGAAAAACTACATTATCGATGTAATATTGTGTAAGGATAATATTGTAAACATAAATTACGACAGAAAAGAATTCGGCATTGCCAGATGTTCCAATTGAACCGTGGAAACATTCTCTACATTTTACGCTAGCTTTAGCGAAGAACTGTCTCGTAATGTTGCCTCATCCCTTTCTCTTCCATGCCATCAATCTACTCGCCTCGTTTTACTCTACATTTCCTGGATAAAACTTATGTTCTTAACGGGAATATGGGACATTTACACTCTCGTTATTTACATTTATTTAAAGTTAATAAAGAAAATTGGAGATTAAATGCAATTTTAACGTAAATTTCCACCCCTGAGGCTCACCCAGCCTCTGTAATTGGAGGGACAAAAAACTTGTAGCATGAGCTTCGGTATTCAGTTAAATCAACTCAGCTTCTTGTCCCAGAAACAATACTAAACCCAAGACCCTTCATGGGTTATAATATTACAAGCTTAATCGCAACATGTACAAAATTGTTCGTTTTTAGCTACGAATAAAAATTAAAATATTTCGTAAAAAACATTTAGTCTTCATTTATTTAACCAAACTTTTAGCGACACTGCATTACAAATCTTCCTTTAAACGCTACAACTATGCACAAAAGTTATAAAAATTTCATGGGATAGAACACATCTGATGTATATTTTCGGAACTTTTTCTAATGTCCGATAAAAGAATGGTTTGCTGTTACTTTCGCTAATACAAATTCCGTTGTGGTTTTTATTTTTGTGTTTAATGTTTAGTTGTAATTTTTATTTAAAATAAGAACATGGAATATTTCGAGAGATGTTCAGAGCTTAAGTTATGTGAGAACTGAACAAAACTGTAAATAATTTTCCATAGAGCCTTCATAGAATATTGAAAGGCTTATAAATGGTTTCCAAAACGTTGAATCGGCCTGATTTAGATTATAATTATCATCTTTGTTAATTGTTTTGTAAGGTATGAGTTTTATAATATGTATAGGATTAAATGCAAATTTCACTCTCCCAAATTTCAAATTTCCATTTTTCACATTTTTCGCTAGCATAGGCAAGCAATAGTCTATGAAACATTACTGTACAAGAATTATTATTCTAAAAGTGTGCTATTATATTTGTTAGTTAAACTCAAAACGAGTTTAACTATAATCATGACCTGTTTTTGCAACTTAGGATTCATTCTAGAAATGGTTTTATCCATTGAAATGTAAAGCGATCCTTACAACTTCAACAAGTATGTGGAGAAAGTAAGATTCATGACGCCCAACAGGAAACAGTATGCTCACCTTTACCGTCCATATACCAGTCAGCACTGTTAAGATGCATGTAAGTGAAACAGATGTATGTGAGTGAATGAGTGGCAATATAGGAGAGTAACCGAGGAGGTGAGTAGAGGTGCAGGAGGCCTCGGTAAGTAACAGCTCTAAGCTCCCCGCCGACATAAAAACCAATCTATTTGAGTGATGAGGGTGCCACGTCAGCCACTTCATGAGTTCTCGGGGCCCGAGCTATGAGCTCTCGAGACCTGGTTGCTATTCCACCGGGTCACAATAAACCAATTGGATGGGTCTAATCAATTGGTGGTCTATCCCAAGCGGATTACTCTTTCAATGGAACGAATTTTCCGAAGCCGTGGGCAAGCCGAACCGACCCCTCCATTCACTCCTATGCCATTGTTCTAAATTCAATATGACTTTGAGAATAGTTTCTTATCGGAGCCTTTCAGAGGAAACATACCTCGGGATTGGATGCTATTTTATTCCTCCGGTTACCTTTTACTTTAAAAGCTTTTGATAAGTATTAAACGCTTCCTCTTGTATGTTTTTTTACTTTCTTATAAATATTGATATTATTAAAAAAAAAATAACCTGGAACACTACAACCCGAGAATGGCCTGGGGTTCAGTACATGATAGAGACTGTACTGTTTCTTGGACAACGGTTGTGCATAGAGGTGACGTCTAAGATCACGCTCAACCGCTTGATTTTTCACCCTTTGGGTATCCACATTTTAGAGACTGGGTGACCCAGGAGGGTCAGGGCAAAGTCATGCCAGTAGCGGGATTTGATTCTTCTACGTGGCATCTCAGCGCTATATCACTGAGCCACTCCGTGCTATGTCATATGGAAATAAAAATGTTTTTATAAATTACTTTAGCTTTAAGATGCCATGATGCTAACATTATTTATTTTATTGTTACCTGATGTAATTTTTTAAATATTTTATTTGAAAAGAAAAGATATGACCAGGACTGGGACTCGAACCCGGGTCTCCCACCTGTCCGTGGTGATGCTTTAACCATCTCAGCCATCCTGGTTCGCTTCTCGGTCAGTCATATCCCTTCTTTTCGCTGATCCTATATCTCCGTGTTCTCGCAATTTGCGATGTATACACGGAGAGAATGTTAATTGAACATTACTTTTATATTTGGATCTTATTGACTTAAGTCATTATGGAGGATGGTTGGTTGGATAGCTGATATGGTTAAAGCACCACCCGGTCCTGGTCATATCTTTTCTTTTCAAATAAAATATTAAAAAAATTATTTATTTCAATGTTTTAACTTCAAGTTGAACTATTTTCCAGAGGTCTCCGGTGTGCTTGCTAAATTACTAATCAGTCACTACAATACCTTTATTAAACGATCAATATAGTGATCATAAATATTATAATGCATCTGGGTTAAGTAAGCACCTGAAGAATAACAATGAATATTCTTTATTAATACAATTCCTTATTTTAAATATGTTATATACGTAATATACGTAAATTTAGACATCGACAATGATGAGGAGGATATCCATAAAGTAGGAACACAAATTAAATTGAAACTTATTTGGTATAAAAGGGGACGTCTAAGGGTAGAGCATCGTCACACACACACACACTAAAACTAACACTCACACAAACACGGAGATATACAGGGTGACCTTTAATTAGTGGCGGAGCCGTTAAGGGGTGATAGTATGGGGCAATTCTAGTCGATATTACTTTGAGACCTATTGTCCTAAAGTTAACCCTTTTCAAGATATTCCTACTTCAATAATTTAAAAAAAATCCTATTTAAAATCTTAAAATAGCTATAAACAATAATAATTGGTCTTTCTGGTCCATTGTTTTGTTGTTTTGCTACAAAGATATTCTAAATAAGGAATGCTAATCGTCAAATCTTCGTAAATGTCGGTATCTTACGCGAAAATCGTTAAACAAAAACATTAAATAAAAAAAAATAAGGTGACTACCTCTAAAACGTCGATTTACTCATAAAAGTTCCCCTAAATTATTACGTACATAATAAAAAAAAAATCATATACCTTTCATTACCTTTCAAATGAGGTATTAAAATAAAAAAATCGGTTGAGAATCCATGAAGATAGTATCAATGGAAAATAGAAAACACGAGTAGAGTCCGTGAAGAAAGGTCCCCGAGAATAAAGGGCTCCGACGCAGGAGTCGAGCGCTTTGATTTGCTACTGCCTGCCACAGTCTGCTCTTACCGGTAGCTGTGTTCAGGCATGCTCTCTTAGCTTACTTGCTCTCAGATAGGATTTTTCCTACGATTTTCATGGACTTTTGTGATTGATTCTTTTCCGACGACCCTGGACTGTGCCCTGTTTTCTGTGATTCCTTACGATTTGACTACTATGTGACTGATTGTCAGATTAATCTGACTAACAATAGCTAATAGAGAAAAAAGAATACCATTTAGTATCGAAGAATCGGCAGATATTAAGAAAACGCTGCTGAGGTTCAATTAAAAAATCAATCACAGAATTTGTTCATTTTTCATAAAATAAGAAACAGTTATATGTGCGTTTGTATGTTTGTTTTCGCACTGTTTGCCTTTGTATTAACATTTAATTTATCTTATTTTGTAGCTGCTATTATTGGAACGTTATTATTTGATGATTATGGCAAGTTTATTTAGTAAAAAGCAACACAAATTTCTATTTTTTGGGTAACATAAAAATGATTTAATGGAATATACTGCCAGCATTTTTATTAATAGCGATGAAAGGAAATTTGATTATCAGAGGGAGTTTTGGATTGAACTTTATCGTTTGTATTTTTTTTTTAACTTCCAATTAAAAGCGATAGCTTGTGAAACTTAACACCGCCTTTTTTTCGTTATTGGATTTTTTTTTACATGGATAAAGTTTTTATCAACCGTTTCAATTGGTGTTACGAACTGAACTATTGCGTATTACAAGATTGTTAATGTTAAACTCATCAACTTATTTATATAAATAATATCCTTACAAATGTTCTGTAACACTACAACTCATGATGAATTTTGGGTTCAGTGCGTGGTAGAGACTGTACTGTTTCCTGGACTTGAAGGCGGGGGATGTTTTCTCTGGTTTGTGTCTTGCTGCATTTTGGGGTTAGGAAGTGCTTTATTATTTTTTTTTTCTGATCCTTTGATGTTGTTGTTTCTCTGTGTGCCTAAAATTCCTGAATGAGCGAAATAGTGGCAGGTGAATTTGTTTCTTGTTTTGTTTAGAGTCTTAAGGGTTTTTGGTTGGACTTTTTCTTCCATTGGCTTGGTATATAATATAAATATAATAATAATAATTTATTATATTTAATTATTTACAATGTGTGTGAAACAGTCCTACTATTATGTAAATACACTGCTTGTTAGATTTTTCTGTAAGTCAAATACACAATTCATAAAATATTATAAATGTAAAGACGTGAGTTATTTCACAAAATTAATTTTCACTGGGCACAGGTTTGTGATATTTTAAGCCGAACCTAAAATTCTCTCGAATTTCCAACTCATAAATCCCGTTCATAACAGGCTACATTATGAGATTACCTACCATCAGCAAAACGAATCATTTCAAGAATGCTGAATGCAATATAAATTTTTAAAATATAAAATATCATGGAGGGAGTATGAATGGAATACTTTGGAGAAATCAGTGATAAATAGGTGAGGAGAAATCTCTCCTTGGACGCGATATCAGGGCTGTTTCGCAAGCAATAAAATCAAACTGCGTCATATTTTAGCTTCGTAAGTAATTCCACGTCCAACTTGTTCTGAAGTTATATTTTCCCGAGTGCAGGTCTACTTAGCGATCGATCCAATAGAACTTTGCAGTGTGAAAAATGGACACATGTCTAAGAGAAAACACTCCAGCAAATATTTCTCAGTTTACAACCGAAGTGTAAACGCAATAAAGTATGATTGTTACAAAGCCTATAATTTTAATTTAATTTTTCATAATTCGAGTACTGTCCTTTTCATGTCCAAGATTAGTAGGTAATGGTCGCTGCCGATATCATCGCTGCCGACAAAAAGAGGGTTCTTTTTGTTCATACGTTCAGTAAGTTCTTTGTTTGATCCCTAGGTGTTAGGAAATAGTCAATGATCGACATTTCTCTTCGACTCGGTTCCTCTCTGGTGTATTCATGAAAACTTTTATGGGGGAAGATGCTGTTGGTGACGATCATTTCATTTGCAAGGCAGAGGTTCAATATTCGTTCTCCGTTGTTGTTTAGGTGATCTTCTCCATGAACTCCAAGCACGTCCTCCCATCTTTTTGAATCGTTACCCACTCTTCCGTTCAGGTCTCCCATAACGGTAGGTATTCCCTCACTGTCGTCCCGCTCTCTCTGTAGTGTTCCAAAGAACGAATCGTTCTCGGAGGCTATGTTGATATCATTAGGCACATATAAATAGGGTATACAGTGCTCCTTCAGTTCTTAGCTTGACCAATAAGAGACTATCATTTATTGCTTTCCAGTCTATGATCAGGTGATAAATGACCTTATGGAAAAAGAAGGCCACTCTTCTTCTTCTTGCATGCCGAAAACATACTCCTGAGTGAATAAGTATGTGTGTCCCCTACTTCTGTTTCTTCGATGCCTTTTTTCTTGGCCTCCGTGATTCCTGATATGTCCACCATCGCTTTCTTCATCTCTTCAGCCAATTCCAATTCTTTATCCTTAGCCCTTTAACGTTCCATGTTACTAGACTACAAATCCTTTTTCCGCGCCATGTCCTGTACCATGATATTTTCGGCTCTACTTCTAACTATTCTTTGCATTGTTAAATCTCGAGATAACGGGGTATTGGCCCGCTATCCCAAAGTCCGGTGGAGGGATTGCCTCCTTGAAGTCATCCGGCTCTCTCTCTCTCTCTCTCTGCTTCGCTGCTTAGATCATGCAGCAGTTGACCCTGTATGCCTCATAGGCTGGGAAGGGAGGGAAAAAAAAAGATCCTACAGCAGTTAATTACCTGAGACGGTGTTTTTATTGCATGCTCTACATTAGGTTTTCCAGAGACAATGGCTCCAGATCCTTTTTGACAGCCATCCCTCCGACCCCAATGACTATTATAACAGGTTAAATAATTCATCAATTATTCACAGCCGGATTCGAACCGAGGATCTGCACAGCAATTCTTTGCTTACTCTCAGCTACACGATTACTTATAAATATGATGATTATTTACTTTTTTTACGAAACAATAATAAGCGAAATACCTATATCAACAAAAACGGATGTTCCCTAAAGGGACCTTTAAGGGACTTTTACGACCCTTGGGGCAAGACCGAAGTGAGTCCTGGGACTCAGGGAAAATAATGAAGTATATTTTTATGGAGCTTCTCCTCCCACATTTCTTAAATTTAGTTAAAATAATCTAAATAAATAAAAGCCTTAACGAACCCGAAGGCTCGATGCCATTATTACCAATCTGTGTTTACGAACCTCTTTCCATGGAGCACCACCCAAGCCCAAACCCCCCCCCCCACCCTCCGCCCCCGATCACTCCTAACGCAATCCTCCCACCTACGCCTCGGCCTACCCCTCAGACGCTTCTCATTTGGTACAGCGTCTATTACCAACTTATGAATTCGTTCGTTACTAAGCATCGCAACTTTACCTGCCCATCTTAATCTTCGCGACGATATAACCTGAATAATATTTACCGGATGCATGATTCTCAATTCCGCTTTATGTAATCTCCTATATTCCCCAGTGGTTTCATTGTTTTTTGGACCGAATTTTTTACGTATTAAATAATATAATCAATGAAATTTACATTTTTTATTCATTGTTTACTAAAAAAATTACATTTATTTATTTAAAACAAAATTAATAAAAATATCCTTAAAATAAAATAGGCGAAACAAGGTCTACATAAACCTTTGTATTCATAGTGTAAATAAATATGTATATATTAGAATGCAATAGAAAAAAAAATACATAAGGCTCTATGAGACTTCGCCAATTGATTTATTCCAAAACAATACAACAAAAAAGCCATAAAAAAAAAAAAAGAATAATGCTTTGAGTTATTGTCCAACCAACAAGTTCGAGCAGGTAATAAATGTATCATAAACATCAGATGTTTATATTATTCCTGGGTCAATGATGTTATGTAAGATGACCATTAGATTTCTGTTTCTTTTATTACCGCTATTTTATTTTGAACTCTTGGAGGGAGGTTACTATTTCTGATTGATGGATCTGGTTTGAACCCTTCGTGGGCTCAAACAGCCCTTATATGGCGACAATTCTTAATTGAAGAGTTAGCTAGGCGGATTGATCTATAAGTTTTAGACGTCTAATTTTTTCCCATAAATCTGGAGTTAGTATTTTTGTTATAAAAAAATCATACTTAATTTTATAAAAGTCATTTTATTGTAACATTGAAAGTATATATGTAGGATTTTGATAAACTTTACAAAGAAGCCTTGTAATGTGGTAATGTGAAAACCCCGCCCCAGGATTCGAGATTACTAAGCGTAACTTGTTCATTAATCCTAACAACCTGCGAGGTCAGATATTTGGGCTTGCAGGACGATATCCACGGCTAATGAAAACAAATTTGCTTTGCGAGCTTCCAACTCGGTTCAATTTGTAACTTGCGTTAGTTTGATTTTGTAGTTAAGCACTTGTGTAAACTATTGACTGATCGTATATCAGGGGGAGTTAAGAGTAATTCTTGTCATTTAGTTAGTGAAGTCCTCCATTGCGCTGGCAAAAAGGTGTCCGAGTAACTTCATAATTGTCTTCAGCAAACGAGGGCGCAACTTGGCCGGCTACTGTTTCCGAGCCTTTTCTTCCTCTTCTAATTACTTCCTCTGCTTCAACTTATCGAATAAAAAGTTGTTTAGTTCTTAAGAGCAGTTCTTCAGCCGGCTTTATTGAATTAAAATTCTGGTAGTAACAATTGCATTAATAAAATAATTAATACTATACATGAATGAAAAAAATTTCTTACTACATAAGGTAAAATTTATCTCTTTCCTAAAAATGTACTTAATTTATACTAAAAAGTATCCGGGAGGGGTGTAGAGGCTAGTACAGCACAAACTTTACGTCCGTCGAAGGTCCCGGGTTCGAATCCGGCTGTGACAGACAATTTATTTAAACTGTAAACAGCCGGGAATGGATCCTTTATGGTCCCTCTAGAGGCTCACCCAACCTCTACAGAATGAGTGCCAAAAATAAATGATAGTATTTTGCGGTTAAGCGTGACCTAACAAATAACATATATATATATATATATATATATATATATATATATATATATATATATATACCGCCTACAATTTAACAAATCACTTTATCCAAGTTATCCAAGGAACAGTGTAGTCTCTACCATGTTCTGAAATCAATACCATGGGGTTCATTTCATCATGGGTTGTAGTATTACAAAGCTTTATTTATCAATTCTATTAATACCATTGATGAATAGTTAAAACCCTGGAAGAAAATTAATTTACTCTACAAAGTCTTACCGAAAATATATACGTATTTTAACAAAAATAAATATATACATGTAATATTTTATTTAATGTTTTTATTAATTTTTATGATTTTTAAATATTCTTATTTTGAAAAGAAAAGATTTGTCCAGGGCCGGGAACCCGGGGCATAAAATGCCTGCTTAACACCAATTATAAATTTTATTAAATGTATTTGGATGCTGTTCATCCATTAATAAAATCTTGTAAAATAAGAAAAAAAATTACTTTAAATATCCATTGTTGTGGCTTCAAAAGCACTAAGTCCTCATGTTCTTGACGAAATCTACGTTTTTAAATTTCGTTTGGCTTTTCAGATAAATAAATTTTTCTAAATAGTTTATTTGAAAAGAAAAGATATGGCTAGGACCGGGACTCGAACCCTCTTTATCCCCTCTTTTCAATGGCAGGCTGTGAAGCGAAGCCAGGATAGCCGAGATGGATACGGCGTCACCACGGAGAGGTGAAGGTCCCGGGTTCGAGTCCCGGTCCTGGCCATATCTTTTCTTTTCAAATAAAATATTTAAAAAATTATATAATATAAAGATAAAATAAATTAAAATAAAGTTTTCCCTTGGTTTGGTATTAAGTATATGTCAGGGTCTGATTAGGTCCATGCGGGAAGCGCTACAATATTGCATTTTTATTTTTATGAATTTATATTAATGGGTCTGTAATATATTGCAATATAATAATTTAATGGATACAACTGTGTTCTGGATTGTGGTTCAACGACACGTTTTTCTAGCAATTCTCATTATATGAAAGAAGAAAAATTCCCATTTTATTTAATTTAATTATGTTTTATTTATTAGTAAAATTGTTTTGCTGTAGTTCAAACCATATACGTCTGATGACATTATTGCAAGTGATTTTTACGAAAACATCTTAATGTGCTGTAGTTAAGTATTTTTTTTTTGTCCATAATTATTTTCAAGAAAAGCATGAATACAGCTCAACTCCTTAATATATTTTAAGCATAATTAGTAGACTTAATATGTATCATATTATTAAATAAGTTAGACATTCTGATCTAAGTTAATAATTAATGGTAATGCAGTCTATATTTATCTGTCTGATGAAATAACTTTAGTTCTGGCATTATTTAAGAACTACAACGAAAAATAGTAATTCAAAAAAAGTAATAAGTTATGTTGTAAAAAAAAAAATTCTTATGACTTGGTTTGACGGATATTGAAAATTAGAATGATTTCAGTGCAACAGCAGTATATTTATGTATTCGATACTTACGCAATCCTAAAATGTTAAAAATAAAACAAAACTAAAATGTTTAACTTTAGAAGTAAAATAACATTTATAACCAATGAATCAATCGAATAGATCCATCATAAAATATGACTCACGAAAGTACTTAACTTAATTTTCGTAGTTCGATGTTTGTTGTCTAATTTTTTTTTATTAGTCCATTATTTTTTATTATACTTTTCTGAAGAAATTCATTTAATAGTCTATTCATTTAATAGTCTTTATGCAGTTAGGGAGATTTCAATACAATCATAAAAAATACATGACTTTGAAATTGATAACTCTTCTTAAACAGTCTACCTTATATAATTGTTTTTATATATCTTGATTTATCCTCTTATAGTTTTTCGTTGAAATAGTAATTTTCTTTTTAGATATTCTATTGTTTATAATGTTCGATCCCTGTATTTTTTTGCGAACTAGGGAGAAAACAGTTTGAATGCACTTTAATATAATATAATATTTAATAGTATAATGTTTTATTTATATATTATATTAGACAATTACTCAGAGTTATAGTATCTGATAGCTATTGATTTATTTGAACAATTTATTTTTGAATTTTCTGAAACCATAATTTCATTTTGTAGCTAAGAACTGCCTGAAAATATAAAATACCTTAGAAATCCCCATAATATTTAAATTCTAATTCATAAAATCCAATCAGCAAATGAGTAATAATTAACGATAAGCGTTTAATTGATGCAAGTCTTTAAGAACAGCCAAAATTTACATTTATGCTAATATAGTTCTAATGAGAATTATTTAACAATTAATCACCAGAAGTTCGTAAAACCTTTGTAGTCAATTAACTTTTAAATTATTATTCTCCTCATTATAATCGAGTCCTGAATTCTTTTATAGGAGCGGGTAATGAAAAGCGCTAACCAAGGCGATTTAAAGATTCATGAGCTAAACTTTCGAGTATTTAATACAAAATAAGTAAAACTCTCCCACTAAGAATATTTTAAAATAATTAAACTAAAACTGCGCCTTTGTGTAGCGATATAAAATTCATACAAGAACAACGTCGTTTAGGCTACTTTTGCAAGGGCCATTTTAATCATTTTCGATCATAAATGCTAATTAGGTAATAAATACAATTTTTATAAGACTGGTGAAGTAAATAGGGGAAAAGATAAATACCGAATGAGAATCTAGAATTATAGGTATTATAGGTCTTGGTAATAACAGCTTAGATCAATACCCAGAGAATATTTAGGCCTATAATGATATTCCCCCATTTAATGGGGAAATTATGGAATTATTAAGGGAGGATGATAAAGTAATTATGAATTTATGAGGTCATAAATTATACATTTTCGGTCCCAATAAGAAATTGGATTAGCGTTGAAAAACGTTGGGTTATGACCCTAAATTATTAACTTAGCGTCCTTAATGTCTTTAGAAAAAATTATGATTACGATCGCTGTTATTACAATGATGGGTCATTAAATAATTATTATTTAGGTAAATATAGCTACATAAATACATAAAGTGGTTATTTCATTACATCATTTTAAAAATAATATACTATCAGATGAAGCATAAGAGTTTATATGAACTTGCTAATCATAAATATGATCCTTAAATTTGAAAAATTGTTCTTACACTTCAGAGACCACATGCCAAGAAAAACTTACGGTGTGTAATGACTAAAATATAATATCACTAATATAGCTAAAATATAATATAAATATAATGTAATATAACGAAAATGACTGATATTAACACTAATAATAATGGTACAATAAACATAATAAAATTTATTACTCATAAAAAAGTGTCTGACTTTTGTAGTCGTTTAAAGCCAATTTTTAATATGTGTGAATATTTTTTAAAAATAACAGGACAGAGTAACTGTGAAAAGGTGATATAAACAATTTTTATAAATTATAAATTTATAAACAATTTTTTTCACTTTTCCTTTTTTTATTGACGAATATGAATAGAAGTATAAACCAGGTTGTTATTTAAAACTTGAGAGAAAACATTCATAATAATAGAAATTAATAAACATACAATGATATTCCGACCTAATCAGGGTAGAAGGAAAATAATAAAAATTAAAAAAAAAAAAAAGGAAGACATCAACATTTTTTTTCCGACTTTAGGCTTGTTTGGAAATTTCCCAATTTTTGTCCATGTTTTTACAATTTATTTTTCTGATGAGCTTGTAATGTTGCTTTCATTTATTGACTCATGTCATTTTATCATTCTTTTTACTTTTTTAATGGTTAGTCTATGTTTCCTACTATTAAATTTTAGGTAGAAAATGTAAATAGAATTTTTAATAAGGTAGGATATAGAAAAATAATTTTTATTATGGAAGAATGTGTACTTACGTTTTCGGGGCAACGGTGGGGCATGAGTCTGATTTGTCCAAGATCATGCTCAGCCACCAAATTTTCCCCCCCAATTTAAGTTATCCACTTTATAATAATAATAATAATAATAAATCTTTATTTATTCTGGGGCCATTCCCTTTAGAATAACAATACAGTTTTCTATTCTGTCTTAGAGTATAATGTAATTACATTTAATTAATTCATAAAATTAAATTATCAATTGAAAAAGAATTAATAAACTAAAAATTGCGAATTACCTCCAATGATAATATTTAAAGAATAAATATATATAAATAAAAACACATCTTTCATTCATCAATTACAAAATTTTAATCTGAAAATTGAGATTGTTTGATTTTTTGAGAATTGTAAGGATATTAGGTGATTGAATATACGGGATTTGAGGTCGAAAGATTATTGGATTGGAGATTATTGGAAAGATTATTATAGTGGCTGAGTGAGCCCCAGGAAGGTCCTATATATCCTACATCTGTGGCTGTTAACGGATTAAATTATATATTTGTCACATTCATATTTGATCCTGCACACTTAAGTGTTGCTGCTCAGTGATATGCACTCTCAAATAAATAACTCTCAAAATAACTTATTAAACAAATAAAGTCGACGTGTAATCGCCATAGAAGTAAATTTTTAATAAAAGTAAAAACTTGTTGTAAAAATAGCTTTTGTAAATAACAAGGGAGAGCAACGTGTAAAAGGCGATAAAATATAAAATGTAATTGTTAAGGGAGACATATATTGCCGTTTATAAAGCCACGTTCCGTTTTTATTTTTTCGCATTGAAAATGTCTGGAACAAATGTGGCATAACAGTATCGTAGCTTTTATATAGAAGTATTTTATTTTTTATTTCGATATTTCAGTTATTATATTTTTTAATGGCTTATTCATTAATTTATTTATAGAAAAGTATTTGAAAAAATTTAATTTTCTTTTTATATAATACTTTTAAAGTATATGGTTATCTCAAACTTTTATTTTAAAAGGATTAGTAATGAAATAGCTAAAGTAAAAAACTGTTAATACTTTTCCTGTAAAAATATATATTTCTTCTGAGGGCCATCGTTATTTATTATTTTTTTGTACTTATTTGCAGTTTCTTTTTTATCTCTAATATTCTGTTTTATTTTTTCATACAGTTCTAAAACCAAAGGGGGTAGGTCACATTGTACTGGTATGAAAGTAAGCCCGTTAGATACTGTAATTGCTATCATTGACTTGCACGACAGAAGCACTATCAAATGCAATAAAGTACACAGTACGCTTATACGACTGCTTAGATTTGCATAATGATGGCAGTGGAGGGACTTAGTTCCGTGTTGCGGCTTAGCCTATCGATCTCGGAAGGAGGTTTTTGCCGGCATAGCTGCCAGTGGCGTGGCATTCGTAGCAGGCTACATGGCGGTAGTCGCAAAAACTGGCCATCGCTAACTAACGCTGCCGCCAAGAGAGTGCGCATAATTCGCGACCTTAATGGCGGCACTGAACTCCCTTCCACAGGGAATTAAACCCGTTGCCTTTATTCTAATTACGATCACGAATATCGTTCAATTAGTCTGACTCTCTTTGTCCGGAACGTGGTGAAGATGTCAATTGCTTTGAGCATGAAAGAATAACACCTTGTTTAAAAACTGAAGCAAATGCAAGACGTATGCTTGTTGCAATGCACAATGATGTAAAATGTGTTGGATCCTCTGTTTTAATTTAATTTGCACTTTTTTAGCCTAGTATTAATTTTTAATACTAACTAAATTTCAGGATTTCGGGGGGCCTTTGACCCTCTAACTCCCCTTTGGATACGGCCTTGTCTCAGGCTAAAGTTGTGCAGGAATATGATGTATCAGAGATCTCGCAAAACTATATTAAGAGTATATACTTTATAAAAGCTGGGTGAGACCAGTTGCATCTGCATATCTCATTAGGACGATCCATAGCTGTTCAAAGATTAAATAATTCGTCTGGAACATTGGGATTTGAACCCAGGACCTTAAGCGTTCTACACAATGAGATACCACGTTTCACAATAAAAAAAATGTATCCAGTTTCATATATCCAGCCAGTCTAGTGACAACCCTGCCAATCTAAGTACTAATAAGTACTGAAGAAGACCTCCAATGAGAGTCGAATTTACCAATAAACAGTTCTCCCTATATCAGAGAATTACAAAAAAAAATATCGCTCCTTTTGAAGATATCCGGAAATTAAATTACTCAAAATTACAAGACTACTGTGTCTGTACTCCCGAATCATGAAACAGATTTTGATATTTATAATAGGACATTGACGCAATTGCTATCTAGCGGCCGACTACACGAGTTACTTCTGTGACCACACTTTCGTTTTGTTTCAGATGTAATCGAAAAAGGGCATGTGTTGTAGTTTCCCCAATTTCCTTTCAAAATAATAAAAAATGTATACACCCCTCTGTTATATTTAATTGGCAACTATTTCATAAATAATTTAATATATTAATTTATCGCATTTGATTGTAGTTATATTACATTTGAGTGTGATGACATTAATATAATTAAATTCTTGCTTCGAAAGTAGTGAAAAAAAGAATAAAATAATGAGGAAAAAATCAGCAACCATTTTTTATAACGTAAGCCGTTTTTAGAATATTTATCTTCATTCCAAATAAAGAATGTTCTCAATAAAAATGTTAGAATTTCAGAGAAAATGCTCTGGTGCAGAATTAAATGATATTGGTGGAATCTATTGGTGGGTTTATATTTATGTGCGGCAGCTCCCACCAGTCAATTATACCGCCCGCTCAGCGAGAATTTCACGAGGCCATTCCCGCCTACTACATCCCAGTCCAGTTGTTACAATTTCCATTTAGAATTAACTTTATTCTTTAATTGATTTTTATTGCTTTCATGGCCTTACCAAAGCTTTGACATTTATATGTACATACCAATTTGTTCCATTGATTTATCCCGGTTGTCTGAAATAAACTCCTACACGAAGATTTTGCATCATTTGTGATAACTTTATCTCTTAAATTATTTCAGAATGCTATACAGATAAAGATTAATTAAGTTTCATATGTAAAAATGTAAGGTATTTTTATCAGACCTTTTTATCTTAGTTCTAGAAAAGTACAATCTCATATTTACCCCAATGGTATCATACCCCAATCCTATCATAATTGTTTCTACTACATGATTTTATATTTTGTATAACAGAGAATTATTATTCCTTAACAAGTAGAGAATATGTAAAATATTTAAATAAAGGAGCCTAAAGTGTCGACGATATTATAACACTTACAATAAGTTTCTGTATAGGATACCAAATACGGGATTACCAACAGAAAATAAACTCGTACTGCGTTATCCAATTAAGCTTTAAAAAAATACTTGGGCTTGCCCTAGAAAACGTTGAATTGAGTACTGAATATTAAGTATTGTTTTCATGTGAGTCAAGAATGAAGTTAACCAATACAGTGGAAGAGTATGGAAAAGAACAGGTAAAAAATAAGGCACTCAGTGCGACTTATAGAGAACAAGACAAAGTTTGAATTAACGTCAAAAAAGAATTTAGGAGAAACAGTTACAAAATAATATTTCAATTTTTTCATTAGTAAGGAGTTAGCAGTATTCCTTCAGTCCTTTAGATGTGAGTGGTATAAGGAAATTTAAGTTAATGTTTTTTGTTTTGCTAAGGAACAATTTTCAATGCAACTACAAAAATAAATGTATTGAATAAGATAAATAACGATTTTTTTACGGACTTCAACAGGAAAAAAATCAGTAATATTCTCAATGCAATAGCAGGTGTCCTCCATCTCCGCACTTCCATCTTACGCAGATCCACTTCCACATCTTTCATCCATCTCAATCGGGGTCTCCCGCGTTTTCTCCTTCCTCCCGGATTATCGCACGCCATTTTTCGAGGAAGTCTCTTCGAATCCATGCGTTCAACATGACCCAACCAGCCAAGCCTTCTCTTTCTAATGACCGTGACTAAGTCTGGCTCCGCTAGCAATTACATCAGTTCTACATTGCTTCTCATTCTGAATTGCTCGCCATCCTTAACAGGGCCATATATTGTTCTTAATATTCTTCTTTCCCAAATTCTGAGGGAATCTTTGGCTGCTTTTGTTAGGACCCATGTCTCGCTACAATATGTCACAACGGGGCGTATGACTGTCTTGTAAATTATTATTTTACTTTTCCCCGGATAGATTCCTAAATTTCAAGACCTCCCGTAGAGCTACAAAAACACTTGTTGCCCGCTGTAATTCTTGCCTTGACTTCCATTGTTATGTCGTTGTTTCTTGACAACATCCCTCCTGGGTATCTGAAGGACTCGCATCCAGGGAATTCCCGGTCACCGATCTTTACTGGTCCATTCCTATATGTCCCGCTTCTCGTCGTTATCATGTATTTTGTTTTGGCATTGTTTACAACGAGGCCAAGTCTCCTTGCTGCGCCCTCAAATTCTTGCAATGCCACCGATAAAGCTGACATTGTTCTGGCCGATATAAGCACATCGTCGGCATATGCTAGATGCTGCGTCAATCTATTGTAAATTGTGCCATTTGGGCTCGTCTTTATACATCTGATTGCTACTTCCAGAATCAGGTTTAATTTAATTTAATTGTTACTTTTTTATTTTTTGAGTCTACAGGTTAATTTGTTTAAATATATAGTATCTATACATGAACACTAAAAGAATATAAAAATTAATTACTCTTTGAAATCGCCACGGCCAAATTTTTTAATCCATTCATCACGTATTTCTTCTGGCTTCTTCTGTGTTGTCAAATTCTTTGCCGAAGGTTCGCTGGCCAAACTGCAAGTTCATCGGGGCTCAGTCTGAGTTAGTTAGTCTCAGCAGTCGAAACCAGAAGAATTCGTGATGAATGGATTAATGATATAAAATTATAAAATATGATAAAATAATTGTAATATACTCAACTAGTTCCAGATATGTACTAATAACATTTTGTACCATACTTATTACATTTACATAAAATTAAAAATGTGTAAAGGGATAGAGGCCATTTGCCTAGAACTGATTTAAACTTCATACATTATTAATTGTTTCATTAAAATGAAAGGGCACTTTAGTCTAATGCAGACAGTATTCAACGCACATTCAATTCCGGTGTCTATGCATCCATTTATGGCTGGCTATCAACCAAATTTTCAAGAAATATAGTGAATTATTAAATGTTTCATATTAAAAAATTGCAATAGTTGACATCCAATCTGAAAAAAAAATTTAAAAATGTAAAACGAGATACCGCTCTCCTGAGTTTTTTTTTCAAAATGCTTATAATGCAGCTGAAAAGTCCTATTGAAGTTTCACTATTGCATTATAGATATTAAAAAGACCGAAGGGAATCGAAGAAGGGGAAAAATTGCTCCCTTGAGAATAAATCATCTTCGCCCTCTCCTTTCATGAAATGGGGATAGAAGATGAATAAATAACTTGTATAAAAACGGAAAATATAAAGGATACTAAAAAGGACACTCTTGAGGTAGAAACCACTAAAAGCGGCAATTTAATTGGTCCGTCATCTCTTTGTCAAATTACTTAGTCCTTAAGAAAATTACTGAGCTTGCGGTAATTGCTTTTCCACTTCGGGTACAGTGTTTAAATTTTTTCGACTTTTAAAAAAAAAAAAGTTATAATGAATTTCCAGCGGAAACCGAAAAAGGGTAACGCAATAAGAGTTGGAAGAAATAACACGGGCTTGTTTATGGCCAGCGGCAATAACTTGGTTGTACTTTTATGGTATGTTCCCTCTTTCGTTATAGAATTCAGGGCGGGAGGAAAAAGAGCGCTAACATTTTACTTAATTAGTCGTTTCCTCTCTTTCTTCTCGTGGAATTAAAACTACAGGTGTCACCTTCTTTATGAATGGATTCCATTATCATAATTGTCTCCGGGCAATGGAGTGATACATTTTTTAAATGCATTGTATAATCATGGACATTCAAGAGTTATGGCGCATCAACAAGAAACGTCTAAATAAAAGCTATCTTAATTAAGGTTGTAACGCTCATCTAACAAACAATCAATTATGTAATAAATTTAAACACGCCAGTTATTGATAAAATATACCTCTAGGAGTTAAGTTACAAAACCTAGTTATTCAATATAATGCAATTGGGAAAAACCACAATGCAAAGCCTTATGTTTCAAAAAATACACCTACTTACCAGTCGACGTTTCGCCTATTCAGGCATTATCAAGACACCAAAATCAAAAAGGGGTTATGTTAATCGCATCTCGAAGAAAAAGGTGCAATACATCCCAACGATCAGCCCAACAGCCCAAACAGGCTCCAAACATGAGACAGCACAGTTGGAGTCAACTAGTTGTATGTTGAACGTCTTGGTGGTGGTGTGCTGTTTCATGTTTGGAGCCTGTTTGGGCTGTTGATCGTTGGGATGTATTGCACCTTTTTCTTCGAGATGCGATTCACATAACCCCTTTTTGATTTTGGTGTCTTGATAATGCCTGAATAGGCGAAACGTCGACTGGTAAGTAGGTGTATTTTTTGAAACATAAGGCCTTGCATTGTGGTTTTTCCCAATTGCATTATAATAAATAATAGTGTTTCTTTTTGAGTTTTTGGCCCTAGTTATTTAATTTTATTCTAAATTAAATTCTTATTTTATTTATTGCAATTGATATTGTTTGTTAACTTAACATAACAGTTACGTCAGAAAAATTGGAGTATAATTAATTAATGATGCTTGGACTGTATAATCACGATTTTTTTTTAAGGTTATCGGAAAGTTTGAATTACAAGAAAATTTTTATTCAATCATAGATTTCTTGTAGATTGTTATACTTTATTCTATAGTTTCATTTAAGGAATATAGGCTGCTTAAAAGGGTAGACACAAAGGTTATAAATAGTTTTTTATTGTAATTTTTCTCCATATTTGCATTGTATTATGGATAGGAGAAAGGGGTGCATTTTCAAGCTCTAAACAGCCTACAGAAAATTGTTTTGTGATGTTAATTGTCAGAGTACTGAAATATTGACGCAGGAATACACCGTACCTCCCCGTTTATTGTTGTAGGAGGAAGCGGGGTCGCTTAGTTCTAATTATTTAAGTTGGTAACAGTTATATCGATCTTGTTGGATCTACAGGACCTCATTGGGCTCACCCAGCCTCTATTAATTAGGTAAATACCTTGTGTTTGAGCTCATCTTGGGCAAATCAGGTGCCGGAGGTCCCTCCACAACCGTCGGCTTGGAAAAAGTAGAATGATATGGCATAATTTCCCAAATATTAGCTCCAACTAATTGTTAACAATTAAGTAATTAGGGACGAAGGTCCACCATGCAAGTTGAAAAATGTTAAAAAAACAGTTAAGCCATGGACCACATCAAATCGCACTAATCGCAGAGAAGAAGTCGCAATAGCCAGGCTCAGAATTGGACATACAAACCTAACTCATTCACACCTGATAGCAAGGAACCACCACCAAGATGCCAACACTGTGACAACACTCTTACAGTCAGCCACATCTTACAAGACTGTTCATTTTATGCTTCAAGTTTAAATAGATTAGGACTCCAACCAGAAATTTCAGTTTTATTAAACAACGACGAATCCAATATCCAATCCGTACTTAATTTTCTTAAAACCCACAAACTGTTAAATAAAATATAGAGATGAACAATTTCTATATAGAATATGTATATTTATATGTTCATGTATGTATGTGTGTGTATATATTGATGTATATATGTGTATACTGTATGTATGTCATTTATAAGCTCAATATTTTTTTTTTTATTATTATTATTTATTTATTTTTTTTAATATCTATATATTTTAACTAGTTTCTCAAATCTTGATAAAAACAAACGAATTTCAGGCGTTGATGACCCTGGGGTTTTACGCCTTAAAGCCCAAATAAACAAACAAACAAACAATTAAGTAATTATAGTAACTATATTAATGCACTTTTATATACTAATACATCAAGATGGGAAAGAAAAATACGCTACAGAAAAGCGTGGTCTCACATTTCAAACAAGTGGGGATATCCCTCTTCCACCCCTTTCTCTTGGTATTTAATGAAGTTTAAAAAATTAGGTAACATTCAACTTAAGGGGAAATTCAGTTAATTTTGTTTCGTAATTTATGCACTTCTGTAAAAAAAGTATAATAGCAGAACTTTTGGAAAGATATGTTATTCCGATATGTGTGCTTTTGAAGGATTCATAATCTCTTAGGGATAGTTCTAATATTGAATATTTTGAAAGCATTAATCTTCTTCTTTTTTTTTTTTTTGCTTTTTGTTAAAAACACATACTCGCTTTGGTTCAGATAATAATAAATAAATTGTAACAAATGGAATAAATTTCTTTGACCATAACAGAAATTTGAATCAGTTTTTATTAACAAAACATATCAAATGAATCATATCAAATGAAAGCGGGATCGGTCAGTATTTAGTGCGCAGAGTAGTTGTGCTAAGGATTCCAGATTCAAATCCTGATGTGGCAGATATATTACTTAATCAGTTAATTGCCACCGGCAGAACCTCCTTGGGCTCACCCAGCCTCTATAAAGTGGGTACCCTTAATTGGGGGAAAACCTTTGGCCCTTCATTGGTCGCAATGGTACTATTTTTTTTTTGTTCATCGATCATAATTATATAATTATTTATTTAATAACAATTACCTGTAGAGGTTATTATAGCCCAGAAATTTATTTTAATCGAAATTATAAAAATAGTTATCAGTTAGTTACTTTTCATAAAATTTGTAAATATACTTAACTATCATCTCTCTATATCATTCTTTTAATTTATTCGTCATTTATTAATGTAATTGTAATAATTAATTGAATGTATTCTACTATAATCTATGAACTTAGTTCTCAAAGTGGTTCAGGTGAATCCCCAGGGATCCATGGGAGACTTGGCGTGACAAAAAAATGGTTTTAATAATTAGAACCAGTTTGCCGTCGATACTTTGTTTATTTCATTGCAATAATTAATTAGGTAATCCAATTATGTTAAAATAGCCATATCTTGTTGAGTAAGACCGCCTTATGATTACTAAATCTTCACATTTTTGTCGAGTTGTGTAATTATTATATTATAAAAAAATAGTGTAATTATTTTTAAAAAAAGGTATTCTCAGTAATAGCCCAGGAAAACATACTGCCGTTATCCATAACTAAAAGAGAGCAAGCTAAAAAAACTTTGAAATTATAATAAATTGTGTACCGAACTTTTCCAGAGGAATTCCATTGTATTCAAATAAAAAATAATAGAAGTGCCAATGAGTAGCCGGTACACTAAGCCTTTAATTATTGTTGATCCTTTTATTGGAAATACCATTTTATGGAGGAATAATTTACAAGAGGTTTATTCAGGTATCAAAATTATTTGTTTCGCCTGATTGCCCATCTAGAAAGTATCTTCAAGTACAGATATTTTAATTATGATCTGCTCTCTAAGGGAATTATACTCAGGTAGTTAAATAACAATGAGTAAGTAAGTTGGTGAGTATGCTCACAATGGAACCTGACCTGTTCAGGAACAGCGGCAACTGGGAATCGCTAAGGACTGAATGGAGGAGCAACAGGTAACAGCTTCCTTTGTGGTTTCTTATTCACCGCAAGGTCTCTTGGATCACCACAACTTATAATTACTCTATCCGTCTTAGCTCGGCTTATTAACATTTATTCAAAGTTATTCAGGAATAAATGTAAATGGAAGCTTCGATCCTTAACGCTAACATGAATGTCTAAATTTGCAATTATAACACTCAGTCACTACGGCTTAAAATAACATTAAATTATGAAGATTGATTTATAGCTATATTTTTTGTAAAATTATAAAGTAATAATCACTTGTGCATACAATACACACTACTTTGTACATATCACATTATTTATTACACACTACATTGTACAATGTACATTATTTACTACATACTACATTGTACATTGTACATTATTTACTACAGACAACTGATATCCTACATTGTTTATGACCTGAACACTAATAAGAGCTTCCTTGTTGCACTTATTAATCGAAATACAATGAATATGATATGAAACTGGAGATATCTATTTATCTATCTAACGGCCTCCTGAATGATCCTCCTCCATCCCGATCTTTCTTCGGCTGCCCTTCTCCATCTGCCTATACCGAACGTCCGAAAGTCCTCCTCCATATCCTATAACCAACGAAGTCTAGGCCCCTCTCTGCTCCTCCTTCCACCTGGGTGTCTCTCCATCATCATTTTTGGTAGTCGACTTCTTTCCATTCTTTGTAGGTGCTCCAGTCATCTTATCCTGGCACTCTTAATCATGGCAACAAAATCTGGTGTACCATATAGATTTCTAAGTTCCTCGTTTGTCTTCATCCGCCACCGATCTCCTTCTTTTGTAGAGCCAAAGATCTTTCTCAGGATTTTTCTTTCGCACATGTTTAACAGCCTTTCACCGTTGCGTGTCAGCGTCCAAGACTCACTTCCGTACATGACCACTGGTTGAAGGACAGTATGATACACTCTTATTTTGAGAGCTCTGGATATAATTCGGTTTCAAAATATTTTCATTAGAGACCAGTAGCATCGATTGCCAGCAGTTATCCTTGCCTTAATTTCTTCTCTAATCTTATTATCTTCAGTGATAATAATTCACCGTGCCCTAATATTTAAACTGTTGTACTCTTTCGAAACGATATCCAGCCTCCTTGATATGCCTGTTCCCTTCTTCTTCCTTGCTGGTTCTCATATATCTAATTTCTTTACGTATTACTCTCCAGTCCTATTCTACTAGCGGCTACATCGCACTCCTCAATTGCTAGAAGCAATGCACTGAGTGTTCTCCCGGTTATCACAATATCATCTGCAAACGAAAAATGTTGTGGCAGTCTGTGGTAGATACATCCTCCAGGCCTTGTCCGGTTCGACCTCTTGACCACTTCTAATACCATATTGAATAAAACTGGGGAGAGAGGATATCCCTGTTTAACACATCTCTAAATATCAAATTCCTTTGACAATTCTCCTAGGATTTTGACAACGTCCTTGCTGTCCTTCATGGTCATGTTGATAAGCATGATAAGCTTCAAGGGACATCCTAGATATTTTAGCTTTTCGCACAGCCCACTTCTCTTTATGCTGTCATATGTTTGTTAAATCATTATACAGCATGGTTAATCTACAAACAAATGGTGCTTTTCGACGTTCCACAAACTTGCTGTAAGTACGATAACCCTAACATTGATAATAAATTTGAACGTGGAATAAATAACATTGAGATAACTGCTCTACCATAAGTAGACCTACAAGGGACGGACTTTGTCCCGATAAAGAGGCTTTAGACCCCTGTGCATCCGACCGTTTCCTTCTTAGAGTCTCCAGATTGGCCAGTGTTGCGGGTACTGAATAAGCTATGTACTGTCTATTATATGTTATATAACATATGTTAGTGATATAAATAATTTTTTTTGAACAATCGAGAAATAAGTAAAGCCAATTATATAATAATATTTGTATGGAATAATTAAACAATAGTTGGTACATAAATTATTTAAATGAATACATATAAATTTCACGGAAGATAATAGTATAGGTATGGAGAAAAAAAATAAAAAATAATACTAAGCAACAATGGATTAGAAAATTTGTCTGCGAAAATAAAAATGAAAATAAAAAAAAAAATAAAAAAAGGTATTAAACTACAAACCATGAAGGGAATTTATATATATTACACGGTAGAGACCATACTATTTGCAAGCCAACGGTTGTGCAAGGGGTTGATTTTGGGTGAGAGCTCGGGGTTTCCCGCTTTATATAGCTTGGTCAAATTCCAGGGAGGATAGTCAGATCCCACAAAGCCGAATCCGTCCTATAAGGAAAATGAATATTTTATTTTATTTATTAATAATTAATATAATGTTTCGAATTTTAAAATTATTTAAATTACTTATAGAAAAGAAAATAATGTTTATTATACTCTTGAGAAATACTGAAAATAGTTGGGAAGTGCATTTAGTAAATTTTACAAAGATAAGTATGACTTATTTACTATATAATATTACTATAAATTATGAATTTTTTTTTTTTGTTATGATACTCGTAACAGTAATCAATTCGTTTTGAAAGTAGTCGATTACTATTATTGGACTATCTAGAGTTGCATTAATAAATAAAATACAATCATTTATTGATTATCTTTTTCCACAGTCATTTTTCTCGAATTTCTTTCGAATACGGTCTCATCACACTGATTATAGTCTCGAATTTGGTGAACCCGAATTTTAAAATACATATCTTTTTAAATATACAAATTTTGTATTGAGTTGGTGGACACAAGAATCTCAATTCTTTAAATTCCTCTAAAGAACAGTATTTCTCAAGGGGTTTTCCAACTACAAAAAAAAAATGACGGGAAATAAAAAATCCCGACTCAGCACGGTGTTTCTTTTATTTCAAGATAATTCATAATTACGACCTGAAAAGTTTAAAATTCCGCTGACCTTTTCCTTTTTCGTGTATAATGAACTTCATTAGCAGCGAGAGAAAGAATGTTTTGTGGAGCATCATTACTAATGGAAACTCTTCCCATTGAACATTCCAGTTATACACTTTTCCTTGGAACAAAATTTTAATCGCAGGGAGAGCGAGGGAGGGGGAGAGAACCTTATATAAGACGGGTTTGAGAGGAAGAGACGTATTCTTGGCCGGTATAGGGCCTAAGTGGTGGCGGTCGATGGGACTTGTTGCTTCACAACCTTTCATTCCCGGCAATTTAAGCTAAACTAGACCCGCTCTCTCCTGTCAGGACCGTGTCTTTTGCAGCCTCTTCCAGGTCCTCAGGGTTATCTTCCAACCAACTCTGGGCCAAAGTTGTACCTCCGCTAAGTGAGGGGTTGTAGCCCCATCTTCTCCCCGCAGTAGCTCCCAGTGTATTCTCAACTCTCAAACCAACAACCTGCTCTGAATATAAATTTAAATATCGTCTATTAAAGTATTCTGATTATTAAATATAAATACTAAAAATATTTAGTCGTCAAATTCCTTGCTTACGTTTTTCTAGAGATACGGTCTCATCACACTGATTATAGTCTCAGATTAAGCCCTGAGGATGCTCGTAGCATATCTAGCAAAACGATGGTAAAGAATTTGACAAGGTCGAAACCAGAAGCAATATTTGATAATGTGTTAAAAATATTGCCCTAAGAGAGTACATTAAAAGTTATTTAACAAGATATCTTACTGTAAGATATCTTACAATTGAATTACGATATGTAGCAATATATATGATACACATAACTTCATTGGTTTCTGGTTTAGACCATGTTGTTGAATTTTTCTTCGCCAACGTTTCGCCAGACATATGCTAGCTTCTTCAAGGCTGGATCGAGAAATGTATGAAACTTGTGTGTTTCAGTCTTACTCAAAGTTTGTCATGAAATTATCGATATCAGGTATGGAAAAAATCAGCAAATTGAAAGTTAAGGTCATTATGGATTATATTAGTAATAAAGTATGGAGCATTATGGATTTTACGAATGATTTTGGATTATAAGAGTACGTTAGGAACTCGATGCAAAGCTCTACTACTTAAGTCTAAATAGGTTTTATGTTAATCAAGTGAAAGATGCATTTGAACGTTTGTATAATAAGTGTTGATATAGCCTGAACAGTGAGCAGTTTCTTGTTGTTTGAGTCTAGTATGAGGATTCCATGATGTAATCCTGTGATGATGTAGTCGGATGTACAGGAATCAGTGGGATATTATTAAGGAAAAAAGTAGGACTGAAAGTAATTGGCTTACAAGGAAATGTAAATATATTTTTTTTAAATCAAGAGACGTTTAAGATTATTCAATTTTCATGAATACATGGAGACTATAAAACAAAAGTTTATTTTCTGATTTCGATTACTTTTATTTACTTTTGCAGGTTCTTTCCCTCAATGAGTTGCCTGGTTAAGTCAGAGCGTCCCTCCAATTTTCTCTATTCCATCTCCTAAGTCCCCTGCCGGCCATCTCCTCCTACACGCAGTCCTTCTAACGGGTTCGGGGTCTTCCTCTTCTTCGTCTGCCTGGCTGTTCACACAGCCAAAGCCTCTTCGACCACCTACGTTCTTGCATCCGCTGGCAGTGTCCGTACCATCGCAGCCTGTTCCTTCCAATCCGGAACTCCTTCGGTCACGGCCAGCATGTTTCTAACATCTTCATTTCTGACTCTATCCAAGCGAGTGATCCTCAGGCATCTCCTCCAAAAGTCCGTCTCTGCAGCTTGTAATTTGGAGTAGAGTTCCTGGTTAAGTGTCCAGATCTCTGAGGCGTAGCTGAGGGAGGGCTCAACAATGCTTCTGAAAATACACCTTTTGTTATGATTTTAATTGATTTATAAAAAAAGGGAGCTCCTGCTTCCCAATTTTAATTTAATGTACACATATAGAATGGATAAGATTACTAGATGATTATTTACTCCGCTAATGATAAGAACTTGGACGGCATTCCCGTAGGCAAGGTAATATGAAAAGGGAACGAAAACTGTAAATATGTGGGTTCATGGTCGGGTACACTGATGGCTTACTTAAGAAAACTGAAACATAGAAAGGATGGATATCAAACCTGGTATTCGAAAACCTGGCAAGACAATCTCAACTTCTAATCAAAATGTGAAAAAAAAATACCACTCCTAAACATGAAAAACAGCTGGTCCTTCACGCGTAAGACTTCAACATAAACTAAAAACCTTTACAACCCTAGAAGGGTCTTTGCTGTTCACTGTGCACGTTCAGTACGTGGTAGCGACTTTTCTGTTTTTTATTGTCGTTTTGTGCTCACATTATTATTGTTAATAGTTGATTAGTTTTACTTCTCTAAGAGGATTAATTATAACAAACTCTCCGGTATCCGACACGGACGGTTACAATCCTTCTCCTCCCACGTGGAAAGGGATCGATTTCGGACGAGCCTACCCCAGCACTGTAGGGCCCGTCCAGCCTATAAATGGGGTGCCTGACCTTTCACATTTTAGGGATGATAACCTCATCGCGAAGGCACGGAACTAACAACCTTATCTCCATCGCTCTGCCCGGATGGTATTTTTTATAAATAAAAGCGAAGATGAAAATAGAATTTTTAAGGTTAATACATTGTTTGTTTCCGTTGGGGTTATTGAATTCCGAGCATATTTTTAAAAGTAATGTTATTAGAATGAAGAAAAAACCCTGTAATTTTGATTGGCTGGTCGTTTTGAATTTGAGGTGTAAAACTAATCTGTCATCAATGTCAAGGTTCAATTTGATACAATATTTATATTCGTTTTATTAGTAATATATTTTTATAATATCGTTGGAAGGAAATAATATAGGGATGAAATAAGACCTATTAGAAACTACTTTCATGAATTTTATAATACAATAAAATAGATAATATTAATAAAATATATAAAGAAAAAACCTGCACTACTGCAACCCGTGAAGGCTCTTCAGTTCAGTACCTGGTAAAGACTGTGTTGTTTCTTGGGGTGATATTGTGCAGGGAGGTGATTTGTCCTAAATCACGCTCAACTGACAATTTTACCCCTTATTCTGGGTACCCATTTTACATGGATGAGCCGCAGGAGAGTACTAGATCACATAAGATGCATATTCGGGCGCTAATAGATTAAATAAAAGTATATCAGTAGCGGTATTTGGACCCAGGATCTTCGATGGTAACTCAGCGCTCTACAATCGAGCCACTCCGTTCCCTTCATAAAAAATAATAAGATAAAGTAAAAAAGGAAGAGTTAACTGTATTAGATGTTTTTAAACAATCTTATGGTTGAAAGAAAGGTAATGATTTACATTCGAATTTATTATTATTTATAAACAAATTATTATTATCAATAATTAAACCAGTTATTTTAACAGAGTTCGTACTTTGTTTATCAGTCCAAACAGGTTAAAACATTTTTTATTAAAAATCCATACCCCAAATCGCAATTGAATACAATTTAGCATACGGGAAAAGTTGTAAAGTAAATTTTCCTCCATGACTAATTTTTTTAACATTCAGTTCTTTTATGACCTCCCTTTTTTAATTTCAGTTTTGTACAGTTTTCCATATCGCTGCAATGTACGAATATAAATCCATGTAGCTCCTAATGACACAGGAAGTGTTAAAAACAGAGAATATGTGGTTCATGAACCCATGTTACCTGTAATGGCCCCATCTACTGTATTTAATGTCATAAGAAATAAAATAAACAACAATAATAAAAAAGAGTAAAGAGGGACATAGATGAAAAACACGAATTGAAAGAGGATAATAACATATAATCAATTCATTAAACTTCAAAGACAATATATATATATATATATATATATATATATATATATATATATATATATACACATAATGCTGAAAATTATTAAATTAAAAAAAATTGTAGATGTATAAATGAAATAGGTAATTTATAAGTCAGTTGTTTAATTAATTAATTAAATATGTCCATAACAAGAAATCATAGCATAATATTAAATATTTTTCGACTTGCTCTTTTAAGAGGCGAACATTGATATCTGTTATACAGATCTGCAAGTTTAGTTTCTGTCTTTGCATGTTCATTTCTTCAAAATTACGTAATGACGAGTGATTCCAACAGTCTGTTATTCCTTTATTTCATTCTTAACGGGTATAGTGATCTAATATCGTCTAATAGTAACACATTTTTACTACATGGTATTTGAGAGTGTAGTATATAGGCAAATTGTTTATCTTCACTCATTATTTAATCAGGTAATTTACTTTTTAATGGTTTCCAATTAGTCCAAAATATGATTTTTCCCCTTATTTTTTTTTTAATTCCCTCCCTTTTTTACCTTCTTATTAAGCTCATTTAGCGTTCCTTATAATAGCCCTTTTAATAATATTTATGAATTTATAAGATATTCACAACTTAAAAGAACACTATAGAGTTTAAACACAAAAAATAATAAAACAATTAAGATATATCTGTACCTCAGAGGTAAACTATCGTAACTGATATTTTTCAAACTTTACAGGATAGCAGTTTTAATGTTAAATTTCCTTTGTTATTGTTGTTCACGGCTTTCAATGACAATTAGAGGTCATCAAGACCAAGATCAATGATGACCTCTAATTATCATTGAAAACCGTGAACAACAATAAAAAGGAAAATTTAACATTACAACTGCTCTCCTGTAAAGTTTGAAAAATGTCATTTACGATAGTTTACCTCCAGGTACAGATATTAGTATTAAGTAAGCGATTAGTACGAATTTAATAAATAGCTCATCCCATTCTGGTTACCAGATCATAAAATTTTAGATACTACGTCATTTATATTATTTTTAAATATTTTTGTTTTATCATATAAACAACATCAATCAAATATTTTTATATAAATCATCAAAATAACAATTAATAAAAATATATTATATTATTTTTAATTTACGTATTATAATTATTTTTTTTCTTGGAAGTAGGTTGATTTTTTAATATTCTTCTGAGATTGGAAATTTTGGTACGACAGTCAGCACTTTTATATGGTTTTTGAGAAGTTTTTGATTTATGATATATTATTTATGCTTTTTTCTAAAATGTACCGTAATATATTAAATTATTTTAAAATATAAAATATATTCTTTGTTTCTTTTCAACTGCATCATTTCAACCAAATTTTGGTTTTTTTACTTGATGGTATGATAAAGCATCGGTTATTTATACACAATATCTGTCAGGTATATCTTACTTGCATTTATTGCAAAATAATCTTCATGAACTCCTAGAAGATATTCCGCTAGGCATTAGGCAAAGAAAGTGATTTATGCATGACTTTGCTCCAGCTCACATTTCTCGTATTGTCACTGATTATTTAAATGCAACTTGTGGAGATCGATGGGTTGGTCGAAACGGATCTGTTAAATGGCCACCACGATCTCCGGATTTAAGATTATTTTGTGTGGGGCTGGATGAAGTCTATGGTTTATTCTGCGGCAGTTGGCACGCAAGAAAAGCTAAGAAATCGGATCGTGGAAACAGCAGTAACTATCAAGCATCATCCTGATGTTATACGAAGAGCCAAAGAAGCATGGATTCGTCGTGCTGAATGTTGCATTCAACAAAACGGAGGCACCTTTGAACAGTTACTCTAAATGTAATAATAATACATAAATAGTAATAATAAATAGTAAGTCTTTAACTTTTGATATCTGTTTAATAAATGAGTTTGATATATATCTTAACATGAACTTTTTTATTGTTTTGTTTTAGAGAACATATACCTAAAATAGTGTCGTGCAATTCCGAAACAACCTGTAAATTAGGCAATATTTATTGGGAAAATACCTAGGAAAAAACTGTTAAGTGTGACTTTGCCAAATCACGTCTATGCAGAAATTTTGGCTTATAAGCTATTCTACAGTAGCTACACTCCTATCCATTTCTAAACCAGAGAAATACAGATACGGGAAGTGCCAAGGCTGGAGAAACCATGAAAATTGGACACAGAATAAAACAGACCAGACAGGGAAGTGTTATGTTGAAGCAGTGAAGGAGGAAGAGTAAAAACAGTGAAAGAGAGACAGCAAGAACAAAGCCAGCAAACGCCACTGGAAAAAGGCATGTTGAAAAAAGAGGGACTCGTTAGTAGCTATGGAAGAAGAATAAGCAAGCCAAAAAAGTTAGATGAAGAGTTATTTATTTCAAAGTTCTTATTTGTGTTTTGTGTGTATGTGTGTGTGTGTGAGTGAAGACTTTTTTTTTATAAAATTAGTCAATAAAAGGTGTTGTACAGTGGTAAAATTACTACCCATTTGAAGGTTTTTTCTGTTTTTGTATTTTAAAAACATCATTTTTTAATAAAATAACGACTCAAAGTTAATATTGTATTTCTCTTGGTCAATACAACTTGGGAAAACGCTTGAGAATATATTGCTGAGTAAAATAGCATAGGAACTATACCGTGTACTAAAACCAAGTGAAGTTAGCTGTACTTGTATAGTTTTGTTTCATTTTTTCGGCTACTATTTGTGATAGATTTGCTATCTGTCATAGCAATTATATTCACCACCGCCTTTACTAATATCGAACGTTTACTATAAAATTATTTCAATATTGAATGAAGTCGCTGAGGATATTCAAGATCAATCAATCGCTAGCAGGCTAGGCAGTGGGAGTCGGCAACATAGGGCCTTTGAGCAATCAGTGACGTGCTGGAATTCCGGTTCAAATTCCGATAATAGTTTCAAAACCCGGACAAGTTTTAAATAAAATGCTGTTTCTAATATCCGGGATTTGTATTTATATATGTTGTGGTTATATATTTTTCGATATTAATTAAAAATTCTAATCCACATTAAAATAAAAGTTGCATTTCTTACAAGTCAGGAGGAATAAGTTTGGATATGACGAGAAGTATATTACATAGATTCTGTGATAATATGGCTACGGAATACGGCATTTAACTTTAAGGCTTAACAACGTCTTAAGGTATTAAAAAATATATTGTTACTTAGGGTATTAGGTCCAAAGAGTGAACGATTAGACGTAAAATTATTTGGTTTCAGATAAATCCTAATTAAATTACACCTTATGTTGATTTTTAACTTATTAGATGTTTTATTTGATTTTTATAATTTGGAAGAAAACCATCATCCAGTCATCTAATCTTCCTTAATTGTTTAATTCTTTAAAACGTTTCGACAACTATATGTCAGTATCAATCATTTAAAACAATTTGTCTGCATCGTTACAATAATTATACATAACTTTAAAGAAGTTATACGTTAGTTATACATCGGTAAAAATAGCAATTATATTAAGAAAAATACATAATTTCAATAAAATGTATAATTAGTGAGACAATGCTGACATATTGTTTTAAATGATTGATAATGACATATAGTTGTCGAAACGTTTTAAAGAATTCAACCATTTAAGAAGATAAGATGACTGGATGATGTTACTTTTTCCCCCAAAATACAAAAATCAAAAGATTTATAGTCCAGGATACATTAATTTAAAAAAATTTTATTTGTTTAAAGGCACATTTTTTATTCAACGATAGCTCCGGAAAAAAAGATCTTAAAAACTACCCTAAAAAAAAAAACTTGTACCACAAAAACTCGAAGGTCCTGTTGGGTTCAGTACGTAAAGACCGCACTGTTTCCAGATCAACGGTTGTATTGGGAGGGGATGCGCCCTAGATAATGCTCAACCACCAGATTTTACCTCCTTATTTTGGCTACCCATATTATAAACACTGGGTGATCCCCAGTGGGCCCTCGATACTATATGACCCATCTCTGGCAGCTAACAGATCAAATAAAATCAACGAGAAGCGGGATTTGAACCCATGAACTTCATGACAGCAACTCAGAGTTATATTGTGCCCTAAATTTAGCTTGAGAGGGTAAAATATTAAAAATATATTATTTTGAATATTTCTTTTCAATTTAGTTGTTTAATTTGACTTCAATATTTCTATCAACGAGGTTTACCCAGCGATAGCTCATACTTTTGTTTACAGAATATAAGAAACAAGGTAGTTAATTTTATAAAAAAATATTAATTAAAATAAAATTTTAATGGATGGCGCGCTCGTGTAAATATTTGTAAAGGGACCGCGGTGTATCTGTTTGATTGGTTTAAATATTCAAGAGTTGATGAATTATGTAAGAGACTTCCATTTTATACCGTATCTGCTCTCTGTTGACCGACTGGGTGTACTTCTTCATTTGTTGCGTTAGTCGCTTGTTTTCTGTTGAGTCCATTTGTGCGATTAAAGTGGGTACAAAATGAATTGCCGAGATTTAAATTTTGAGTGTAGTAGGAGGTAACTCCTAAACTTAATTTCTTATGACCCATTTTTTATTATTCAATCTCATATGTAAAATAAACTACTACACAGTCTTTACTAAAAACTGTTAAATAATAATGCTTTCATTATCTTTAAGTTATTCAAGCAATTTTGAGATCAGTACCCCGAGGATAAATTGATAAGGTTATCCAAAAAAAATTGGGATATTTCGAAAAAGTAATTCTGAATAATTTTGGGAGAAATTATTCTGGGAATAAGAAGTGTTGGTGAACCCGTTCTGATCCATTCGGCTTTATATCATTAAATAAAATATTGCGTGGCAACTAAGAACTTTTTCATATATTTTATTGAGAGATTTAGCGTGACTAATAAAGTAGACGTTATAAATTAATGGATATTTGTTTGTTCATTAAACTTGGAATTGCCGTTGAGTCTTTCTCAATTGGATATGGCCCTCTGTCAAAGAAGATATTAACTTTGCATATTCTTGGAGTGTTGTATAATATTTCACAATTTTCCATCAAAACGTTGGGAGGAGCTTCGGAATTAATCTTTTATATGAAATCATCCGATGAAAAACGTTGTAGTTCAATAAGATAATAATCTGTTAAAAAGCGAATAGGAACAAGTAAATTTTTTTTTTATTATGGTCAATATCTTGATACGTTTTGTAATGCGTAGCTATTAATTTCATTTAATTAATAACTACGCATGAAACTTTCATGTGCCTTGTTTTTAATATTGTTTTTCTGTTGCATTGGTTTATGTAATTCTATAATTTTACTTAGATTAATTACTGATTATATTTATTGTTTCAGGTAACACGAATGTTCAACCTAAACAAAGAGCATACTGAAAACAAACTATTTAAAAGGTATTTAGTAAAACTATTATGAAGCTAATTCGTTTTTGCGGAAATATATATATATATATATATATATATATATATATATATATATCTTATTTATGTTTATATATGCTCATTATTAATTTATATTATTTATTGAATCACTAAAATAGAGCCAAAAACTCAAAAAGAAACACTATTATTTATTATAATACAATTGGGAAAAACCACAATGCAAAGCCTTATGTTTCAAAAATACACCCACTTACCAGTCGACGTTTCGCCTATTCAGGCATTATCAAGACACAAAAACAAAAAAGGGTTATGTGAATCACATCTGGAAGAAAAAGGTGCAATACATCCCAACGATCATCAGCCCAAACAGGCTCCAAACATGAGACAGCACCCCACCACCAAGACGTTCAACATACTGTTTAGTGTTGTCTTGTGTGTGGGGTGCTGTGTCATGTTTGGAGCCTGTTTGGGCTGATGATCGTTGGGACGTATTGCACCTTTTTCTTCCAGATGTGATTCACATAACTCTTTTTTGTTTTTATGTCTTGATAATGCCTGAATAAGCGAAACGTCGACTGGTAAGTGGGTGTATTTTTGAAACATAAGGCTTTGCATTGTGGTTTTTCCCAATTTTATTATAATAATTTATTTATTGAACGATTTAACAAGTCATTACTGTTATATATTGACGAATATTGTATCTAATATTCACCACATTATTTAATATTTACCATTAACAAGAAATGATAGAAATTAATTATAGAAATATATACTTTGAACAATAATAGCTATATTTACAATAGTTACCTAATATTTAATAGTTATGTCTTAAAAAAGTAGTATTTTTTTATAACTGAAATTAAATCTTTTCATTTCTGTAAACATTTTGTATATAATATATAACCAGTGTAATATTCTATATTTTTTTCTGTAATAACTTCCAGTTTATGTTTATCCTCTGAGGAACGGAAGAATGTCAATTTAATAACGGGTCACTATCACGTTATATAAATTTTTTCACGGTTATCAAAACAAATTATGCCTTCAAGTAAATTTTTATTAAATTATTAACCGTAAATTAATACTATTACTTAACAATATACTTTTTTTCGAGGAAATAAAACAATTCTAAGCTCCAAAAATTCTTTTTGAAGGGAGCGTGTGAATCGTGAATTGTTTGATATTCGTCATTTTGCTCTTTCTTTTTTTTTGATTTCCTTAAGGAAGCATATTAGGTACCATCATATTCACGGGTTTGAGAATGTTGCCAGAACAAGAAAATTTGGAAGAACTCCAAGCAAATAACTTCCCAATTTTCTATTTATGTAGATCAAAAAACCTTTTCCACTACAACCCATAAAGCGGTCAAGCACATAGTTGAGTATGTTCTGTTTCTAGGGCTACGGTTGTGCAGGGATGTGATTTGCTTGCGCAGATTGAGACTCATGAGTGTATACAAATCTTAAAGGTTCTATTCTTGGCTGATGACAGAATAAACAAGTTGTTTCCCATAGCGGGATTTATCTCACCAATCTACTCACTCAGCCACTCCCCCTCTTCAGATCTTCAAGGAATAATTCTTAAAACGGGTCTTATACCCAAAATTACAAGCCTTGACAAATTAGACTGCAATTCTTACACCCGAGCGTAAGCAAGACAAAAATTTGTAGTTCCAACTGAAGTCTTCGTTTTCGTGGGAAAAATATTGAACTGTCAAAGAATTCTTCAAGTTGGAATAAACTGGATGTTTTCACATTACTTTAAACTCCATTGTTACGAAGCTATAAAAATAAATAAAAAATTAAAGTGAAACTCACGGATATCGATTCATAATTAACATGCGTGTGAAAGGATATATTTATAAATGGAATACGTAAATATCCAATGAAACCTACAGAGGCACACCACAGGGGATGATTTAGCAGGCGGTTTAAACGGGCGTATGGTTCTATATGGGCTTTAGATAGAAGGGATTTGGAAAGGCTTGCATTTCCAGTGGTACAAAACAATAGGAGGGGGCCGGAAAGATTTAATTGCTTAAAATTCAAATGAAAATCCAACACGGTTGGTATCTTGTGGCCAGGGGAGTTCAGTCCGCTTCCTCTAATCCTTCCGTGAAAGCGGGCCTGTGGCTTCAACACTATATTGCCTTTTATTGGAATTCTTACCTTTTAGTCCTACCCTCACGTATTCCCACATCGTTTATGGAGTTATGAGCCGAATTAAATCATTGTGAGTAATATCGTTAAGGGTACTGATACGTGGTTTTTATTAAAGTTCTATAATAATTCTATAATAAAAAGAAATGCAAGTCGGTAACTGCAGAAATGCAACTACTCCACTATTCTAAATTTCGTACGAGAGACCGAAAACGGAATATTGTCCTGTAATAGTTCTCAATATTCAGTAAACAGAATATTTTAGGCCTTCTCACTTCTTTGCTATCTTGTAGACAAGTTTTCTATTTATTGTAATGGATACCTCCTGTCTCTCGCAAAAGTTAAACCTTAAAAACAATAATCTCATAAGTTGGACTCAGTAGTTTCCTTTCTGCACTTAGCGAATATAAAACATTCATACTTATCTAATAGGATTTATAACTATTTAAAAGAATAGAAGAAGTAATTATGTAAATACAGACGATAATGAAATGATATATGCCCGAAAAGAAGCTATTCATAAGTTAAATTTCAATGAGGGATCGGATGCGATCCGGAAGGTCATTAGAATAAAAAGATGCTGCGGGTATGGCATCTTCAATCAACACAGGCTCTACAACCCAGTGTTGGTCCTGGTCTCCACTCTTCTCTTCCCTGTGCCAAGGTCCTCCAAGCTCTGGATCCAAAAATGCTACCGGCATCCTTCTCGATCTCGTCTGCCCATCTATGTCGTGGACGCCTATGTTTCCTTTTTCCAACAACGTACCTAAATATCAATATTTTTGAGAAGCGCCGTCCTCTATTGTGACCACATGTCCATTAATTAATATTCATAGCCTAGCCATTCCTATATGCTGCACCCCTCTGGCTCTGCTGATGTAGCTCTGCATTTCCCTTGGTCTAAATTGATCACCGATTGTTAAATCTATGTTAATATTACCTTTCAAAAACTAGTAAACTGGACAGAGGCAGGTTTCTGTTCAATAAGCTAAAAACGCCTGATAATAGCGTTGGATCTCCTCGAAATCAGATGACTTCAAATTATACAGCTGATATCTTGTCTCATTCCTTTTACATGTTTGCCTTAGTTAATTTTTAAATGATTATTTAATTTCCGTTTCCTCTATTATTTTGCATGTTTCATGAAACAAGCTGCAAAAATCAGATCATTTAATGCTTATTTATTAAAGGAAGCGTTTGATAGAATTATTATTCGTTTACCTGCTGATAAAAGTTTTGACGAAGTAAGCAAACAAAAAATGGGGTGTGGGGAAAATTAATTTATTTCCAAGGTTTATCGGAATCTCAACGAGCAACAGGTGGTAGGTAGTTTCGTGTCCCAAGCCCTGTTGGAATATTTATCTTCCATTTTTTAACTAATAGATAGTATTCATTTTAGTTCCTTAATCACTTCGTATAGTGAGTAGAAATACTTTGACAAACTAATGATGTATAATGAAACTCTCTAATAGAATTCGATTTGAAAAATCTATCCAACAGTCTATGAAGGAACTTGCTGCTTATAGTGTCTTGACCAACCGTTGGAAGAGGTAATGTAGTAACAATATACAATCAACCGCCTGATTCATCCTCCTATGACATATGCACATAGCACTATCCAGTCAACTTATTAAAATTTAAATCTGTATCACATCAATTGAGAATCCTAATTTAACGTTAATGTATTTAACATTTATGAATCTTAAATCTTATATAATAACTGAATAGTAATCATTTTTACGTTTAATTAGGTTGGTGAATATTCCAGTTCAAGATATTCATTATTTCTATTTCGCATTGATTACATTCACACTTAGTGAATTAATCAGTCGGGCCATGACCCGTATTCATCTCAGGCTAAATATAATTTAGCCTACATACACACAGATTAGTGTGTAGATTGCTGGGTTGCTGAGCTGATGGCTCTGGGTCCGTATCTTGCTTAGGCAGATAAGTTAATCAGTTAACAGCGATAGATGGATCCCGTGGGATCTGCAAGTCTACTGGGATTTAACCATTTAATTGATATAAGAACAATAATAATTGACTAAAAGATCGTTTTATACATAGGTGTGCAATGCCTACTAATAATAACTCAAAATATTAATAAATGGTCGAACTTCTCGTTTTACCCGGAAGATTTTGTCTTGAATGTGAAGATTTACTTGTCTTGTTTTATGAAATAATTGAAAATACTAATGATCTAACAATGGTTGAACTTTGATAACAACGCTAAAAATGAAAATAAAGCTCATTAATATCTATGTACTCGCGTAAATATAAATAGAAGGTATATAATATAACTATGAACTAATAATTTCAATTAAATTATTGATATTTAGTATTGAGTTGCTGAATCCCATCATATCTCTTCACTAATAAATAAACTATTCGAAAATTACATAATTACTGTTTGGAGTGTCAGTATAGGTGAAAACCAGACTAGTGTTAAAAATTTGAAATCTAAATAATTCAGACTAAATTAAAAAATGAAAGTTTTGAATTTTCGCTTCAGTTGGTAGTCCTCGTGCCTGCATATTTAATTTCTTTTATTAAAATAAATATCGATAATGACAAGAGTCGCGTCAGTTGCCGTAATAGGTGTAACATGTTCTTACTCAAAGACTATATTTAAATGCTATTTTTAACTTTTAATATTATTTATACTGCTCATATGATCTAATTAGGCGCCGTAGATGTTAACGCAAGAGGGAACTATGTAGGGAATATTAGTGCGACAGAGGGGGCTGCATTACCTGGCTTCAGTAGGAATTTCCAGAGGGTGAGATTGGTGGTGTATAACTTGTAATGGAATTTTCCCCCGGGTCGAAATACCAATGGCGAGCACTCCTTACCATAAGCTCATTCCCCGGTGCCAATTTATTATAAGCCAAATAGTTGGCATTCTACCTTCGGACCCAATGTCGAATAAGAGACCGAATCGATTCTGTGTGGGCGCATGTTTCTAAGAAGGGAAACGATTACCACGAAGCGCAGGTTATGTCTCCAGAATGCCTGGAGAAATAATTCCCACAAATGAAATTCTCTGCTAGGAGCCCTATTCGGCTAAAATGTCCCTTTTTAAAAATATAATTCCGCAGCTAAGTTAGAATTAAGTTCATATGTCAGCAAGGAAACAGCTTGGTTGGAACTGGAAATCTTTTCAAGCAAAAAATAAATATAACGTTAGTACATTCGTTCTATTTGTTGTTAGTTCCTAAAATTAAAAATAGCTCGCCGTTTCAGGTTCAACGCCTACTAGAAAAACGCTCAAACCTCTCAATTACTTACAAAAGGCTGATATACATGACAATCATAAGACCCCTCTGGACTTACGGAGTAGAGCTTTGGGTCTCCACTAAGCCGTCAATTTCCTCTCTTATCTAAAATCTTTAATTATCCTTACTTTTTTACGAATAAAATCATCTATGATGATTTAAATGTCTCATTTGTTACTGATTTGGCCCGAATCCGATAGCAATCATTTTAAGACAAACTATATTTCCACTCAAACCAAAAAATTTCAAACCTTGCAATCTCTTCGATTCCTGATAATCCTCTTAGGTATCTGAAAAGAAGATGGTCTTGTGGCCTTCTAAGTTGAATTTGTTATTCGAGCACTACCGGGGGTTGGTTTATTTATTATATACCTTTATGTCATGCCGTTATATATCTTTCATTCTATTTACCGGATGTATTATTATTATGCAGATGTAAATTTCAATAAATAAATTTGAAAACAAATTAAAAACATTTTGGTCGATAGCTTAGTCAAAAGTTAACTGGATTTGGATTTAACTTTTCAGGATAATGAAAAGAAAACTGTTTCAAGAGTCGTTCAAAATAAGTATGTTTCCTCAAACGTATTTTGCAAATGTCATTTTTTGTGGTTTTATGCATTATATATGACTATATGAATTTTATATCTATTATGTTTTTTTTTATTTGTTTTTTTTACGGCAATTCAATTTTTCTACAGAGCCAATTCTTTTATAACACTAGTTTGTATAAACGATTGGTGTGATATATTTATTTTTTTATTGTAGTGCAAAAAACCCAAAGGAACTTATAACTTTTTCTGAGACCCTTTTGAATATCTCTGACCCCGGTGACTATTTCATACGAATTGTGTAAGATCTAGATGTGGCCCTCACTGAACGTTTTTGTACAGACCCTTGTATTTTTATTTTATTACGACGTTTTCTAGGTTACTTATATCATTGATTACAACGTTGTTAATTACCTAATATCAAACCGCCTCATTTCCTTATTAATTTTCACAACCCTTGTAGTTATAATTTTATTAGTAAACATTTTTTTTTTATTAGTAAGCCATGTATAAAGCCAGAGCATTAAAATTGTCAAATTTTTAGAATATTTCCATTGAGATTGTCCTCATCACATTTTACTTTTCACTTACACTCATCTCTTGTTAGACCTTCTAGTGTTTTAAGGAAGCTGACGAAGTATTTATTTTTGATTACATTTATAATACACGTATAGAAATAATGAAAAATAAATACAAATTAGCGGAGATGTATAATTTTCTACAACTGAATTTGTCGTTCTCAAAAGCGCAGTCTTATTTTTTTACATTGCACAATGTGCGCTCTTAAGCCGACGCCTTATACAAGGCCATTAACTCTAATCGGATTTGAGTCTTATTAATCTTGTTCGAGTTAAGTTCATTATTTTACAATTAAGTATTAATTTCTGCTTTTACTGTCATCAGGCAGGTAAGGGGAAATACGCCATTATAAGAAAGTTTAGTGGTATATAAACTAGCCTAATTTTATTTTGTTTTCACATTCACTTAAATATGAATGAAATATACATTAAAAGAGCTTAATGTGATCGTGAGAAGATCTTTTCAGTAAAATCCGTGGTTTTACTATTGTCAGTAAAAGCTCCAACATTTTGTTTTTAAATCGATATTGTAATGTAAACGTGCCTTCCATAATTTGAATAGTCTGACATAGGTTATATGACGAAATTTTAATTCTTTTTTGATGAGTAATCATTTAACTTTTGCTGTATGACACAACCAATTAGATATGCTTATCGCTACCATAATAAATATGGTGTGTAATAAGTAAATAAAAAATTAAAAACTAAAGGAATATAAAGAGAAATGTCTTTCCGAATTTTAAAGACTCACTATTTCCCGTTTATATAAATATAAACTTAATATGTCAGAGATAAGTTAGGTAACATTTTTTGTAGATAATATGAATTTGAGAAAAAAAAAATGAAGCATAATTTGAATACATTTTAGTATATTTGAGGTCATGGAATTTAATATTTTATTACAATATATTTTTCTTTATATCTTTAATAGAAATGTTCTTCAAAGACGACCAAAAAATTGTATAACTATAGCGTGATGATTTGATACATTAAAAGAATCACGTGGAATATATTATTCTATATTCTATATTTTATTTTATACATATTCATAAAGAAATCTGCGAATGTATTTTATATTAATGTTAATTTCATGCTATATTATGTTAATTGACATTAAAATGTTATTAATTTGCCCCTCCGGTTATTTATCTGTAGTAAAAATAATATCAGGCTGGAGTGTTTTAGGAAATCATACCAGAAGTGTTTTAATTTTTTTGTTTATTTACTTCATTTTAAAGTTGCATGTTTAATTTATAGAACGAAATTAAAAAATATACTTGTAGATCTCATTTGATCTTACATTTCCTAAGAACATAATAAAGGGATATTGGTTCTTGAACTGGCTATTCACACTTACGTACTGATTGCCCCTTCAATTGTACGGTTCTACTTACCCGCATGACTGAACGGTCGTGCGCTGATGGTTGCTCTACGCCTAGTCTAAGACTAGTTAATGAACATATATTATCAACCCTCATCTTTAATACTGCCGTTTAAACTCATTGATTACAAATACTGTAGTCATAACATAAATGATATTTCCTGATCAATAAATATTTATTATATCATTTACATATTGCATTTTGATAAAATATCAACTAAATATTCAACAACAAATGGATGTTATTATTAGAATTATTAGTTAGTTGTTGTTTGTTCATTTAACGTCACGCTGATATGGCTAATCGGACGATGCTACAGTGGGAGCTCTAAATTTTGCATATACAGGTTTAATTAGGGTAGGGATTTTTAACGAGCACCTGACATCGTACAGGCTCGGGACCCCCGTTTAACGTCCCTTCCGAAGGACGGCGTAACTAGGGATTTTTTACTCCCTTAAAATCCTAGGGCCACCTGCCGGGCTACGAACCCTCGGTAACTATGCATTATTAGTTAGTAATTCAACGAACTATTAATTAATTAATATATATGTTTGATTGTATCACTATAAATAACACTAATTAATATGTATCACATATAATAGATTTTTAATACAGGAAACATACCACCAGAGTCATGCAGTTATCAATATCGTTAGTTATTAATATTATTATTTGTTGTTAGTTATCATTGTAGCGCGTGAACCTACAAGTACTCATAAGTGTGTTTTATATATCTTATGAATATTTCTTGTGAAACATTTTTAAATATAATTAAATATGTATTTCAACATAAAAACTTATTCAGCAACAGGTTAAAGTTTGTAAATACGATTATTAATTTTTTTTTCCACCCAACAAAAGGTTTAGGAAGCTGTTATTCTTGTAGGGATTAAAATTAAAAAAAAATATATCACCTCAGAGTTTAGATCGTTCCAATTACGTTTAACATCTTATTAATTATACTATAAATTATTCGTATTGTTTATATAGATCACAAGATTTTGGCTATGGTCGGTAATGGGTAATGTCCCTAAATTGAAATATACAGCTATTTTTTAGAATAAAATTAAATGAATTGTATAGTTCAAGTAAAGCTTCAACAACATCAGTTTTACCGAATCCTATGTGCTACGAAATACATAACATCAAGAGTTAACATTATAAATGAAAATGTGTATCGTTTATCCCTTATGTGCATAAAGGCAATGCATATGATAAATTTAGTTTTCATAACGATAATTATTAAACATATTTTATGTTATAGATACACTCTCTTACTTATATTTCCCTGTATACTGGACTTTAAGGACGGCACACACTCAATCCCAAACGTATACAACTAGTTAGTTGAGAAAGTGATAAGTTTATCACTGTCAAGCCTGACCATTGACCCAGGCTGATGTCGCTGCTTTGCTACTTAGCTGATGTCAAAGTTTCTCTCATGCCTAAACTGTTACGAATTACTAATATTTATAATGACTATAGGAGCGGGAAAGTTCAGTGTGTAAAGTGGTGATATGCTATGCTAAAGGTTTCGGATTCAAATCCGACTGTGAAAGATAAATTATTTGCTTTATTAACAACCGAGGATAAGCCCTATGGGATCAATACACCCTCTTGGGGTTCACTCTGCCTCTATAAATTTGGTCCTGAAATTTGGGGGAAATTTCAACTCCTGCGTTTGAGAGTGATCTTGGTGATGTAAAAATCATCTTTTACAACCATTGTCCCAGAAACAACAGTATCTTCCATTGGCTGCACCTAATACACTTTATGGGTTGTAATGGTTCAGGCTTAGTAATTATATCTTTTTCAAGGTAGCGGAGTAATTCAAATAATCTGATAAAGATAATATATTTATCTTCGTAGTAAGAAGGATAAGGAGTTACAATTCACTAACTAGGCATTCATCATTTTTTTTATAATATAATTCGAAGTTGCGAAGGCGTTAGCATTATTGATCACCCCTGATAGGCTCCTTCGCCGGCCCGGTAAGCCTGCGATCTGTTTAAGTTTTTATGCTCCTCCTAAATAATACGAGCTGTCGATGGAGAGGAACTCTTTTATTAATTGGGCTATACGTCATTCGGAGGATCCTCAAGGGACCTCGGCGAGTTTGAACCCATTTATCAGCTGACGGCTCATCAATCACCCTCCATTTTTACTGTTCTAACCATTCAATCTTCTCGCCTTGATGTTGCAAAAATGCACTGTGGAGTAATTCTTCCAAGGATTTTCCTTCAACATACATTTACAGTACTCCTTTTCTCTAAGGGACCCTCTTCCAGAAGGGTACTAGTATATCTTTCGAATCCTATGTCGACATGGATTATCGAAGCAAGAAGCCAACTTCTTCGAAGTGAATAGCCCTTTCTATTATATGACATTACCATACTACATTTCAACAGCTAAGCGTTGCCAGAAAAGAGATACATTTTTATATTATTTAAAGAAATCGAACAAAAAATTATATTTTGAGTGGTTGTACATTTATTTAAATTAAATATAATTACAAAACGATGAAATTGAATAAAGTGGTTTTCATGTTTTTGTCAAGTTCTCAGCAGAATCTGATAAATTATTTTAAAGAATAGGTGTAAGTTTTTTTTTTAAATATAGTAATGTCAAATGTGACAAAGCAGTAATTTTTAATGACAGTAATTAACCAAAAGTGTTACTGTAGATGAAGTATCAAATAAATAAATGTAACCAATAAATTATAAGGACATTGGCTCGAAAAATGCAGTTCAATGTAAATGCATTATTTTATAATTGAATATTTAACTGTTATTTATCAAGGAAAATCTTAAATTTTAAATGTTTCAAATGTATCAGAATTGATCTTTTCCTAGAATTTCGTAAACAGATTGCTGCATTGTGAAATAATTAATAAGCTTAATTAATAATTGATGCGGTAAACAAAATTTTTTATTTAAATTTCATCCAAGATCACTATATAATACACTTTAGTATGCGCAGAAAGTGATGCCCGCATCCGATTTTGCGATTTTCGTAGGGGTTTTTCGATCCTTATATTCTCTTCCATACAATATCGAGGCATTATTGGTGCAATAAAACAGAAGGCCGTAGGGGAATCGGGGAGAACAAAGCTCCGAAACTGAGGCAATTCAGCCCGAATAGCTCAACTCACTAATGCAACGGATCAAGAAATTTTCCGGCCCAACGAGGGAAATACCTCCAACGACTCCCATAACATATTTTCCGGAAGAAAAAAAAGAGGATAAACGCCGTAAGTAAGGCCAGCTAAGAGATAAAAATGGCAAGAAACATAGAGGGATAATAAAACGCTATAAAATGTAGTTGGGGCCAGGAGATTTTGCCAGCGCAAGCCTGGTATCTTACGAAGGGGAATTATAAACCTGAAAGACTGAGGATCTCTAATAAATCTTTCTTTCTTGTTTGAGATAAATATTGTTTTCCTCTGTAAATTCTTTCCCTTATCTAACCCTCCCTTTGATAAATTCCGTCCCGTTTGGCGAAGATATTGCCGCATCAGGGAATCTAGCGGTCGTATATCGCAGCTCGTCAAAATAACCCCCTACCATCGAGTACATTAAGGCGAAATTCAACTGTATATTAATATTTGAGTTATAGTCACAATCAAAATTCCGATAGTTATTAACTTGTTCATAATAATAATTTTTTCGACATTTTAGAAAGTAATGCTTTCCCTAAAAAATTCATAAATAATTTATGGTATAAACAAATTAAATTAATTAATAATGTAAATGAAAGGGAAAATGAACATATGATGATAACTGATAACAGACCTAACAACAATAAATATAACCCAAAACCAATATCAAATAATCCAAACATAAAAAATAGTAATAGCATCTTAACAACTAAACCAACTCAAAATAAAATTACAATCTTTTTCCAAATAGAAAACAAACATACACAACCAATAAATAATACAACAACACATAATTCAGATAAAACCACAATATCAGAAATAGTACCAGACAAATAAATATATAAAACCTTGACATACATAAAAGGACTGTCGGAAACAATAGCACCGACTTTTAGAATGTAAGATATTCCGGAAATCAAATTTGCACATAAAACAACAAACCCTATTAAAAACATAATCAATAACCAAAAAGACAGAATCCCACTACTAGAAAACAAAAATGTTGTTTATAAAATAAATTGTGAAAATTGCAACTAAACTACATAGGACATACCAGTACACACTTTAAAAATAGATTTTATTACCACAAAAACAGTTTAAACCTACAAATAAGAATAACACATCATTATCTAACCATAGCAAAACAGAACTACATACATTTAATTTTAACAGACCTAAAATACTGCATAGGGAGAGTAATACAACAAAACGTAAATGCTTAGAAGCACTTTGTATAACAGATAACTTAACTAATATAGTAAATGATAAAAAGGAGGAAGGGGATTTGTCAAAATACTACTCCTCCATTTTTTAAAAATTAAATGAACATAAAAATAAAAATAAACACTAATTCTACAGATTATCAATTTGCTTATATCAATAAAATAAGTTCAACCTTTTAACACACTCATTTCTGCTTCTTTATATTTACCCATCAGATTAGCTGTTTTATAATAACAATAACTAATGATTTTCGGATATTTATAAAATAGAATTAAAATATAGTTCTCAATATATATTAATAAAAAGAATATTCTTGAATACCTGTAATGGTTGTGTTTTTGCCTAAAAATAATAATTAATATGAGACAGTAAAACATAACAAGCTATTATTACTCAGATAATCCAGACTGGACAAAGTCCCAGTTCTACTTATTATTTACAGTGGCTGACTATGGGTGGACCCCACCCAGCCTTCTTCTTCTTTCTTTATTTAAATGTTGGTCTCCAGGAAAAAAAAGGTATATCTATCTATGTACTATTGTGAGGATAACAATAATGTAGAAATTGTAATTTATATGCAATGAATTTTGATGATGCCATGTATAATGAATGGTGTGGCTGATATGAAATATTTAAGAAGATTCATGTTTTTCATATGTATAAATGTAGAAAAAAAATGTATAATGTTAAATTATATAATGTAATTTTTTGCGTTTTTTTTTAATATTCTATAGATGTATTTTGCGGATTGAAATCTGCTGACTGAACGATGATTGGAAACATGTATTGAGAATGACCACATGAGTCGAAACGTTTACATGTAAATAAAAAATAAATAAATGATTGCTTGGACTAAAAGGGTTTTTGTATATATAAAACAAAAGAAAAGTATAATTTAAGTCCAGTACCCTAAACGATTAATATTAAATAATAATTATGATTAAGATGATAATGTCTAATAGTAGTAATTAATGATACTACTAAATACTGTATATAAAACTCCACAAATGCTCTCAATATTCCTAATTGTTGCTATATGCATCGTTGAGAAAATATTACAACGTATTGGGTAAACCAATCAGGTGGGTAATGCCATTTTGTAATAATGGCATAATAATAATAATAATGACATTTTAATTTAAAAGATCATATTATCCTTGACATGGAAAAATAAGATTTGAAATAAAATTAATAGTTTTAATTTGTATAATTTAATTATTCAATATAATATTTTTTTATTCAGAAATGGATGTATATGTGTCTCGAAAATTAAAAAAAAAATCCTGAAGGTTATATTGATATGTTTTTTTACAATAATGTAGATCAATGAGCAATTTATGTTCATTGTATTCAAATATCAAACGAAAGTAGTTATGCTACGTTTGAAGTTATTGATGCAAGTGAAACAAAACGTTTGGTTTTATCACGTCTTCAATATTATAATTTTCTAAACAAGGTGTAAAAGATACTGATAAGTAAACCATACTTTTAGTATAGACAAATTAAGGATTTAAAATGAACTGAATATTTAATTGAATGCAAATGGAAAGAAAATAACTAAATCTCTGGAAAATAACTAACGATTCAGCTTTACCAATCCAAGCGCCTACCAAATTAATTCAGAACAGACACAGGAATAGAAATTCAAATCAAAGTAGCACATCCCTCATCATACTCCACACGGACTCTTCAATCGGAGATAGTGACCTAAATCAAAGTCTTTGGCTAAAAAAATCTTTATTTTACAATGAAACCGAACTTTTTATTGTTTATTGTTGAACGTCTAAGGCTAAGTTAGGTTGTTAGGTTGCTATCTCTGATGATCTTGTTTGGAATGTTGATTTAAGCAATTTAATCTTCAATGATATGCATTTTTATATGTCGTGAAATGCCTGAATCGGCAAAACGTTCACTGTTTGGTCAACCTCCCCCAGTTTTTCAAATACATACTCCAATTGTATCCTTATAATTACTTCATGCCTCCATGTCTAATGTTTTTTCATTTCTATAGGTACAATTTTTGTTATTACTTATTTATAAATTAACAATTCACAATATATTATGAATTAAAATCATGACCTCTACTTGGTATTCACTCATACTTTAATTATAAAAATTGTAGTTGTACCTGTATCGTAATAAAATTTGAAAAGGTATGTATAGTATATGTCAGATAACCCCTGAAAGTTGAACGCGAAACGTTGAATGGTTAGTGAATTAACAGTATTGAAATCTGCAGAATTTTATGATTTTGAGTTTTCTATCTGCATTCTAATAATTGTTATTCGTTCATTTTAATTTATTAACAAAGCAATTTTTAGATGTCGGAAAAAATCCTGTACCAATTCAACCCATGGATTCAGTGCATAGCAAAGACTGAATTGTTTTTAGGACTACGTTTGTACAGGGAGTTCTGTTTTGCCTGAGATCACACTCAACTACCACGTTTTTCCGCTGGTTAAGGGCACCAAATTTATAAATGCTAGGTGAGCCCATATGTAGACTATAGATTGTTCAAATTAAACTATTGTTTTAGATGTAGACTTTAAATTTTTCAATAAAATCTTTATTTTTGAGAAACAGGATCTTTTAACTTTTGATATAAATTGTCACAATCGTGCTAACAAAGAAGACATACATAAAATTACAGTTTAGGCAACTACTTTATTAAACTTAATAAATAAATAATATTTGCTTCGCATTGTAGGAGTTATAGAGCGCTCTGGAAGCTGTGTTGTTTCCTTAGCTGACCCCAGTACTTGAGGAAGTAGTTCTACATTTAAAGCAGACAGACTAGGATCCCATTTAGTTGCCCAATAATTGGTTTAGCATCCCTCCGGGGCTCGGATCGAAGCGCAACATTCTTCCTTGTTACTTTTGTTCACCCACGACATCTTAGCTATCACACCTAGAAAATAATAAGGCATATTTAACAATGTTCTGTTTCTTTCTTTATTATTTATTTTGCTGTATGGAAATTATAATATTATATAATTAAAAAAAATAGAAATTACTGGAGCATTTACATCTAGGAGTACAACATCACGGAAATCTTAATAGTTTTGTAGTTGAACTCTATAATCAATATTATATAATATGGATTATAGAGGATCTAGGACCCTCCAGGGGCTCACCCAGCCTCTAAATGTGGGTACCAAAATAAGAGGGAAAATCTGGCGGTTCAGCGAGATCCAGAACAAATTACCTCCCTGCACAACAGTTGTCCACGAAACAGTGCTTTCTCTACCATGTATTAAACTCCAGACCCTTCACGGGATGTAGTGGTACAGGTTAAATATATTAGCATGATTTTTTTGAAAAATCTCATCCATGCAGAACGGTTGTCCATGAAACGATACAGTCTCTACTATTTATTGAACCCCAGACCCGGTCACGGGTCGTAGTGGTAAAGGTTTTTATTTAAATATTTACTATACTATATTATAGTAACATATATATATATATATATATATATATATATATATATATATATATATATATATATATATATATATATATATTGTATATGGTAATATACTATATACAATTACTATACTATATATAAGATACTACTAAGAAAAAGTATAAAGATAAATTATAAAATCAGCTAACTTTCTAATTCCTTCAAGTATTAAATAAAAGTTTTTAGGAAATCTAATTTAAAATAAAATACTCTTAAGAACTACTTTTTAAGAATAGCAATGTCGACCCCTTCATGTATCTTTTCTACATGATGCTATTTCAGGTCATTGAACGATTATATAATTGACACTATTGTATAGATTAATTTTCATTATTATCAACTTAGTTTTTTAATGTTTTTCTGGTATTGCCTGATATTTAAAGTAAATTAAGGTTCGAAAACTGATACCTTTTCAACAAAAAAAAAGCCGGGAATGAGGGTTCTAGAAATAAAAACTTTTGGTTCTTTTTTGTTTTGGAGGTACAGATTTGCAGGGCCAGATTTTCTGTGTCGTATCTGTAGTGTTCTTCTTTTTCGATATTGAGAATCAGTCTCACTAATTTCGGAAAATGGAGTCTCTTCCTCCGACACATCAGTACCCGAATTGTCTATTATTAATTAGATACAGAGATTTTTTTTTTATTAATAATCAATTTTTAAATAATTAATCATAAACTATTGTTAAATACGTTTATATTAATTATAATAAACATATTTAAATTAATTATATTCTAAGTGTGAAAAAAAAAGTTCAAGTAACTAGGATTCGATTGAAGACCGGATAAGGTAAACAGCTAAGACTTGAGCTAACTGGTAGTATTTGTCCTGTCTATATTACTTTGGGATTAAGGCCATGTTGCAGCCTTTATCAGCCGGTCACTAAATAAGTGCATGTCTATAGTTTTTTTAATCACTCATATCACTAATGTTGTTAATAAAATGAAGTAATGTCTATTAACTTTGTTTTAACACAGTTTGGTGAAATCATTTGAACTAACAATATGAACATACTATATGTAGCACAGGACGATGTAAAAACGACACTCCACTTGCGGCCAACTACCCGTACTTGAGTTCAGTTTTTAAGAGTATAATTTTAAATGTGTACGGTAACTTTATAGCCATGGTCACCTGTGGTCTAGTGGTTAGCGTAACAAACTACTAAACCCATGATCGCGGGTTCGTAGCCCGGCAGGTGGCCCTGGGATTTTTTTAAGGGAGTAAAAAATCCTTAGTTACGCCGTCCTTCGGAAGGGACGTTAAAAGGGTGTCCCGAGCCTGTACGATGTCAGGTACTCGTTAAAAATCCCTATCCTAATTAAACCTGGATAGGCAAAATTTAGAGCTCCCACTGTAGCATCGTCCGATTAGCCATAGCAGCATAAAGTGACGTTAAATGAACAAACAACAACAACAACTTTATAGCCATGAAACTATTAAAAATGAAGTGGGACACATTTTATATATTTTTTATTTCTATTTTTACTATATTAAGTCTTTTTTAACCATATGCCTATTTTAAAATACTTTCTAAATAAATAATACAAGGTGCCACTAATAATGTATTATGACTGTAATTATACTTCTCCAGCTCATATAAAACCTATAATGAATTAAAAATACAATCGGCTACACATGGCGTAAAGTAAAATAATATAAACGATGTAAATAAAATTAAATAAATGATTTTTAATTCCCTCATATCTTATACAGCATTTAAAGTCTCCGCAATAAATACTAATTACACGTTGAGTTTAGATCCCATATAAGTTATGCATTTGAATTTATTCGAACTTATGCAATAAAGTTTTATTTGTTCATACAATAATACAGTTTTCTAAATATAAACTAAATTATACAAAAAACTTCAGTCGTTTCTTCTGGTTCAGACCGTGTCGGTGAATTTCCTGCCAACGTTTCGCCAGGCATCCTGCTGACTTCCACAAGGCTTAATTGAGCCTTGAGGAAGTCAGCAGCATGCCTGGCGAAACTTTAGCAGAAAATTAACCAACACGGTCTAAACCAGAAAAAACAACTGAAGTTTTTTGTATAAATAGTGGCCGTGGAAACTTGAAAGAGTATATAAACTAAATTGTTTTATAAAAAAATATGAGATCGTTTACTATTTATAATTTCGATATTATTGTGATTTATTAATTCCGATTCTCTTGATTTCACTAAAAAAACAATATGCAAATGAAATTAAGTTAAAAAATAACTATAAATAAGGTTAATCCAAATTAAGTAAATAACAAAATTTAACATATTACCTTAAAGTAGAGTTTTGGGACTCCATTAAGCATCGTATTCCTCTTTGAATTATTGTTCTGAATAATATGTAAATATATAAATCAAGCTGGTATTGTAAAATACTGAAAACTTGAAATTGGCATTTAAAAATACAAACTTCGTTATTACATAACTCTAAAAAATTTATTATAGTTTATTTTTGTCTATGGCATATATGTTGACATAACTATTAGATTTTTTATTTTATCCTACTAAAATAATTCGAGAAGAAATAGTAAAACATTCTATAGAATTCTTGGTGTGGAGTTAAATAGGCTTTGACCACTTTTTTTTTTTAGTAATTACAACAAATGCGGAATTCTATAAAATGTTGGACAAAGATAAAGTAAAAAATAAAGTACCAGACCCTGCACAATGCCATCTCCTAATTAACGACCGTATTATTTAGCCATTAGACAATTAGCAACGGCCCATTCATTTGGCCAAGGCGTCGCGACTGAGTCAAAAGAGCAGCCATTTCCCTAATTACAGCGGAAATAAAGAAAAAGGTCTGATAAAAGAGAGGTACAGTGGTGCCAACGTATGTAGAGCCGCCAGGAGGATTGTTCGCTTCAATTGGTGGCGCTTACTCGGCCAGATTGGCCCCCCTGTTCTCCTTCTACAGCACTTCCTTTTTTCTCAACTGCCGTATAAATCTTATCCATCGCTGCCTCTTCCGCTTCGTTCGCTTTTCGATAAAAAAAATTAAAATACTGCCAGAACAGCGAATGACTTCAGGCTCGGTTCCTGATCGTTTGGCACTTCTTGAAGAATGAGCGGTCATATGGAAAAAAATAATGCTGAATATCAGCTTTATCTCTCTATTTAATATTTTTTTACTTACAAATAGATGAATTTTTTGAATTATAATAAATTTGACATGCTGGTTGAGTCAACAACCTAAGAGATGATGGAGGCGAATTAACTTAGTATGGCATATACTTAATTTGTTCATCATGCCGCATTCTTATGGCGTTAGGCCGTTTGGAAGGATCCAAGCAATGTTTTTATATTTTATTTGACGGAAGTGGTTTTGCCCACTCTTCGTTCCGATTTTCTTTAATTTGATTGCTTATCACTTTTAGCCATTCCGACAAAAATGCGAATTATACGAAGGGAACCGCTTTTTGCTGCCGATTTAGCCCCAGAATCAGCTTGTTCGTTGCCGCTTATGCCTACATGCTAAGGAAGGGTCCAAGCAGTGTTTTTGAGTTTTATTTCACGGAGGTAGTTTTGAGGAAGCCTTTCCCACTCTACCTCCCGATTCTCTTTAATTTTATTGGATCTAAACGTTGACCATTCCAACAAAAATATTGATCATTTAATGATTGTCATGTGAAGAAAATATATTTTAACAAGTCAAGAAGTTTAAGTACTTTATGTATATGAAAAATATAAACAAAAATAAATACAAGAGGAAATAATAACGGATGTTTAGGCAGTAAATGATTGTCATTTTTAAGTCTCAGCATTTCATAGCTAGCTGTACCAGTAGATATCGCTTACAACTATATAATAGTAATAAATAAGTAAATATGATGAAGGATAGCATGGATAAAGGGTAGTAGAGAAACTGCTTAGTGTTAACTCTCAATTGACAGAATTACTTCAGAGTGTGACGATACCATCTTCTTTTCAGATGCCTAGGGGTTGAAGAGATAGCTATATTTGAAACTAGTGGTTTTCGGAGGAAATAAAGTATCAACATATTGATATTTATTTCGGCCAAATCAGCAACAAAAAGAACATTGAAGTCATCATTGATTAAATTTTACTTACATTAGAAGTCAGCTAATAAACTTTGACAGTTTTATTTTACAAAACTATTTTGTTGATGATTAAATTGAATATATAAATATATTAATATTTTTGTTAATGATAAAAAATAAATAAATAACATCAATTAGGCATGTATTAATTTTTATTCTGTTCTTCTACTGTACATTATTTTAAATATAATAATTTCGGTAATGGATATTCAATAATATTACAAACTTTATGAAACAAATGATGGAAGATCATCTAACTTTATAATCTATCCGTGTTTTCTTTTAAATCTCATTAATTTTTTTTATTCAGTATAATTTAAATATTCCTTATAACAAAAAACAGCTTTAAGCAAGTTAGATCTCGTTGTATCTTTGTGCTGTTTTTGTAAAAACTGCCTACCCCAGATTTTTCTCATGTTCAAAGCCTTAGCCACCCATAGTCCCTAACTGACAGTCTTCCTTTGTCTTGCTTGAAGGGATACCATCTCAAACCAAGGTTTTTTTTCACCTTAAAATATGCTTTATAAGTCTTCATTTAATAAAATTTAGCTTAAAAAAAGTTAAGGGACATTATTGCGTTTTTTACTAGAGAACTGTAAGTATTAAATTGTTATACAATAACACTAGAATGCATATGTGTATTTAATAAAAATATAACAATAAATTGTACGAAACAGTCGATCAATCATAAATGTATATACAATACTTCTTACAATAAAATAACTATTTATTCAGTTATTTTTAACGTACACACCATTTCGGATAATTTTATTTTTAACTTTAGACCCCAAAATATATCTTTTACTATTGATATCGAAACTGCTGAACTTTAATGTAATAAAATGTTCAGGAGTGAGACAAATCTATTTCAGCTTAATATTCATTATTACTTATTTATATTATTATGTCATTCAATCCTTAATCATAAGGACTCTTATACATTATTTTATAGTTCCATGGAAGTTCGAGATCAAATTCATAAAAAAATTAAAACAAAAATATCATTTATTAAATATCGTTATATTTATATTATGATAAGTATTTTTTCCCAAAATATTAGGTTTATATTATTTTTTATTTTATTTTTTTTATTTCCTTAAAATTGAGTTATAAAAAACAACAAAAAAAGTGCCTTTAAGACACTTAAGCAAATTAAAAAATTAGAAAGTAAAAAATATAAAACCATGGAAAAAATGTTTTACTCTTTTATATTTGATTACGAAGGTACAATACATATAACTTAATCATTATATCAAAATATAAATTTTTTAGGAAAATAAACATGTATTTTTTAATTAAATTTATGTTTAAATTAAAATAATTTTATGTCTCAGATTAATTATTGATAGAGGAATATTTAGCAGTAATAAAATTTTATTTTATATTGTACCATTGAAAAATGACTAATAAATACAACTTCATAATCTACATTATTCTGCAGGATGTATATAATATCCTAGCGGTGCAGCCAGTTTGAATCAATATTGCTACATCTAATTTTGTTGTGGACAAGGATCATTGTTAACGATGTTTCCTTCTGTGTAGGATCGGAAAAAGTTTTGATTGAATCAGGACCATTCTTTCCCCGGCCCCCCGGAGTGGCCTTGCCCATCCTAGCCGGCAAATCACTCCACAACCCTCAACAAATAACTACGACCAGTTCCCCACCTATTCATGTAAGGCCTTGTCCCAATACTCATCGGGGTTTCAACTCATGCGAACTGTTCGGACTATTCATTGAAATAATCAAGGATTTAATTAATATCAGCTATTTTCTATTTCTACTCTTATAGCAGCTAAACTGAAGAATAAGATTAATTTTTTCTGAGATAAGATTTCATTTATTTTTTTCAATCTATACCTAAATAAATATTTTACCAAATTTTATTTAAATTCATTCATTATTTTGTTCTGCCTAAATTTTAAATTGAGTTTAAAATAAATTTAATTTATTTTAATGGTTCTTTAATTTTAAATAACATTTTAAAAATACTAATTAAATTTATTTCATAATTGAGCTGTTTATTTTGAAAATGGTATAAGTCCATCTGGATAAAAAAAGCCTTTATTCTTTTAAATGATTTTAGTGATTACTATTTCATAAAAAAAAAAAAATTAAAATTAAAACGTTCATTGGGTTTTTAAATCACTCTTTGCTAAGTGTTAAGTGATAAAAACATCTTCCCGTTTGGCCACATTTTAAAAGTACTTAAAAGGTCTTTTAGATATGGCGAAAATAAAAAAAAATGGACTTATACCACTTCCGAAAATGAATATCATTCCGAAATCAGAAATATCATTTAATTTGCAAATAAATTCCTTACTATGTTTAGATAGAACTCGATTTATGATCAAATAATTTACAGTTTAGAGTAAGATTTTCTACCGAATGGTAATCTTCTGAGGGATAGTCTAAGGGGTACGTGGGAAGATTGCATTAATCTGGTGAATTAGCTTTGGGGTATTGGTCCTTGGATGGAAATTAGCAAGCAGTAATTGGTGGCCTCGGCATCGAGCCTTCGGGTTCATAAAGCGTTATTAATATTATTGTTACTATTATTATTAGAGGAAGAAAAACGAAAAGTACATATGACATTTAATAATAGCAGCAGTTTCATATAACAAAAAAAATGAAAGTTTAGCTTTGACAATAACTCAAAGTACCTCGACAATTACCAAATTATGTTTTTGAAAAAAAAAATCATTATTGGTCCCACGTAAATTGTGACACAGCACACATCTTAGAAAAAGAAAATTATATAGCTTTCCAACTCCTTAATATGCACAGTCATCCACATAATATTTCTTTACTATTTTCTCTACTATTTTAGCCTAGGTGTAGAGCATAATCATAACATCGGTTTGTGTAAAGTGTTTAAAGGTGTACAAACAGATGTTATGAATAAGCTGTACACCTAGGCTAAGATAGTGGAGAAAATAATAAATTATAATTATGTGCCTGACTGTGCACATTGACCAATAAAGTGTTATATTAAAAATCTGATTTACAATCAGCACAGTTTTTAACAGGGTGTCTCTTGCATGAGACGAAACCCACATTTTTACCTCATGTTAAAATTTAAAATTATTAAAAATAAACAAGTGAGGCAAAGAATAGCCGATCTGGAAATAAGGGCGACCATGGGTTCAGTTATTAGTTATTGGATTACTATATACATCGATAGATACTGTACTGTTTCACGGACAACTGTTGTGAAGGGAGGTAATTTGTCTGAGATCACGCTCAACTACTAATATTTCTCTCCCATCAAAGGTACCCACTTTAATGGGGGAATAGGATACAATTAGGAAGGTATTAAAATATGTTTTAATACAAATGACAGTTTAGCTGAGCATATGATATTTTTTTTGATACATTATAGATACATTATAGACTTTATATAGAACATATTGTATTTATGAGAAGGAAATGTGCAGTATTTTATGTTAAAAAGGAAATATTATACATTAAATTTTGAAAATTACCACCATAATAAGTCTCTGCTTTCTTCCTAAACGCGTTGTGGGAAGAAAGGAGAGACTTATTTATAATTTCAATTAAACGTCATTCGCAAGACTGATCGTTCCACGGAAGAAATATTTGCCGTTATTGGATAAAACTCCGATTGGGCACAAAGAGATTTAATAGCAAAGGACCAATAAAAGGGTAAATTATGAGTTCTGATGAGGATAAAAGTCGGAGTCGGGAAATTGAAAATTTATGAGTTACTATTCGAAAAGGATTTGATCGTAATGTTGGAGCATAAAAGTATAAATAAATCAATATTTAATGGGGGGTTTTCAAAACATCAGAAATAAAAAATAAAATGTAATTAAATTTATTATCCTGCATAATCTAATAAAAATCAGAATTTATAAAATAATCATTTTTCCATCTCTTCTCTACGGATGTGAAAGTTGCCCGCTAAAGCTGAAGGATGAACAAAGTCTTCAGGTATTCGAAAATAAGGTGTTAATAATGTATTCATTAATAAAATATTCTGCCCAAAAAATGATGAGACCACTGGGGAATATAGGATATTACATAACGCGGCATTGCGGAGCATGCATGCGGTAAATATGATTCAGGTGATAGCGTCGCGAAGATTAAGATGGGCTCGTAAAGTTGCTGGGACTGGTAACGAACGAATTCCTAAGATGTTAATAGGCGCTGTGGCGACTGGGAAGCGTCTGAAGGTTAGACCGAGGCGTAGGTGGGAGGATTGCGTTAAGGGTAATGTAGCGGGTCAGGGTTTGGGTGATGCTCATGATCCGTGGAGGTTTGTAAACATGGATAGGTGGTATCGGCATGGAGTACGTTAAGCCTTTTGTTTATGTAATTATTTATTTATCCTGCATAATCTAACTCATCTGGATACAGACAAATAAAAAAACAAAAACAAAGATACTTTAATAAACTTAAAAATCACGTTAGAAGTTCTATTACTTTTTTTTTATTCATTGACTTCAGAAAACTCATATTTTTATTTACAAAATCTATATTATTAATTGCTTTATTTAAGATTTTTTTTCCAAATTATCAGACATGAAATAAGAAATTATTATCACAGAAACATAAACTCTTCTGGATTCAGAACACTGCGAAAATTGCCAACAAATTTTACTAAATTTAAATCATCATAGATCTTCTATTACGTTTTTTTAAATTATTGCTTCACAAATTTAATATTTTGGTTTGTAAAATTCTTATTACCAATTGCTGAATTGATCTGATTTTACATTGTATCTATGTAGCTTGTATGCGATAAATATTCCTTTATTAAGTATAGTGTTAAATATATCTAAATCAATTATGAATTGTTTTGTTGCAAGGTCTACACATATCTTTGTATCTTCTTATGTTGTAACATTAAAAAGAAGGAGTGCATACAAAAAAATTAAATATCGTTTTTAAGATCAATATTTAGTTCCGTATCTGCGTTTATAGTTCCCAAATATATCTTCAAAAGTTAAATTTTTAAAATTTATAAACATTGATTACCAAAAATTATTTGGTATTGATAATTATTGTTGACTAATTCTCCATTAGTTTTTCGATGATCCTTTTATACAAGAATATTAGCTCATCTTAGTAATTAATTACAAGATTTAATTTCGATTAGTTAAAATCAATCAAGTTCAGCATTACTTCTACGATGGTTGGAAATTGTTTTTTCAAAATTAAACCAAATGAGTTAAAAAAAAAATAGATATTGGCAAAAGAAAGCATTCCTTATCTGTATTATTCTATTTTATTTTTTATTATAGGTTTTAACATGTCATTATTCTAATAAAACTTTCAAAGTTCAAACATGATACTACTCAAAATATGACTATAAAAAAAACATATTGTAAATTGAATATCAGATATATCGTGCCTAAATGAAAAAGCTTCAACCAATAAAATTGCTACTAAATTTGTAAGTTGTGTCGTTGTTCTTTTGAATAAGGGGTTTATTTTGACAGAATTATATAAAACATGAGAGTAATCGTTCATCTAAAAAAATTTTTCTCATTTTTTCATGATTTCCTAAACTGTTAAAGTGATAAAATAAAATGCTTTTGGCGCCTCTGATGAATTCCGAGTTATTAACTTGAGAGTGATAAGTTCTTTATTAGCCATTACCTCGGGCCGAAGACAGGAGTAAAACTAGTGTCGTAACTCCTGCTCAGCGCGGTCGTGTATCTTATCATCTCGGTTTGGAGAAGATGATTTAAAAAGGACGAAAACGGTCCTGAAGGAAATAGTCTGTATAAAAGGGCCGTAAAACGTTATTACGGCGGAACTGGGGGGGATTTGTTGGGGGGGGCCTGCGGATGACAGCCTGGAGTCTGGCCAAAGTCCTGAGGCAACTGCTGCCCAAACCATCACTGCCTTGTCGATCCTTCTCCTTCTGAATAGTAAACATGATAATATCTAGTGCGATTTTAATTATATTATATTATATAAATTATATATATATATATGCATATATATTAATGTATTCTGTACTATTACTAGCCAATAACATAGTTTTGAACAGCAATACTGAACTTCGAAAAAGATTGTTTATAATTAATATTTAATTATAAATTATTTAGATAAGACATTAATTTTTTTAGGAATTCGTTCGTTACGAAGCAACTTTTCAGGCCCATCTTAATCTTAGTCACGCTATTCCTTGAATAATATTAATCGAGTGCATGGTTCGAAATTCCGCGTTTTTAATCTCCTAAATTCTCCTGTGGTCTCATCCTTTCTTGGTCCGAATATTTTACACAACATCTTATTTTCGAATACTCTAAGATGTTGTTGATCCTTTAGCGTTAGCAGTCACGTTTTATATCCGTAGTTAAGAGTTGGAAGGATGATAGCATTATGATGGTTTTGACTTACGACCTCAGTACTACAACAGCATAAATTATGACATAGGAAAAATACTAAAAGATGAACGCAAAGATGTGATTTCTGGTCCGAACTTAACTGAAGAAGGATACCGATGATAGGCAAGAAAGCCACATAAATTATTTAAAAAATGGCGGCAGACATGAGAAAACGACAATTTTAATTTTATATATATATGCTATATAATTAAAAAAGATTCACCAATGCAAAAAGCGAAAATAGAATGAAGTGATGTTATAGACAAACAGTTGTTTAGTACGAGCTAGAAAAGTGCATAGAAAAATCCAAGAAAAAAGCATTTAAGAAAACAAGAACAAAACGGGCAGAGGAAGAAAAACTAATACATGGAGAAAATATGAAGGAAGTATGAAACAAACGACGTCAGAATTATTTGCGTGATCCTCCTGGGTCTGTTTACAATAGGTAAATAACATAAATGTATATGTGTGTTCTTCATACTTGTTAATAAAATTTTGATGCTAAACGTCTAGATAAATGAACCAAGGTTTTTAAACAAAACGATAGAAAATTAATCAAGAATCTCGAGAGTGGTGATAAAATTCCCACTTGTCAATTTCTATCGATTAACAGGGTAGAAGTTCGGAACTTGAAAAAAAAAATAATCAAGGTAATCCATTCAAAAATCCAACCAGAAAAAATATATAAATAAGTGTAGTGGCACAGAGTTACTTTTTTGATATACCTTCGCTTCTTCAAATAAAGATGTTTCTTCCTTGTAACATCCTGCATAATGAATTCAATCATTAAAGTTGATTGAGGTTTAAGTAACAATATTGTTATTAATAACAACCTGTTTGCTTTATAATTTATTTGAATACTTGTTAAAGCTAAGTTTTTTCCATCTGATGGGCATTAATATTTCTACAGAAAACTTAACCAATCTTTAAACTTTTTCTCGTAAATGAGGGTTGAAGCATGATACTTGAACTCCTTAAATAATAAAGTACACGGTTTCTACCCTACAATTTTAAAAATCGATAATATCTAAAAATACATGCGTAATTATTTTTAACTCAAACATAATCTGGTATATTCATAGGCAATCAATAAAACTGTTATATACTATTTTTTAATGAAGCTATAGGTTTCTTTTTTAGTTTGTTGTGTTAACATATATGAATTAAACAAATACCAAATAAATCATAATGTTTTTCTATTGCACGCACTGTTATATTATTAAGAATACAATTGAGCAAACCTAGTTCTAATAATATAGAGTGCATCAGAAAAAATCTTAAAAACAATTCCCTTAGCCGTAATGCTTTGAGCTATTCATGCAATACCTTCCTTTGCCTCTTGGAGAATGATTCCTGCTGTATCTATTTGATGAGTATGCTTGGACTGTTGGTGTGAGATGTACTGCACTTTGTCTACATAGATGTTATTTTCTTTTGTGATGTGCACTGATGAAGCCTGAATCGGTGAAAAGTTAACCGATTGGTTTCTTCCAGTATTTACTAGCTTCTCGGATTTTATTCATATTGCATATTTTTTGTCGTATTTATTTATTCGTGGGATTCTCCAGGATCGGAAAAAATATATCTTCCGAGAAATCTTATTCCCTTTTTTTGCGGATTTCAATGAAATAGTAAAACTTTTCTTCACGAAATGGGCTTTTGAGACCACTCGAATATCATTACTTTTCACTTCTTAATTTCATTATTCCTGCCTCTCTTTGCTTCTTTTCTTTTGACCACGCATTAGCCTTCTATTTTTCTTTTTTTTCCACAAGAATCTTGATTTGTTACAAGAATGAAAATTATCCATAATTTTCTCTATCTAGGCAGCCTTCTAATTACAACGAAACGCAGATCTGTAGAAGAACACGTGAACACTGCGTTCAAAATATATATAAAGTATGGTATAAATAAAGTTGATTGAAAGTTGTTGAAATATTATTTAAATTGAAACTACGGAAATATCATTTAAATATTAATAAAACAGGAGATCCTAGAGACGGAATAACTTGGCGATATTCAGACAGAGAAAAAATAATTAAATCCCGAGCTGGAGGCTCCTCGAAATTGGATCCAATTAATAGCCCATCGCTAAGAGACCTGCGATCAATTAATCTGAGTTGAAAGTTTTCAAAAGGGCCGGGGAGATCCGCCCTCTTTAAATACAAAATCTTTTTAATTTTCCCTTTGCTTTATGGATCCCCTTCGGCAAAGCGGGAGAGCTCCAGGGGGAGAAAACATCAAATTTTCATAACGGTAATGAGCCAATCCATCAGAGGTTCAAGATATCTAGTGAACGTTTAAGGAGTTATATAATATTTTTCAGGACGGTTTATTACTGTGTTACTACGTAAATACATAAAGTGAGCTCATTTAATATTTATTTTCAACTTTCTATTTCTTTTCTAATTTAAATATCACATCTAATTTATGTGACCTACCTTTACCTACCTTCAAATCCCGTTTATTTGATTACTTTCTATCCCTCCTATTCCCCGAAATGCATACATAAAATTATCTATAGAATATTATTTATTTTGTTTATTCATTTTTATCTTCATTTTGAATGTGTAGTAATGTGAAATCTTTATTTTTTCATTATCATAAGAAGCTATTTTTATTTGTTATTATTTAATCAGCTTTACAGATTGATTTTCTACTTGTTTTTTTTCTTTGTAAAAAAACAAAGCACTAAGGCTCTAAAGCCCACAATCATGTACTGTTACGTTATTCTAAAAGAACTTGTCCCAGAATAAATAAAGAATTTATTATTATTATTAATTTGGGGAATATTCCAATCACTTAAAAATAAAATGGTTTGTCGAAGCTCATATTTTTCCATAACAAATAAGTGAGGAATTATTGGAAACTAATATGATTGGGAAATGCTCAGTTTAGTAATATAAAATAATTAATAATTTTTATTCTGACTTAGACATATTGCATCATATTAAAATCTGTTGGAATGACTATATAAAGAACTAATTTTTTCACTAGTGATATGCACAATAGTAAATATTTAACTTAGGTAAATAGTAGTTATAATATTATTAAATGAGTTTTCGTTGCATTCCAGGTTTCATAGAAGAGGACTACATGAGGGGCGACAGAGGCTCCAACGAAGTGAGCTGCCACGACGGAGGCATCCCAATCTTCAGGCTGCGGAGCGTCGAGGAGACGGAGGCGGCGCACGACCTGCTGGAGCTGAGCCGCTCGCTGCCGCCCCTACCGGCCCCCGGGGTCACGCCCCACTACTCACTCCCTCAGGAGCCGCTCTACACCCACAGCGCCCAGCCTGTCTACCACTGCTGCGAGGAGGTCCAGCACCCCGCCAGCCAGCCACCCCTCACCCCGCCCAATTCAGAGTACTCCTCCGACGCTGAGAACAACAACCCAAACCAGGCCCCCAGCTCAGGAGCCAACCTCCAGCCCGCTGTGTACACCTACGACGCTCTTCTAGTCACTGATGGAAGGTCCAAGAACCGAAAGGAGCGCAAGGCAACGGGCAAAGTGGCTCCACTCAGTCCAATATCCTCAGACGACGGCGTGACGACCGAAGCAGAAGAGAACCCTTGCGACAAAGGCGGGCGCTACGTCTGCTCCGAGTGTGGGAAGAAGTACGCCACCTCCTCCAACCTGTCGAGGCACAAACAGACCCATAGGAGCCTGGACTCTCAGTCGGCCAAGAAGTGCGTTACCTGCGGCAAAGCCTACGTGAGCATGCCGGCCCTGGCGATGCACCTGCTGACGCACAAGCTGTCGCACGCTTGCGGAGTCTGCGGGAAGCTGTTCTCTCGACCATGGCTGCTCCAGGGCCACCTCCGCTCGCATACCGGGGAGAAGCCCTACGGGTGCGCTCATTGCGGCAAGGCCTTCGCGGACCGATCCAACCTGAGGGCACACATGCAGACCCATTCGGCCGACAAGAACTACCAATGCAACAGGTGTCACAAGACCTTCGCCCTCAAGTCCTACCTCAACAAGCACCTCGAGTCGGCCTGCATCAAGGAGGAACAGGAAGGAGTCGACGTCACTGTAGTGTTCGAAAATGTCCGGTCGAGTTTGCAGGTTCAGTAGCAGCAAAGGGACTTCTCTGTGATACAATTCGCAAAGAGAGGTACACAGCAATGAAGGAAGACATTCGTGATATTATATGCAATATGGACGACTCACACACCAAAGTGGACAGTGATATACACACATACCTAAAAATAAACATATATAATATGTAATGTATTATATATAATAATTAAATATGTAAGAATATAAATATCTGTTTTAACAATATTGATTCATTAATACTAGACGGAAAAACATGAGAAATTTTGAACATCCATTTGAACAACCACTATTATGTATTTTCGTCTTTATCCGAGCAACGATAGAATTAGATTAAAAATAGTACTTGATGATATTCATAGAACTATCCAATTAATTTTTATAAATGATATATATTTAAATGGATATATATTAAATACCAGTTTTGATATTTGTCAATACATAACGTAATCGTTTAGCCTATTGACCTGCTCAAAAATTTGTTTGTTGTAATAAGCAGAAATACTCATATTTATCTAATTAAAAGAGATTATTTAAAGAATATGGATATGTCGGTATAATATTTTATAGACTGGGGTTGATAACTGAGAAATAAAGTTTATATAGTTATAGGTATTTTTGGATATGATATGTGAGTATATATTCCTACAATATTGTGTATCTAGGCATTAAAATATAGCACGTGTAATAATGCTACAATAATTTTCAAATAAGTTTAAATTACAACATATTGTTTAGTGGCTTAAATTTTCAAAAAAACACCATTTTATTTTTAGATGGAAACTCGTCTTGCCTAGATTTTTTATAACGGGTCTGCATTCCTTTTCATGTTTTGAAAACAGAATAAGTATAAGAGTAACAGGCTATTGAAAATAGTCACTATATGATTGATAAGGGAATATGATCCAAGGATGTGTGAAAGTATGTTACAGGTCGATTGTATTTTAATATCATTTGATTATACTAGTCATTACAAGCCTAAATATACCTGAGTACTTGTAAATAGAGTTTATTGAAAAAATTGATGAATATATTTTTGTTCTCTCCGATTTGATAACAATTATCTGCTTGAAGAAGTAAGATTGAATGTAATTTGTAAGAATTGTACATAGCTAATAAACAACAACTCCCAATAATTCTATCTATTTATAAGCCTAAGAAGCCACACGTCCCAAACTTCTGTTTAGATGTTTATATTTATAGTGATAATTTTGTGAGACATAAATCTGTAAAGTATCTGTTATCAAATGTTTTAAGAAAAACGACCAATTAGAGTGTTTTTGACAGATGTTAATGTTTATACTTAGTTCGATTGTGAACAAGTTGAGTCCTAATGGACCCGTTGGAGAGGCGGGCCTTAAAAATAGTGTTGAAATTATTTTGCTGGTGAATGTATAGTTGGCCTTAACTTAGTTGTTTATTTGTTTATTGATTTATTTATTTTTATTTATTGTCTAAAAGCCTATGAACAATTGTGAAACAAATTCTAGTCATTAGCTCATACTTTGAATGCTTAGTGTTGTTGGTTGAGTAAGGTGCTGCTATTGTAAAATACAAAATAAAACATTGTATTAGATGCATATCTAAACATACATATGCATGAGATGTACGAGGTCATATAATATATGATTTTAAGAAGGTTTACGCTTAATATTATTAAAGTAAATAGTTGTCAAAGTATGAGCTTTTTTAGAGTGCAATGGAAAAAAAATGTATAAAAATAAAAATTTTTATTGTTTTGTAATGCTAGTCATATATATAAATATTAAAATTACCAAAGAAAAAGGAAAATTATTTCTGATATTTTAAGGATGACCTTCCTTTTTTTCTCCTTGAAAAAAAAAACGAATAACCAAAAAAAAAAATCGCTTAAAACGTATGATCCATGGCATTTTTGGTAGACTGGTAGAAAAAGCTTTATACGGACCAAGTTTTTACAACTAATTGGGTACACTGAGGCCGATCGGAAAGTTGGGCAGGACTTAAAAATTATGAATGTTAAAATTATAAATAACTAAATAAGAAAAATTCGAAGGGGCATGAAATAAATTGTAAAATTAAACATTATTTCTCTGAAAAGAGATCATTAAATTGAAAAAATAAAAAGTTAAAAATAATGGGCTCACATTTTTCATTTGACTTCAGTTGTTAACTCAATTTTATTATTTGCTCTAAGAGAATGTAATACAAAAGCATAAAATGAAATTAAATACACAGTATGTTCTATTATTTATCTTATTTGTTTTTGTTTAAAGAAACATGAATCGACTTGAAATAAGTCTAAGTTATTTATATATTATCAACTATGTAAGCCCATTTATAAATATGCACGTGTTTTTGCGGCCACGTCCATTAACCCAGTGTTCACACGCTTAATTTGAAAAAAAATATTAAAGAATTAATATAAAGCTTTTTAAGTACGAAGTTTCCTATAAGTTATAGCGATTCCATGCTTGTCATTTCGCTAATAAGACTTAGCTGGCATATGTATTCTCTCCATTTAATATGCTGTGAAATAATGTAATTAATAATGTAACGCGATTATATAGGATTATATAAATATAAGTATTTATAAAGTTTATTAATAAATACATTTAAAAAATAAAAGGAAGCATGATATATTTTACAAGGAATTATATACTGTCCATTTATTAAAATGATAATATTTGCATGCAGAATAGATGATCGGTAGAATTTTATATTAATAAAATAAATAAACAAAAAAAGTTTTGTATAATAGAAATAAACAACGAAGGCCATGGATCATAATTCTTGAGATAAGAACGATAATATTATGGGTGTGATAAAAAAAAAGGTGAATTGGAAATGTGTCGAGGAAGTGGTTAGTAATAATTGGCAATAAAATAGCAATATATTATAATGTAATGTTTATTTGCTGTGTGTACATTTATTTATTCCCGCCCTATCCTTCCTGGGATTGGCCATTCATCCTATTATACATTTTTTATAAATCAAACTGAAAATTAATAAATTGGAGATAGCTCTTCATTTATTTTCATAACATTACTTAAATCATAATTATCAGAGATAGATAATCTATATCGACTGATTTTTGGAGGATAGTTTAAAAAATCACATGCTTTGGACTGAATGTATGAGTAAGTAAAACTGATTTAGAATAAATGAACAGTATAACCAAGCAAAGTATTAAAAAACTTCAAATAAAAGAATAAAAAAATATACAATAATTATCAATCGCTTAAATAAAATTAAAATAAACTAGTTAACAATAAAACAAATAAGAAATCTTTTTCCTTCGTTGACAATGAATAACTTTACAATGATATTGGTTGCTAAAACAAAAAATGGCTAATAACCTCAAAACACCAATAATCCAAAAGATGCAGCACCGTGGAAAACATGACAGCCAGCCGGACAAAAGCCCAATTAGGTATTGAAATTAATATTGAAACCTTACTTCAACGTAGATTTGAACCCAATCTGGACAGACTAAAATAGTGACCAGTGAATGAACCTCGACATTCTAAATCTGATTTCAACAGGTTATAATCTTAAACGAAAAAACAAAACAGTTTTAACTGAATCACAAGTATCCCACTAAAAGATGAGTTATTTTTTCAATTTCTATAATGACACAGGGGGAGGTGTGGCTCAGTGGTAGAACACTGAGTTGCCATGCCGAAAATCCTGGTTCAAATCCCACTGCAGGAAATACTTTTATTTAGTCTGTTTGCAGCCGGAGATGGATCGTATGGGATCTTGGACCATCATGGGGCTCACCCAGCCTCATAATGGGGGTATCCAAAATAAAGGGGAAAATCTGACGGTTGAACGTGACCTAGGACATCATCTCCTTGCATAACCGTTGTCCAGGAAACAGTGCAGTCTCTACAATGTACTGAACTCCGGACCCGTTCACTAGTTGTAGTGGTACTGCGTTTTTTATTATTATTTCATTTTATTCTATTTTTTTATAATGACACAAAACGCATAAAAATAACTCAGTTTATTATTAATTTTTATAATACTAATAATAATAAAAAGGCAAAGATATTACAAGACAGTTCTTTTTTTCACCAATTCAATACTGTATTAGGACATACTCAGGTTATATTTATATTACTATAAGCAATCGTATATTCTTATTTAATATTTATATGTTTATTCTGGTATGAAATCAGACAAAATGAAAAAAAATAATATTAAAAAGTCCACTAATATTGGTTTGATGTTTATTAGTATTATTTAATGTTATTTTATTCAATAGACTATATCTGCCTAACCGAGAAATACTTTAAAAATATTTCTTTATACTTCCCAATAAACTTTTTAAGGTTTTATAAATATTATCGATCATATATATCAATAATATGTTGTCAAACCTCTGTGTATTATCAAATCAAGAATAATTTCAGTATCTATGTATGAGGAAAAAAACAATATATAAATGTATACATTGTACATATCTTCCAATGAAAATATACACTTTTCAGAAAGTAATTTTCAAGAATGATATCCGAACTTCATCTTTAAAATATATTAAAATAGTGGCAATGAAATTCAACATAATAAAGTAAGCAATTTATACAATTAAATCACTAAGCTAATACAACAAATATGTAATCTCTTAAATATAAAAAGTAGTTGTTAGTGATCATCTTTTAATATTTTATGACCCCTTTACGAAATCTATTATTTCTTAAGATTTCTACGTAAAATATTGAATAATTCAATATAAATTGTTATACTGTATATTTAATTATAAATTAAATAATGATATGAAAATGAGTTCGCTTTGAATAAATGAACAATTCTATTAAAAGAGTTAAGGAGGTACTCCCTTAAATTAATTCGATAAACTTTGTATGTAGTATATAGTGAATATTTAAATAAGGTTCAGCTATCTTACACAAAAGAAGTATCTGCTTAAATTAATCTCAAAAGCTTTATTGTTGAAATAATAAAGAAAAAGCATAAAATTAAGATAATAAAACTGGCATAATACTGAGTGAATTTTACATGGCCATGTACACAGTTAACTACTTGAGACAACTGCGCAATGAAATCGTAAATCACGCTGGATACAAAAGCAATGCGAGGGAGGAAAAATAGGAAAAAATGGGGTTCTTTCTCGAAGGATATTGAAACAACAAATCTTTCAGAAATCACTTAAGCTTCTAGAATTTTATATAAGCTATTCAATGTAAAACTGAAATCTTAAATTTATAATTACTTGGTGAATTAATTAATAACACTCAAAGATAAACTAAAGATACAATACGTTTATCATAATTTACAGTTGGATATTTAAACCATATGTTATTATCCTATTTTTACAAAACATTTATCTCTCAAACATCTCAGCCCATAACTAACCATCCAATTTGTGATCTACCTATCTTCTCCAGAAGTGAGCACAACAAAATTACATAATTGTATACATCGATAAATATACGAGGTTTTGCTATTTCAAAGTGTTCACTAATTAAGTTAACCAATCAATGCTCGTTGCTTCAATAATGCCTGGGTTTTGCGTTCAAGGACATTGAGCTTTTGTTATAAGAGTCCTTCGGCTGTTGGTACGCCATTTACATTTTATTCAATCGCCAATAAAAGGCTTATTTCTCACCAACAATGGGTTCTATCCACTCGCGTCAGGATTGTAATAGTACTGTTTTTTAAAATTATAAATATGGAATGTAGTTACAAACTCAAAATTAAAACTTTAATTGACCTTTATGTAAATATTATTATTTTTTTATTTGATTTAAAGGATTTTTTAAGCCATAAATATACTTAAGTAATTAATGTAGTAACACAAAGGCGAGAAACGATAAGGGTCTGAGTCCCATGACGGCAGACGTGAGTAAAATCCCTCTGTTAAGAAAGCATTACGATTCGAGAGCACTACATTTGTAAATCCCAAAGATCTTTGGAGAAGGCTGGAGATGTAATCCTATCATCCATATCTTGGGCTGTTTGTACAAGTAAAATGCTTAGTCCATTATTGTTGTCAATATTTGCCTCTTACTCACAGCGGGGGATATTCATTGGTATAAATACCCTGTTCGGGATGAGCGGGGATTGGCTACATCCAGAGATGCAAAGAAGATAATTACATTAATTAATTGAAAAAACATTATTTTAAAGAATACAAAAAATTAAATTAAATTATTTAAAAGGTAATCAGGTATTTCCCTAAATTTTATGTGTGATTTCTTGTTTTATATATCCCATCGGATAGGTCGCGGCGATCTGACAGATCACTTTTAGGAAAACTAGCATTTTTGTTGAAATTTGAGAATAAATATTCAAACTAAGTACTTAGGAAGTTATGGACGTAGTAAGTAATGACAAAATAGCATTTGCATTAAGTATACTTAGGATTCAAGCGAAAAAATTACAAGAACAGTTAGTTCTATTTCTTTTTCATTTATAAATATTTATTCTTATAACGAACTCAAAGCTGACACTATATATAATAACATAGCTAAGACTAGAAAGGTTCAACCATGAAAACAGACTTGGATCACAGCTACATAAAAACTTTGAATATAAGTATTCAGTTCTAGTATATCTGTGATCTTCGCATCCCTTGGTTTAGAGAATATGCTATGAGTTTGTTAAATATATTTATTGCTATATTCCACAGTCATAGCCAACACATGCTCAATAGGTTCAATGGATCCTGAACAGTTTTCGCATTTCTCGCAGCACCTTTCACAACAGGAAAGTGGATGATAACATTCTGAGCGTCTCGTCTTCTTGCTTGATTTTAAGGAGCCGTCTTCCATCCAACGTTTCAACGATTGTTTATTTCCTAATTTGCTGGGATACGAAAACATCGAAGCCGTCATAACATCATCATCGTCAGTGGATACATCTGAATCTTTTTAATAAAAAATCTGCATCAAATGGGTCTCCACTCTCATCATTATCATGGTCTTGAATTATGTGACTATTTTGTTAATGTCATTCTCATTATCGAGGAAATACATTTTACCCATGTTGCCTGGGAAAAAAATAATAAAAAATAAAACACTAAAAGTCGAGGCTATCTGACAGATCATAAATGCCAATTCTACCAATATTGTAATGCGTATCCGAAAATGTAATAATACGAGTGAAAAAAGATTTGATGTTTATATGAAGTAGGTTAAATTTACGATTTCGGTCGCGGTAATTTGTTTGATCTATTGCTTCATAGGGGTTGCACGCAGGTAAGAAAGACACTAAACTCATCCAGGGCATCCAAAAAGCAGCTAGTGGGAGCATAAAAGAGATGTTACAAACACAGAGGGAAGGAAAAAGAAAAATATACATGTGCGATCTGTCAGATCGGCAGTAACTAACCTAAGGTTAATAAAATGTTTGACAATCGGTATGAATGGTTTATTCAACTTTGATTATTATAACAATTAACAAACGAAAGATGAATAAATAATTTACTTCACTGTCAAAATAATACATCTACATTCTAATTAACTTTTGAGTAATATTAATTCATAAACTTTTTTATTTAGTTAAATATTAATTTTGTACAATACTTTAAAGGCACTTTGTAGGTTTTACATTTTTTTGTAGCACTCAAACCTGAATTTTGTTTTATTTTTTTTGTTGGTCCAAGTATATCATAAATATTAATTATATAAATTATAAAAGAAACAAGCCTAAGATGTTTTAACAGTTCAAAGAGTACTATAAATATCCTGGTATGCCATTTTGATTGTCAACCATTGTATTTTGGTTGAATTATGAAGGATATATATATCCTTCATATATATATGCTTTATTATTATTGTTGATTTTGGAATTCCAAGAGTAATTATTTATGATAATAATTCTTCAAAACTGTACTATACAATATTCATGAAGTTTTCCTCTAGAAAAAACAGTATAAAATAACAGTTTATGCTTGCGGATTTAATGATAACATAAGTTTAATTAATTTCACTACAAAAAGCCAGGCGGAATTTCGTTGTGAATTATATTAGATTTGTTGCAATGAAATGTAAGTATTTGATAATCTAGGCAAAACATGAGCTATAAATTTGTTGCCTTAATTCCTTTCCTCTGCTTCTCTGACGGAACAAGACCCGATAAACAATAAGCTAAAGTTATTACGAAGGTCCTAAATTACCAGGTTTCCATTTGATTAGAGCCTTGCTGGCTACAGAGCTAACTCTCAACCGTACTTAATCATGAGGCCGGCAATTTGCAAGTCAACAATTTCGATCCCCAGTCCCAGGACTATTTCCGAAGGGCGACCGCACAAACAATTTCGCCTTCCCGATCCGGAAATCGAGACCCTCCCGTTTTCGGTTCCGACAAATTGGGCTTCCACTTCAGGTAACATCCTGTTGTCTCCTTGGAATTGAATACTGAATCCTTTGGAGCGAAATGATTCCGTTATACAGATTATTTTATCCCTACCTCCTCTTTTAGGTTTATTCGCTATCCAAATATATATAAAAGACATTTCTAAAAAAAAAAAATTGTGCAACACAACTCTCTTTTTCTCAAGCTATGCCATTGTTCAATATCTTGAAATAATTATTTATCATTGTTAATTATTAAAATGGAAGGATCTTGTGTGCAGGAGATGGTGGAGACTCAACGGTTTCTGTGAAAAAAATCTAATACGATACTAATTATAAACTAAATAATGACCGATTTTTTATAGTTCAAATTAATTGAATTGATTTCATCATCGAATCCGTAAGGGGAAACAATTTATATCGAGAATGCAGATTTGTGAGCAAATTAAAATAAAAATAAAAAAAACCTGCACCACCACCCGTGAAGGGTCTAGGATTCAGTACATGGTAGAAAATACTGTTTCTTTGACAACGGATATGCAGGGGGGGCGGTGATTTCTTCACGATCAACTACTAGATACTTATTTTGGGTACCCAACTTATAGAGGCTGGACGATCCTCAGGATGGTACCTTAACCCTCTAGGATCCATCTCCGGCGGCTAATAGATTAAATAAAAGTCTGCCAACGAGTGAGATTTGAACCCAGGACCTTCGGTATGGCAACTCTACCAATGACCCACTCCGCTCCCTTTTTATAATTAATACATGGAATTATTTCAGATCTATATTGCTCAACATTATCAAAGAAATTTATAATTAAAACTATACTTATTATCAAAAATGTATCTAATAATATAATTGATATTATTTTTTCATTATAAACCTGTAATGATATATGCATGGAAAATAAAACTGTTTTCTGAGACTGGACAATGGAGGAAATTACTGACTGCTTATCGATCAAATTTTCTATTTAGAAACATTATTTTAAAAGTTGGATCGTTTCATATGAAATTTACACTTTCAAAGGAATGGTTATGTAGTAAAACAAATTTATGAGATAAAACCAATTTTATTAAAAATATTTAATCTCATTTTTTATAGATTTTTCAAAATGTGTCATCAAATTTTCAATTCCAAAAATGAAAAATCCAAGGATGATCACCTGTGGTCTATTGGTTAGCGTAACAAACTACTAAGCCCAAGATCGCGGGTTCGTAGCCCGGCATGTGGCCCTATGATTTTTTTAAGAGAGTAAAAAATCCTTAGTAACCCCGTCCTTCGGAAGGGACGTTAAATGGGGGTCCCGAGCCTGTACGATGTCAGATTTTCGTTAAAATCCCTATCCTAATTAAACCTGGTTAGGCAAAATTTAGAGCTCCCAATGTAGCATCCTCCGATTAGCCATAGCAGCATAAAGTTACGTTAAATGAACAAACAAACAAAAATTCAAGGTTTTGAGATAAAATAAAGTATGAAAATGTGTTTTTGGCTTGAAGTAAATTTACTCTTGAAAATATCCAAGTTATATTTCCAATTAAATCCAGTTCATATTTGACGGCATACTAAACAATTTTCGATCAATTGCAGTGGTAGTAAATATTGCAAAAAAGGGAAGATTAATAAGAGCTCATTAGTCCTGTTAACTTAAATATAATACACAAAAAAAAATCCACTAATCCCAATTTGAAATTCAGAAGTAATAAAAGCGGATATTTTATACTAAATGGCCAAATATAAAAATAAATTTTATTATGGCTCAGTCCAGTCACGGATGTAACTATGCTGATTTTTACCTGCAAAATGTATTATTATATCACCCTTAATAGGTGATAATGTATTTCATTATATCACCCTTAATAGGTGATAATGTATTTCATTATATAATACAATTAATAGGTGATGTATTGTAGCTATATCTTGTAGGGTGAGTGCGAATGGTAATAATCTACTAAAAAAATTTAAAGATACTTATCGAATTGGAACTTTTACTTGTCAGGAAAACTGAACCAAGATGTTTAGGATTTCGATAAGATTCATACATAATTAATATAATTAATACAAAAGGGTAGATTCTGGGAAATTAAAAAAAAAACAGAATTATTTCATTACGATTTTATTATAACGATTTGTACAGAAGAAAGGGATGTTTAAAATATTTGCCTGCCCATTTTTGGAGATTATTTGGATTTATGCCAAAATCGGTGGCTCTCTCTCGAAAGCATTCCCTCTTTTATTAGCCTTGACGCCTCGCCCTATAGATGTTCCATTGAATTTCTGTCCCACGTGTGGGTTTAGTCCATTTCCACCTGATTAACTACAGCATTCTAGTCTTATTTTTCTGTTATATGAAATCATGACTACAATATATAATATGAAATTATATATAAACAAACATGTCATCTATATTTTAATGTTGTCAGTTTTTTTTCAGTTTTATCGGTATTTTTTAAGTTTCAGTATATTATTAAATTTCATTTCATCATTATCTTGCTGAGTATAAAAACAAATCTTAATTGTGTGTTATTGAGGTTATGAAGAAAGATGGAATATTATTTTGTTTCAATCTCGACTTCTTTTAAAACTACATTAGTCTCTAATTTTTCAAGTATTAAAACAGCGTATTAATATGTATAGCGAGCAGTAAGTATTAAAAGATAGTTACACGAATATTGCTTCTGAATTAATACTTTCTATTTGTATAGTTATGACTTTTACTTTCAACCAAATTTATTAATATTCAACATTGGTAATATAAGCCACGTCTAAAATGTGTTACTGCCTCTGTGATTATTCTCAATTATTAGTTTCTCTACTGCATATAAACAATAATCATTGAAAAGTAGCTCAAGAGCTACTAGATACAATTATCCTCATTTCTTTCTCTTACTAATCTTCTCTATGATAACCAAAACCCTACTTCATAGTAAGAATTTTATGAAAAATAATCATAGTAAGAATACACATCTTTATTTATAGTGTAAAACCATCTGACATAAAACAAACTTATAATTATAGCTTGCATTTATTTATTAATACTAATATTAATACTATAAAATACTAATATTATTTATTTATTATTAATTATAACTTTGCATCTTACTGAGCATTAGTACATATTCTAAAAATATCCATTTGCTTTGTAAGTCGTATTAAACTTATCATTTGAAGAGGTGTAAAGACGGGCAGGATATGATTTCGTGAAGGCGGATATTTAAGTTTCAAAAAGCGAAAGACTTGAAACATTTACAGTAAATGAGGCGTTTTGTTTCAAATCCGGATACATCCATTTTCAGGATTGATGAAAAAATATTCAATTTTTAAAATAATCAATTTAACACATTTTAAAAATAATTTTCCGTTATTTCGCTAACAATTCACTTCAAACAATAATTACTGATATTTATTTATGATCTTCCCTTTTTATAAAATCTTATTTACTATTAAAAAAATATGTTGGATATAATATACCTGACTTCTGATCAGAAAATATTGAAATCTTGTTAGTTTAAGATTGATGGAAAATAAATAAATAAAATAGAAGTTTTTTAAAACAATTCTTACTTCAAAAATTTTCATTGATGTGATGTATTTAACCACTTCTGATAGGAAATGGAATCTTTTGGCACTTATTTTTTAAATATTTAGACGGTTTTGAAATAAACATATCAAATACACCATTTCTGGCATTAAAAACTTTTAAAATAAAAAAAAATCATTTTTAGAAAAACTGGATTCACACGACTTTGAAAATAAACGCCTCAAATAATAGTTCTACGAAATCAAATTTTAGATAAAATACTCTTACACGTTTTCTAGGAATGGCTATGTCGACCCAATCCGTATAGATTTTCAACGAAACAAGTTCGTTGAGCTAATCGACGCTCTATTGTATAAGTCAATCATACAAATAAAATATTACTTAGTTGATTGCCCCGATGGTCCAACTCCGAGTTCAATTACCTCCTTCCGTGTTCCGACTTCTAGAACAGTAGTCACTAGGCCTCCGCTCGAAGGGAAGTCGCACCGCGCAAACCGAACCGACGAGATAAGAAATGATCGGAGAAGGCATTAGCCAATTAATTAGCCGGGAGAGGGATAATGCCGAGACTCGGTTCAACTGTTGCCAGCCCTCGGCAGTTATCTCCAAATTACTGTTGCTAACCAGTTCAACATATCTGTCATTTCCCAGCCGGCAACTTCTCCCTCCCAGATATCTTTCAGCCAGGCCTCAGCTACTCAGGTATAATCATCATTAGAACGGCAGCGGTTTCGAAGGAAACAGCTCAACTAAGATTCAACTCTGATCTCCGGCTTAGCCACTAGTCTTGTCATAACAATTCTAAAAAAATGGTTAGAACAATGAGAGTTCAATGCTTCAAATTGGCCCTAAGAGGTTTTGAAATTATTAAGCAAACCAGACTGATGTATAATATAACTGATATATATAAAAAAAAACTGTACTATTACAACCCATTGTTCAGGCTAGAGACCCCTGTTTAACGTACCTTCTGAAGGACGGCATAACCAAGGATGTTTTACTCCCTAGGGCCACCTGCTTGGCTATAAACCCTATGAAATCTTGGGCTTAGTTGGATGATATAATAACCACAGGTCTTCATTATTTGTACAAAATAATTAAATAGATGTTTTCATCAAATCTGTAAGGGGAAAACATTCGTATTGAGAAGGAATATTACAATGTAGATTTGAGAGCAATTTAATATAAATCATAACATAACATCAATCGTTTACTTAAGAATATTTGATCTTTATAAAGCGGGAAATCAAATATACTTTTTATTTTTTTTAAATGAGGAAAAGTCATAAATATCTTTAAACAAATGACGAATCGCTCATTTTTTTTCTTTAAAATTATATTTATTTTTATTTAATAATGGCATTTGCTTAATTATCTTCCCACTCATCCTGAAAAGGGTATTTATAACAATGAATATTGAGCTGTGAGTAAGAGGCAAATATTGACAACAATAATGGACTAAGCATTTTACTTGTACAAACAGCCCGAGAAATGGATGATAGGATTACATGCCATCTCCAAAGCTCTTTGGGATTTACAAATGTGGTTCTCCAAACCTAATACTTTCTTAACAGAGAGATTTTCCTCAAGTCTGCTGTCGTGGGCCTGAGACCTTTGTCGTTTCCCGCTTTTGTATTAATTATTCAAGTATATTTCATTTTTTGAAAAATGTTTTAAATTAAATATTAAAATTAACAACATTTAAATGAGGAACACAATAAAACAACACTGCAGGGAGTTGGTTTGTCCGAAATAACGCTTCTCCCCCAATCAAGAGTTTATAGAGGCTGGGTGAGCCTGAGAAGGATCTGTAGATTGCAGTCCATTTATTCGTTTCAAATGTACTGATTAAGTGAACTGCTTCGTTTTTTTTTTTTTTAAAAACAATTTTCTAACTATTAACATTTCCATTATTTTCAGCATTCTTGACATAATTTTTGTATTCTTTCAAACTTATCTAACTTAACTATCAAACTTATTTAAAAATGTAATTTGAAATAAAACTTAAAACAAATATTTGATAATCTAGAATTATTAAATTTCATAAAGTTTAAATGAATTTTCCTCTTTTTTATTTTAAAATGGTGCAAAATATATTTTTTTAAATAATGTTTTTTTTTAATCCTTCCACACACAGACAGACGCACACACAAACAAACACTAATTCAGGCATCATCAGAAATTCACCAAAAGAAAATAACTTCAAAGAAGACAAGGTGCAGTAAATCTCATACCAACAGTCCAAACCGTGTGCTAAGACTCTTCAAAAAGAACTAAAGTTTTTGTCTATCAATTGAGTTTTTAGTGTAGTGCCTTGGAGCAAGCTGTCTCTATTGGATAACTCGGTCAGGCTGTTGGCGTGATGCGTGCTACACTTTGTCTCCTTTGATGTGATTTTCTTTTTTTTAAGTCTAGTATTTTGAGACTTAAGTCTTTGTTCTTTGGATTTTTCCTATTGAACCATATGTTTATAAATTAATTGTAATTAATTGTTCTCCTCAGTATGCTGCTAATGGAAATTCTAGTAGATGATTAGAGAAAAATAGATTAAAATATCATTATAAGATTATCAAATAACACTTTTCACCTAGTATGACGTTGATGAGGCTAATCAAAGGTGTAAGCTGAGAGCAAGAAAGTTTTGGAATGATATGGGAATTATGAAACAAAGGGATCGTTGGCAAGTTCTATTATTAGGTTAGCGACAAACGAAACCTGCCAAGTTAGGCTTCATATCCTCAAACTGGGTTACGGATTCCAACAACACTCATACAAGTTTCCGTTCTTAGGCTATGTATATTTAAGTTGAGGGTGAAGAAATAAGGGCACGACCTAATCTTCAGACTGATCAAACGAAACATTCCATCATTTCAGATGACATCAACAAATAATTAACATAAAATTAATTTGTATTCACTGAAATATATAATTCAACATATTTAAAATATTTGTTTAGTATATAGTTTTTGATAATTACACTTCTTTACCTGAGATAACTAATAGCATTATCAATGGACAATAATATTATTTCTAGTATTGCAAAGAAATGTTCATCTTCTTATGGTAGATAACTAATTTTTATAAAAAAAAAAAAGAATGATAACAAATTCGTAAATTTATACTGTATGAAATCTATTTCTAAAGGTTGTCATATATTTTGATTTTTTTTAGAGTAGTGCTTCCAGTTGCGTCTTATTATAATAAAGTAAAAATCATAATTATTATCATCTAAGTTCAATTCTTACCAATGAAAAAGTAGCAAACCTAGAAATACTCAAATACTTTAGCTGGCCAATAGAAATGCAACCACTTATATTTCTAATTATCAATCATATAAGCGTACGTATATCTATCATGAGCTTTTTATTCCAATTTTTAATAATTTCCATTGAAATAAATAAATTCATTGATCTTGGTAGGATTTTTCTCTTGTTATAATTTTATTTTATTTTAAATTATTTATTTTACTTTTTTCAGACTTTCAATAACAAGCTAAATTAAATATTTGTGTGGGTGGGAATCAAATAACAGGGAGAATACCTTCTGAAAATAACTTAAGTTTTAAGTGCGAAGAATTTGATTAAAATTTTAATAAACTTTGACATTGGCAATGTTCCGAGCATTAAATAAAGTAATTAAGAATATACATAATTTCAACAATATATATTTTCATAATGAAAATTAAAATAAATCAAAACAATTAATAACCATTCCTTGCTCATTTATTCAAAGCTAAATTGTCTACTCAAATATTTATTTCATTTTTTTTAGGATCTCATTAATAAAATGTTTTTGGATTTACCTCTCAATTTTAAAATTGGTTTCGCACGTCATTTAATACTTAATGTGAGTATCTCGCATATTCCTAGTAATTTATTTAGCACTTGCCGTTTATCTGCGTTTTATTTGCGATTGTTGACGTTTAACTGATTTCCCTACTATTTATTACTATTAAAGTTAATTTCTACAAAAAAGAAAAAGTGTAAAATTAGAATATTTTTTATAAACATTAACTTAATTTCTAATTAAATAAAGGATATAATAACATGAATGATTAAAACAAATAAGAAGAAAAACAGAATTATGAATTATAGCAATGAATTAGGCCTGTATAAATGTCTTTAAAAAACCTTGTTTGAAAAGCAATCGCGTAATTTGATATTTTTTGATAATTCAAGAACTTCCAGTTAGAATTTATGACAAGAAAATAATATTTAAAAAATACCTTTTGGCTCTAAAATAATTCTCACGCCTTTATCTCAGCTAAGCAAGTATATTAGAGTTTGTATCAGGAGTCTGTTATACCAAATCTTCATTTTTTCGAATATAATCGGCATTCCTGAACAACAATATTCTTTAGATTCACTAAATATTTTTTAATGGGATTTAAATATTGAAATAAAAGAAAATGCGATCATTCATATTAGTTTTTTATTTATGATAGGTTTGATTGGATATTGGATAGGTTAGCACATATCCAACATAAATGGGAGTTTATCATGATGTCCGCCTAGTTGGACTGCAGTCAGTGAGGTAACGAATTAAATAATATATCTGCCGTAGCGGGATTTTAACCCGGGACGTTGAGCATAGAGCCTCCACGCTCTGACATTGAGCTACTCCACTAGCCGAAATCAATCAAACAGACAAAATTAAAAATATTGTTAACATACTGGTTCAACCAATATTAGCATAATCATAGCTAATCTGTTCTGCAGATTGTTGTTTCGAATTGATTTACCAGTATTAACTGTTTATTCGTTAATTTTTTAATATTTTACAAATATGCAAGTTATCGTGAGCTTTTGTATGGAATAGTGATTAGGGGTAATCAGCAGATTTCACTAATCATTATATCAATAAATAAAAGTTTCAACTAAACTTCGTATTATAGATGATACCTATATGTCTGGTGAAAAGTTCATATCTTGCATTTTACTCATTTTTACAAAATTATTTCTGAAATATACCCATTTCCCTTAATTACATTATCTTTTCCACATCAAAGCTCACAATAATTTATATTTTTGGAAAATATTACTATGGAAACGAATGAAAAGTTAAAGCTTGTTGTGATTAAACTAGAAGCAACAACCTGCGGAATAATTACCAACTAGACTTAAAGGCATACCAAATTTATATTCGTCATGAAAATCTTGAATGCTGAACAAAAAATAGTTCTGGGATATCAAATTTTAGAAAAAATAATCTTCTAATGATGATTTTTTGACAACTTAATCAAATATTTAAATATCATATATTTTTAAATGCGCTAATTATTTATTTTTAGATTTGTAATAATTAGTTGTACAAGACATGACGTTTGGAAGAAGCGGATGAAGTATGCTAATGTTGTAGAGTTGCGAAAAAAAAATATATATTGGTATTTAAAAACGGAAATTGAATTACAAATAAGTTATAGATTAAATTCCTGTCAATGACTGATTTTTGATGCTTAATAAATTCCCACACACCAAAGATAAATGTTAGTTTATCATTATTTCCGACTACTTCACCCGATAATAAAAAAAGTATTTTAATGGTTTAATAATTTCGCTCTGGATAAAAAAAAATAAAATAAAAAATGACAAAGTAGAGATAAGTGAGAAAGTAATTACCCATCGCTCTCGAAAGTGAAAAATCTCTATTTTAACCTTGGCCATATTAAATCGGTGTTAAAATATAACCCGCCAAACAGTGATCCATTAATTTAAAAATTGACAATGCCCCGAAAGAAACATCTAAGATTCATCAATCAATTTTTTGTCGGATGAATAATTACTGAGAGGCGAGCGGTAGCCACTCTGCTTGGGCGGTAATGAAAAGGCCCCTCCGTATCGAAAATAAATAAAAACATTCTTGTAATTTATCGGAAAGGATTTTTGTATACACCACCTCGGGCGTAGTACAATAATTAAAAAAGGTTGACCATAAAGGAAACTATTTTTAAGAATTAATTTCGTGTCACCACCGGATTTTTTTATGCCATCAACTTTATATTTCTTGTGCTATCGGATCTATATTACAATAATCAGGTTGTAATTCGCATTTGCTGGTATTAATTGTGGGGAGCGTAGTGGCTAAGTGGTAGAGTTCTGAGGTGCATTTCAGAAGTTCCCGAGGGGAAATACAGCCTGATACAGATAATTTATTTAATCTTTTAAAAGCTGGAGATCCCTGTTGGATCAGGAAACCTTCTTGGGGCTCACTGAGCCTCTTTAAAGTTGTCACTCTTATTTGAGAGAAAACCTCGCGGTTGAGAGTGATATAGTACAAGTTACCTCTCAGCACAACCGTTGTCAAGAAATAATTCAGTTTCTACCATGTACTGAACTCAGTGCATTCATAAATTGTGATGGTACAAGTTTTTTTTTTACAATAATTATAAATGATGCATCGTGTTTGTATGTATTGTGTTTTTTCAAGATAATGATCATTGGCATAGCTTAAGAAATTTATATTTATATGTTACATAAATTTTTTTTTTAGAAATGCATTTTATATAGTTAGCAAGAGAACAGGGAAAAAATAATCTGAGTAACGCAATCATGTATAGAAACCGTCATATATTGTAGAGGTACAGTTTTTTTTCTAAATTATGTATATATATCATATTTTTTTTTTACATTATAAATTAATTTTAATAAGATGTACCCTAGCCGATTGTACAGCCTCTACCTATTACTAAACCTATAGTGGTACAGGGATGTAAATCTATTTATATAAAATATAAAGAAATCTATTTAATAGTAGTTAAGTACAGGAGATCGAGAGAGTACTAAATAACTATTCATAAGTAATTAAACTAAAAATATAAGCCAGTCCATGAATAATAAACAGTTAAATATTTAGTTTTACACCCAGAAAATTCACGAATATATATTTTTTCATTGATGCCACGGTTGTGCCGTTTCGACAGAGATTGCAATCAATCAATGATCGTTTGCAAAAACGCCGTCTCAAATGCATTGTAATTGTTTTTTCAACAGTTATTTTCATCAAATATTATTATGTATTCATTTGAATACAAATGAATTAGGAATTAATTTTAAAAATAAAGACAATTGATGATGATTACTCCAATGACCGCTCAACATTTTGGTACCATCATTCTAATAATGGCCATGAGGTCTATTTGGGCGCCTATTCGGTTTACCGCTTCGAGTATGTAAATTTAATCCAATAATTATTGACTTTTATACTGGAGTATTTTATTTTATTCTGTAACACACACACACACACACACACACACACACACACACACACACACACATTTATATACATATACATAATTGTTTTTCTAAAAATGCTGAAATAGACCGTAAGAAGTTTAGTTGTGTAAATAAGACGAGTACAACCAAATATGAAATACACATAATACCACTGAATGATATTTATGAGATATCAAGATACAAAGAATTTATCAAATATATCTAATGAGCACAAAATTTAAACATTCATTAACAAATTAATTTCATTATATATAGTCCGAGGAGTGGTACAGTACCTTATTGCCCAAGTACCCTGGCGTAACACAACCGGCATCCTTCGTTAAACAGTCAAAACATGACGAAGTTCACTACATCGTGGCACGTGGAGCCCCAGACACAGCGAAGTACGCCTCCTACCACCGGAAAGCTACAACGCCGCCAAGGAGGAGTTCATGAAGATGATGGAAGAAGGAATCTGCAGGCCGTTTAACAATCCCTGGACCAGCCCTTAAGTACTAACTTGGAGTACTTCAATGTTAAAATGTTCGAGAAGAAGATCTTTGCGCCGCTTGACCTCAACCATGCATTTTACCAAATTCCAGTGACTGAGGAAGACGTTCAGAAGACGTCTGTGATTACGCCCTTCGGTTTGTTCGATTTCTTCCGCATGTATTTTGATCTGATGAACGCATCACAAACCTTCCGACGGTTTCTGGGTCGTGTGCTGAGGGATTTGGATTTCGTGTGGTCGTTGATGATATAGTGATGTAATTGATAGATGATGTAATCATCGGTTCAAGAGACGAGGAGCACGAAACACATGAGGAGGAAATCCTACGGCCGCTCGAGGACATTGGTATCACTGTGAACCTGGCGAAGTGTGTTGTTTGCCCACCAGGAAGTCAAATGTTGGGCCACATAGTGAACGGATCTGGTGTCAGCGCTCTTTATTTGAAGGTGGAAGACATTGCTTCCTATCTTAGGCCGGCTACTATAAGTGACCTGCGTTATTTCCTGGGTATGTTTAACTTCAATCGTCGTTGTATAGCAAGGGTGACGGATATACAAGCTCTTTTGAACAAGTTCCTGTCTAGAGCAAAGAAGAATTACAGGAGCCTGGTAGATTGGGATGCGGAGGCCACTTTAGCATTTGAACGCTGCAAAACTGACATCCAGAACGCGGCAGTGCTTGGACGCCCAAAGGACAATGCTGAGCTGTTTCTGATGTGTGACACCTCCAGTATTGCCATGGGTGCAGTTTTGCAGGATAAGGATGACAATGTTTGACGTCCTCCTGGGTTTTCTCATAAGCGTTCGCTTCAGCCCAGAAGAAGTACGCCAATTGCGATAGGGAGTTACTGGCTATCCACCGAGCAATCAAGCACTTCCGACATCGCCTGGAGGGATGACACTCGCGATTTGTAAGAATCAAAAGCCGCCGGAATATTATTTTCCAGTTCTATCAAAAACGGTGACGCCCATGCGAAGTCGGTTGGTAAACTTCAGCAGCCAGTGCAACACTTACACCCGCAACGTATCCGAGGAAAAGAACACTGTAGCCGACGTACTCTCGAGGATAGTGGACATTGACTTTACCGAGGACTCCATTCAAATGTTCGATGAGGAGATGATCCAGCAATCCCGGAACTTCAGAAGAAGAGTCGTTTTCAACTCCGCTGGATCAAGTCTCCCGGTACAGAATCATTAATCCTCTCTGAGACCCGTTTTTACTAGGATTTTAAAAAGTTAATTTGTGTATTCAGTTTTCGTTTATCGCGTGCTATCTACTGATATATTTTATGATACATCATTTTTATATAACATTTTTAATATAACATTAACCCACCATTAAATTAAGTACCGCATTTACCTGGTAATTTACTTTTACGTAGGTATTATTAAATCACTTCATAGGACAAATTATAATAGAAAAATAATTTTATTCTGACACCAGGTATATTATGAACAACAAATGTGTAAAATAACAATAATACAGTGTAAATACAGCCCTAGTGAAGTCAAGAGAGTGTTCACTTTATTGAGGGTAGGGGAATCGTACCATTTTTGAAGTTTTTGGCATGAAATGGATTGGTAACATAAGCAATAACTATATTTTAAGTAATTGTCTGACTTAGCCCCTTAGCCACTATGGAAATAACACGATTCCGCTTCCCTAAGAAAAAGAAACTCATTTTGGAAGTGCTTAAAATACATATAAACCAAAATGTTGTTACAATTTATTTGTTTAACCTCTGACCTTTTACTAACATTGTTCATAATTAATTCATGAACTATTATACTTTTCGAAACACAATTCAGGTAGATTCAAGTCGTTTGTTTGATTTTTGTAATAGTTTCAAAACAGAATACAACCATAATAGCAATCTTTTTCCCCAAAGTTTTCACTAGTATCCAGTAGGCCACCAAGGTAGCAGACTTAAGATGCAAGAAACCTATAGATATGTGCTAGAAGAAGCTGAGGCAGAAGTAAACAAGAGAAGGATAAGAAGAAGGAGAAGGAGATAAGAAGGGACCTGAGGCTATCTGAAGTTAACAACCTGTTTTTCATTTGTTTGCCACAGCCTCTGTGAAAAATGGCCGAAGACGATGATAAATCTATTTCGAGGCGAAGCATCATTTAGCGCTACCATATCTTCTCTGTTATCGCTCTGTCGCTACAATGGAAACAATTGGTATTGCATTGTTTGGGAGATAACACAACAGTTAACATATGGCAAAACTAAAATTTGCTATAATAAATAATTTAGTTTGTTAATTGTGCTCTGATTAATACTCCTCTGTCCGGATTTCTGGAGGGCAACCACTTCAAGGAATTACTTTTGAAAAATATAAAGATAACTTATATTCCTATATAACCTATTCTATCATAAAGACTACACCCTCCAGATTAGAGGCATTGACTCCAATCGTTCTAATCTTGTTTTTTATTCTTTATTTTTCATTTGCACCTGCGCAATTGCGCATCCAACTAAATTGATCCAAATGTTCCTTTTTATTCTTTTCTTTGCAGAAACATCCAACTTCAGAAATGATCAATAGTTCTCGAGCAGGTCTTAGCCTTATTATATCGCTTATTATTACTTAGCCTTTCTATTTTTAATATTTTCCTATCATGTCCGGATATCAGGGAGTAGGAAAGATATATAAAAGAATAACTGGTTTTTTATTATTTGTGTTGACGAGAGGAATGTTGTGAATATATGATTTTATAGTGGCAATGTTCATATTAATGTGTTTGGAGTGATTCGAAATACACCAAGGAGCATTAACAATTTTTCTTAAAATTTTGGACTGTGTACATTGTCGTGTTCTGCTGAACCCCATGTCCAAATAGGTCTTAGTATACTATTATAAATCAATCATTTGTTTCCTAAGTCAGGTGAAGATCTGTATTTCAGAAAATGTGATAGTTGTTTGTTGTGCCTTGTCAGTTCTTGTCTTTTTTAATTTTGTATGTGTGTTCCATGTAAGTATTTTGTTAATCTCTTGTCAGAGGTGTCGTGTGTTATACTTTGGATAGAAAACCTGCTACTTTGGAGTGATATAATCACGTAAGCATTCAAGGTAGAAGGGTCAGGAATAAAAATATCCCGGTGAGAGTAAAAAAGTCTGGGAATTGCAGTGAAGTAAAAAGTCATCCGTGATAGTGCAAGGAAATATTTTAACAAACGCAAGTCAGAAAGGAAGTGTTACAGACTGTTCGGTCACCGGTAGCGGACAGTCTACTTAAACTAGGGCCTTTGACAGTCCCTCATGTGGGATGTGTGTTTCATACATCATAGCTCTGGATGGTCATACGCACAAGGACGGGGACTTTCTCGTAGGGTCCTTGTCAAATTGTCAGACTATACTTATGATTATTTATTAGAGGATCTTGAAAAATTCTAAGGCGACAGAATTGGCATCACAGCTGAACCACGAAGAAGACTTTTACTAGTCACACTATTGTAATACATTGAACCTTACTTTAAGAATATGTTCAGTGCCGGTCTGCAGTACAAAGTACGATTTGATCCGCAGTCAACTGGTCAAGATACCGATACCAATAATATGTTGATTACTCTGTTGGTACTGTATTAGTATTCAAAATCTCTGCAATCTCTGGCAGGTTATTGAGGATGGGAACTGGAAGAACGGATTCCTAGATGTTGAGGCCACAAAGCCAGAATGTTTTAATGTTATAATTATGTTTTGAGATTTTTAAATTGTTCTTCGTTATTTAAAAATACGTGTCGACTTATTTAGTCATTTTTTATTTTCTTTTCTTACAAGTGTATTTTTATTTAATTTAAATATGTTTACTCTTAAATTTGTACATAGTGTATAAATTAATAGGTATAAAGTATATCACGTTTGTTTATATACGAGCTGAGCAGCCGATGCGTAAACAGAATTGCTTATTTATTACGGCAACTCGCACCGCCAGACGGGATTAACACACGGTGCAGAGTTCTCTCAGTTCTGCCGTTACGTTCGCAGTGTATGCAGTGAAATAATATTGGGACCGTGTCCTCACTTCTTCACTCCAGTATCTTCCGCGTAGGAACAATCAATACGATCCTGGTCGTGATGAACTGCAAACGGTTTTATCATTATGATCATTATTTTCAAAATACATTTAATTTTTATTAACATTTTTTTGTATAGAATATTTTTATTTGGTTATGTCTTTTTTATTTTATTGCAATTATTATGTTTTTTGTTTTTTTGCAATTTATGATCATTAGTATTGTTTTTTTGTCATTAGTATGTGTATGAGATATTATTATTTTCATTTTTGGTTTTCTCACAAGACATAATTTATTTTGAATAAGCAATAAAAATTTAGTTATTTTTTTATTTTATATAAATCTCATTATTTTATTTCCAAGAAGAGCCCATTGCACTATCCAGCCACTTTAACAAAACATTTATTTGACGGTTCGTGCTCAACCTTTTAATTTGCGAAAGGTAGACGGCCGCCACATTTATTGGTCCTCCGGGCCGGATCGTGCAATTTGGCTTTTTTAACGTCATAAAATTTTTATTTTACATAAATTGTTGTTATATTATAATATTATCATATTATAATGGTATTATGATGGTATTATCATTATAAATTCTATTATTAAAATTTTTCTATATTATAATATTGTATCTCATATTATTATTTAATATTTTTTCTTTGAAGAAAAATTTTATAGGGGCCTTAAACTTGTTTTGTCAACATCTCGTTCCCCAAATTACTTTATTTTACAATTTAACGTCACTTTTTTGTCCTTTTTTCATCGTAGAATTATTCCATTGTTTATAAGATACAACATGGAAAACTTAAGCGCTGATAAGCTGGCCAAAATTACGCCCCTACAAACGAAGTTACAAAGCGTAGGGCAAAGGATAAAGTCCATTACCGAACAAGGACGCTAAGTTGCTACGGACAATTCACAGTTATTTTTATTTAAGGGTATGTACAAGGAGCTCAAACCCTACTTTGATTCATTTAATGCTGCCTGGGATAACATCATAGAGCTTATGGCTGCATGGGGAGTAACGGACGCCTTTCCAGCACAAACTGATAAATCGCTACTCCAAGCAATAGAGCGTTATTATTATGAATCCTGCGCTATTTATGAACATCATATGAACCCTACACCATCAGCGATCAATGCAACAACGGCACAGAATTCAAACATTAGCGCGCTAAATGACTCTCGAACAGTCCGAGCCAGGCTTCCTCAAATAAATTTACCTTCCTTCAATGGAAATCAAGGGGATTGGCCATTGTTTCGGGACACCTATCGGTCACTAATCCATGATGAGGATTCAATTTCGGATATTGAAAAATTTATCTTTTTAATCTCCTGCCTGAAAGGCCCTGCACTCACGTTAATTAAAGGAGTTGAGCTGCAAGAAGCCAACTATCCCCAAGCTTGGAAGCTACTCAACGACCATTACAACGACAAACGGAGACTAGCCAGCGGTTATCTTAGAACCTTACTAGAATATAAACCGTTCCAGAGCAGACCCTCTGCAAGTGGTCTAAAGCACTTGCTCACTACTGTCGGTGAAAGTATAGATTCATTCAAGCAGTTAAATATCCCTAACGCCGATAATTTCATAGTATTCTTTCTTCTCCTAAGATGCCTAGACTCAGAAACTAGGAGAGCTTTCGAAAAACAGCACAGTAAGATTGAATTTCCCACACATCAAGATTTAATTAATTTTCTCAAAGTCGAATGGAGATCCTTGGAATTAACATCCGAAGAAACACACCACAGCAATAACAACAGCTCAATAAATTACCCCAATAGTAGGCAAAGACCATCTAATAAGGGCATGAAAACTTCTTTACTTGCCGACACACATGGAGCCTGCCACGCACTCCATACTGATACTCATGCTCCCGGAGAAAATTCAAATTTCCAAATCAACCGATGTCATGTGTGCGGAAATCGTCATACCTTGTGGAAATGTGAACGATTTCGCAAAGCCTCCCCAGCAGAAAGACTTGTACTTGTGAAAGGATGGACGGGCTGCACTAATTGCTTGTCAGATAGTCACACGAAAAATAAATGCTCCTCTTACAGAAGATGCAAATTCTGTGGCAAATTTCACCATAGTTGGCTACATAACGGGCAACGACAGGAAGAGACAAACACATCTGCTTCCCCTGCACCCATCAGTACGAGTGGTGTAGTACTGGGCAGCCAATGTCACCAGGGCGAGGTTTTGCTAGGGACAGTGGTGATTGAAATTCAGGAGGCTAATGGTATTTTTCAAAAGGTCCGTGCCGTCACCGATAGTGGTAGCCAGCACTCCTTCATATTGGAAAGCTGCACAAGGAGATTAGGTCTAAGGTTAGAAGCATCTACGCAAGATATTTCCGGTATAGGCCATGCACCACTCACGGGTATGAGAGGAAAATTGAGTTGCAACCTCCGTTCAAGATTGGCACCTGAAGCTACATCCCACCTTTGCACTGAAGCAATAGTCGTCTCTCGTATTACTGGAAATCTTCCTCATAGCGTAATTCCTACCTCTACTCGAAGTCTGTACAAATCGTATGTTCTGGCCGATGAAGAATTTTGGAAACCTAATTCTGTAGAATTCCTGCTAGGGGCAGATCTTTATTATGAAATAATAACGGGTCGTCCGATCATCGTATCCCAGGATGCTCCCAAACTGTTACCTACGATTTTCGGATTCATAGTTGGAGGTCCTTCTAAAAGCCATTCTGTACCCAAGGGCACATTCAGCCTCATAGCGCAGTCAACGGAAGAGATGCAAGAGGTCATGTCGAGATTCTGGAGGCTAGAAGAGGTTCCAAAGCGGCCCATTGAGTCAGAAGATGAAATGGCGTGTGAGAACCATTTTTTATCCAATCACCACCGGCTTACCTCAGGTCGTTATGCCGTATCTCTGCTTATGAAAAAATCAGTCGATAATTTAACCAATCCTAAACAACAAGCTCTATGTCGTCTTAGGAATTTGGAGTTCAAACTCGAAAAGGACCCGCTGCTAAAGGTCGAGTACTACAATTTCATGCAAGAATACATATTAGGACACATGAAACTCGCCCCCGCTAGCGTCTTAACCCATACAATACCATACCACGTCGTGGTAAAAGCTCCAAATGACTCACATACTATCCTATCTGATGAAGAAGACTCTCGTACCAAACTGTTAGGCATCCAATGGGATCCTAAGGAGGACATATTTTCTTATGAGATTCAGACGCCGCCAAGAAATCCCACAAAAAGAGCAATATTGTCGGCCATCGCGAGGGTTTATGACCCCCTAGGATATCTTGCACCCGTAATTTTCTACGCTAAGATAATACTGCAGGAGATGTGGAAATCTAAGGTAGATTGGGATGACATCGGCCCAACTATAATTTGTAACAAATGGAATATACTCCTTGATCAACTCCACCTGCTAAGACAAGTCAAGATTTCTCGTCACTTCGCTACAGGAATTCCGGTGTCATACACGATAGTTGGTTATAGCGATGCATCCGAACGAGGTTATTCAGCTGTTCTATACTTGCGCGCGGTCACTTCAAATGGCTGCCAAATATCGTTACTAAAGGCTAAGACAAAACTAGCCCCAGTCAAGCCAATGACTATACCTCGTCCAGAACTCTCCGGGGCACTGTTACTGAGTCGCCTCTTTCAAACCTGCAAGCCTCTCATGAGCAAATTGGATATCAATACATCCAAATTCTTCACAGACTCTCAAGTCGTATTGGGTTTGCTTTCTCTTCCACCTGAAAAACTCAACACTTTCGTAGCCCACAGAGTTGTCGAGATATTGGAACTGACAGAAAGGAGTCAGTGGAATTATGTCCGCTCCGAAGAAAATCCGGCAGATTGCACCTGCCGCGGAATTTTACCTTCAGAACTCATCCACCATCCATTATGGTGGGCGGGCCCCGTATGGCTCTCAACAAAAGAAGACAACTGGCCCTACTTCACCATAGCAGTCTCCGAGAACCTGCCTGAAATAAAGAAAAAATGTAGTACAACGTTGACTACCACAGATAGCTCAAACCTCATTGATTGGATGGAGAGCTTCAGTTCTCATCCTAAGCTTGTACGCGCCACAGCCTATACACTACGCTTTGTGGATAGACTTCGACACCGAACTACTTCACATGGTACGATTTCGGTACCTGAATACAACCGAGCCGCTAAACTACTTCTGAAATTGACACAGGACCAGTTTTTAAAAGATAATGGCAAAATATCCAATAATAACGCCATCCGCTCCCTGCTGCCGTTCATTGACGGAGAGGGCTTGGTCAGGGTGGGCGGTCGCCTTCAGAATTCACAACTACCTTATGATGCGAGTTGCCACCTCGCAAAATTACTTGTTGATCACTACCACATAATATACATGCATTTAGGACCAACCTCACTTCAAAACTTATTGCAGCAAAAATACTGGATTATAGGAGCCAGAGGATTGATTCGTCGACGGGTTTTTAATTGCATTACATGCTATAAGGCCACTCATTCACCCCAAGTTCCCATTATGGGCAATCTGCCATCATGTCGGCTTGATAAAGGTCAAGTGTTTGCTCATGTGGGAGTTGATTTTGGCGGACCATTCTTCATCAAGGAATCACAGCGAAGAAAGGCATCTCTAGGAAAGTATCTCTGCATCTTCGTATGTATGCACAAAGGCCATGCATTTAGAAGTATATTATAAAATTTAACTAAATTTTGGTGGGCGGGATGTTGAGGCCACAAAGCCAGAATGTTTTAATGTTATAATTATGTTTTGAGATTTTTAAATTGTTCTTCGTTATTTAAAAATACGTGTCGACTTATTTAGTCATTTTTGATTTTCTTTTCTTACAAGTGTATTTTTATTTAATTTAAATATGTTTACTCTTAAATTTGTACATAGTGTATAAATTAATAGGTATAAAGTATATCACGTTTGTTTATATACGAGCTGAGCAGCCGATGCGTAAACAGAATTGCTTATTTATTACGGCAACTCGCACCGCCAGACGGGATTAACACACGGTGCAGAGTTCTCTCAGTTCTGCCGTTACGTTCGCAGTGTATGCAGTGAAATAATATTGGGACCGTGTCCTCACTTCTTCACTCCAGTATCTTCCGCGTAGGAACAATCAATACGATCCTGGTCGTGATGAACTGCAAACGGTTTTATCATTATGATCATTATTTTCAAAATACATTTAATTTTTATTAACATTTTTTTGTATAGAATATTTTTATTTGGTTATGTCTTTTTTATTTTATTGCAATTATTATGTTTTTTGTTTTTTTGCAATTTATGATCATTAGTATTGTTTTTTTGTCATTAGTATGTGTATGAGATATTATTATTTTCATTTTTGGTTTTCTCACAAGACATAATTTATTTTGAATAAGCAATAAAAATTTAGTTATTTTTTTATTTTATATAAATCTCATTATTTTATTTCCAAGAAGAGCCCATTGCACTATCCAGCCACTTTAACAAAACATTTATTTGACGGTTCGTGCTCAACCTTTTAATTTGCGAAAGGCAGACGGCCGCCACACTAGTTTTTTTTTTACGATTGCAGCTTACTTAATACGGAATCCTGAATGGCTTCATTTGTGTATAACGTATATACTACATTGGATATATTAACCTAGGTTCCAAAAAAGCTGGGTTGGCTCGATAGGTATAATGTTGTTGACACACAAACATCATTCAATAATTTTAGAAAAGTAAATTTCTGCTTATATAAGCCCGATAGATAAATGGAACTTAAATTCTTATGTCCTCCGACAATTTTTAATTTTTATAGTAGCTCTATAGCTCTAAATATAATCTACAACTCAATAAATGCTATGGGCCAATATTTGATTCAGAATTTTATATATTGTTTTCAGAGGGAGGTGATATCAGTGCACCTTGGACAAGCCGGAGTACAGACAGGGATGACCTGTTGGGAACTCTTATGCTCCGAACACGGTCTCACCCCGGCGGGCAAGGTCCAGGATGCCGATGACCTACCGGAGGGGTGCCAGAACAAGGGCAAAGACGCTCTCTCCGATGGCTTCCAGACCTTCTTCGAAGAAATGTCCGCTGGAAACTACACTCCGAGAGCCCTATTTGTCGATCTTGAGCCTAGTGTCATAGGTAAATGATTCATGGTAGAAGGAGAGTATATATTTCTATTATAAGCCATGCTAGTCAGAAAATCTTATTTGCAAAATCCTAGTTTTTGTCAGTATTATTAAGTCTGCGGTTTCAAAGGAGGAACTTAGGTTTGGGCTCCACCTTATTAATTTTTGTTGTCATAATTTAAAAATAAAAAAACATTAATCGTAAAAAGTTGTTTTATTTATAATTTTTTATAATTATTGGTCATTTTTTATGAGTTATAAATATTTTTATTTTTTAAAGAGAAAAGATAGGCCCTCGACCGGGATTCGAACCCGGAACCTTTGTCTCACCGTGACATCGTTCTGCCAATTGAGCTATCAAGGCCCCTCCCGGTCGAGGACTAACCTTCTCTCTTTTTAGATCCTAAAGCCCCAGTGTACTCCCGCCATTTTTGCGATTCGAATCCCGGTTGAGGGCCTATCTTTTCTCTTTAAAAAATAAAATATTTTATTTATAATTTGACTAAACACTGTTAGTATAAGAGGATGATAAAACAAAGATTTAAAATTCAAGAGACGGGTATCCGCCGGTAGAATCCATCTAGGCTATTTAATGTATTAGTTTTATTAATTTATTTTTTCATTAGCGATAAAAAGCATCTTTGAATCAACTATTACTTACTAATCACTGAACTCTATAATTTCTCTAATTATTGTTCCTTAAACTAATTGAAGTTAATTCTTAAATGCGTTGTGTTATTGAGAAATATTTATTCATATGTGCGATCTAAATAATAGAACAATTAAGAGACTGAAAACACAAATTTTGTGCAAACTTGACTTTATTTATCTGTTCTATAAAATATTTAGTTAGTTGTTCCGTGATTATTTGTATAGAATATTTTCATAAGAATATTATGAATTTTGAAGGATTGTACTGCCGTAATACATTTTATAGATAAATTAAGTTTTATCCAAACCGGGTTTCCTTTGCTGGCAATCGGATACTAAGCTTCTAAGCATTATCTGCTTTCCTTCTCCTAACAACTGGAGTATGAAACTGCGATACGCAAGGGATTCTTTTGTATATATCTAGCCAGTAGGCATTCTATTATTATTTATTGCCATTAATAATATAACACGGACTGTTATCGTTCATGGAGTGATGTGTTTCTCGCAGCATTTACCATTTAAAAATTATTTGAAATTATGTCTTTTTAGTTTTTTAAATATCATTTTATTACTAGAGCTAAACCAAGATTTCCTTCAAGACGAATGTGCATTATACAGTTTACATATAGAATTATATGTTGTCAACTCCATTTATCTTCTTAGTGTCCATGATATTTTATGTTAGGGTTATTCCTTGAGGAATATGGAAATACATGTTGAAATGGTACAATTTTTAATACTTTCTAAATCAATTTGATTCTAATCGAAACTAAAGTAATAATAAAGAAAGTATAAAAATTACACTGGTTAATCAAACAACTATTTATAGTAAGGCAAAAAAAAACTCCCAATTCAAAAAGGCTAGTCTTTCAGATTTTAATTTATATGTAAATGAAAAATTATTGCACTGGAAATATAAGTAATAGAAATTATGTAAGAAATAGAAATATATCTTTTTTTTTCGTGAACTAATGTTTTTGTGGAACGAATCCTCAAAATCAATGTTAAGATCGATTTACGTAATTTCTTCTTGGGGTTATAAGCCAGGTTTCGTTCTCAAATACACAAGAGATTACATTTTTGAATCACAACTATTGAAATTTCATGTTTTATTTTTAATTGTATACAACTTCATAGATCTTATATGTTGCTAGCTTTTTCGATGACTAAAGTTTGTATTTAGATGAGAACTTCTAGGGAATAAAAACTCTAGTTTTCTTATGTTCATTTCAGGATTATAAAAGCAGTAATAACCATGAGCAGTGTTTTGCCGTAAAAAAACACCATTCAGATTTATCATCACTTGAGACTTATAATAATTGCAATATGACGGTTTCTGAAAAAAAAAATGACATTTTTCTTTTTCTTTGGTTATAACGCCGATGAGGAAGTTTTTACGAGACGTTAAAGCAAATTCAAAACTCTAATTTTAGAAAGTAATCAAAAACTTCTGACCTGAAGCTGAAGAAACATAAAAATGACTTCACAACTCCTTTAATACTGTGCATGCTTTTCGTTGTTCGAAAGTTAAAGGTGTACTCAATTTTTACAATAATTACAATTCAAAATTTTACTGAAGACTTTAAATGCATACAGCACTTGAAAGTTACTTTGCAACACATTTACAGAGATTATAATTCGATTGAAAGAGAGAAATGCTTTATTTTCAGCAGTGCTGTCCAACTATATTGGATTGCCTTAGTACACAGCATACTGATCAATCCATATCGGGTATATTGTACATTATAATAAAATACATTGCAGTCAAAACAAATTGTTATTCCAACCTGGCGGACGTTTATTGCAGCCTGATGACTGGGCGATTGGGCCGCCAATTTCCTACCCCTAATAATAAACCATAGTTAAGTATATTATTTGTACCACAGTTCCAATTATTTTCCTTTGTTCTATTCATCACGATTGGAATGACATATTTTTAAATCATAAGGTTTTATTTTACCACCACACTATTGCATCAAATGATCATTTTGAGCAGACATGGTGCGAAAAGGTCCTTACAAAGATCTGTACTGCATGAAGCAATTGATCAACGACAAAGAGGACGCGGCCAACAACTTCGGGCGAGGTTACTGTACAGTGGGAAAGTACATCCTTGGGCGCGTGATGAACCAGACGAGGAAGATGGCCGAGTCCTGCGACAGGCTCCAAGGCTTCATTATCTACCACTCCTTCGGCGGAGGAACGGGATCCGGGTTCCACGCTCTCTTTTCGGAAAACATTAACCATGATTATCCGAAGTGCAGCAAGATGGAGATGTCCATATTTCCTTCGCCTACAGTATGTCGCTTTTCACATATTAATATATTTTATCATTACATATGTACATTTTTACATACCCTTGCAGATGGCAACAGCAGTCGTGGAGCCTTACAACGCCGCTTTGACAACTAACGCAACCCTAGAATTTTCCGACTGTGTCTTCCTTGCGGACAACGAGGCAATGTACAAAATCTTTCAGACCCGACTAGACATCGACAGCCCCTTGTACAGAAACCTGAACAGCCTCCTCGCCCATACCGTCAGCTCGATAACCGCTAGCCTCAGGTTCAAAAGCTCCCTCAACGCTGACTTCGTCGACTTCCAGACCAATTTGGTGCCTTATCCTAGGATACACTTCCCGATCTGCAGCTACGCACCAATCGTCCCTTCGAACAGAGTCACTCACGAATCCCTAACAGCATCCGATTTGACACTTCAGTGCTTCGACCGCACTAACAGACTTGCCAAATGTCCAACCGATACGTCACGTTACATCGCCTGTTGTTTGCTTTACCGAGGCGATGTCACTCCTAAAGATGTCAACTCTTCTATAGCCATGTTGAAAGAGAAGAAAAATATACGCTTCGTGTCGTGGTCACCCACTGGCTTCAAGGTAGCTATCAACAGTAGGACACCAGGATTTCTACAGAATTCAAATATGGGTCCTGTGCAAACGGCGGTGTGCATGGTATCCAACACGACTGCGATGAAGGACGCTTGGGTCGCCTTGAACATCAAATTCACTCTGATGTTGAGGAGACGAGCCTTCCTCCACTGGTACACCGGAGAAGGAATGGAAGAAGATGACTTCTTAACTACTCAGGATAACCTCGCTCTTCTGGAAGCTGACTATATCCAACTTGAATTGGATTGATTGATGACTGTCTCGTCTTTCGTTTGACGTGTTCGTCTTTGTAAATTTAATTAATAAAGATATTAATTTAAGTTGGTTATTATTTTTTCTAAACTTTTTCTTTATACTTGCATTATTACTTGTCATGATATGCATGGTGTTGTTCGTAATTTTAATAAAATAATAAATATTCACTATTATTGTATTGAAATTGGAAACTTAAAAAACAAGAGAATAATTTTTGAAAAAAGTAATTGTAGAAACAAACAAGGAGATTGGTAATATCTGACTCTTTTTTAAATTTGTAAGTATTTTGGTGTATTTTCTATTTAAAAATGTTCACATGTTCGTATGTTATTTTTCTTAAATATATTGATACCTAATTTAAATATACACATTTACAAGAAACCTAAAAAAATAATAAGATATTTTGCATCATCATAAGTAATTTATCTATTTTACTTTTATCTTGAATATCTTAGTTGATTAAGATCTCTTCTCACCCTTCAGAATTATCAACATAACACCAGCAACCTGAAAACCGAAGTAGAAAGCTCTTGAACAACGACAACTCTCTCATGTTCTACAGTTTTTAAAGTGAAGGAGAAATGCTTCTGATTTTATCTTCAGTGGTTTGTTCTTGAAATTTCATATTATACGCATGGATTGGTATAAAAGATATAATCCTTCCAGCTAATAATTTGTAACCACGGCTCCTATACTTAAAGACAACTTAGTTTCTTAAAATAAAAAGAATTTGTTTGATGTTGACAAGTAAATAACGAAAATTTTAAAAATTAATGAGTTGTTAGGATAGTTAATAAAAATGTTAAAGAACTAAAAATGTAATGTCAGAATAAGAACAAAGAGGAAACTCTATCCTGATAATTCATTCTAGCAAATATATTGACTAAGCTAGGTTTTTTTTGTTGCTTTTTTTAACATTTACCAGTTATAAATTGGTATATTGTCCATAACTTTTATGGTTACTATTAAATTGTGGGATACGTATTTTTGCGTGCATTATATTCAGCTGACACATAATGATTTATAAAATATGGATTATTATCATCTAGTAATTACTTTTATGATTTTGTGTAATATCATTAGTTATTATAAATTTTCCTTTTCTAATTCCTTTTACAGAAACTACAATGGGCCACTTTTTAACATTTTTATTGGATACAGTAAATTTACTTTCATAATAGATCTAGAGGTTCATTTTTAATTCAGCTTTGGCACAAACCTCACAACAAGCAATGATAATCTGCTTCCAATGTTAAAAGATTGGCTTGGGCCTCGTGGAACTCCTCTTCCATCAGACCCTCTCCGGTGTACCAATGAAGGAACGCTCTTCTTTTAAGCATCATTTCGTACTTGTTATTCAACGAATGTAAACACTTGGTTACCGCGGTGGTGTTGGCCAACATGCAGATAGTCTTCTTTGGTGCAGCGATCGCTCCGTCCTGGTGGGACTCCGCTGTTTTGTGATTTATACCTACTTTGAATCCCGTGGGACTCCAATCTACAAATTTTACAAACTTTTTTTCTTTGATATTGGCTATGGCGTGGTTGACGTCCTTCGGAGTGACGTCTCCTCTGTAAAGAAGACAGCATGCAATATAACGACCTTCCTCGTCACAGCTGGAAAGCCTTGCCTGAGAGTGAAACGCTTGATAGGTAAGGTCTAATATGGACAGGCTCTCGTGAGAAATCTTTCTAAAATTGACGATCGGGGCGTATGAGATGACGGGGAAGTGGATCTTGGGGTAAGGAACGAGGTTGGTCTGGAAGTCGACGAAGTCTGCGTTGAGCGACCCCTTGAAGCGGAGGCTGGAGGTTATGGAGCTGATGGTGGTCGAGAGGAGCCTGTTGAGGTTCCGGTAGTTGGGGCTGTCGATGCCCAGCTTGCTATGGCAGATGTTGTACATCGCCTCGTTGTCACACAGGAACACGCAGCCGATATTGTCCAACGTGGCGTTCTTGTTTAAAACAGTGTTGTAAGGTTCCACGACTGCAGTCGACAACTGTAAAGAAAATATAAAAAAATATTTTAGGAACTATCAGGCCATTCATTAATTATAATTGTTCTAAAAACGCAGACACGTACAAATACATAAAATGTCAATATTTTAGACTAAAACAGGCAACCTCAAATATACTCGTAGTTATGTGTCGCCAATCCCATCAACCTATATCCTTCTTCATGACATAATTTTTATGTTAATGAATTCCCAAGGGTTTTTATTTGTTATTAATTTATTTTTTGTTTTTGTAATGGTTTCATGAAGTTATATATAGCCGCAAGTTCATGATGAAAATCAACACAGTAAACAAAATACGTTATACTATGCAACTTTTAGTTCAATCGGTTAATATTATTTTCATATTTTTTCTGAGTTCACTAAAGAAGGATAGATCTTGTTACTTTAGTGATTTTTAGATCAATGGGCAAATAGTACGCGTTTTTTTTCTGCATTTCGGCTTTCTGTATGTTTCCTCTATTTTTTTTAGTTCAGGTCACTTTATGCTGCTAAGGCGAATTGGACACTGCTACAATAGGAGTCACAACTTTTGCCTATCCAAGTATAATAAGGATAGGCATCTTTAACGAGTACCTAATCTAACTTTGCACATGCTCGGATCACATATTTCGTCCACATCCTGGCAATTTTTTTTTTCAAAAATTTTTTAACTCTCATTAATTAAAGCCTCATGCCGGGCTGCGAACCCGCGTTCTTGGATACAGTAGGTAACCGAGATAACTTTTACTCCTCACGCGACCACCTAACATTTTACTAAGAGCATTTGAAAAATAAAAATAATATTTTCGATACTATTAATTAAAAATAAGACAAACATTTTTTTTTTGTAATGTTTATAAATGTTATTATTGAAATAGTTTACCTTAGGCGAGGGGAATATCTCGACGCCAATAATTGGGCTTTTCGTGTACTCTTCGTTGAGATGCTCTGTGATGAGAGCGTGGTAACCTGACCCTGTGCCGCCCCCGGTCGAGTGGGTCATCATGAACCCCTGGATCTTGTCCGTCATCTCCATCACCGACCTTAAGCTGTTCTTCACGGCGGTGTGGACGCTCTTTCCGGCGGAGCAATAGCCTCTAGCGTAGTTGTTAGCCGCGTCTTCTACTCCGGTCACGAGGTTGTGGGGCGAGAACAGGCCCTTGGCACTGCCCGTCTTCACTTCATCTGGAACGAGGTGGGAATAGTAGTAGAAATGTATTGTAATAAGCATTAATGTAATCTTCGAAACTAGACTATAGAAATAAACTAAGACTTTTGCTGTCCCGGATATAAGTACTTATCCTGTCTTGCCCAAGTAACAAGTACAACAAGAGTCGGTAACGACAGGAACATCAGAATAATTGGGAATTTCGGAGTGGTATAGCGAGGTAGAGTATGGCAGAACGATATGACAAAGGATAAAATTTTCTGCAAATTCGTGAACTGTTTTTTTTTTGTTTTTTTTTTTTTGTGAACTTTTATAAAACTTATGCTGTCATCAAGCAATGTAGATGAGTTAATAGAGATACGCAATCGGAGGCACATAAGAAGGAATTGTTTCGATTCCCATAGCTAAATTAAATTTAAAAAATCGGTAACGAATATGAAACCCGATGGAAGTGGCGATCGATAGTTACTGCTATGTTTTAAGTAGAGTTGGTTCAATAAGATTTTATTAAAATTACAATTTATTATACATAAGAGGATTAGATTGATTCATGAACACACAAGTGACAGATATAGGGAATTTACCGATTTTTCGATAGATTCCTTAGATAAACTTTAAAACTAGGATCAAGATAGATGAATGTATGTATATATGGGCAGTTATTCATAAATATTCATTAACGGGTAAACTAGGTAGTAAAAAACACAAACAAGCAGTACCCAATATTATATACATTGCACTACACAATATAATGCAAAGTATCTGCTGACCACACTCTACAGAATTACTTCTTGAAAAGATTTGCATCTGATATCAAATATAATATACGATATCAAAACCTAACGAAAGGCTTAAAACACATAACGATAACCCACCACAAAAGTCGATTCTAACAACCCAAATCTATCATTTATCAACGGGGATGGACAAGGAAACCACAAACATTTCTAGAAGCAAGGCCCACGGTAAAGAGGCCATGATCTCGGAAAATAAAGTGAAATGACCAAGCTGGGAGAATAAAAGAGGCACGCGATTGAGCAAAATTGATTCTCGAAATAGACCTCGATGGATGGTGTAAATGAATAGGGGGAGAAGATCCTTCCAGGACTGGGAAAGAAATAAAAGAAGGAGAGGATCAGAAGAAACAGAGGGTGAAACAACATAAAAAAAAACATCTACGTGCATCATTTTATCCATGTTTTACTATTTTCTATTCAATAAGGATTTCGTAATTAGTTAGTTTTTAGTGGTTGAGCGCTTAGTTAATGTGCCGAAGATCTCGGGTTCAAATTCGGCAGTGGTAGATAGATTACTTAATCTGTTAGCAGCTTCGGATAGATCCTCCCAGTGCTCACCCAGTCTCTACAAAGTGGATCCTATAGTTGTAGTTAAACGGGGAGACCGTTGCAGTTTAGCTTGATTCTGAACTAATCACCTTCCTGTAACCGTTGTCCTAGGGTAGTACAGTCCCTACCACGTACTGAATCCTAGACCCTTCGAGGGTTGTGATGGTATTTTTTTCTTATCTAATCTGTACAACTAAATGCGGCGGGGCCAAATATGTAAATAACGCAAATGTGCTTTTAGTGCAACAACAGTGGCCGGAATGTTTACTGCAGTTCAACCACGCATTTGGTTTACTTTTCTGGTTAGAGAACAACCACACGTACCGCATTTTAACTTCTATTTACAGAAGACATTCCATTAACCTCCCAAATCGTGTTTTCGCGACAGTTAAACAGATTAAAATGAACAATCGCTCCGATAAACTTCGATACGGTACAAAATTTTATCGATATCGGTGAAAATGTGACTGAAAAGTGTTCAACTGTATTGAAATTGCAAATAATTACAGAATCAATTATCGATCAGATTTTAATCACACATGGGAAAAAAAAACTTTTGCATTGGATTGAATTGTTCGTTTTAAATCCATTTCATTATGGCTAATCACTTACCCAAGCTTCGTTGCTCTGTTGTTTAAATTTATGTATACATCAAAGCTATTTGGGCATTTCCAATGACAAATAAATTTGCTGAAATTCGATACACGTGATTGTTTTCTAGTCAGAACATTGGCCTAGAAAAGGGGATGATTTCCAGATGATGAAAACTAGGCGTTATCACTACATAAGTAGGTTATTTACAGTGGTATGAATTCCATTTGTTCCCGCATTACGGATTGGAATTATTGGAATTATGGATGTATCAACATTCTGAGAGTCACTACTTTATATTCTCAATGCTATCATTAGGTATAATTAAATTTAATTTCTTATAAACAAACAGGTTTTTATTATTTTATAGGTTCATTAAATCTATCGTCATCATAGATACAAATAATATTAAAATCACAACACACCTATGATTTTAACTAACATTAAAATTTTTTCAAGCAAAATTTAACGAATATTGAAAAACGCATTTTGAGAAAAATAAGTGCCATCTTGCAATACGTTTGTAACATGAAAATTCATTTGCATACATTGTTTTTTTCTGAATTCATAGATTGTTTGAAACAAATTTGAACCGACAAATGAAATGTAACGAAGCAAGAAACAAACAATATATCTGATGGTTGACCAGATAACCATGGCGATACGAAGGCAGTTATGTGAGAACGCGTCCGTTCTTGTTCAAACTGAGTACAAGAATTTCCTTGTGGAGAATTAAGCCAAGACTACATTTTTAATTAATTTGGTATTATTTTATTATATTTCATTACTTAGATATATTTTATTGGCTAATGTGTTTTCATTTTTCTTGTTACCTATCACGCTTGAACAGCTGTTAGGACTCTTAATGTGAAGTTGTCTTGAGTTATCTTTACGTTTTTACATTATTTGAATTCATGTATTTTTGATGTGTTACAGTGAATAATGGTTTCTTATACCCAACCATACTTTATATATAATTTAGTGAAAAAGGACATTTTCTGATGAAAGACAGTAAAATTGCCGAAAGAAGTAAGAAAGACGATGAAGCCGTTATCTCTACTCTTTTGAAGAGAAAGGTAAGAAGTAACTCCAATATTCCCTTAAATTATGGACAATTGACAAAAAAAGGATGAATTATAAAGATTCAAAGTGAAATTATTTTTTAAAAAAACCTACCAAAACCACGTTGTAATTAAAATAATAATATTAATTCCGAAACTGTTGAAATAACAGTTGACGATCTACAATTTCGATATATACAACAGCCGGTAACTCAACCTACTACTCATTATTATATTGATATTCCTACACTAAACAATGTTCCTATCGTTCCTGTTATTAACATGTTTGCACCATTAACTGTCGAAATGGAAGAAGAACGCGTCGCACCACCAATAATCCATTTATCACCACCAATAAAAATAAAGGGAATCAACAACATTCAAAACTAATGCACAAACCTATTAGCTCTAATAAGAGAGAATATTTATGATTGTTTTTCCAATAAAGAATTGATTACATTAAAAACTAAAACGAGTGATGCATAAAATATTTAGAATCTAAAAACTACTTTTTTCATACATTTCAACCCAAAGATGAAAAAGCTTACCGATTTGTGATTAGATACCTACATTATTCCATACCTCATGATATGATCAAATATGATCTTGAGAGAAAAAGATTCACTGTTCGCCTTATCATTAATGTACTACACCCTAGGTCGGAAGAACCTCTCCCACTATTCTTTGTGGATATTGAGCCAGCTCCCAACAATGCTGAAGTCTTCAAAATAACCCATTTACCTTACACTAAAAATAAAATTGACGAAACTCATAAAAGAAGGGACATTGTGCAATGTGTGAGGTGCCAGGAATATGGACATACCAGAGCATTCTATCGACACCAAACAAGATGCGTAAATTGTGGCCAAGATCTTCTTAGTGACAGATGCTAGAAACCACGTGAAGAGCTGCCTACCTGCGCGCTATGCGGCGAAGATCATCCAGCGAATTATAGAGGATGCACAGTTCATCTTGAACTTCACTTCGAACTGCACGTCCGAAGACAGGTAACTTCACGTCGTGATTTAACAGATTTAACAGCCCCTAGAGACGGACCGTGACCAAATTACTAACCCAACTACTATTCCGCAACAACCACAGGCCTCATTAACTAACACAACATTTGAGTACAAAACACCGCAACATACAACATCTCAATACACGATACCACAACACACATTTCAATACACAACACCTCAACACAAACGCCCCAATACAGAACTTAAAAAATACAACACCTCAAGTTGTGAGTATCATCATCCTTCAATAACACATTACCCACAATATACGCGTTGCATTCAACATTTAAGTGCAGTTCCTCAATACCCAATGCCTCATCCACAATCTAGTACTCCAGACATCTCATTAGACTGTACAAACTGTCATATGGCAATCATCTCAGAGACATGAGACATTCAAACATAATCAATACTTATCACCCGACATAAGGTCCCTTATTATTGAAAACCGACGTGCACCAATGGGAAAGATCTCGCTATCATAGTGACAAACAACTGCTAAACCAATTGTCTAATAGATTAAGAAAACGTGTACAGCAATACAAAAACGACATCTACAACACACATCTGACTAACTTATACACATAGACAAGTAATAATACTCTATGGCAATTACTTGTCTCATACTCATCTTACAGACGTATTTCAACCACACGACAACCTACTTGACTTAGAGTATTGCTCTGACGTCAAACAAATTCTGACTTTACCATTTCCTCTGTCATTTCCATCCCTACCAATCAATCCTTCAAATGTGGAATTTTCTATTAAAAAAATTACCGCGCAGAAAATCACCTGGTTATGATCTTATTACAGTTAAAATTGTACTCCTTGTTCCTAGAAAAGGCTTAATTTTTCTGACAGCTATATAAAATTCTATTCTTCCAATTACTTACATTCCCATAGTATGGAAATTTTCCGTTTTAAAAATCATCACAAAGCCAAACAAGTCATTAGACCAGGTTATGTCCTACAGGACTATTAGTCTTTTACCACTATTTTACAAAATATTTGAAAAAAAACTATTAAAGCGGCTCTATCCATTATTAGAAATAAATAATTTAATTCCTAACCACCAATTTAGTCTTGCTCATTCTACAACACAACAATGTCATAGAGTGGTTGATATCATTGCCGTGGCACTAGAAAAGAAAGAATATTGCACAGCAGCTTTCTTGGACGTTTCACAAGCCTTGGATAAAGTTTGGCACGATGGCACGATGGTCTCATTTGGCATATTACCTAGTGGTACAATATTATCTTGAGGACAGATTTTTTATTGTAAATCGGGATGGTAGATATTCCGACTATTGCCGAATTAATGCAGGAGTACCGCAGAACAGTATTCCAGGTACAGATCTTATACTCTACATACACCTAAGACATGCCGCAGACGCCAGAGACACTACTTGCTACAAAGGCAGGCGATATTGTCATACTTTCGACCATACTAATCCGTATAAGGTACTAATCCGAACTTAGCTTCTCAGAACCTTTAGACACACTTATATTCTTTACAAAATTGACTCGATAAATGACGCATAAAAATTAACTTACAAAAATCTAACCAAGTAACATTTACACTTAGACGTTTAGACTGCCCATCGCCAAGATTATACAATACACCATTGCCCAGACAAGCACAGACAAAATACTCGGGCCTTATAATGTACAGAAGATTGACTTGGAAATCACACATAAGTAATTTGAAGAAAATATTGAATCACCAACTCTCACTCCTAAGACGACTACTTCACTACAAAAATAAACTATCATTAACAAACAAAATTATAATATACAACATGCTACTTCAGCCAATGTGGACCAATGACTCGCATGTGTGGAGTTCATACAAAAAATCCCACTTACAGACCATTCAAATTTTTCAATCAAACGTCCTTCGTTGTACTTTTTACATTACTAACAAGTCATTACAAAAAGATCTCAAAGTACCACTCGTGACTGACACAATCAAGAAAAACTTCAGAAAATTTCATGACTCACTTGCTGGACATCTGGATTTACTGATACTATCATTACATAATCCGACAAGGAGACTGAAACGTCTCTGGAGCTAGGACTAGGAAACGTCTCTCTACTACTCGAGGAGTACCTTGAATGGGAGGTTTCTTCAAACACGTTTCCACGAGAATCCCTTAGGGGAGGTTTGCCAAAAGAAGATCGAAAATACAATATGTTCTAAATGGCATTTGTATAATTTCTAAATAAATAATTTTATTATTATTATTACCTATAACGCTAGACTCCAGGTCCACAAAGATTGCTCTTGGTGTCCAATGGCCATTGGAGAGCTCTTGATAGAACACCTGAAGCCCCTCCATCCCCTTCTGCTGGTCGTTATCCTGGTTGTCCCCAAAGTCGTAGGCCCTGCTCTTGATCGTCATCCCGCTGATGTCTTCACCGCTCCTGATGGTCATGGTACTGGGGTTCTCCTTCAGGTCTATCTGCCCGGTTTCGTTGACTCCATGCTCCAGTCCGTACTGCGACCAGCAAACGTTGCCCAGCTGCACACCAGCTTGGCCAAGGTGTAATGATACAACCGCCATATTTCAATGTCTGAAATTATCGTAGGAAAATAAATCAAAATGGTTAAACAAAAAGGCACAACTAGAAGTTTGTTTTCCTTAATGCTACTTTATCATTTTTCTCTCCTTAGAGCAATAAACGGTTAAAACTCATTGAATGAAATATTCGAAGAAGGCCAAATTCTATCACAACGCCATGTTACATATGTGTAAAATCCTGAATATTTTGTAAAACTAAGTAGTCAATATTTTATTTTTATAAATGTACAAGTAGTTGAAGATTACTACTATCTGTAAATGCTAATGCAGATTACTATTTTCTGGGTTAGAAAAACCGAACTTAAAACATTTAATAGAATGATGAACATTATCTGACAATGTTAACGGGCCATTGAACAAAAATTCAGCTATTCATCTGTTTCCGGTTTAAAAAACATAACTAATAAAACGGAAGTTGTCTAAGATTTTGTAGTTCCACTGATCCAAATGACTGATGGAATCAATGAGCCATGGGTAAGTAATGAGTCAGCATGGGTAAGGCCAATTAGTGAAGCATAAGTTGTGAAGGAAAACAAAATTAAAATACCTAGCTAAAAAAATAATTAAAAATCTATAAACACAAACACTGTAGTTTACTTATGTCTTGTTGCTTCAATTATTCTACAAATATGAGGGAAATGAAACAACAATAGTTTGTCGTCTCCCTTCCTCTAATGAAAATCATAGTCATCAGTGATCAATAAATAAAAATATAATCTACATCTTTATGGGCTTTTTGATGACCTTGTGAAGAATTTTGTTCCTATTTCTTGAAAAAACACTATTTATATTTATGCTCTCGATTAAATTGTGCTTATTTAATCTAAACAAATATATTGCCTTTTTATTGATATATCTCCCCATACTTTTAAAGTGAAGTAAGACTGAGCTAATAAACATGCGATATGATTACAAGCCTAGAGAGGAAGGACCAACAGTTTGAAACGATCTGATTATTGTTAATTTAATTAAGCTAGCTAGGCTATGATTCGTTTGTATGGAACTAGGAGATTTAGACGTCCAAACCTTAGATGGGAAGATTCCATAGTTACCGATGCTAGGAATAAATTTAATGACAAAGCAATAACTAAGAATTATGTATGTATGCGTGTGTACAACACTAAAGATCAGAAATGACTTATAATTAATTAAATATAATAATTAACTATGCATGTAATTTTTAATAATGAATTGTATTTGTACAGATTATTAGGTTATTTAAGAGAAAACTTTGTGGATGAATATTCATTAGCCTAGGAATATATGAAATTATTATATTATTTTATATTAAGGAATGTATTAAATCATTGTAATACATTTAATTTTTATTTTCTAGCAATATGTCTAGCAACATTTTTTTTATATCTCTGCAATTTCTCAAATTACATCTCCACATATTTGTGTTTAGAAAATTTCATCAAATGTCCAGTACTGAAATTTTCTGTCAATATTCTTTTACTTAGTAGTAAAAAGTATCTGCCACTTTATCGGTTTGAATTAAGGAATGCAGCTCCAAACAATTCATTTTAATAAATGATAATATATCGGGTTTAACATATGATTATTAAACAGTAAAAGTAATGAAAGCACCTAATGCAAAAAAAGACCTACAAAACGAAATGGCTGAAATTAAATATTATGTTTCTTATAGCTACTCTAATAACTAGTAGATAATCTAATAAACTCTACTCCATATGGAATATAGATATATATTATATAATTCCGTAGCTAATTAAATATTTATCTGTACTTTGTCTCGAATACTTCTGAGAACTCAGTTATACTTAGTGCTTTATTCAGCATCTGCATTAAGTGTTTAACCTGTACCATTAGCGATACTGTAATTTTATAAATACTGCATTAATATTACTATAACAGTAATGATATAAATATCACTTCGAAGTAGACTCACGTTTAATATTCTGCTCGTTGTGTAAGTGGTATGTGTCGCTTAATGCATGCTTCTAATTTAAACTTAATCTTGATTTGTAAAAAAGCTTCTCCGTGATAAAGGAGAAATGAGTCAAAACTAATCAAAACATGTGTTTAAATGAAAAAGTTCATGTGATTAAACTTATTTCTCTTAGGTTTGATTCGATTAAAAAATATACTTATTTTCAATGTACCAAGAATAATAAATAAATGGCACAAGGCAAAGACATTTCCTTAAATATATAACAATGGTTACACTAAAAAATAGAATTGTGTGCTGAACATATCTCAATACAAATTTTTAAAAAAAGCCTAGCAGTATTCACCGATACGGTGCCCGATAGCAGTAAAATTGCTGAAATTTAGAAGGAGTTTAATTAAAAAATATAAGCAACAGCAGCTATTATTTAGTTGATATATTTAATTTTTATAGTTGTTTGGAAGGCCAATACTCATTTTAAATTTCTCAAAATTAAAATTTATGTTGTGTTGTTTTAAGAATAATTTATAACAACGAAATAAAGATATTCATTTGAAAGTACCCCACCTTCAACTGCTAAATAATAGAAACTCCTTCAAAAAGAGCCAACACTAGTACACCAGCTTTTTACTTCTAATAAATTAATTAAGATATATAGATATTGTGAATATGTTCTTTTTCCGGGATGGAAAGTGTGGTGTTGGTGTTGTTTGCCAAGCTTTCGCTCATCGTATTGCGAGCTTCTTCAGGGCTAGTCAGTAACTGAAGAGCGGATGGTGGAGTCCGGGTATATACGATATACCTTAGTGGCGTGGTCTAGGTCGAAGTGTGCCTTCCCATTGGCTAGCTTAGTAGGTCGTGTTGTGTTCCAGTGGGTTCGTGTGTGTCTTTACTTACTGATTAGCCCTGAAGAAGCTGACAACACGATGAGCGAAACCTTGGGAAACAACACCAAAACCATTCGGTCCTGAAAAAGAACATATTCACAATACCAAAGACCGTGGAAACCTACGTGAACATAAGATAAACTAACCGATTTAAAAAAAAAACGTGGACTTTCTTATTTAAACGAAACAGATTTTTGTATGGAAGAAAAATATTAAATATACTTTATTGTACTGTTTAAGTGATAAGCATATAGGATGGTTCTGCATACATCGAAGCGTTCAATAAAAATATACAAAAAAAAATAATAAAATGAATTTCGAAATTTTTGTCTCTTATGGGACTTCTACAATAAGCGATTCAATTATTCTTCTTTGTTTTAAGAACTAAGTACTACTTATTTCTTGGATTTCATTTGTGACACAGATAATGCGTTTTATATAGTTTACACTATCGTAAAAACAATACTAATCAACGTATAAGTGTATGTGAATCAACTAAAACGAAATAAGAGGGAGGGTAGAGAAATAACAGAGAGTAAGAATATTATTCGAAGATAGAAGTTTAATGAAAAAGGAGTTAAAATTTTACATTTTTCTTTAAAGAAGTGTAGATTGCTGGATGAGGCTTCCAGAATGCTGTTATTGCCGTGCTGCTACGGGAAGAGATTCTCTTCGTTGGAGGTTATGAAACCAACTACTCTTCCCATAACAGACCTTTTTTAGATTCTTTATGTTTCTTCTTTCTTTTCACCGTTGTCTAAAGTTTAATAAGCTTCATCTTCGTTTTTATTTCTATATCTGAAGAGGGAATGTCATCCTATTCTTTAAAACGGTAATATTTATATACTTTCTGTGGGTGTTTTTTGTTGGTTCGCATATTATACTTCATTCCAATTAATGGTCGAGCTTTCATTTTAAATATTGTAACTGGAGATTAAAAAAAATAAAATCTCCCGTTGAGGACTTGGACCGCGTTTACGCCAAACTGGTATGAGACGATCGATAAATCGTAAAAAATATAGTGCAACGATTTATTGCTAGGAACGTTCAATAAAAGCGGCCGATAAATGGTGCGACCTGGGTGATAAACATTTGGTGGGTGCTCAAATTTCACTGCTTAAGTTATAAAAATGAGCCAAAATTTGGAAAACGTAGAGGTATATTGGTTGAGACGTGTGAGAAGAAAAATAAAATACTGAGTATATCAAGAAGAGAAAATATATTGTTTTCTGCATGCGGCCACTGAATAGTTCCAGACACATTCAAGAGCTTTCACCAGATTAATGAAATTAATTAAAGAAATATCTTACTTTTTCAGGTCATATTCAAAGCTCGAAATAGAGGAAGATAAAAATCTCTGAGCAGACTGTCAGGTGGTCCTACGAGAGACATTTTACTTGCAATGTGGTCAGTATTAACTTTTTTTTCGTCTCTATATAGATTTCATGGCATCGCGTATCGTATATCACATTACGATATATCGATGATCTTACATCACCTTAGTGTTAACACGGCGTTAGACTCCGTAATTTAGACATATATTCAGGTAATGAAACAGACCCTGAAATATGATTTAAATTATTCATGAACAAATTGAAATTATACAGATTTGAAATTTTAACAATCCATGCATGAGACAATAAACATGTAAGATAATCATACAAAACGTTTCCATGCGGAAAATTAAATTCAAAGGTGGGTTAACCATTTAATTTTCCTCATGGGCGATGTAAATTGGAGGCACAACGACACTTCCTTATTTTACCATGAATTATTAAAATTAACTACCGTTCCAAACTCAACCAAAAACCATTGTACCAAACTCAACCAAAAACCATCGTACCAAACTCAACCAAAAACCATCGTACCGAACTCAACCAAAAACCATCATACCATCAAGCAAGTATGCATTTAAAACAAACAAATTAAAATACCATCATTATAATACCATCATTTTCCGTTCAGTATTTGAATATTATATACCGATGAAAATTGTAAAAATATGTGTATGAAGGATTGCATTTAGATTCTGAAGATTGCCAATAATTCAGATTTAATGAAGTGAATATTTATATATGGATCATGTGATATGATAAGACGTTAAAGGAAGATTACAAGAAATCTTCAGGCCTTCAAGGCTGAAATTGTCTCCAAATAAAATTGTATCCAAGCTGATGGTTCGTATTTATAGAATAATCCTGGGGCACGTTACTTTAATACAAATATTTAAAAGTATCCTATACATCGAGGGCAGTCCTTGTCACTGGCTAACGACGTTTCCGTCTGATCCAGTTTTTATATTGCAAAAGTACATGCTTAGTTCTAGCTTTGAACTCAAGCCTTTCTCTTTGATCCAAAACCCTATTACAATTGTTTCCAGAGATCACTTTCATGATTGGTGTAACAGGTTGACGACAATCTCAAGTGGAGATCAAACGCCTTGGAAACTATCATAATTTAATCGAAATAAGGTAGTGAATTTAAGGATCTAAGCCTCATACTAGATATACTAGAGATATGAATCTCTGGGAAGATCTCGCAAAATCAGCCGGCCTTCAAGAAAAAATAATCCATTATTTATTAATTTCAGTGTTAGTTCATGTTCTAGAAATTAATTAATAATTAAAAACCATGATTAACATACCTGTATTATTAAATATATTAATTTGATTCATCAAGGAAGTTTGTGATGGATATTTTATATAATTTTTTTTTTCTGCAAGGCCTGAAACCCTAATCTAATTTTTGCCGCCATGTTGGTTTAAGCTCGGAAATAAATAAACATTACATAATTAATCGCAGTTTAAGTTAGGGATAATTTAGGATTGAGGGGCTGCAGTTTATGGCCTCACGAAATTACAGCCAAGTCGTTAGGGAGATATAATGACAGTCAGATTGTCTTAGATTTATTTCTATTATCTTTCATCTTTTAACTTTAAGATATTTTACATTTAATTACTCCACATTTTTTACGAATCACTTTCGTAGAATAGTTGTCTTTCTATTTCTAAAGTAGAAGCAGTAAAAAGAACCATCTCCCACATTTAAGATTGGAAACATAATTTTACTTTAGATCTGGCTACACCAAAAGGAACTCATATCCTTAAATTACGACGCCTGAATAAATGCAATGTACGTTAACATAGATATGATGATAGCATCAAATAATTGTTCTATTTTATTTGATATTTTTTTTTCTTCAACTACTTTTAATATTCATTTGACTTGACATAATATACGGTAAATTATTTCAAAACTAAACACATTTTTGCCAACGAATTTCGAAATTGAAACACAATAAAATAATTACAATAAACTGAAATGAAAATTCTGAGCTACTCGTAGCTCTAAAGTAATGCTTATGATACATTTGTTATGATATATGTTATGATACATTTGCTATATGTACATTTGTACATTTGTTATATGTACTAGTTATGATATATATGATACATTTGTCCATCGAACCCTCCTTGTCTTGTTTTTCAACAACTAAAAGGGAATTCTTTAACGTATTTTATTTTATGGTATAGGTACTGATCCTCCATTACCGTTAAAGTTGAACATCAGAGTAATTTGCGAAATTAACGTACTATTTTTTTATTTGAAAAGAAAAAATATGACCAAGACCGGGACTCGAACCTGGGTCTCCCACGTATCCGTCGTGGTGCACTACCAACTAAGCTATCCTGGTTCGCTTCTCGGTCAGACACATTATCTCTTTTCACTGATCCTATATCTCCGTGTTCTCTCAATTTGCGATGTATACACGAGGAGAATGTTCATTAAGCATTACTTTAATTTGGATCTTGTTGACTTACGTCATTATATATTATTATAATTTATTATTTTTTTTTTTTTTAACAAATTGCGAGGCCACGGAGATATAGGATCTGTGAAAAGAGAGGATGTGTCTGGCCTAGAAGCGAACCAGAATAGCTTAGTTGGTAAAACACCACGAGCGATACGTGGGAGACCCGGTCCTGGTCATATCTTTCCTTTTCAAATAAAAATATTTAAAAATTATAACAACTAACAAAAATAAAAAGAAATAACGTATTATATAATTGTTTTAAATAATATAAGTTTAAAAATGTAATGTAAGTTTGTTTTGGAAAGAAGGTATGTGTTATATGTAAAAAAAAAAAAAAAAAATACAACATCCTAGCTTATTTATTGATTGGTTGCGATAAATTTATATATTCTCTTTAGTTGTCTATTATTTTGTCATGATTCGTACTTTTTCATTAATTTTATTTACTTTTTTTTGGCACTTTATAAATACTTTATGATCTGTATAATGGAGTATTCCACCAGCTAGCTATATATTATGCTTCTTCTTCTGTTCATGTTCACTATTCTGAAGGGACTTTATAAAGTTAACAGTTAAAAAGCTACTTTTCTATATTGTACATTTATATGTTGATGATTGTTGATGAAATGTTCAAATTCTGCATAAATATCACATACTGTATTGTAATATTTAGTAGCGTTTCTTGCTGAATTCTATAACTTAATGATATTTTTTACGTAAAAAATATCGTGGTATTATAAAGCTGAATATACTGAATATATTCCATCTGACAGTATAATATCAATCACGGAAGAAACAGCAAATGGAACATACCTGACAACAACAACAGAAAATAGCATGGTGTTGTATAAACATAGCATTCATCTTTTGAGGATAGCATAGGGTACGTAATGGACTAAGAATGGGACACAAATGAGTTAGTCGTCAATACTTACTGACAGGAACAGGCAGTGCAATCTGTGAAACTGAAATCGATGACAACTCAACGCTTACTTAGTCACTGCATACACCTCATGGGCGCCAATAGCGACTAACAATCATAAACTACAACCTGTGTATTTCTGGAATATTTAACGTAATAAAATACATAAATTCGTTTCTAGCTTTATAATATTTAGCAATTGAATATTAGTTGAAGAGTCTATTATTAATGTATTTTTATTCTGGATAAAATAGTTAATAAATAAATAAAAAGCTTAGTGAACATGAAGGCTCGATACCGATACCACCAATCTCTGCTAACAAACCTCTGTTCACGGACGACTACACAAATATCCATAAAATAGAGCCAAAAAACTCAAAAAGAAACACTAATATTTATTATAATGCAATTGAAAAAAACCCAAAGCCTTATGTTTCCTAATTTCTCCAGTTAACACACACATACTGGTCGACAATTCGCCTATTCAGGCAAATTCAAGACACAAAAAAAAAGTTATATAAATCACATCTCGAAGAAGAATTATATAAATCTACATCCCACAATCGACAGCCCAAACAGGCTCCAAACCTGAGACAGCACTTCACCACCAAGTCATTCAACATACAACTCTCAACACTTGTATCAGTCAGTTGTATGTTGAACGTCTTTGTGGTGGGATGCTGTCTCAGGTTTGGAGCCTGTTTGGGCTGTTGATTGTGGGATGCAGTGCACCTTCTTCGAGATGTGATTTATATAACCTTTTTTGAGTCTTGATAATTGATAATGTGATGTAATTTATGATAATGTGTTTTACTAGAGAAATTAGGAAACATAAGGCTTTGCATTGGGGTTTTTCCAATTGCATTATAATAGTATATATATATATATATATATATATATATATATATATATATATATATATATATTTATTTATTTTAATTTTATAACATATATATTTGTATATTTTATAGAAATTATATATTACTTTTCATTGATTCTATACAATTTATTATTTAATATTACGCAATCTGATTATCGTGTAGAGGCCACCACTATTTTATGTGACGTTGAGAATCTATTCAAAGTTGAAAGGATATTTAACTAATATAGTTATCAATTTATTTGATGCTTTTTGCTGCGTATTATTAATTCTAATCAATTTATAAAGAATTATCAACATAAAACGAAACAAAAACAAATTATTGGCGTACAAATTAAATATATTTAACGCAATGATTGGTTTTTCCAAATTTTGAGTGGAATAAGTTTGTGATCCAGTGGGAAATAAGGTTGAGACCTATTGACGAACGAATTAGGACCGTAGCAGAACTAGAAAATCTAATAACTCTCCTAAAAGGGGTTGGTTGAATGCGGTAATACAATCAGGCCCGTTTGATTGGCTGATGGGTCCCACTAATTTACTGAGATTGGCTCGGTGCCATGTTTAATCTACCAATGATTTTTATTCTCCCTCCGTCTTTCATTTTTATGACCGACACGTTATACTTTCAGGTTATTACCTTTTCCGATTGGAATGGATAATTATTGTGAGAAGGATTAATGCTTATAATATATGAAATTTATGCTTCGTGAGTAGTTATTTCGTTGGTAGTTTTTACTTTGACTTTTTCCGAAGATTGTCTTTCTAATGATCTTAGTCATGGAAATGTTTTTTCCAAGATCACTGGAATTGTATCATTTTTTCCGTTGCAATTCTCAACAAGTAAAAATCATTTAAAAGACAAAATAATCTGCTGTCCAACAACGTAGAGACTGGCGGAAATCATTTAAGGATACGGACCCTGGTCTATTGTACCATTCGAAGAAGAAAAAAGACAAAGTATAATTTAAGCACAGAAACTACACATTTATTTCGAATGTTTGTTACATTAATTCAATTGCACAGCCAGTAATGACAATAATTTTTAAAATAAGTGAAATCATTATATTACATTAATTGTTATCCAACATGAACGCTTTGAACTATCACAAATATATGATGAAGTATTTAATTGATGTCACTTTATGGTTCTATGGCTAATTAGGCGATGCTACAGTGGAGGCCCTAAATTTAAACTACCCTTGTATATTTAGGGTAGATATCAATAACGATTGCCTGACAATGAAAAGGTTCGGTCCACCATTTTACGTCCTATGCAATGATTGGCAAAATTTTATTCACTTCCAATGAAAAATCGGCGTGCTGCGATCTCGAATCGTGGGTATAAACTTTTATGCTGCTAACCACAACACTGCAGGTGGATCTCTTCATGAGGTTCGTATTTGATAGCCTGAGAAACCAACGAGTACCAACGAAATTTCAAATATTTTCGTAAAAACACACTTTAAAATTAAAAGTCTTAGTAATATCGCAACAATAATATCTACAGCCCCGGTGAATAAGTGGTTGAGTCTAATTATCTCCAAATTGACTTTCTTGCAGTTAAATAAGCGGAATCGAGTTATCGTCGTAGTGAATAAGAAGCTAAGTAAGGCATTTGCTTGAAAAGCAGTTATTGTTTATACTAGCTGACTTCGTCCGCGTGGAATAGTGACTTTGGGCAGCATTTTTAATTTTTTAGGCTAATTTTTTTGCAAATAAAATACATACATACATTAAAATAAAATTACTGCAAATAGTTTATTTAAGTACATTTTTATAAACAACGTTTTTTGAAAACTATATTTTCTATCACTTTTTTATAGGAATGATATGTAAGAGGTAGAAGAAATCGACACGTGCTTAAAAGCCGAAATCTTGGAGAGGGTCCTACACGTATTGGACTGCATCCAAATTCCATCTATAACGACGTCATTATTTTCAAGGAGAGGTAGGTGTAGTGTTTCTGTAGCAGTTGACATTTATGGCCTACGTTATGTTTAATGGCTTTCACTTTTTCTACTGAATAAACTCTTAACTTTAAAGATGCTATTTAAATATATAGGTAGTTGCTTGGCGTAAGATATCTTAGGATTTCATAGTAATTAAAAAAAAGTATGAAAAGTAACCCAATGTGCGTAGTACTGAGCTTCTTTACTGAAGGTCCCGGATTCAAATCTACTATGATAGATAAATTAATTAATCTGCTAACAGTCTTGGATGGGCACAGTGGGATTCCCTTGGAACTGACCCAGCCTTTATAAAGTGAGTACTCGGGTCTGTTTCGGAAAACGCATGAAGATTATTCGGTAATTATGATTACTTATATGAAATAACTATATAGGTTTGAGAAATTTAACATGTTACCTAATTATAAACCCTAATTAACTTATGGTTTCATTCGTGTTCTACAATAATTTATAATGAACATTTTTCAATTTAGTAATTCTTTACACATAAGGAGTGAAGAAAATCCCTTGAAGTTCTTACAGAGTAAGAACATTATACCTACCACCAAATTATGTGAAAAAGAAGAAATCCCAAGTGGTACTCTTATAAGAAGAGATGCAGGAAGCGTGGGCCTTTCGCGAGGAATAAGGCTTGAGAGATGTCATCTGCCCTTGAACAAGGTAATTCTTCTAATTTATGCCTGGTCTCAGGGTTGTACAGCATTGAAGTTTTGTTTCAAGGAAATAGCGAGAAGCAGAGGGGCAATAGTTGAATGATATATTAACAAAGGCTATAATGATGGATTTGAGGAGGTCTTACTTTTGAAATCGATGAGTCCTGCTTCTCCAAAAGGAAATATAATGTGAGGAGGATATAACCCGCAGCAATGGGTGTTCAGAGGCGTATGGAGGAAAACTATATTCTGCCGCATGTAGAACAGCTGAAATGCTGACCTCTTGAATTAATTCTGCAAAATGACCTGGGACATCTATATATTCCGATTGCTGGAAGGCCTACAAAGGGGATAAAGGAAATTGAAGGCATGAGGTATCAACATTACGTTGTTTACCATTCAAAAATTTCGTTGACTTAAACACAGGGGCTCATACCCAGAGGGTGGAATCACTTTGGGCTTCAGTCAAACGAAGAAACAAATAAGAATGTGGAATGAGTAGAAACATGTTGTATTCATATTTATGCGAATTCATATGGAGGAGTTGGTTAGAGAAATAATGTTTGTCTACTAATATTCTACAAAGCATTGCAATTTAATTGCAATTGTTTTGTTTTGAGGTTATTTATAATTTTACATATGTTTTGTTAAGAGTACTTTATTTAATGGTATACATAACAGATATCTAAAAAATAATCTGCATGCGTTTTCCGAGGAAGAAAAACCTGGTGAATTAGCGTGATCTTGGACATATCTGTGGCACCTGTGCATAGAGGGCTAAGTTGAATTTTGTGAATTTCAAGGTATCTATTTAGAATCGTAATTTTTCTGAACTAATTTTAAGTTCAAGATTGGAGTATCAGCACACGATTCACAAAGGAATATCCTTCATTGCAATGGACGGACCACTTAGCGTGAAAGACACAAGGAAAGAGAAAAAAAAATACGATTCTAAGTAGATAGCTTGAAATTCACAAAATTCGACTTAGCCCACTATGCACAAGTGCCACAGATATAACCTCCCTACGCAACCGTTGTCCTAGAAACTTCCATGTACTATTGTGAACTCTAACATGTATGGGACCCTTCATACGTTTAAGTGGTTTATTTCTTTTTTGGTAACAATATAAATAAAATAGAAATAAATTTAAATTTATTTTTAAATGAAAATATCAGTCTGCTGGCGTTCCTCAAGGTAGCATCCTCGGTCCTATCCTTTACACAGTATATACAGCTGACATTCCAACCCATCCTAACACCTTCATCTCCACGTATGCTGATGACACATGTGTGTTATCTGTTAATAACGACCCATATATTGCATCCCAATCCCTTCAATTACACCTATCAAGCCTCGAAGAATGGTGTCGGAATTGGAGAATTAAAATCAATCCCAGCAAATTACCTTTACCCTTCGTCGAAAACCCATGACTTCCTGTCCTACTGTATTCTTTAATAGTACTCCACTTATCCATGTTGAACAGATTCGCTACCTGGGACTCTACTTAGACAAGCGTCTTACTTGGAACCCTCACACAAGATTGAAAAGACAAGAAACAGCTAGACGTTTCCGACTACTTCAACACATACTGGATAAGCGCTCAAAACTTCAGATCAATTACAAAAGACTTATTTATGTGACTGTTATAAGGCCTATATGGACTTATGGAATTGAACTATGGGGCTCCACCAAACCATCGAATTCCTCTCGTATCCAATCCTTGCAATCCAAAATCCTTCGCAAAATCCTAAACGCTCCTTATTTTGTCACAAATAAAACCATCAATAATGACCTTAACGTTCCATATGTTACCGATTTAGCCCATTCCAGATACCTATCATTCCACAATAAACTTCAAACCCATCCAAACCCACTAGTTTCCATTCTTGCATCCAATTCCATCCCGGAAAATCCTCCTAGGCGTCTGAAGAGAAGATGGTCTCGGGAGCTTCTATTACAGAACTTTATTAGAGTGCTGCCAGTGGGTAGTATCTCTACATGTCCTATCATGTATTATTTACTCTCATAGCAATTGTACTAGATGTATGTATTACAGTTGTACAACTCAATAAAATAATAAAAAAAAACAAAAAAAAATGAAAATATGAACAGGTAATATAGAATATTTGTAACGTTTGCTCTAATAATATACTATTAATATTCTTATAAGTCGTCGTATGTTGAAGTCATCTAAGGTTATATTACATATTTATATTTTAAATAATATTAATCGACCTTCAATGTAAGGGGAAGAAAATGGTCTGTGTGGAGGTCAAAGAATTAATCTTAAGAAATAAGAATAAGTATTAATCTTTTAGAAACGGACATTGCGACTCATATTACAGGTCTTCTTCAAGCCTGTATATACAAGAAACATAAATATTTAAAATTAAATAATCAGAATAGTTAAAATAAAATTAAAATAAAATGATATTTGAGCTATTTTGTGTGTTATTAGTCCATTTTTTTCATTTCGCAATATCTACAATCATCCATTTGAATTACTTGAAAATAAGAGGAAACGGGCAAATATTTTTATAACTCAGCATTTAGGAAAAAATAAAATTTTAAAACCTAAACCCTTTTTAAAAATTATTCTTAAATAATAATCATTAAAAAAATATATGTTTTTTTTTATTTAAATGGACACAAACCACTTATAACTGCTCATTGGAGTAAACCAGATACAAAAGCAAAAATACTATATATATATATGTATATATATATATATATATATATATATATATATATATATGTATATATATATGCTGGGGAATATACTATATCCCTTAAATGTGGGCCTAAACGTCGGTAATAAATAGTTTATCCGTATTTAAGCAATTAATTATTAGACCTCCATGCTGATCATTTTCTTCCCCATACATATTTAATACTATTTTTTTTTCAATATTTGCTCCCAGACTAATACATTTCCTATTGTTTATTTGCTGAAGATTTACATCGCAAATACTTCCTTCAAAGGTCCGCTCTAGTTAGTTGGAACCAAGATTACTACACTATCGGGACTAAGCTGACTAAGCCGACACTAACACTATAGGAGACATTAATACGTGAGAAAACGTGAACCGCCTTCCAGTTAACCGAGACTGAACAGATTACAGAGTGCCGGGACAATCTGAGTCGTTAGGCGGGGCTAAAGTGCTCTCACAAAGCCCTTCTTAGGCAACTACTCATAGTAAATGCGTTAAGGATTAACAAGGTTCCTCTAACAGGACCAACTTCCATCATCTCCTTCGAGTTAGCTGTCTCTCCTCCGAAGGGTACTATCGGCTCTGGTCATTACCGAATAGTTCCAAGGGACAAATGGTTTCCTTCTCTTCAGATGGAAATAACGATAGGAACTTGTAACAATAGCCCGAAAACCTTAATATTCATATATATAAGGACAAATTTTCAACATGTTTACATGAAATAATGTGATATGTATATTTTAAAAAATGTACTACTGCCACCCATGAATGGTCTTGGGTTGAATAAAAGATAGAGACGGTACTTTTTTGAGGACAACATTTGTGCAGGGAGGTGACGTCCAAGATCACGCTCAATCACCATGCTTTTACCCTAATATAGGGTACCCACTTTATAGAGGTTGGGTAAGCTCCAGTGAGCCTCAGACTCCTTAGGATCCATTAACATAATTTATCTGCCATCCGGGTTTGAACCCGATCCTTCGGCACAATAGCTCAGCTACCAATGAGCTAACCCGCTCCTGATGTATAAGCTGCTAAAATTATAATTCTGATAATCCTTTCAAATAACTTTTCCTGATAATACAAAGAAGAAGACTTCATATAAGTATTTCATAAGTGCTTCATTAGTATTAATAATTAATGCATTTAAACTACTAGTTTAACTATTGTGCTTGATCAACGAAACGATTTGCGAGGTTGGCGTTATTACTTAAAGAAAAAACATAACTTCTTCAACGGCAGCTTAGGATTAATGCTTCAAATTCGTTTTGAAATAAATTATTCTAGCTAAATATACAAGTATATCTGACATCCTTATATAAGTGCAAGAAGGACCAATTACGACTTAGTATGCCAGAAAATTCTAGTGATAGCGTAAAGCTCGAGTTTTATAGCGAAGATTCATATCAGATAAACGTCTATCCATATATGTATATATGTATATATGTGTGGAAGTTACACTGAGGCCTCGGTGTAATAAAAACAATACTATGAAGAAAAAAAATACAAGAATACTTAGAAGAAATACCAAGAAGCCTTGAGACCGAAAAATGATTAAAGAGTTTACATTTATTTCGGCATCAAGATTTGGAAGGTTTGTATTCTCGATCACGTTTGTCGCCGACAATGTGACTTCTGTGCGGAAAACAGAAATGCATTCCTTAAATAAGTGAATTTATCTCTAAGATCGCTAAATTATAGTGGAATGACAAGAACTGCACTACAACAGCCCATAAAGGGTCTTAGCTTGACCTTAAGAAGGTCTGCCACATGGTTCATCTTTGGCTGTTAATAGATTAAATAATCTATCTGCAACTACCGTATTCGAACCCGGAACCTTCAGCACAACATTTGAGTACTTTACACACCGCCATTGTAGCATAATAATCAATTATATTTTTATTTAATCTCAACATAAAGATCATACAGACAACACATAAGATACACTATGTATTTATCAAATTTCTCGCGTCAGGGGGAGGCTGAAACTGGCCCGACAAAAGACCAATAGGCTCTACCACCTCCTCACTTCGCCCCAACTGTTGTTAGGGCTTAAATGCCAAATTTATAAATCAATTATTAGACCAACGCTGCTCCATGGTGCGCCTCTCCTTAAACATGTTTATAAAACCACACTAAAAAGTCTACAGCAGTTCCAGAACTCCATCCTTAGGCGTATAGTTAAAGTCACCTCGCTCCAAAGGGCGCTTAATACTAAAATCTATGAGGAGCTGAAACTCCCGTCTATACCGAACTACATTAGCCGGAGGCACATCAAATTTTTTGATGGGCTGAAAGCGTGTAGCAACCCACTCTTTAGAGACATAGTTCCCCCTCCCAGACCTTGGAGGTGGCAAGGCTGTGTCCCCTTGGTCCACGTGCTCTCATTGGCCTAGGGATGGGATGAGGACTCCCTTGTCCAAGCCTTTCTTCCTTTCTTTCTTCCTCTCCCCCATTTCTTCTTCTTCCTATCACCTAATCCCGTAAAACGGTCTCTCCTTGCTTTGTATTTATTTGAGATTTGAAACAAAAAAAAAATTCTCGAACTAAATCAGAATATTTATTTTGTGGATGTCGTCACTAATAGTTTTAAAATAATGAATTAATTCCACATCTAACAATTAAAAACATCCACTTTTACAGTCTGGTATGATCGGACACAGATTTGCGTCATGCAATCGAGTATAGCCAGCCGCATTTTAGTTAGGACATTGCCTTGAGACATTACGTGACTTAGAAGAAGTGGGTAATGTGAATATTATTCAAAGGGATTTTGAACTACCTTCAAATCATTAGCCTCAATGGCCAGAGTGGTGATTATTCATACCTGTCGAATACTTCTACGATTGAGTTACCTGAAATCAAGTTTTTTTTTAGGTAAGGTATTATGGGGCAATTACGCACTAGATTTATCAAAGTCCGACTGAAAAAGCTATAGTTATGATACCTCAGCTATTTATGATTTCTTTTTTTTTTAATTCGGCATTGGTCGTTTGCAGAGCCTAACGTAGGCAGTTTAACCATTAACAATATTGGAATCCTATTACTGTGACAAGGGGTTTTCTGTTACTATGAAATACTCCTTGAGATTTAATAATATGAAAAAAAATCTGTAACTACAACCCATGAAGGGTAAGGGGTTCAGTATATGGTAGAGACTGTACTGTTTCATGCACATCGGTTGTGCAGGGAGGTGATCTGTCCTGAATCACGCTTAACCGCCAAATTTGCCCCTTATTCATGTAATATAAATATTAAAAAATAACCTAATGAATAACCTGAGGAATGCAATAGTAATGATACAATAAAACTATGAACACTGAGTTTATATTTAATTTGTGAATTCAAAAAGATATTTATAATTAAACTGATCGAGCTCTACAAAAGACTGCATTTGCTAGGCAACGGCAATTAAATATTACATCTCTACAATCTTGTTTATGTAACTGAAAGATAATATACAAATGAACTCTATAAAATATTTATGATTCTAGTCCTGAGCGCAACAAAAACAACGTAATTATATTGTAAAATAACATAACAAGCAGCATATAGCATAACAAAATACTAAACAAAATGTAATTTCTCAGTTCGTTACTAGGCAACCCTGATTAATTATTGCATTATATAAACTTGTTTATGTAACAAAAAGATAATACACAAATGAACTCTATAAAATAACTCTAGTTCTGATGGCAATAACAACTTATATAATAAAATATTGTATAACACAAATATACTATAAATATAAAGCACTATAAAATATTAAATTGCTTCTTGTCTAGGTAAGTGGATATTAATAACCATCAACTGTTCTTTGCTATTAAGGAATAAAAAAACTAAGCAATAACATCGGGATAAAGAATATGTTTGAAAAAACTAGTGGACTTTTTTCTGAGAAAAAACAGAACTAAACAAAATCGCAATACATTGATAAGTCCAATAAAAGAAGATGGGATGCAACAGTACAAGAACAAGTGGAGTTATCGTGTTGTCTCAATGATCCCTAAGATAGTCTCTGATTCCTACAGAAGATTCGCCGGCTATAAGCTGCTTCCAGAAGATAAGAAGGAGGTTTTCCTTTATACCCGGAGAACAATGAGATTCCAGGATTTTATTACCTAGCCAGGGGATGTGCATGGAGGCCCGCCTCGGAGATCCCACAGGTGCTGCTTAGCATAAGGGCTCAACTACCTGACTTGAAGTCCAGATCGGGAGCCAATCAGGAGCGGAGGACTTTATCTCCTGGAGGCCAGCCAATCCCGTTCAAAAGTGGCCATTTAGGTCCCTTATCTCCTAATTATAAATCACCCAATCCCCTTCCGCCTACCCCCTCCATAGACTTTTTTCACCAATGATCCTTTTCCTTTTCCGATCTAGCTCTCCTATCTTATCACTTTCGGCGCTTAACTATTTCCTCATTTACTATTATATATAACATTATCTGGTACCTATGGATATACATTTTATAGTTTATTTATTTTTTTATAAGTTCCAATATAAAAAAAAACAGTACCACTACTGCCCATAAAAGGTCTTGTGTTCAGTATTTGATAGAGATAGAACTATCTTTTGGAAAACCGTTGTGCAGAGAGGAGATTTGTTCTAGATTTCCCTCAACCGACAGTTTTTCTGCTAATTAAGGGCACTCACTTTGTATAGGGGATGAGTGAGACCCAGTAGCTTCTCCAATGGGTCTATTCCTGGGTATTAATGGGTTAAACAAATTATCTGCCAAAGCCGAATTTTAATCAGGCAACTTCGGCTTGGCAAGTCAGCGCTTTATCATTTCTCCCCCTATTCGTTCTAATACATTTTTAAATTATCTTTTCAGACATTAATTCGTTTTTTAAAAGTTAATTTCCAGACCTTTACATCTGAATATTTTCTTATAATAAATGCTTGTAATATTAATATTTGGATTAGTTTTTACAGTCATTCAAGAACCATCTTATTCATGACTAATTTAATTATTTTCTGCTTATTAAATAATAGTGTGTTATAAACTAAATAGGATTACGAACATCTCCATAAACCGCATTTTTTAGATCATATTGTCCCTACCATTTCCAACTACCAAATGCAAAAATCGGTACTTTTGAGGAGAATTAAAAAAAAGGATTTTCGAGGTTCAATAAAAATGGGTGCCTATAATCAAACCAATGAAAGCCGTTTTGCATTGTTTTTGTGACTGATAGATGCCCCTATATGAATTTTATATCAATTATTAATCCTACAGCAACTGCTATAAGTCGAATACGAAAACGCTGTTTTTTTTTCACATTCGATAGTTGGAAATGGTAGGGACGATATGGTGGTGATTCTCATCATTCTTTTATTGGCAGCGAGGTAGCTCAGTGGTAGAGAGTTGTCTGGCCTTACCGTGTTCGAATCCGGCTGTGACAGATTATTTAATAATTCTGTTAACTGACCGGGATGGACCATGTGGGATCTGGAGACCCTCCTGGGGCTCGCTCAACATTTACAATGAAGGTTTCTTTAATTTATGGTGAATCCTGACGGTTGATCGTGATCTAGGACGCATAACCCCAACACAATCTTCCTAAAAACAGTATAGTCTTTACCACGTACTGAACCCAAGATCCTTCTTGGGTTGTAGTTGTACAGGAAAAAGATATTTTCATATTTACAATTACTTTACTTTATAACATACTGTTCTACTGGTACATCTTTTTTGAAAAACTGTGATGACGGATCAATTTTTCCTCCCGATTATTATAAATACAGATCTTGACTAATTATTCGCAAAAAATAATGATATCTAGGCACGTCCAGAAGAAGTTGTAGTTGGCCCGACACAAATCCCATAGGCTCTACTACCTGTTAGTGTCGCCACAGCTCTCACTGCGATTGAAACTGCAAATTTATAAGTCCATAATAAGACCTACAATGCTCTATGGTGCTCGGCTTTTGAGGTCACTACAAAACAACCCTGTTTCACCTGCAGCAGTACCAGAACTCCATCCTAAGACGGTGTTCGAGGCACATCGCTCGAGAGGGCACGTACCACCACCATCCGGGAGGACCTTCGGCTCCCCTCCGTTCCCGAGTACATAGGTCGGAGGCACATCAATTTTTTTGATGAGCTGAAGGCCTGAGCGAACTCCCTACTTAGGGACATAAAACCACTTCTTAGGCCTGGGAGATGGCAGGGCATTGTCCCCTTGGTCGGTTTGTTCTCGTTGATCTAGTGATGGTGTGAACTCCCTTGCCCTTATCCAATCTTTTCTTTCATTTCGTCCCTTCTCTTCTTTTTCTGCTTCCTTCATCTTCACCCTTCTTCTTCAATTCCTTTCCTAATCCCGTAAGCGGCCCCTTCCCGTTTTGAATTGTATCGAGTCAGCGGCCTCGTGCCGGTTTTGCATAAACAGCCTTCAGTGGACTCAGGTAATGTAATGTCTTGACATACCAACGGGTAATAGAAGGCTGTAGATTATGCATGTACCTATTATATTGTTATATGTTGTAATGACAATTTAATAAAATAAGGGAGGTTCAGAAAAAAAAAAATATATCTTTGTTTAGTTATAAATTTTAAATCTATCTTTTTTTTTTAAATCAAATACTTTTTCCATGATAAAACGTGCTCTAAGACCTCACCAGATAAACTGAATTCATTTAAATATTAATTTAAGTTTTATTTACTTAAAATACTTCATGTAATAAGAAGAACGTAGTTTTCTAGAAGTAGAGGAAAAGACAAAATAAAAGTAGGGGGAGGTTGTGTACCTGTTGTGCGAGGGACCTAATATACATCCAGCCGACAATGAAAGAATTTCATCTGTCTTAAGACCGAGGTACGATCCCACTAAATTAGATTTTGTTTTAATTCAGGAGCTGCAGGAGCAAGACCACTCGAGAGGATGGTATGAAAAATCCTGGAATGCCCTATACTGAGTTCTCGAGGGCTGGAGAGGACTCAAGTATTTGGAGTGCCTACTTGAGACTCCCGTGTCCCGCTGGGCAGGATATTAGGAAAACTGAAGGGCTCGCTTCCAAGGACTCGCCCTTCTCCGTCACAAACACTTCCAATATCCTCTTAGTAGCCTCACAGCTTTATTCCTGCCTTCCAGTTTATATTTGAATCCATGTTTATTTATAAGGGACACAACAACAAATCCGAAAATATTTATAAGAGCAAATGCCATTTTAAAATTATGTTTTCCTTTTAATGACTAATAGTTGTAACTATATTAATATTTGTTACCGGGGCCTTTGAAACATTAAAAATTCCCACACATCCAGAGGATGGGACCTGTAAGATAAAAACCAATTAATTGGGACTTCCTCTTGGAAATTAAATTCTTATCACTAATAAATACAACTATTTTTAAGTGTTTTCCATTACCCTACCTATTTGGATCATTGTCAAAAAACATTTTTTTAAATATTTATTATCAGAAATAAAATACATTTTTATCTCTGTTTAGTTCAACTTACCTTTCTTGCATTGCATTAATATCTTTAATGAAGATAAAATATTAATGAATGTAGTAATAGTATTTTCATAAGCTAGGAGCCATCAGTAAAATCAGAAGCATACACATGTCATAGTTATTAATCACAGTAATTATATATTTAATTATATAAAATTTATAAATGAATTGCATAACTATATTATATTAATTAAAAGAAAAGAAATAATGCATACGAATAGAAATAAATAAGAAAAATTATATAAATACGAATATTATGTTAATTTAAAAATGAAGCTAATTATGTCTATTCATCCCTCTTTTCCCAATATGCTGGTATTCCTCAAGGTAGTATCCTTGGCCCAATCCTTTATACAGTTTATACAACTGACATCACAACTCATCCTAATACTATCCTTACCACGTATGCTAATGATACATGTGCATTATCAGTCAACACCAATTAATCTTATTGCACACCTAAGCCTCCAATCCCATATTTCTGATCTTGAAGAATGGTGTTAAAACTGGAGAATTAAAATAAATTCTCAAAAATCGCATCAAATCACTTTTATTTTAAGTCGTAAACCAATGACTTCCTGCTCCCCATTATCTTTTAATAATATCCCACTGGTGCCTGTATTATCAGTCAACACCAATCCAGTTATTGCATCCCAAAGCCTCCAATCCCATATTATGAGATATACCAAATCTTGAAGAAAGGTGTCAAAACTGGAAAATTAAAATAAATTCTCAAAAATTGCATCAAATCTCATTTACCTTACGTCGTAAATGACTTCCAGCCCTTCAGTATCCTTTAATAATTTACCACTGGTGCCTGTAGAACAGATCCGATACTTAGGGTTGCATCTCGACAAACGATTAAGCTGGAATCCTCATACAACACTGAACAGACAAGAAACCGCTCGACGTTTCAGGCTACTTCAACACTTACTAGACAAACGTTCTAAGCTCCAAATTAACTACAAAAGAATCATCTTCATGACCAGCATACGATCTATTGGACTTACAGAGTAGAGCTTTGGGGCTTCACTAAGCCATCGTATTCCTCTCGTATCTAATCTCTACAATCCAAAATCCTTCCCAAAATCCTCAATGCTCCTTATTTTATTAAGAATAAAGTCATCCATTTGTCACTGATTTGGCCCGAACCCGGTATCTATCCTTTCATAACAAACTTCATTCCCACTCAAACCGTCTAATTTAAAGCTTCTTCTTCAATACCCGATAATCCTCCAAGGTATCTGAAAAGAAGATGGCCACGTGATCTTCTTAGTTGTGATTTGAGTACTATCAATGGATAGTTTCTCTGCTTGTCCTTATGTCATGTCATTATGTATCACCTAGCCTATTTACTTGTATTATTGTAATACAGTTGTAAATATCAATAATTTTATTTTTAAGTTAAGCAATGTTTTTTATATCATTATTAAGCATCGACCTGTTTGAAGCTTGAAGATCATGTATTTTCATAACCTCATAGTCATCAGTTATTATGAACCACAAATATTTTGAATTTTCCTATCCAAGAAATATTAATTCATTTACCTGCTGATATAATAAAAAATGTTTATATTAATTAATAAAAAAATAATGCTCTTAGATATCATTATTGTGCATGGGCTCGTTGGGAGCCAAAATGGGGTAGGTAGCACTTACCTAAACTGTTGGTATTAGATGCTGAATGTCTCAGGGGTTGAAGTAAGATTGAGCAAATATCGAAAAGCAAACTGCCTAGGTAAATCCCGGAGGAGGACTGGGAGCAGCGGCAGAGCATTCTCTACCTCCTTGCCACTCTTCTGCTTCTGATTAAAACTGCCTCAATCTAAGTCGAGCCTCCCTCATCTTCTCTCTTATTTGTTTATAGAGTGGAGGGCCTCTGAGCTTCTTCAGCAATGGTTAGGGTCCTTAATGGAAGTCGGGATGAAGCTTTGTCGAGATATTATATTATTATTTCATAATATTATATATTTTTAAAAAATAATTTGTAATAACTAACTGTTTCTATGTGCTTATATGTCTTATTTGGTCAGATGAATCCAAAAAATAAAATAAAAAATGTACACAATAATTTAATGTCGTAAATCCATCGTTTATGTTTATATGGTTAGTTATTCTAATAGAATAGAAAAATAATTCCATTATTCCATGTCCCTTAAGCACAGGAAATGTGAACAAAATTTAATATAGATATCTCTGACATTATTAGAATAATGCAATATTTACATAATAGCATGGAAATAAATATAATCTAAAATGTGTGTTATTTCAAAGAATAAAAAAAAAATTTATAACTTAATTACTATCTTCATAAAAAATAAAATCAATAAAACGTTTGTAATAAAATAAAAGAAGCACATTTTTAGACAGATTTGAAACAGGTTTGTATAATTTTCAAAAAAAAATATGTTTAATTTGTTCACAACACATTTTTCAGAATATGTAGTGTTGTAGCTTAAATTATTTGATATTGAAAAGATTATTATTAATAGGAATAATATTTTTTTTATTTGTGATTTTATTTTTTAACTCGTTAGAACCCAATTATTTTTTTTATTGGTTGACGACAGTGTTTACAGTATACTTTGTTGGAAATAAAAATTTTACCCACAAATCATTGAATCTTTAAAATGGATTCAATTAATTTTAAATATAACACTGATTTTTGCGATCAACTAATTTTGTATTTTAAATAGTTTCATAAAAATGTGAGGTTTTTTTTGTTCGCTTATAAATCAACATTCCTATAATTTTATTAAGCGAAATCATCACTAAGCATCATTAGGAAAGTGAAAGAGAACTAAAGTTGTACGCCGTCCAAAATACAACATATAAAGGATGGTTAGCACGTATTACAAACATACACGGGGTAGGCTCTACAGTACCCGCAAGACTGAACTGTCGTGGTGGTTTAGCGGGTCTAAGCGCCGCGTGCTCAGAAACCCGTCAACCATGTCTATCTTCTATCTAACTATAAAACTTACTAACTTGGTTAAGATCATGTGTATTAAATTAAATTAAGAAAATTTCCTCAATAATTGCGTGGTCTGGTTGTGAAAAATCCTACCTATATATCGAAGTTCATATTTGACATTCCTTAGTTATTAAATAACACATTCACTTATGCGACTTACAAAAACAAAAAACAATTACACGAAATGAATTTTTATAATTAATGTAACTGCAAGATTTTAAATTATGATAATGATATCGAATAGACCATATGTTTCTTAATTGTAAAAAAATTTAATTAATCTAAAGAAATTATTTGATATGCTTCGTCTGATCAGAGAAGAAATGCCCATTATTTTTAGGAGTATTTATTAGACAAACCACGCATTTAGTGGAAGGCAAAAAAACAAAAAACAACCTAGAACCAAGGAAAAAAAATACACACGATAAAGATTTTAATAAAATTTGTACAAAGTAATATGCTTAGCGTTGCGCAATATACAAGGCATTCATGTTAATTAAATTTAATATAATTATCGGCATGTAAAGGATTCTCAAAAAGTCGACAGTTTTTGAACCAACGCTTTTTCAGATGCTCTAAATATTTAATATGGATGCCAGTAAATGAACGTTTAAGCCCCAAAACAGCTCCTCGTAATTATTGAAAAATAGGAATAATAATGAGAAATCAACAGTAGACAAAATATTCAATTATAAAATCTAATTTCAATTTGCGTATTAGAGTACAGAGTACATAATTAATACATTCATTTAGATGATATACGCAAATTAAAACATAAGAGCAATATTTATTTAAATCATTGAATCGCTGTCAACTTCAATTATTCTATCAATAACTTCATCTTCGCCTGGAGTCTCACAGTTTATAAATGTAATTAACATTATATGGTAACTAAAATAAGAAAATAATGTCTTAAATTCTTCCTAGAAACAAACCGCATCGATTGTAGTACCATATCTCGTAGTTGGTACATTTCTAGCATTTGTCATTTCATAGTTGAATACTTCTTTTAAGTATTCAGTAATTGGAGCAGATTCCTCTTTCTTAAAATCTGTATTGAAATCACTAGATAAAATAATAAGCTTTCGCGAATATGTTTCTCGTGAACGGAAAATTGGTGCCGAAGAGGTAGCGAATGGAGCAAGATGAAAACCTAGAAAATCCATGATATCATTTATATTTTGATTAACTTTAATATAAATTGCCACAGTTATTGTATTCTGGTTCTCAGAACTTTACCTGTTGGTCCACACTTAACTCAAACCACCCTTTAACATGTTTATATTATTAATACGTCCTACTTTTAATTTGTAAAAACCATTTTAGATAACAAATTGTAAATTGAAATTAAATTCGTGCGTCCTTCTTTGAATATTCTATAATATATTCTCCTCCAGCCTTATCTTTCTTACTCTTAATTCTTCCTTGAAAAATCAATCACGTAAGCCTCTTGATGTTTTTTTTTTTTTTTTGGTTTCGGCACGGCTCACACAATGGTATTTGATAATAAAAGTCTATCACAATTAATTTTGTGTAAGTTTTGATGATATTTCATTACTTTTGTATAATAGAGCTTAGAACTATAATAATGGAATAAAATAAACTAAGAAAAACATTAAACACAACCTTTTTATATTACTTTAAAAATATCTTTAAAATATTTCATAATAATGATATGACAGTTCACAGTACAATGATTTTAATAATTGATATCTATCTGAGGAATGATCCCATCCTTCTTCATCAGAGGTTATTTCTTCTTCTGTGTTGTTTTCCTCAAATTGGGTACATGGCCCCCATGGGATCAACAATTCAATGTTTTCTCACTTGAAAGACTTGGACATTGTTAGGGGTCTGCGCCTTGTGAAGCTCAAATATGGATCAGATGTCATTAAAATTCTATTTACAACCTCCGTATTGCATTGAATGCGACAAAATTTTCTGCAGTATCTTTCCCGGTATTGCCGGAAATGTTTGTTCCTCGCTTCTGCTGCTTCCTCTGACAAATTACCAATTAGTCGAAGAGCATCAATAATAATTGGGCCTGGGGGACTTCTAAAATAGTCGCAAATCTATCAATACATGTTATATTTGCAGATACCACCGTGTTAGCAAAGAACTTCCTGCTGGTGTTTTCATCATTACTGTGGCAAAGTATTAGCTTTAGGCCCATCCACTATTAGCCCGAGTACATCTCTGAAACGTTGCTGTATGTGTTTCTTTCCCAATCCTGGTATATCTTCAAAAATACACTTTCTGTTCTCCTAGCAGCTTGCCATTTTGTTTTCATATCTGATTTGATTCTTGATAACTTTTGCTCAAACTGTTGATTTTGTTCCTATGAGAATATAGGTCATGTTATAATATTTACCTCGACTACTTCCAATTTTTGTGCAAAATCCTTTCCTAAACAGTCTTCAGCCATCTTATAATCTGCTTGTTGGGTCATATTCTTTAATCAAGAAGAGCCTATGACCAGTGATATTTTAAATAAGTAAATGAGTGAAAATAATAAATAACCTGGTTTTGTTCTACAACAACTGACATTTTATTCATTTAATGCATGTTTTGGCACTTTTTGGCAACTAGTTTTTGATTAAACTGTGAAACAAACTATCTAACGGTAAAGAAAAATCAAAAATCAAACCTGGGAAAAGCCCGGAAGTATGTCAAAATTACTAATTTTGTTTGTTATGTAAATTACTAATCTCTTATGAAAAAATGTCTACGAAATCAATCAGTCAATAAAAATTACAGAGATAATTGAAAGGCATTACTATATTTACATTGTTTTATTCTGATTCTATATACCTGGCTGTATAATATCCAATATAAAAATCACCACTATTGACTTGATAACACACATAAAAGTAATATGTAACACACAGATATTTCATTCATTCGTTTGGTAGCAGCATGTATGATTTTCAATACTTATTGCCAGTTGCAGGTATTGCCGTTTACCTAGAAAACGTTAAGTCCTAATGGTCTATGTACATTTGGCTTAACGTAGGTAGACATAGGTTCCCAAAATTGTCAACAAATTTTTTTTGCATTTTGATCGGCTTTTCGAGTCCGATACTCCTGTGTGCGGCACAAGAGGTTCCAATAAGAAACCCTTTTTATGTTTTATTTGTCTTAAGAAATATATTCTTAGTTTTTAGAAGTGGAAGAAACTATGAAATCGTTCTTCTAGACAATAAATAACGCAACTGATATATTTAACATTTATTATTACCCACTATGTTTCCTTCCCTAATAATAAATTTTTCCTTCGTGTCATACAATTTTAACTGTATTCCTAAAACAACAATTGTGTTGGTTTACAGTCGAGAAAAAATGTTAACTAGAATGTTACTAAAAATGATAAATATTAATTATTTTTCTCTAAATCTTAAAGCGCATTGGTAATGTTAGCACACGTCTATACCAAGCATATTTTAATAATATTTTAATATTTTATATATTAATAATATATTTTAATATATTAATAATATTAATAATAAATAATATTTTACCATTCTACTTCATCCTACAAGCCACGACTATGTGATTTTTATAAAACCAATATGATCAAAAAATGTTTTTATCAGGGTTAGTAGAAAAACTGAATGGACTGATGTATCTACCAGGATATATGGGGGTTCTTTTTAGGAAGTGTGGATAGATGTTTTGTCTTAATCTTAACTTTTTTCTGCTTCTTTGGTCTCTTGTAGATAACAGCTTTCTTGTTTAGCTAAATGCTTATATTTAATTTTCCAAAATGCCTCATCTTCTTGCGTATAGGAATAGCACTGACGACTCACCTAACTATATAAATGTTCAACAAATCTTATTATTTTGAAAAAAATATTTAAACGGTTTACTAAAAGTATCTGAAGTTATGAAAATAAATAGTCTCAGAAACATTGTTCATCAAAAAAGGATAATAAAAAAAAAAAAGACTGAGGTATTCACGAATCTTAAAAACTTGAATGTGACCAAAACATGGATTGAAGAAAATGAAAAGGACATTGAAAAGGTCTAAGTCTCTCCGGGGGGGGGAGATGTTGAAGGACGTTCTTTACTTAGGAAGGAACTTCAGAATGCTCAGGGCTTCCAAGAAAGACCAAAAAGAAAATCAGGCGCAATTTGGACAGAAGATATAAAGCAAAAACACGGGAAACGAATGAAAGAGACATGGAATAGAAGATTAGAACAGTCAAGATACCACTATAGTCTATAGTGCCTCAATTCACTGGTGTCTGTATGGTTAAGCTGAAGTTGTCCCTGCTTTGTTGCATCCTCCCAGCCATCTCAGTCATATTTACTTATTGCTATTTATTCAGTCATATTATATTTACTCTGCACTGTATCTCCTAGTATCTAGGTTGTATTTACTTTTTTGTCTCTAGAATGGTTCTATTTCATTCATTGGTATAGCTAAATAAACAGCTATGAACATTGAACTAAACAAAGTGAGATAGAAGCTCGAGGAGGTTAAACGAGCTGAGTGGTAGGCTACGCGCTGGGTCTATTTGTCTCAATCAGTGTTGCCACCTTTTCCTTCTGTACCACGGCCTTCTAAATCTTCTTGGGGAAGGGGGAGAGGGTTCAATACTTATTTATACTTCAGCAGGCTCTTTAAGATACAGCGCTTCCACTTTAATGTTTATTTCAGGGAATCCAGGGTATTGGTTACCATAAAAACCAAGTACACGGTTATGTATGCCTACTTGAAATTAATGTTGACTCAAGCAGTCGTACTTGTACCAGTGATATACATGTTTTTTGTGAATCAGTACTACTATAGAGTTTGTTTATTCATTAAATTTAATCCTAATATGGCTAATCCAACTTTCCTGCGGTAGGAGATCTTAACTTGGTCTACCCAGATATTATTCAGACTTGACACAGTAATACCTCGGAAATTCCATGTACGTACCTTTCTAAGGACTATATATAAAATAATATAAGTTATAATGTATAACTTTATAATATAATATAAAATGAAAGGATGAGTAACTTCACACAAGTCATGAAATAATTTAGGATAATAATATGCATTTTAAAAAAGCGAATAAGGTTTTACAAAGGGTTTGAGATTAAATTATTAAATAATAAACAAGTTTAGAAGACGAATTAAGATAGTTTAACTATGCATGTCTTTTTTTTCTATTCTTGTACGTATTACTGACAATTATCTTATTGTAATAGGCCGAAAGGACGAACAGTTTTGTATTAGAATAATTAGATGTTTTTTTTTACAAGTAATATCTTAGAAGGATAGTGTCTGGGAGTTTTTATCCAACGTATACGATATATTCAGTGAAGGAAAATTTTGAATCCAACTTTAAATAGGAAATACGCTTCTAAGCTAGAAACAGTGCTATCTCTAATATTTACTGAACCCAAAACCCTTCATGGGTTAAAGCAGTACTGGGTATTTTAAAAAAAATAAATAAAGGTATAGAGTTATGCATGCATTAAAGATTGAATAAAAATGTTCTCATATTAAGCCTCTGTTTATACTAAAAAATAAAACTCTTCATGACAAAAAAAAAAGTTTCAATTTTTGGTCCTGACCTAACTGTGCGTCCCCATTAAATATTATTTTAACGCATAATACAATTACTTCATTTACAGCATGCGCGTCCGCCCGTTCAATTATTATGTGTGAGCTTCAATCACATTTGGTCGTTTTGTGTATGTGACGTCATTATTGGCGAAATTAATTTTACAAATTAAATTACCATACATTAACCCGCTGTAATTACATCAGCCAGTAATTACATCATTCCTCGAAAAGTTTCAAAATCAAACAGTTAATTAATAAAGGTTTTTAATTAAGAGCTTCAAAGGAAAAGTCAATCAGAGAAATAACGGAACATAAATGAATTCTAAAATGAAATAAATGATGTCTATGAATTTCGTTATGAAGTTAATTTATATCGACGAGGGTTCAAAAATTAAGTAATATAAATATGTTAATTCGAATTGTACAATAATAATATTAATAATTTTTTATATTAATTTTTAACTTTTTTTATTTGAAGAGAAAAGATAAGACCCCGGCCAGGATTCGAACCCGAGTCCTCTCTCTCTCCGTAACAGTACTCTACTAATTGAGCTACCGGAGTCGCTTACCAGCCGGGGACAAATATGGTCTCTTATCTGGTCCCATGCCTCCATGTTCTCGCAATTTTTGCGATTTATACACGAGAACGAATGTTCTTTGAACATTACTTAATTTTAGGAACTTGTTGACTTACGTCATGTTACTATTTATAATTTTTTGTTAATTGTTTTAATTTTTAACTATTTTTATTTGAAGAGAAAAGATATGCCCCCGGCCAGGATTCGAACCCGGGACCTCTGTCTCTCCGTGACATTTCTTTGAACATTACTTAATTTTAGGATCATGTTGACCTACGTTATATCTCTTCTTTTCAAATAAAAATAAATTTTAATAATTTGTTAATTGAATTTAAACTAACATTCTATACATTAGCATTAAGTGGTGTTATTAGGACGTATGGTGAATTCTCTCAATATAAAGTAGACGTCCTATAGATGACAATATAGTGTGAATTTGTTTCTGGCCTTGGTAGAAAAAAAAACTACTGATACTAGGGTCTACCGATATGTCAGGTAACACCTTGTTTGTAGTTCTCAATTATTAAAATATTCATTTATGATAAAGAATTTATTGTCAACAATGAACTCCTTTATTATACAGCAGATTATTGCTGACAATAAAAATTTAATTGCATCGCATTACTTAAAAAACTTCAATTCGATTCTCATAAAAAGAAATGAAGTAATAAATAATTGCGAATTTATGTGGCACCGTTAAAACTACTATTTATTATGATAATTAAAATGATTACCGCTCGAAATAGATACACAGCAGTCGAGAAATGTAATGGATTCTCTTAAATTGAAGAATTATTGTAAACAAAATGCCGTACGCCTAATTTTTGCATTAAACAATACAGACACTTTTTATTTAATCTTCTCATAATCAGAAAGAGCTAGTGAACCCCATCTATTCTATCACTCATTAAAAATCCACCAAACCCACCATCCTCATCCTTCTCTTCACTAAAAGAGATCCCGCATACTCTATTTACTTCTGATAAATATCAATTTGAAATAAATAAGCAAAAGGGCTAGGCAAACATTTTTTTTTGTTATGATAGTAACTAAGCAAAAGAAAAAGTATTTGAACTAAATGAGCAAAAAAAAAAATCAAATTACAATAATCTAGAAAATTTTTGAAAAGTATTCATAAGATCCTACTGGTTTCATATATATCATGTAATCAATTCCAGACATAAACACGATTTATGTATTTAGGTTAAATACATAGTATATTCAGTTATGCTAATTTTGGTGTATGCAAATTGTGTTTACTCTCTCAACTCGTACATCCATAGCAACACATTTTCTAGTGCATTCTACTATTTATATCAGTTACAAACAAACTTCTACAAACATAAATTCATAATGAACAATAGTACATGACCGTGAAAGTCCATCCGCCCTAGACTAGTTAGAAACAGAAACATTATTGCAGGAATATTTTAACCTAATTTGACTTTTTCATGGCCTTCTTGGTAAAGTAGATGCCGACTTAGGGATTTGCATGGGAGATCACGCGATCCGTACTCAATCTGTATCTAGCCGATAGGGAAAGCCAATGTACCGTTCTTCCCGGCTTTAATTCACTAATTCTACTATAGGGTTTTAAACTTTATAGTCGAAAACCGGAGCAGGATTATAAATAAAAATGTCATAATATAAATACCATAATTTATTATATCTTAGTATTATCTTAGATAACTGTTCAGCTTCTTCGTTGGTCATAGACACATCATGCAATGAATAGTGTGCTGATTCTGGGGTAACCATATACCTTACCAATAACCATTATCTTTTTATTATCACCACCTTAGGGATATATCCCCATGTTATATAAGAATATCACTGAGTGATGTTGCAGTATTTTATGTTACATAAGTAGAGTTGGATTGACCACAACTAACACACCCTTTTTATTCCCAGAATTTGTTCATTTTGTATCTATAAACTCCTCTATACTTTTCTGTAGTTTAATATTACAGCAAATAATCGAAGGAATTGCAGTTTCATCTTCAAAAAAGAAATGAGCTAATCATTCACTTCTTTTATAAGCTCTATAATATAAAGAACAAAACATGGATTTCATTTTTTTATTACCAGGTAATCCAATAAATTGAGACAGTTTCATTTTAGAAATAATAAATGAGGTAATAATCCATGCCTACAATAATGTATTCTACTTGTTCAATATATCAACTATTGATAGATACTAGATCGTATTTAATGGTTTTCAACATTTTTTTACGACATTATATAAAATTAAGTAGAATTTGCTAATTAAAATATATTCCAAGAAGCCATATCATTTTCTCTCATCTTTCAATATTTATTGAAGTATACACCTTTTTTGCTTTTTTTTTACTTTTTGCAGCTTACACTATATTGAATAAAACTATCCTAATAAAACTTGTAAATGGCTACTATACAGTTTGAGCAGTGTGAGTACGAGTAAATGAACAGTTATACAATCTGTAAAATGGGGATTGGTCCGCCGTAAGGCTCCCTAGTAAGTAAACAAAAAATTAACTTTTTAAGCAAAAATGAATTAAGAATGTCGCCTTAATTCAAACGGAGATGTTAATCTTAAAATAAAACAGCTTATGAATTTTAAATGCAAATCTTTAGTCATTGTTGTTATTTCTGTTGCTAATTACCGCTAATTTGTAAAGCCTTTATTCTCCCTCGTGCAATAAATATACATGAAGACCGGTCCTCATTATTTATTCTTATCGTTCATTCCTTTGTTTCCGCTTATTAAAAGATAAAGGGATAATGCATTTTGAAAAATTGTGACCTTTAATCTCTGTTCAAGATTAGTTCTGCTTGCTCAAACCCTGATCCTGTCTTATTTAGTAAATAATTATTTGCTTATGTTATGATCTTGTTTATACAAATTTGATCGACATACACACACACACACACACACACACACACATGTATATATATATATATATATATATATATATATATATATATATATATATATATATATATATATATATATATGTATATTAAAGCAAGGCAGCTCGGTATGTAGCGGGTATAGAATTCCCAGATTGAAATCTGGCTATGGCAGATAACTTATGTAATCTGATAACAATCACTTAGAGCTAAATATTGGGCCATGTGGAAACTGCAAAATACACTGATATCCTTTGCCATATCACTTCCCTACACAACTGTTAATTATGCATACTTTTACGAAACAGGATATCAATTTATTTTGCATTTTACTACACCAATCGTGTAGTAATGCTTTTAAAATTAGTTTTCATTAAAAACTATTTATTTAAATTAACAACTACGTTGTAATAATACAGCTGAAAAACATCATCAATGATATTTTATAGCATGAAATATAGCCATGTAGAAAAACTACTTAGTGGTAGTACTCAAATAACAAATTCAAGTTAGAATGTCGCAAGAAGGGACCCATCTCCTTTTCAGGCATCTCGGAGGAATATTGGGAATCGAAGATTTCGATAGGTTTGAAACTAGTTGGGAATAAACTTTATCATGAAAGGATTGATAACGGACTCGGGGAAAATCAGCTACAGATGGGGAATTGAGGACTTTATTCATATGGATGACTCGCAATGACTGATTCGTAACCAAGTAAGGAGCATCGAGGATTTTAGAAAATTATTTGGATCGTAAGGATTGAATATGAGAGAAATTCGATGCCTTAGAGGAGACCCAAATATGCCTTAATAATCAAAATAGTAGTCATGTATAAGTCTCTGGTAAAAAATCGGGAGATTAGAGCGTTTGTCTAGTAAATGCCGCAGCAGTAAATAACGGCGACTTTTAATATTTAAAAAATACCTTACAACTATAGTTTTTTAGCCTTAGATGACATGAATAGACTATTCCAACATCTAGCTAGTAAAAAGTGTTGATACTTGTAGTATCTTAGCATTATTGTTTAGTTTTTTCAAAGATTAATGTTGGAATCTTATTAAAATGTCAATCTTCTTAAAACTATGCCACATTTATGATTTATTTTACATTTATCATTTAATTTCTTTGATGGCCCAGATGAATTATGTGTTTGCTCACTAATCTTAAGAGTTTCATTACATTAGTGATGAAGATAGGCCGAGATCCCGAGGTGATTTATGATGATCCTCAAGCCTATACGCATTTAATAAACCTTCTTGGAGGGGGGTGTCGGGAGGCTTCGAGTGATCCCTCCTTCATCCGACTGCAGCGCTCTCTCTCTCCTTAAAACCGGTTACGTCGGGGCCTAATATCGCAATTGAGAGAAACTGCCGTAATCCCAGTCGTTACCTTAAGGCCCTTTGAAGACCCCTCAATGGGAAGGGAGGCCTTTAAAGGCAATATCGAGCCTAGGCTGGTGTGGGCTTTTCATCTCCTTTCATCAGGTGGTCGTGAATTAGTTCTTAAGTGCAATCGCTACTTCCTCGTATCATTTTAAAGTGGATTTATTCTAAGATATTAGCGATTATCAAAGATATTACCGCTAAAACTCCTAGATTTTGTCGACGTACCTAACATCAGGTGGTGAATTAATTACAGAGGTATCTTGAGTAATCATTAAAGTTTCCAAGAACACGTCATGCTCTGTCCATATTTAGAACAATAGAATCGAATTACCATAGCTAACCAACGGAGTACATGATTTGCAAAAAAAAAATATTTTTAAATGATTTTTTTAGAATCACTACTGAATACTACAAGTAAATCTAATGAAGTATACATAATAGTATAAATAAAGGCAAGTCGATAAACTACCCATGGGTATTAATTAAATAAAATATAATAAAAAAAAAGTTAAAAAGCCGCGAGGCCACCTTCTTTCAGTTGCAGATGGAACATTGAGGTCATTATTGGTTACTTTATTCGTAACAATGTAACCAGCTTTAAAGGTATTCGAATAATTGCAAGGATTGTATACGTGAGGATAGAATTTAAATGGTTGCACAAAGAGAACATGAAGTATAATCGTAGTAATGTTTGCTCTTGTTGGTTTATTTAAGGTCCCGCATTGACTGGTCGTACGACCCTATAGTGGGATTTCTAAATTTATTCAATTCAGGTATAAATAGGGTTGGGTCTGTAATGAGTTCATGACACCGAAAAGGTTCGGAACCGATTTTTTACGTCCCTTCGAAGTCCGGCATACTAACGCCGTTTACAAAACCTCGAGGCCAGCTGCCGGGCTACCGACTCGCAAGCTTGGACATAGAAGTTTGTTATGTCAACCGCTACACCGAAATTGACTCTCTTGATACCACGTACTAGATTTTCTATCGACTATGAATTTGCACTATGCATTCTGAACCATCATACATACTACTATATACTCTACCATTCTATGCTGCCTTCATTCAGGGAAAGTTAAGATCCTTGGAAATGATTCATAGCATTTTTCAAAATACTAAGGGGTGCCACCCAGTTGAGATCTTTCCGACTGAGGTTCCGTTAGACTATACAATCATGTATTAAATTATTTACCCCTCATCCCTCAGAGATATACATGATTGATATGGAGTTGTATTAATAAATAAACACCCTTTAGATCGGATAAAACAACTTTACTTCCATTGTATAGTTAGTGATCATGGTTATACATAAATACGTGTCTACTTTTAAAAATGTCCCTTTCTGTTATATCTGACTATTCCTGTACCGGTATCTTCTCTCACTACCGCCCTGCCTACCACTGTATTTTCTCTACCTTTTCCAGGTACAGAAGATCGGAAACCCGATGACAGCTTTATTTACCGGTTCATTATCATTCATTTCACTTTACCTTCACGGATTTTAAATGTATAGGACACTGTTTAAAATTAATATTCCTATCATTTTAAATAGCGTCCTATATAACAACCATCTATACACTTAGCTGTACTCTGTACGATCTCTAACTTCTCTTCACTACAACAACCACTATTAACGTTAATTTAGAGCTAGTAGATACTCATGTTAAAGAGGAGGGAAGTTCAATGAAGTTTACAGTGCTGACTATAAAGAAGTAATGTCGTTATTTTCTGAGTCATAAACCCGTACTATAAACGTAATTAACCCATCCGTTACCTCTATGATGAGAACTCGTAACTCTCGGTTTATGCGGAGGTGACCGATTCCATGCTCTACTAATGAGTGAGTGGATATAAATTAAATTTTCAAAATAAAAACTTGATGATCATATTAAGGCTATGATGCAGAGAGAAGGTGGAGGGTACAAGACAGAGAAGGCGATAAGAAAGGTGGAAAGGAGGGCCAGTAAAGAGACGAGATAAAGAAGGGAGGAGCCCAAGAGAGTGGTTAGGCAGTGGCTATCTCGGTTATTTATGTTGCCCAGGTCCCGCCCGCTATTCAATATCCAGCCTCATCTCTCACACGATACCTCTCAGTTATGGCTCGTCTTACCTCACTCCTTTTATTTATTTATACATCGCCATGTCGGTAAAGTCGGATAGATAATGTACATTGGAGAAAATAGAGATTTTGTAATGATCTATTATCCTAATTTATATGAAAAAGTCATATACGATCTCTGAGAAGATCAAACTTCAACTTTGGATGACATTCATAATAAGTACGACAAAAGGAGGTACTTATTCTACAAATCACCAGATAGCTGGTGGGACGGAAATCTCTCAGATCTCCTCATCTTTAAATTGTAAGAATCCACATCTTCAACCCACGATATTTTCAATCTTTAAGTCGGCTCAAGTTGGGACTTATTTTAGATAAAGAATGGGTTCTATATCTAAAAACATCCTATTTTATTATGTTACTTCTCTATTACAGTTCTTAATTTAGGTCTTTTTGTACTAATTCCGCAGATTGCCATCTTGGCGGAAGGAGTAATTAAAGACCCATCATGTGAGGTCACGTTAGGTCATTTCAGTATAGAATGCCCCGATCTTATAAGCATAAAGTGTTTCCCACGTTTTTTTTTTTTCCAATTTACAAGTTAAAATAGCCTAGCATATTTAACCTAGCCAATGCGTTCTTATGTTGGGCATCATTTCCTGTTCCTTTACTTTTTATGAAAGTTATATTGACCTGGAAAATTATACCAGTTCAAAAAAATCATTTTGAATTACCCATAGCTGCCCATATAAGACCCACTCTTATATGTTTTGTAATGTATGAAATTTAAGTGGTTAGATAAAATTGGCTTGAAAATACACCTCAATAAAATAAACTGCTTATTTGAGAATGACTAACATAACCAGTAACGGGTAATTCAAGATTAATATTTTCAACTGGCATAATTCCCTGTTGTATAAGAAAATTAAATTAACCTGTATTGAAAGTAAAAGAACAGGGAATCATGCCACATTCTAATACCAACATAAGTATTGGCTAGATTAAATATTCTAGTTTGTTTTTTATAAAATTATTGGGAAGAAAATGTGTGGAGCCCTGTCTATACTGATAAGATCCTGATGTAGCAATGACGTAACATGACGTCATTTACAAGACTTTAATTAGCCCTTCCACAAAGAAGGCAGCCTGTCGAATAAGTTAAATTAAAAATTGGAATGGGGAAGAAATATAATAAAGAGGCTGCTAAATATAAAGAAGGAAACTTTAGCAGGAAATTATCGTCGGTGGACTCGCACACTCAATAGGTGAGGAAATTTCCATCCATTCGTCAATATGAAGAAGAATCGTAGATTTATATCGTTTACAGATTATAGTACACTTACAGTATAATTGATTTAGTATATGCATGAAAATTCTACCTATGGGCCACTAGAGCCATTGTGAAAGTCCTGGCCTCCTCCAAAATAGTACGCTTATTCTTATGAAACGGATGTTTTGATCCTTGGATAGTAAGATTCATCGTGGCTTAGTTCTAAAAACTCATTATGTTGAGAGTTGATCTACCATTTTTTTTTAATATATCAAAATCCAGGTGTAAGAAGGTTCCATGCGTAGTCAAAAACATTTTGTTAAGACTAAGTTCACATCTCTCTAATCACCTCATTCGTACTTTGAGTAGTGCACAATAAAACCACTCTGTCCCTTAAGAGAGAACGCTGTGAGCGACAAGATGAGCAATGAGGAAAATTAATTAATTAACGAACCAAGCATTCGCCTTGCTACTAATGTCGCGATTAGTCCTTCGGACCAGCGTATTGATCTGGACTAAAATACATTACAGTATTTCAGATAGGCATAGGTGAGACCTATATTTTTTTCTCGTAAATAAATAAATAATTAAATACGTATTAATAGTATTTACGAGTAAAAGTTCAAAAGAATCTTAAACTCATGTAAAGATTTCGCTAATTAGGAGTAATCTTCAGGACTGAAAAATAATAATAGCTAATGAAATAAACGAATAAAACGCACATCAACCTCAAAATTTAGGAAAACAAGCAGTCCACCACCTCCAAGGACCAATTAAAACGACTAAATCATAAGGAAGGCTGGAAAGGTTAAATGAAAACAGTTAATAAATAAATTATAATGCAATTGGGAAAAACAGAATTCACTGGTAAGTGGGTGTATTACTGGATTCGAAACATAAGGCTTTGCATTGTGGTTTTTCCCAATTTCATTATAATAAATAATAGTGTTTCATTTGAGTTTTTGGCTCTATTTTATTAGTTAATAAATAAAATTGAATAAATAATAAAAAAGATTCTTATTTCTCTTGCATGTAACATTTCTTTATGATTTGTTTATCATTAGTCTGTAGATAGTGAAATATGTTCCTTTAAAGTGCGGATATTTTAATTTTAACCTCGCTTTAGCTTGACCTAAGGATTTCATGAATTTCACAACTCTAATTAGTGTACAAATTTTAGGGATGAGAGTCTAAAGCCTACAAAAGCAAGGTTGTTTAAGCAATACATAATGTTGCTTAAGGGAGGAACGATGTTGTTCAGCAGAAAGTATGTTATATGTAGGTTGTTTTCAACTATTATTTGTTACAATATTATAGTTGATATGATTTCCTACCCTATTTATAGCTTTCCAATCTATTCAAATAACAGCCCATTGGTGTTTGGTCATATCACATATATTTATTTAATTATACAATATGTTTACTAAATTAATTTTAATAAAAAGAAGTATTTTTCATGGATTAAATTGTATCGTGTGTTTCAGAAATCATATAGGAATAAGGTTTAGTGGTTCATTCAAGTTAAGATTCCATCAGCGAATGCCAATTGAGATTAACATAATGATGAACCAGCAGTGTAAGTTTTTAACTAGCTTCCTTGTCGATTTTTTCATATACAGTTTTGTTTACTGATTTAATAAAGATAATGCTTCCAAAATTTCCAAAAACGATTTTCAGCCTAATATTAGGATGAAAAAGTAAGCACAGATAAGATGTTTCATTCAAATAGTATTAAATAAATAAATTGCGACATAAAAATCTGTGGCAATATTATCACGATAAGGATTCTAAATTCACGTTTTCATAATAATTAATTATCTATTAATTAATAATTATGAAATTAATAATATAGAAAGATGAAGAGAATTAAAATGCTATTTATCTCACATTAAGATAATAGAAGAAGATTCACAGAATTGACAACTCTGGTAATGTTAAAAGATTATTTTATAGTTTTTTTGTATTTGGTGTTTTCTACATAAATAAAGTAATGAGTGTTATTTTATTTTTATTGCATTTGTTTTATTTGAACTAGACCCCATTGTATCTTACGAAGAGATACTTCTGTCATGAAAAATGGCGTCGATATTATTAATATAAACAATGTTCAACATAAAAAAAAAAAACTATTGAACATTTATTTTATTTTACATCAGATTTAGGACTGGAAGTTATTATAATGAGGGATGTTTTTAGTGCCATTTTTACAACATATGAGAAAACAATTTTAAAAATGATATCTTTGAAATAATGTTATGGATATAACCAATTACTGTTTCTGTCATATTACACCCTTAACGGCTGTCGCCCCTGTTGTTGTAGAGTGTCTTCTTGGGATTCTATAACAATAGTATATATGTATATTTGTTAGTGAGCTATTGTAAAAAAAAAAAACCACAAAGCATCCCTTTGCATGCAATAAACGGTGTTAGATAGATTGATAGGGAAGTGTGGCGCAAGACGAGGGAGGTATCGGATCCCTTCCTATTAATGTTTACAGTTGCTAACAAATGTAGCAGCCCTAGCAGTTAGTTAGCCAGTCTAATTAATATTATCAACTTCACTAGCAGTGTACTTAGCTCCCTCCTTCCAATTACCAACAGTTGTTCAGTCGGTAAACATCCATTCCGCAACAGCAATTGGCTAATATTTTCCGTTTGAATCACGGATTTAATTCAGAATTTTTCAATTGTTTTATTATCATTACTTGAACCATTGCTGTATATTGTTTATTTATAAAAAATTTTTAAATTATTTTTATGATCTACATCGCACAACATTCATTTATCTCGCCCTTTTGAAGTAATTAGTTTAAACTGCATCATACATACATTGTACATTATATTTCATATCAATCAAAAAACTTTATTGCGGTACAGAATGATTCGCAAAATAAGTTGGATTTATAGAGTTACAAACAAGAATGTTATAAGGAGGTTGAGAAAAAAAAAGTGGCGATAGCTAAGAAATGCAAACTGCAATACTTGGGTCTTATAATACGTCGAGTTAATTATGGTTTATTCGCTTATATACTGATAATGCAGAGGAAAATTCAAGGAAGAAGAAGCTTAAGAAGATTATGTTACGACAAGAAAACGATTCAAGTGTTCTACTAATAAGATTTGGCTGCATCTAAAGTTCTGATTTTCCCAAAAATGATTATTGCCGATCTTTATTAAGTTTGGGAACTTAAGCTGTACAAATCATATAATAAGTAATAACGAATCTAAATTCACAATGGGACCTGAAATACAGGCCTTTCATCAGATGGCTGAATGCAATTGTAAGATATATTGGAAGGCAAAACCGGGTACCCACCATCACAAGATAGAACCTAAAGCTAGATGACGTTTAGTGGCTGGCTATACTATAGCTTCCTGGAAATCATTCACCGTAGCCCATGAGACAGTGCAACTACTGCTAGAATGCATTCCTCTCGATAATAGCTGAGAGCTAGCAGATATTGGTAAACAAAAACTATGACACCTACATTAAAGAAACCACAATACGATTGAAGAGTCTTTCAAGAATAAAACAAGCAGTGGGGACGAACTCACGTACTAGGCCTCTCAACCCCTCATAAGACAGAGGGCGTTAGAGCAATCCTCGATGAAGATGAAAATGATATTGATCCCCCACGTCGCAGCTGCAATATCTATCGAGCACGTAGTAGTTGATTGCAATGCTTTCTGAGACTCTGAGGGTAAAGCTCCAGAGAGAGACGGGGATCTAGATATTGTCACGGTGTATGTTTCTCTTGCTAACTGTGTCTTCTACCAAATCTTAAGGAAGAACGTAGATTTTAGACCCGACTTAATCCTACCTGAGCAGAAGAAATACAAAGGAGAAGAAAACCTTTAAATTATCCGCGCCATTATTAATTTTAAATAAGAATAATGAGATTTTTTTTAGCAAGTTATGTATTTCATTGTCATCAGTGGTCTAATACTCTATAACCTGCACAATAACGTTTTCACAACAGGTGCCACCTGTGCGACATGGATGATTGGAGACTATAAATACGAATGCCACCTTTATTCAGCTACTACTTGTTGCGCCAAAAATTAGTATTAAGACTTGATTTATCTCGTAAGTGAATATTTTTAATGGTTCTGTTTAAAGTAACTAAGAGAATGTATCTACACTATCTCAGAAAAAGGTCGTTCTAAAATACATACATATATATATATATATATATATATATATATATATATATATATATATATATATTTATATATACAGGGTGTTCCATTTGAAGTGGATCAAACGTTTTTAACATTAAAACGAAAACAAATCCAGAAAAACGATTCTGGTAAAAGTTGTAGTTATTCAGGCCTAGTTTGAAAAAATAAAAAAACATTTTTTGGTTTTTCACTTTAAATGGTCAATATCGACCTTCGAAAAATGTAGTTTCCTCTCGACCCCCATTAATTTTTATTTTTCTGAAAAGTACAATACAAAACATGGAAAAAATGTATCTACTTTTTTTTATATCTTTCATAGTTAAGTAAGTAGAAAAAGCATTCAATGTTGACTACTTTAGTATACCTCCTTTACTAGGGAAAGTAATGTAGCATTAAGTTATTTTATTTAAGAGTTTTTAGTCGAAATAACTTACTAATCAGGGTATTTTGAATCTTGTCTGGACATTTAAAAACCTTCTGTGAAGACAGCATACTGAAGTAGTGAGCTTCAGATACTTCTTCTACTTGACCTATGAAAGATAGAAAAAAAATGTTACACACATTTTTTCCATGTTTTGTATTGTACATTTCAGAAAAATAAAAATAAATGGGGGGTCCACTTATAGTGAAAAATCAAAAAATGTTTTTTTTATTTCTTCAAATTAGGTCTGAATGGATATTTATTCCATTGAAAACATTCATTTAAATTTAAATCGTGCACTTATGATAATATAGATTTGGTTGATAATATAAGCAAATATTACTAAATCTATCTAAATGTAAAGTCTTCAGTGGGTTTCACCAGTTAACCAATATGTACCAACATTATTATTTACAGTTCTGATCATCCTATATCATTGATAAGGTCCATTCGGTATTTTGAATTATATGTTTATATAATAAGAAGATAATTCTAATCGACAGTCAAAATTCAATTCGATATCTTTCTGAACTACCCCCTAAATCCATTCCTTCTTCTATCTGTTAAATAAGAAGGTACAACATGTAATCTGGTTAATTTATCGGTTTCTCAACCAACTGCTATCTACATTTAACATAATTATACAAAAGTTTAAATATAGACTGGAATGGACGCTATTGTTGAGTTGTATACATTTAAATAGCCCTATGTGTGCATTGAATCTTTTTAAAATATATAGCAAATTAAAATTAAAAAAAACCTTTACCACTATAAACTTAGAAAGTTCTTGGATTCAGTTCATGGCATAGAGTGTACTGTTTCTATAACAACGAGTGTGTTGAGGCTATGTTTTTTTAAATATGTTGGGTGAGAAGATTCCATAGCATCTTCGGCTTTATATGTGATTATTTTCCAGGATATTCATTGTTGTTGTTTTTTAACACTCGCTTATGACCATGTTTCTTAAAATTAAACCTTAATATATCCACGAAAGGATCATTTTGTTTAACGGCGCTATGACGATGACATCCCTTCCAACAATCATCTTTAGTTGCACTGCTTGCATTAATTTTTTTCCCAGTTGATGAGTGATATGTAAAGTACCCCACCCTCTCTTCTTCAATTCACCTCCTTTTGATATTCCCTTTTTTCGGTTTGTTAGTCTCAAGATGAAAGACGGCTGCTCCAATATGGAGTCGGACCGTACCTCGGTGCACCATATACGCCCAATATAACCTGAATACATTTAAATAATGAATATATTTGAATACGTTTCAGGTCATTTGAATAATAGCACATTTAGTTTCACCAACTGACGATGTAAATTTAAATTACATACCGGAAACTTTTGATTGAGTGCCCATACTTCTAATAAACGAATGTCGGAAAGGAAATTAGGAGTCACGAAATGTAGGGTATAGTCTCGATTTCAATATCTCCAGAAACCTTATGTAGTCTGTTCTTTATGGTTTGGTATTTTATGAAACATTAAGATAAAGATATTTTCTATTTGTGTTTATAGCTCTATTACAGTTTTCGTAACACAGATTTAAACATATAAACAAATCTAAATTATGATTATGATTAGAAGTTTCAATTCAGCCTTCATTATTATTCTATACTTACTGAACTTTTCGGGAATATAAATGTGGTAATAAACGTAATAACTATTTATATCAAACTAATTTATATGAAGCAAAATCATAAAATTTAAATATTAGATCGATAAGTCCATAGGAAGTCCGCATTAAAGAAGTAAAATGATTAAGATATTTTTTTTATTTATTCTCTTTCTAACTGAAGAAAAAAATACTCCGAGTTGGGGGCCAAGAAATAATTCCTTGAATAGAAATAATAGAAACTGACGTTCCACCCGCACTGCAAGTTTTCTTCAGGTGGATTGCTGTGTAGACAAGATTCAAACATATTAAAAATGAAATAATTTTTTATAATTATTGGTCATTTTTTATGAGTTATAAATATTTTTATTTTTTAAAGAGAAAAGATAGGCCCTCGACCGGGATTTGAACCCGGAACCTTTGTCTTACCGTGACATCGCTCTGCCAATTGAGCTATCAAGGTCCCTCCCAGTCGAGGACTAACCTTCTCTCTTTTTAGATCCCAAAGCCCCAGAGTACTCCCGCCATTTTTGCGATGAATACACTAGAACGAAGTTCTTTGAACATTAATTTTAATTTAGGATCTTATTGACTTTCGTCATATTATTATTTATAATTTTTTATAATTATTGGTCATTTTTTATGAGTTATAAATATTTTTATTTTTTTAAAGAGAAAAGATAGGCCCTCGACCGGGATTTGAACCCGGAACCTTTGTCTTACCGTGACATCGCTCTGCCAATTGAGCTATCAAGGTCCCTCCCAGTCGAGGACTAACCTTCTCTCTTTTTAGATCCCAAAGCCCCAGAGTACTCCCGCCATTTTTGCGATGAATACACTAGAACGAAGTTCTTTGAACATTAATTTTAATTTAGGATCTTATTGACTTTCGTCATATTATTATTTATAATTTTTTATAATTATTGGTCATTTTTTATGAGTTATAAATATTTTTATTTTTTAAAGAGAAAAGATAGGCCCTCGACCGGGATTTGAACCCGGAACCTTTGTCTTACCGTGACATCGCTCTGCCAATTGAGCTATCAAGGTCCCTCCCAGTCGAGGACTAACCTTCTCTCTTTTTAGATCCCAAAGCCCCAGAGTACTCCCGCCATTTTTGCGATGAATACACTAGAACGAAGTTCTTTGAACATTAATTTTAATTTAGGATCTTATTGACTTTCGTCATATTATTATTTATAATTTTTTATAATTATTGGTCATTTTTTATGAGTTATAAATATTTTTATTTTTTAAAGAGAAAAGATAGGCCCTCGACCGGGATTTGAACCCGGAACCTTTGTCCTAGTGTATTCATCGCAAAAATGGCGGGAGTACTCTGGGGCTTTGGGATCTAAAAAGAGAGAAGGTTAGTCCTCGACTGGGAGGGACCTTGATAGCTCAATTGGCAGAGCGATGTCACGGTAAGACAAAGGTTCCGGGTTCAAATCCCGGTCGAGGGCCTATCTTTTCTCTTTAAAAAATAAAAATATTTATAACTCATAAAAAATGACCAATAATTATAAAAAATTATAAATAATAATATGACGAAAGTCAATAAGATCCTAAATTAAAATTAATGTTCAAAGAACTTCGTTCTAGTGTATTCATCGCAAAAATGGCGGGAGTACTCTGGGGCTTTGGGATCAAAAAAGAGAGAAGGTTAGTCCTCGACTGGGAGGGACCTTGATAGCTCAATTGGCAGAGCGATGTCACGGTAAGACAAAGGTTCTGGGTTCAAATCCCGGTTGAGGGCCTATCTTTTCTCTTTAAAAAATAAAAATATTTATAACTCATAAAAAATGACCAATAATTATAAAAAATTATAAATAATAATATGACGAAAGTCAATAAGATCCTAAATTAAAATTAATGTTCAAAGAACTTCGTTCTAGTGTATTCATCGCAAAAATGGCGGGAGTACTCTGGGGCTTTGGGATCTAAAAAGAGAGAAGGTTAGTCCTCGACTGGGAGGGACCTTGATAGCTCAATTGGCAGAGCGATGTCACGGTAAGACAAAGGTTCCGGGTTCAAATCCCGGTCGAGGGCCTATCTTTTCTCTTTAAAAAATAAAAATATTTATAACTCATAAAAAATGACCAATAATTATAAAAAATTATAAATAATAATATGACGAAAGTCAATAAGATCCTAAATTAAAATTAATGTTCAAAGAACTTCGTTCTAGTGTATTCATCGCAAAAATGGCGGGAGTACTCTGGGGCTTTGGGATCTAAAAAGAGAGAAGGTTAGTCCTCGACTGGGAGGGACCTTGATAGCTCAATTGGCAGAGCGATGTCACGGTAAGACAAAGGTTCCGGGTTCAAATCCCGGTCGAGGGCCTATCTTTTCTCTTTAAAAAATAAAAATATTTATAACTCATAAAAAATGACCAATAATTATAAAAAATTATAAATAATAATATGACGAAAGTCAATAAGATCCTAAATTAAAATTAATGTTCAAAGAACTTCGTTCTAGTGTATTCATCGCAAAAATGGCGGGAGTACTCTGGGGCTTTGGGATCTAAAAAGAGAGAAGGTTAGTCCTCGACTGGGAGGGACCTTGATAGCTCAATTGGCAGAGCGATGTCACGGTAAGACAAAGGTTCCGGGTTCAAATCCCGGTCGAGGGCCTATCTTTTCTCTTTAAAAAATAAAAATAAAAATGAAATAATTGGAACAGATAATAAATAACACTTAAAGGATACACAATAACACTATAAAAACCTAACCTGTACCACTACAACCCGTGAACGGGTTATTATACATAAATAATTATTATTATTAGTTATATTATATAGGTATAATATTGTATATTATAATATATTATTGTTAAGATCATGGAAAAAATCCAACGAAAAGCCCGAAAGTCTCCAAACTAAAACAGAAATTGAAAATATCTTTCCCTTTACAATATCTGTAATATATTATATTATTATAATTACTAATTACTATATTTTGTATGTATATACATATATAATACAATAATAATAATAATACTAAAATGAATTTTACCTATCACCAGACCATTTTCTTCCCCATATCCATTAAATTCTAATAATGTTATTAAATATATATTTATTTCTTACTTTGTTTAAACTTTGTTTTGTAAACCTCGTTCGATAAAACTTCAATTATTTTTATTGATACATATTTAAATATTTGTAAATATTATTTACAATAATGCTATAGTATAATATTATTTAATTATTTATTTAAATATATATTTAATTTTTCAGAGGGTAAGCGCGCTAAACTTCACAAAGATGTGTTTCTTACTTCAATTCCTAGTACTTCCTGGAACAGTTCTAAACTTTTCTAGCAGACTTGTGAAATGAAACGTCTGAAATTTAATAGTGTTTACAGCAGTACAGTCAAATAATAGTTTAAAATATTAAAACTTTTAAAAGATTACTTTGAGGAAGATATTAAATATTTATAATATTACCTGCATGTTTTACTTCTCATGTTTTACGTTTTAATTTTCTAAAGAACATTATCAAAAAACTGTATATGCCTGTTAAAAGTAATTCCAAGGTGAATAATAATTTATACTCGAAGATGTTTATTTTATACTGTAAGTAATTGGATTTTCTTCTTTAAAAGAAAATAATATATTTCGTTTTATCTGGAGTAAATTTATATTAAAGTTCTTATTTCTTCAACTAATGTATTAACAATTGTTTAGTGATTGTTAGTGACTGCATATCGAGCACTTGTGACAGATCAGTACCATCTGCGAAAGATTATATTGTGGTATTAGCCATTTTGGTATAAATAGAAAATTCATAATAGTTATTTAAAGGATTGAAAGGATAAGGCAACTGGAGGATGGGCTTATATTCTTCAGTGGACTCATCCTTCATCCACAGAGAAATTCGATTAATACAACAAAAGTGATAGCAAGACGTAGATTGAGATAGGCTTGTAAAGTTAATGCGGTAAATAACCAATGAATCATCAAGAAATTAAGTAATCATTGGTAAACGTTCGAGGGGAATATCAAGCACTAGGCCGGAAGATTACATTGAAGATGAGTTCTGGTTTGGGCGACAATCCATAGATTGATGTGAATAAGCAGTGATTGGTGGCATAATAACGGAGCCTAGTCACTAAGAATTATTTATTATTATTATTATTATTATTAAGTTAAAATACTTGTGTGGTTATAAGTGAAATACGTTTAGTCAATAAAATGTTTTTTAAAAAAGCGTTTATTATGTAGTAGTGTGATTACGAACATCGAAGAAATATATAAATAAAGAAATGACTTATCATTCATTAGTAGAAACATCTTACAATAAGTACCTAGCATTTTCATCAATGTTTTCTTAAAATCATGATTTTATACTACACTTCTAACACTACGATTTAGTCGAAAGGATAACTTTACAGCAATCATTTAGAAAGCTGTGTTCTGCACATATGAATGGTGAATAAATGTGTAATGCTATTTATTCCAGGCGATCTTTCGTTTAAATCAATTTCATTTGGGCCTTACGGTTATACAATGCCTTATAGGTTAAATCTTCTAATAATGCTGTATATATCTACTGAAAGTTGTAGATATTAGAATAGTGTAGATAATAGAATAGAAAATAACGTTTGTTTTCTTGCTAGGAACATGTTGCATTTCTTTCAGATTAATTACGACTAGATTCTTTATAAAGTTTCCCTGCAACTATTTTTTTTCGCTCTTAACTTTTTCCCTGAAAATATTTGAACATCGCTACTGTATAAACGCGGTGTTTATACGGAAGCCTGATCCGAAGTCACACTCGCATCAGTTTGCGTGACAAATGTGACTTTGAAATAGGAAGCCATTCGTTTCAGTTCTAGTTCTAAATATCCCACATAGTTCAAGGACGAATTCCACGCCTATCCCCTCGTGTTTCCTTTATTATTATCCATTTATTCTTTCAAACAATCACAAAATCAATGGATTAATTTTCGATCATGAGGAATATTTATTAAAACTAAGTATGTTCAGAAATTATTGGTGTATTTTTTGTTTAAACCTCTAATCCTGTTCACTTAATTTAAATCTGTTGATTATGTTTAATTCTGAGCAGTTACATTATTTGAGAATATTTTTAGATTGTAACCAATATAAATGATCAAGTCGTTAATTATTTTTTCGAGTGATCATTGTAAACAAATCCTCTATCTAGTGAACATTTTTCAAAATGATAATGATGAATAAAATAAGCCATAAAAAAAACTATTGTCAAAAACGTTTTATTAAAATTACGTTGCAATTGAATGATTATCTCACTGACATCCATTAAGTAGTTATAGTACCACATGCCAGACAGACAATTCCAGCAAATCTGAAGAAAAACATTCATAGCGTTGTATTTTTATCAACTGTGAACTTACTTTGAAATTCTTTATGACATAACTCAGTTATTTATCATTTGTGTCAGGTTTGTTAAAGAAATATAATTCATACTATATTTATTATATAATATACATGCATTTTACTATATATCTTTCAATTAATTTTATTGATGTGTAAAGAAAGTTGCATGCATTTGAACATAAAATATGAACAATGCAAAGTAGTTAATCAATTATTTATTAGCTAGACAAAAGAGTTCGTCACCTTAGAAACATTAAAACGTTATACAAAATTGACGCTTTTAAAATACGTTTAATATTTTTACACTATTCTGTTAAATTATACTCTATTTCATCCAATTCTGAATGATGGCAATTCATAAATAAGTTTCTTTGGACTAGAAACATTTCATGGTTATTTCATACTATTTACGACTATCTGGCTGGGAACGCAATACTCTCCCTACAGTTGGGAACAAGAGGTTTAGCAGTCGATAATGTAGGGCATTATTGGAAAAGGGGATATAGTTAAATGTTGATATCGGTCGGGAGGAGGCAATATTATTAAGTAATGGAGCACTAAAGGTAGGCAGTGGGCCTAGTTATCGTACTCAGTTAGGAGACCATTGTGCCTGAGCCCTTTGTACAGCACGCCGGCCCTACATCTCCCATAAAGAGGACTTACCTCCACAATTACTGCTTCTGTCAGATTACACCCTTCCCAACCAGTGTCGTCCCTAGTCATTATGGAGTGTCTTCTTGCGGTTTTATAGCAATAGGCAACATATAGCGGAAAAGTCGGTACGTTTTATGCATGCGAGGCACGTTACTTTTGCTATAGAACGACAAAATTATATAAATTAAAAACATTTTTAAATAAATATTAAAACTACAGCCATCTCAATCCAAAAAAAAAAGCCTCTACCTCTACCACCCGTGAACGGTTCTGGGGTTCAGTAAATGGTAGAGACTGAAATGTTTCATGGACAACGGTTCTGTAAGGAGGTGACTTGTCCTAGGTCACGCACAACCAGATTTTCTCCCTTTTTTGGGATACTCTATTTTTATAATATTATAATATAGAGGCTGGGTGAGCCCCAGAATGGTCCTAAATCCCATACGTTCCATCCCCGACTAAATAAAAGTCTTGTCCCGCAGCGGGATTTGAATAGGATTTCCGACATGGCAGCTCAGTGCTCTACCACTGAACCACTTCGCTCCCCATCTCAATACTAAATAAAATAAATACTGTACATAACAGTAGTAAAATTCAAAAATTAAGTATATCTTGTGCATTTTGCAAACTGCACAATATCAGGTTTTCAGTGGTACAGGTTATTTTTTTATCTAATAATCTTCACTGATAAATAAGATGCTAATCACAATTTATGGTGAAATTTTCTCAACTTTATCTTATCTCCAATAGCTATTTTAACTAAATACAATATAAACATATGTTCAGCTTAATTTGTGATAAGAAGTTTGTTTATATTTTTTTGTTTTTTCTGACCCTCCTTTATTTACAAATTTACAAATTACATTTGTAAATACACACACATATGTATACTAGCGCTGAAATTGCCGTTCTTTACCCTGTGGTACTTTAAGGCGCCTTTGCTTTTGCCCCTGTATGTGCAACGTATTTTTAATTTAGAGCTTATCCAATGCCTTGGCCTGAACGAAATGGGGAGAACCATCCAGCTCATTCTTTATTGAGTGATAAGGAATGAGTTCAGACTCCAGAGTCCAGACCCCCTTCTCTAGGTGAACACATCCTCCAAGGGGACGGAGCCATGCCACCTCCCAGGCCTAGGTGATGGGGCAATATCTTTCAAGAGTGGGTTGGCACTGGCTTTCAGCCCATTAAAGAATTTTATGTGCCTCCGGCTGATGAACTCTGGTGCCTTGGGCCTTAGTCCCTCATACTCTTGGCTCTTTGGAGTGTGCTTCCTCTGACCATCTGTGGAAGTAAGGAATTATGGTAACTCTGCAGTCTTTTCAGGGTGGTCTTGTAGAGGTGTTGCAGGAGTAGTGTACTATAGAGCATGGTCGGTCGAATATGGTCTTGTATATGTATATTTGTCTGGAAGGAATATTAAATATAAAATAAAAATATGTACAATAACAACTGTTTCAGAGCCCAATATTGTATTTTGGAATTTTACTTCTATTATGTATACTGTTTATGTTATTTAAATGTATACTATTTAATATTTAGATGTTCACGATTGTAATTGTTATTTTTTTTAATACAAATATCTCAAATTTAGGATACTTAATTATTTATTATATAATCATACGCCATAAATTAACTAAGGTATTTTCGTTATTTCGAATATAGTAGAGAACTATGCGTTAACATTAGTCATAACCTAAAAATACCAATAATTTTCAAATACGCTATTTTTACATTGGATTGTAGTAGTTTCGGAATGTCAAATGGTTCTCATGGTAAAAATAATTTAATGAAAATATGTGGTATATTGATAACATTCCTACAAAATCAAGAAAGTACGGCTCATGAAAAGCCAAACTGAAAAGCATGTAAAATGTTCAGAATACTAGCCTTTAACATGGTAAAGGTATTAAAATTTGAAAATATTAAAATGTACCTTTCGTTGCCCGTTTAAAATTGCATTGACACTACTGCAGGTTTTACTTGAAAACTATATGTATTCGATATGTATCAAGCGCACGTAATTCTTGAACGTTCAATATAAATAGCGGTTGATGAAACTGTAGATACTAGCAGTCATTTTACGATCGAATAATCCTTTGAGCAGGTTTATATACGATAGTCTGTATTACAACTCTTACTAATGGAATTTGTAGCCTTTTCGAATTTGATACACTTTGATGCAAAATAATTGAGATTTGATTGAAACGGTAAAGAATTCTCGGAACTGACAGGTTTAATGTGTGTGTCTTCAATCGCAACGCTAAATTTAGTGCCGGTAACAACTCTCGATCCGGTTAACCACAAACGCTGGTATGCAGCCCAGTCCTGGACCTTGTAAATCAGACATTGTTTCAATGAATATTACTAGTGAATGAATTCATAGAAAGAAATAATAATAATAATATTGATAAACAAAGTAAAGGTAATAGAAAAATTCACAGATAAACATTATAATTTCATTACTTATATTGCCATTGCGTTTCTGTTGGCAACCTGAATCTTTTGGCTTGGTACTCAGAATATAACTGTTAATTGACATATTTTTATAATCAATTCCTTTAAATTAGTCTTAAAGAATATTCAATTCAACAGATTGTGGTAAATATCGCGGAATCTCACATCTAACCACACCCCTGTAAAGCCATATGTTAACAGATTAAATAAATTATCAGACACTAGCATATTCGAAACAAATTGAAAACATGAAAAAGTTTAATTAAACAAGAAATAAAACCAGGCAGTGCTTGCTTTTTTAAGATATCGTTAATTATTATCTCACCTTTTAATCCCGAAACTAAGAAATTCTATCATTCAAAATTATTTTTCTCCTCAGTGTGTTTTACTGATGTTAGACGTGACCTCTAACTTTTAAGAATGAGCGAAGTCATAAGGTATTCCATCTAATCGCATGTGCCTTTAATGCTGGTGATTTTAATAAAAAAACGTTAATAAGCAGTGCCACTGCCACAGTTTGTTTGTTTATTTCGTTTAATGTCACTTTATGCTTCAATGACTGATCGGACGCTGGTACAGTGCGAATCATAAATTTCTCATATTCAGATATAATTAGGATTGGGATCTTCAATGAGTACCTAACATCGTACAGCCTCGTAGCTACTATTTAGCCATAACCATCGTTTTTTACTCTCTTTAAACAATCCCAAAGCCTCTTCTCTAGACATGAACTAGTGATCTTGGGCATAAGATAACCCTTGCGTTATTGATCTTAACGCTATCTTAGAGATTAGGGTTGTGATCCATTGAGTAAGATGCAAACGGTATTTGGTGGTATTTGCATCCAACTTAAGGGTTCGCAAAGTTGTTTTCAAATCGTATGGTTAGATTATAAAACTTATAAACTTATAAATCTTAAGCCAGTAGATAATGGAGTTGTTGATATATCTTAACTTTACTTGCGAGATATTTTATATCATACCCCTTAATATTATGTCTTCAGTCAATGTGGGTTATTTATTCTACATACGAACATGAAAGTTTACAATTAAATAAAGAAACAATCAAACAAACAAGATCACTTATATTTATTTACATAAAAAGGGATAAATGCATTCTTTACCGATGGAATTATTCTTGACTGATATGGTTAAAGAAATATTAAATAATAGGTTATGATTCGAAATGAATAGTCATAGGCGCACACTGACACATGGCGATCTGGGCCACATGGAGTTTGATTATGGAGTCCTTTATCTCGAACGGTGAATGAAATGATGTTGTCCTTTATGTTAGTTAACGTAATGAGAAAAGGCGGACTTACAGTGATTGAGTTCAGTCGTCTCCTCAAATCTGGCCGCATCTGGTATTCTAGGTTAGCCGGCAGCCTGGAACTTGGTTTCAAATAATCACAGCTGTCATCTCTGGAATATGGTGATAGCAGGGGGCCTAAGAGGTTCTAGGTGAACAATAGGGACCCTCAGTTAGATGCAGCAAGTCTCAGTTTGTTGGCGACAGACCCACGGTTGAAAAGCAATTGAATGAATTTCTAAACAAATGGTGCATTCCCACTCCCTTTATTTTTGATGGCAAAGACCGATCATGGCCGCGGTGACTCGGTAAAATATTTGGAATATACAAAAATGTTAAAATGTTACGCTACTGAGCATCCCCTCCCCCCATGGCACGATAGTGGCATTATTGAGAAGGTAAGGGGCATACGCGGGTGACCGGTCGTTTTACGAGGCCTGATGCGTTTTGGAGGCTCGCGACGCGGGCGATGCCGTCTGTTCCAGGATAAAAGTCAAGAACCCGCGCTAAGGGCCAACGCAAGGGCGGAGCATTATCGGTCTTGATGAGAATTAGAGACCCACTGACAGTTCGGGGGCCGATTCAGTCCATCGAGATCGCTTTTAGAGAGTATGGAGGTACTCGATATACCATCGTTTCCAAAACGCTTGATGGATATGACAGTTATGAGTTCCCAAAGAGACACGCAATTGACAGGAAGCTCCGTTAGGTCAGGAGCTGGGGCGGCGATTACACGTCGGTGAATAAGAAAATGTCCAGGAGTTAGAACTTCTCGATTATGCGGATCCGGCGAAAGGGCACATAAGGGTTTACTGTTGAGCACGGCTTCAACCTGCTTGAGTAGGGTGGACAATTCTTCAAAGGACAAAATTTGATTACCCATTACGTTGCGGAGACGGTGTTTGGTGGACTTGATAGCGGTTTCCCATAGATCCCAAAAATGAGGCGCGCTAGGCGGAATTAAATGCCATTGAATACCTTCACGCGAGGAGCGTCGAGTGATGGCTCCCTGAGTATATGATTGGCGGAGAAAACTCCCAACTTCGTTGATTTGGCGACTAGCTCCTATGAAATTGGTCCTATAGCCGATCATGGCGGCGGTGACTCGGTAAAATATTTGGAATATACGAAATGTTACGCTACTGAACACAATGTTTGTTTTTATCTACTCAGCTCAAATTGTATGATACTGAGAAATATGAAGCATGGCTACTGATCTCAATTTAATTTACAACGGTACCGGTTACACCCTCCAATTACACGGTTATATAAATTTAAATTCCCCTAAATAAATTAAATAGCCGCCCCCCCCAAAATGATCCAGAGGCTGCAATGATCCAGCGCCGGGGAAGATTACCATGTGAGCCCCGCTTTATCCCCAGCTCCGGGGATTCCAGGTCTTAAATGCAAATTAAACCTTTTAGAGGGGCTTAGTTTCCTTCCTCTCTTTTCCGCCCCATCATTTTCGCAGATAATTTTCCACCAATCCGACTTACAAATGAATATTATCCTCAGGGATTTAAAAATCTCCAATAATATGATAAAAAATTAACATTCTTGTAGATATAAAGGGAATACTATCATATTTTTACTATTTAAAAAATGTATTGATATTATCTGTGTATATCTAAAAGCTACTAGGAAACTATATTTGTTCAACTCCCTAATCTTGGATAAGCTCTGTAAGAGGTTTCCTTACATCTTTAAAGGAGCTAGATTCCAGTGAATAGGGCTATTTTATTTTAAACACTTTAATTTGAAGCTCGGATATCAATAGACAACCAGAGGTTTTACCCCAGAAAAACAATATATGTCGTATTGCACTTGCTGACTCCAGGCAATCATAATACTCGGATCTAGACCAATTCGTCCCTCCCCAATTCGTCCATCACCCGAGTGAACTTCAGTGGGAAGTACAAAAGAATCCCATGAATATCCCAAAGGGAATAGCTGTGGAGCTATAACCAGCATGCCGCTACAACACGAAAACCATAATGTGACCCCTTCAAGATCGTCTAAACTCCCACAAACAAAAACTGTCTGCAAGATCGTCCAACGATCTTCATGGTCAATGACGTCAACCGAAAAAAAAAAAAACACTGACCAATATTGTGCTTCAATGTAACATATCGATGGGCCCAAACCGAAATTTGAAGAACTAATAACGTTTCACTTCTTAAGGTGCTGAAGTGATGTGAGTTATTCCACTATCAGATTGAAATCCTCAATGCTTAAAGAGTAACTGAAGCCTATTCAGTTAGGCATTTTTTCTTGTGATCCATAGGAAAAGAAAAAATTACTATCAATTCATCAAAAGGAGAAAATAGATAGATTGCTGTATGTATACACAACTTAAAGCTCAGGAACGAAAATCATACCATGTATAATAAATAATACTAATGACAATATCAGTAATAATATATAAAAAGTTGTATGCAATAAAAAGCACATTGATGCCAAAATAGAGATATTTCTTACAAATTAGGATATACTGCTGTACCTAGTTACCATGACCTTACTCCCCGATTCTTTGTTAAGAACCAATACCGTGAATGTAATCCTGAATAATGAAAACTGGGTGATTTATTTTCCTATTGAACTCGGAAAAGCATTTGGAAAATATACTCTCTTAATACCGATCACAGCGCGATGCTTCTCTCTGTGTCGTCTATCGATCCATTATGGATAAAAGAAGAGAAAACTCCGGTGGCGAATTGAATGGAACCAAGCCGGCTAGATAAGGTATCTATTGAAGAGGACTGGGGGGGCTACGGTCGCCGTCTGGCACGGTCACGTGATTTATCGAGTTTTTCAGAAGAGGGAAGTCGTATCTAGGACGCGCAGGATGGATTGGATTGAATGGATTGGGTTTTAGGCTCAATGGAAAACAGGTTTTTATTTGCTTTATTCTGAGGCGAAACATTGCCTCATTTAAACCGTCCCCATGCCCACGTGCTCAATTAAATGTTTTTTTTTTCGGGAACGTTTAACGAGGAACCGCGATGAAGAGAGACTCTCATTTTACTTTATGGATTTATTAGGACCAACTCATTCCGACCGATCTCACCCCCGACTCCAATTACTTTATACCTGTCCGATAGAATATAACTTTGTTCAGATAAACGTTGCTATGATATTTATATAGAAAGTTTTTATCACCGCTATACTTCATAAATCCTACGAGATTTATCTAATGTTTTTCTCTTTTTAAAGCCACTGATATCTTCATAATCTTCAAATGGCCTCAACTATCTCTGGATACCTCTGTTTTATTTTTATTTTCCTGTATAGACTCTATTAATCTTTGGAAGTGTCGTTTTAGTAAAAACTCAATTTCGAGTTATTAAATGATTCAAAATGTATTTTACCCCGTTTGTGAAATTAACCTTATCAAACTTAATAAATGAAAGAGTAATGTTAGTAAAAAAAAGAACTTCAATGCTATCATTACAAGAAGAGGTTTTATGAGTTATTAGTTGTTATTTTGAATGAGAGATGTGTTGTCTGCTGCCTACTTATGGAGTCCTTCTCTGTCATTTACAGCTAGACCTGTAATGTATGTTATCATTTTTTTATAAATCTTAATTATCTGTTGTTTCTTGATAACAATGTTTTTATTGACCCCAAAATGGATCCCCTACAGTATTGGCCATTCGTACTAAAAATAACATAAAAATTTGGAAATAGATTTTGTTTCTATTTAAATCTTGTTAATTTGAATTAGCTTTTTAATTAGGGGTTCATCTAAGCAATCGAATTTCTCTCGTATCGAATCTTTACAATCCAAAATCGTTGGTACAATCCACAAGGCTCTTCCATAATGACTTTAATATCCCATTTGTTACTGTGTGGATATTCCATTGGTTATTACTCGATATCAGTCCTTTCATGACAAAAATTCCTACCTTTTCGATTCCCAACAATCCTGCGAAGTGTCTGAAAATAAGATCTTGAACTTTTAAGTTGAATTAGTTGCTTGAGTACAACCGGTGGGTAGTTTGTCCTCTTTTCTTTGTCTTATGATAATACGTTCATTCATTCTATTTCCTAGTATTGTAATAATATAGTTGACCATTTCATATAGCACTGTCGTGTATACGGGATGCCTCTTCGCCTCGAAGAAGTATAGCCTCAAAAAACTGCGAAGTAACAAAGAAATCTACCATAAAATAAAAAGAATCTCGTACTTTATGCAGAAAAAGAGACAGACATCTGGATACAATGTACAAAGAATGATTTATTCAGCAAATATTTGACTACTCAAAGTAAGTGGACAAAAGAAGTAAAAATGTTTTTAAAAAGTTGAATATTGCAGAGTCTCATATGCTAAAAGGTAGTGAGTTTGGAATCAGAGTGAAAAATCTGAATGGGTTTCAGGATGAAGAAGGCCTGAGAAAGCTGGGCGAAGCTGGCCAGAGTATCAAAAGAGGCTTGCTAATTAGTAAACGTTTGAAAGAACATTGGAGAATGAGAAAACTTCAAGTGTAACGTGATTCGAAGTGGCCAATGCGGGAAAAAATTAAAAAAGCAAAAGTATATTTGAAAATACATTAAAAAGTTCGTAAAAAAACCCTAGCGAAATGAATATGCAATCGTCCATGAATGTTTTAATCTTTTTTGCCGAAAGAATACTGGAAATATATTATTTATCTAACCAGATCATGTTTGCCGATATTCTAATTCTATTTTTTTCCCTTGGAACACGATGATTCTCTATTGTTGGAGCATATCGTCGATGGCAACAAAGGGCAGTCCCTACCCGCACTCGACCTCGTGTCAATGTGGCCATGCGAAAGGGCCGATGGAAGGCTAATAAAGCCGATAGCCATTATCCGCTGGGATATGAAAGGGCGGAGATAGAGAACAACGGGCTGATGTATGGTCCGTGTTTTGATAGGCTCTGGGGCCCCTACAGATCGGGCCGCAGTAAATCTAGTGGCGGTCGGGACAGATCTTGCTCTGTACTGTCACTGCAGAGGTCCTGTTGTCGAAAAATTCCTATTTTATCTCACCAACAAAACTCCCATTTACAACCTTAGCAGTATCGTAATCAGATATAAAGACAGATTGGAATATGAGCATGGATCGATTCATTATTAACTCTTTATAGGGTATAAACCTTATCAATTCTCTATCGACTTTTTTGGCATTACATTGGGTTGTCCAGAAAATAATTCTTTTAATGTTTTCTTTGAAATACCTCTTCAAAAACTTAACTATTTATATTTGTTGGACTTTTAGTTCCAGAGAGGTTGACAGAGCCGGGATGACAAAGAAAGTCATGGAAGGAGTTATTAGGGTTGCTCGGTATAAAGAGGGCTGAGTTGCTATGCTAAAGGTTATGGGTTAAAATATCTGTGGCCACGCATAGATATGGGATTTACAGACCCTTATGTGGCTCACCCAGGATCTATAAAGTTGGTGGAATCGGGGGGAACCTAACGGTTGAGAATAGTTATGTTGTTACAGGTAGTTATGACAACGACATTATGTAAATTGTTTATAAATTGCACTTGTAACAAGGATGTTTCATCAATGCTTCTGTGTTATTAGCGATGCAAACTTACTTGCCCTCCCCTCTTCTTTTACATGTATATATCTATCTCTAAGATTAGGATAGATGAGAATTTATTGGCTAGGAGAGTTGAGAGGAGATTTAGTAATTAGTTTATCGTTGTAAGAGAATAGTCTCTAAGTTAGATATAGTCAATAAGTCATAATGATAGACCATAGCAAAAAGTCATCTAGTCATTTCATAAGAATGTCTCTTGTATATCGAAGGTTTTTCTGCTCTTTATCTCAAGAAATCTATATCTTTTCTTTCAGATCGCCCACCGTTTATTAAATGAATTATCTCGGACAAGTCATTTCCCTAAAAAACAGTAGTCTCAACCATTTACTGAACACATGACCGACTGTGGGGTATAGTGGCAAAATAAAAAAAATCTAAACTCCCTTATGTGTAGGTGAGAAATGATTTTTTTTTTGGATGAATTGAACTACTATAAACAGGATAAGTCATTTTTAAATAATGTTGAAAAATACTTGACCGCAACAGCACCGAACGGTTTGTGAAGAAAATTTCTTACTAATTCATTAAAATCATTTTGAAATATTTATTCATGTTGTAACAAGAAATGTAATTGTATTGAGTAATTCGAATGAATCAAACATTAGTGTTTCTATAAACGCATAACCATTATGAATGCATTATGACACATTCGAATATTATTAACACATTATATTGAGTCAAATATAATTGTTGTGGAATTTCATTAAATTGTCCATTTTATTTTCCATAAAGCCTTACCACAGCTATAAATAAAACTCTGAGGGATTGGAATGGGATCCCTATCACTTGTATTGAAAACCAATGGAGGTTGGTAAAAATGCGATAGTCGAGAATGCGCAGGTCCTATCAGGTCGAGCTATTGTCAGGATTTACTTCGGTATATTTCGAAAGACATTTATAGAAATTCGTCCTTTTTTCATTCTTATTTAAAGTAGCTGTCGTATTTTTTAAAGTGTAATCATAAGGGCTCTCATTATGGAACCATAAAATAAAATTTTATTAAGGTTTATATACATCAGTATCTTAGGGTTACATTTGTAACACATAAAACAGTCTGGAAATATTGATTGCTCAGGCTTACAATTTTGCCTAAAGAACAACATGGTTAACAAAAAAAATGCAATAAAGGTTTTCCATTGAATCTACCTTATGCATATTGTGAAATTACCTGTGAGAGAATGGGAGTTAGGACACAAATATAATTTAAGTAAAATATAATCGTATTAAAAAAGAAATGTCTGAACCAAAGATTCGGGATTTTAAATATTCAGCAAACTTCTTTCGTAAAATTCTATTACGCCATAAAATTATTTTATATCATTTTACTAATTATTCTTGTTTATTTCTTTTACTTTTCATTAACAATGCTGTTTCGCTTCCATCTACCAATGTGCTCACACTGGTACTGAAATTAATTTTTTTTTAATACTCAGAAGTTCAACAAAACTATGGTTTTACCTGAAATGTGTGAAAAGATGATCGCAAAAAACCACAAATATATCAAGGAAAATTTTATGCTTAAATAAAAAATGAAAATACCTTTTTCCAACGCACTTTAATGGAAGTAAATGCTTTATGAATTTTGAAATGTTTTTGTAGCCTTTAGATTTTAGGCTCAGTAACGAACAAATTCCTTAAGATTTAATAATACTGACATATATCTGAGGAGCAGACCGACACGTATTTGGGAAGATTAAGATTTGACAGATTTTGGTTTTGGTAATAGTTCGTTAATGGGATTTTGTTTTGAAAGTTTGTTACCAGAGATTGGTGGTATCTGAAACGCTAAGCCGTATTAATATTTTTATTAGTTATAGAACAGCAAAATATAATAAAATTCATATTTCAGTAAGAAAGGTTAGAAGATAAATTTTTACTCATCATAACGGTTTTTCTGGCTACTCAATAATTAAGATATTTAGCCTCATAAAGGCTCTTAGTGAATTAAAAAATGGTTTTAGGGAGAGTTACGGCCTAATCCTAAAGCGGAAGACTGCGAGGGCAGTAATGGACTGATCTGGTTCCCTTATCCAACGAGGTGGCATGCTGATGAGACTCCTATCAGCTGGCTTACTATAATCCCTTCTTGTTCTCCTGCTAATAACATGTTCTGATGACCCCTATTGTTACTTCACTATTATCCTGTATTATCCCAAGGCTGCGATATTACAATCTGTATGTATCGATCTTCTAGTGCTAACAACTAATCTAGTGATAAAGGTAGTCTCTTTAAAAGCATATTATGCTATATCGATTTAGATTTAGTTGTCTATTCATTAATTCTAAGACTCGAAATTTGAATGTGCAATCTGAAAAATAAACTAGAAAAGTAGACATATTTGTAAATTGTTTAATCCAAACACAAAAATAAATGTAAATACTTCGTACTAACAGAATCCAACTAGGTATTCATCTAAGGTTATTAGACTGAGATATGGGCTGATCAGAGATATGATATTAGGATTACAATTTAGAAAATGACTAGTGCAGAAGTCGCCTCGTGCTGGTTGTGCACAGGAAGTCATTTTCTTTCCCAACTACCTTGCTTACTTCACTCGTCCTTCGTCGAGTATATATATACACTTAATACTGAAAATAAGTACTAACTAAATATACACTTATTCCAGAGTTGTAAAGACAAGATGTGATAACATGTTAGTAACATAATTAGAGTGTTAATACGATTCCTTATATATTACCATTTTATATCGCTCATTTCCTCATATCACATCTTATCTCGTACACATATCACATTCATTTGTCAACAATATATGATCTGAATTTCCTTTATTTATAAAAAAAATGTTGATACTATTTCGGATTCCATTACATTTCTCATTGATTTCTTCAAGTACTAAAATGTCTTGTTCTAAATGACACAGTTTACAATGTTATGAAGTTTATAAGGTTTAGTGAGCAGGTAAAGAATCATGACGACCTGGAAAGGTCGAAAAAGAGTCAGTTGTAGCCATGAAGACAGCGAGCCAAGATTTTAGCTTATATTACACGTATATATAACAAAAAGGGGCAATTTTTAAGTAGAAATATATTGGATAACCATGATCACCATGTAATAAAAGTAAAGTTACTTTATCTGTAGTAAAATGATCTTTATTTATTAAAACAACTCCCAGTCAGTCAACCATGTACACTTTTTGCATAAGTGTGAGATAAGTATCTTAACTAATAAGTACTATTGCTGTATCTCAGTTTTAAAGATCGCTAAGTGACATTCCATATGTCTTATCATCATTTAATATATAACTATTTAAATATGGATCAGATCAATGTATCTTAACTTAACTTGTTTTGGCAAGTGACGAAAATATATCACTTTTTTAAAGTTTTAACATTGAATTTGTTTTACCACAAAACCGATTTCTGTTCTCATTGGATAATCTTTAGGTAGCATGTGTAACCTATTAATTATTGTTCTTATTATATAAGATTAATTATGCGAAGATTTTCTTCATCCGGATCAGTCACCCGGACGCCAGACACAAACAAGACGGTCCCTCAAGATGACGGAAAGATCAGAGATAGAAGAAGAATAAACGCCAACGCTAATAAATGGCGGAAGGGCCTGGATGTGATGTGACAGATCGGAGGACTTAGCCTCCACGGGGGGGGGGGGGAGGGGGCTTAATGCTAGCAACTTAATTGGCCCAGTCGTTAGCTGCCCCGGCTGCTCAATATTGTCCGGAGTCCCCGCCTTTTATTAAAAACATCTACATTTATCTTCCTTAATCCTGTCCTCCTCCGATCTCCTTATTTCATTACGATAAAGCGGAGGTATTGTTCGTCTGCCCTTATCAGGACCAGAGGATGCCCTTATCTATGTTGGTCGATAATAAGCTAACTCTGCTTAACTTCCTTCATTTGATGATAATCGAATTAGAGCAGGACTATGCCTACTGTATTATACATATTCCTTTAATAGCAGAAACATATGAGGGGTTCAACCGTTCTCTTTTGATCCTGAAATCTTAAATTATAATCACTTTTTATTATTAGACTAAATGAAAACGAAATCTCTGTCCCTAGTTAGAGACCGATGATTGAGGCACTGAGATGTCACAAGTAGCAAGTTATGAAAAGTTAATTTTAAGAACAAGCAAAAAACTGTTTTGTCAAGTAAAAATGAAAGTTTCAATCGGAAAATAGTAACCACCGTTCATAGAAAATAGCACTCACAGTTTCGACTTACCTTACTGTTCTATTGTTATAGTTAATCACCATTCGTTCCAGCAATAAACTGAAAAGTGAGTTTAGTTTACTTATTTGTTCTGTTATTAAATGTAAATTGAACTTGTGAGTGCCTAAAACGGGTACTCGTTGGTAAGTTGGTTTCTTATCTAAGGATAAAACCAGGCAAAGTGAGGAAAGTGGTAATTTAATCACGTACTTGAACCATGGGTCACCTAGAAACATACATCCCGACTATTTCCTACTGTGATGTCTCTAAATATTTAAAATGTGGCGGTTTTACGATACAATTTTATCGATAAGAACTTTTTTACTAATAAATTAATGATGGTGTTTAGGTCAACTTGAAATGTCTACAGGGTCTGTAAGGACTTAACAGAAAGTAATAAGACAGATACGATCTTTTTTATGTCATAAAATTAAGAAATATTAATTACAGGGTGGAACAACGAGGCATCCTAGAACGTCAAGTTCAGGTGGGAGGCAGTTAACAACAATATTCTCTATGACGAAATCAAAATACCATTAAATATTTCGCCCTTTCAGGCATTATCAGGGCAGAAAGAGAATAATACTAAAGTAAAAAACGAATAAGGCAATTCCTAACCCCAAATGCAGCAAGGATGCACAAATAGGCCAAATATTGACAGGTATTTTTGTATCCAGTTTGTAGTTTAGACACTTATAGCTATTTATTACATCTCTCATTTGAAGTTTCGGTCTTTTATATAGGCAATATTCTATTTATTATTGGTTGTTAGAGGTTTTTCCCCATTTTCCTATAAAAACTGTTCCTTTTCCCATTCATATACCTCTCTTAAAATCCATTTGATGCAGTAGAAGAGATTTTGTCAAGATTTTATAATTATACTGAATATCGGCCCCATATTGGTGAAATATTTTTAATTGAAACCATTGAATGTTTTTTTTAATTGGAATTTTTAATATAGAAACCATGTTTAAAAATGCAAAGAAATATCAGACCTTTTGTTTTCGTTATTTTTTTCGATGACTTTTAAGTTTATTTTTTTTAATACAACGAAACGGGTAGGCGAAATAAACTGGAGCAGTGATTTAATATATTCACATTAGGAGATAACTCCCACGCTATCTTGGGAAGAAATATCTCTGCATATCGCAGTGTGATTGAATACTTGTGAAGTCGAAAGGCTAGCCGTCATCATCAAGTTAAAATTACATATGCGAGTACAGCTATTTTTCTTGAAAAAAATTACTTTGCGCCTAAAAGCTGGTCAGATCTTTGATTATGAGATATTTCAAATATGGAGCTGCTAAACTATTAATAAAAAAAATCAATATATACGATTTTCCACATCTGTTAATTTAAGCTAATAGCTTCATTTTCTGATTTGTATTTCAATATTAAAAATTAAATGCTTTACCAAATCTCATGAATAGCTTTGAATTCTGAATTCGGTTTAGAAGGTCTTAAATTGACCAGGATTATGTAATTTTTTTTTGTATTTGATTAAAATAATAAAGTATGTATATTTAGCAAACCTAATTTTAAGTACACACTTAATAGAGGCTAGTCTTGGAACACAAATTGGATCTCATTTTTAATTAATTAAAGATATATTTACTCGATGTAAACTATATTTTAAATAAATAAAGTTTGTTAATATATTCGATAACCTCTTGTTTGACACAATAGATATAGGATCCACACTTGAACAACCCGAAAGATGAGAATTTTAGCAATAAAAGATATCTCCCAAACCCACCTTACCTAGTCTTTATAATTGAGTCAATATGATTGAAGCAATATTGTCGAGTCAATATTATTGATGGTGGTATATTAAAGATGCTTCTCACACGTGTCAAGAACTCCGTGCCAATATCACCTCAGTTAGTATCCTGCCTTTTCTACTAAGATATGTCTTGCATATTATTCCTGAATATTTGAAGGAAAGGATATTTAGAAGATCTAAAATATTACATTAGCATAGTAATACAATACAATTGTGAAGTCAATTATTTTCAAATAAAAATGGAGATACCTTAAGTTATTCCAGACCAAAGGCGAAGCTTTTCCCGACTAATTAGGAAAAAAAAGGTAATAATCAGATGAAATAATCGATTTGCAGAAATAAAATACGAGTTACGACTAGAACTACCAGTTATTCCCTAAATATAAGACCACAAAGGCTAAAATTCGATGATTTATTGTGTAGCTTCAGCTTATTTAAAACTTAGATTCTAGGCACGCGCTAGATCTCTTAAATCAAAATTATTTGAAAGGAATGAATGAAAGCACATAAAATATTACTTTCATTAAAATAGAACTGCTAGCAAAATTTATGAGACTAGATAATGGGAAGAATGTAATTTATTATTAATGAAACAAATACAATCATTAGTAATGGAGCTCAATATATAGCTCATTACAAGAAATATATTTTCGTTTCGAATAACATGACAGGTTTTCACCAGGGTTAAATAAATGAGATAAAAAAATTCTTATTAAAAAAAAAACATATTGTTTATTCAACCTTGTAGAATGCTTGTAATTTTGGTGTAAACGTTTCATCAGATCGTCCTTTCTTATATATAATTTTAAACAGTGTAACAATTATTCATCAATTTACAGCAATTAAAAATATTTTGAAGCTCAATATTGTGCTCAATTGTAACAACTATTGAGTAATGTATTTACGAAAAAAAGAGCCTTAATTTACCGAATATTTTGGAATAATTCATCATTATTGACCTGCTTTAAAAACTTTCAAAATCATGTTTTGGGTCACCTGTGAGGTAGTAGTTAACATTACAACATTCTGTGACATACACCATTAGTTCGCTGCTCAGCAGTTAGTCTTGGGATTTTCGAAGGAAGGAAGAAGTCCTTAGGTATGCTGACCTTCGAAAGGGGCGTAAAATGGAGGTTCCGAGGAGGTGCCAGAAACTCTCTAAAGATCCGTATCCTAATTATGCTTGAGTAAGTAAAATTTTGGACACTCATTAAAAAAAAATAATTGCTTCCTTTTAAACGTTGAATATATACATTTTCCCCCTTTTAGGAATCACTCCTTCCATTCATATATGATCAATCAATAATTTATCGTAAATTTTATAGGGCATAGATGATCAATTATGCCGGTACCAACCTGATTAAAACATGTAGTTGCTTGCATAAAAATCTTCTATTCTCAAGGCTACAGGTTCGTAGTCCGAACTCTAGAGCCACAGGTGGACCTAGAGTTTTATGAAGGAAGTAAGAAATCCTTGATTATGAAATCCTCCGGAAGGGACGTAAAGTGCTGGTTTCGAGCCTGTGTGGTTATTATGTCTGAGTAGGTAAAATTTAAGACTACCACAATAGCATCGTCCGGTTAGCCATATTGGCATAAAGTGATGTTAAATAAAGAAATAAGAATAACGAGTTTTAAAAAGTGAAAAACGTAGTTATATTATAACGGACAATTGTTTGCTTACAAATGCTACATAAATACATTATATTTTCGTTCTTCAAGAAATCATTTATTTACTTAACTTTAACATGCAGTTTTATAATCATCAGAATATTCTTTTTATTTCTTTTCTGTTTTTAATTTTTTAGATGTCTTTAAAACTATATATAATGGTTGATTAAGGAAGCGACGTTATTAATAAAATTTAAAGTAAAGCTAAAATTATTAATTAGTCGAGGTAAAGGTTTCGGCCGGACCAAGAGAACAAAGGGTTTTGACTTTTGTCGAGAATCCTCCTCGGAAAAGGGAGCAAAGAATTGTTAAGATTAATTTCCTTCAGTAACTATTGTTTCACATTTCAAATGAGCCAACCTGTTTTGTTTTCTCAGCGCAACTGGCCTTTTGTTTTGTTAATTTATTCTCTCCGAGAGTCTAACCTGGGACCTGGTTGAGACAACGGGGTGGTCAACTGTACGCCTTTCAACTCCTTTAATCACACATCACTCTTCCGGTGAAAAATATACGGATTCATAAAGGGAATGTTCTTAACACAAGATATACAAAAAATTTTCAAAAAAAACCCGCTAAGAATATAAATACAAAAACAAGGTAGATATTCTGTTTTTAGGAGAAGATACATTAGCCACGCCTTTAAAAAAAGTTATGATACGCAATACTGTTGCACTTTTACAGGTAACTAAATTTTTCCGAGAATTAGAATAATCGAGTTTTAATTATGAACGTAGTCTGTTAGCATTTTAATTACGACAGGTCTTCTTGGGGATAAAATGCGTCGTTTGCTCAATATTAATTCATCTAAGGGATATACTTTTACTTTCACTCTATCATTTTATTCGTTTACCAGCTCCTTTTAAGTATTTTCTGAGGATGTTTCCTCTAATTTGACATTTTGTGAAAAAGATGAAGACCACCTCTGTTCATAATTAGTCTTCGTTTAGTTGGAATGGGCATTTATTGTTTCGGAAACGACTAAATTTAGTAGCTTATATTTTATTTTCGTTTTAATCAATACTTCAAAAATAGTATGGTAAACTAATAACATTTCATTTTTTTATTCAGAGTATTTATTGCGTTCGTGGAAAACAAAAGTTTTGGCATAAACAATTTAGGACATATATTAAATATTCACATCACAATATCATATTAAAAGTGAAACAGAATATGGTGGCCTAAGTATTAAAAATAAGGTCCAGTAAATTTCAAAGCTTTGTATTTTATAAATAGCGTATAAACATAAGCGTAAATCTTTTAAATAATTTTATTTTGAAGAGAAAAGATTTGTCTTGGCCAGGATTCGAACCCGGGTCGCCCCCATCTCTAGCACGGTGCGCTAACAACCGCTACCAAGTCACACAAATTTATTCTCTTCATCTATACTATAAAGCTTTTAACATGATTACTTTTTTAAGCATATTTTATTAGTTTCATGTTCATATTCCTACCTTGCATAACAATATGAGAATTTTCTTGTTTTTTGCTCGAAAGTAATAGTAGCCACAACCCAAGGTTATGTTACTGTACTTACGGTTTATAAATCTGAATATCCTAAATTTCCCTATTTTTCTGAACATTTATTGTAATTCATTATACGTTTAGACTTCACATGATAAATTTAATGTCAATAAGTTCCTCACACATTTCTTCAAGATTCGATTAAAGCTTAGCACCTCTTTGAAGTAGTTCTTCCGTCTATAGCAGCTTTGTCACAATAGAGTCGGCTTTCCTTGACGTCACAAAAAGATTCGATGTTAAAATCTTTCTTTATTTTTTTTTCACTTGCAATAAACAACGCTTTTGTTTTTGTTTTGGAATACCTCCAGCATTGTCTCCAATTCTCTTTTTTTCAGTATTGTATTGTTCATTACCTGTCTTGTGTATCTTCAATAAATTAATCCTTCGATAGGCTTCAATCTTTTGTTTCACAACAAGTTTTCATTATTGGTAAAAGTAATTAGTATTTTCTTGTTTATTATTTATTATCTTCTTTTCTCGTCGACTACATTTTATCTGCTTCACGTTTTTAATACATTTTTTTTTTGTCCTTTCACTGGTTTTGATGCTTTCTTTTTCTGCCTCAAATAAATGCATTGATTCTAAAATATGCTTCCTTTCTTCTTATTTACTTGTGTTTCTCTCCCTTATATCCATATTTCTAGCGCGGTTGGTTTAATCAACGGTCTTTCTTTCTCTTCTGCATCGGAAAGAAGTCACAATATCAATTTGCACCCTTGCAAATACCCAATTCTTTATTATTACTTTGGGACCTGTTATCGATATATTATCAGTCTGATTATGTTTTTTTTTCCTATCTGGTAAGACTCGTCATTTAAAATCGATATCTTCATTAGGGTTGAATAAACGTGATTTTTTTTTTCTTTATTCAACTCTGTTGAATACCTCGTATGCCCATCCGCCGAGCAACGAACCCGCGATCTTGTCATAGTAGGTTGCTATCCTAACTACTGCACTAATAACCTTCAGATGTTCACTCTTAAGGGTGAATAAAATAAACTTTTCTTTCAATATTAATGAGGATATTATGAAATTGTTACCTACCTTATTGATATATCTTGACTTATTGATTTAGGAAATATATTAAATATTCACATCACAATATCATATTAAAAGTGAAACAGAATATGGTGGCCTAAATATTAAAAATAAGGTCCAGTAAATTTCAAAGTTTTGTATTTTATAAATAGCGTATAAACATAAGCGTAAAGATTATTAAATAATTAAAAAATATTGGAATTTGAACTATAACAAGATTCACAATAATATGAACTGTACTTCTAGTGGTGGGGATCTTGCATTGTCGGATAATGGTGGTGCCGAGAGAAATAATATAAATGGTGTCTTTTTTGCGTGCCCTTATATTAAGGGCCTGTCAGAATGTGTTAGAGATATATTTAAAGAGTATGATGTTTACGAGATTAGGCTTGCGAATAAGATTACAAACAAGATGAGTAAATTTTACACCCCATTAAAAGATAAAATACTTACACAGCAACAATCAGATGTAGTGTATGAGTTTAGCTGGTTACAATGCCCTAAAATATACATTGGTGAAACATCACAATTGTTGCACAAAAGAATGTATCAGCATCAATATGATTGTAAAAATATTGGTGGCAAGGAACCTAACACAGCATTGGCCCAGCATACCAAAAGTTGTCAGCATCAATTTGATTTTGAGAATGCTAAAGTTATTTACAAAGAGAGTGATGGCTCTAGAAGGAAGTTGTTCGAGGCCATGCAGATTGCACAAAAGATTGACATTTCGGTAAATTATACAACAGATTGCAGAAATTTGAACCAATATATTCGGAAACGTTGAATATTTTAAAAGACAAATTTGGCTAACTTTGCTAATATGTATAAATTTTTATAGGTTAATATTACTTGATATGTGTTGTGGATCAGCTGATTCTATAACCTTCCCAACTGGTTGCGTTTTACTTTCGTTCAGTTGTATGTTAAACGTCTTGGTGGTGGGGTGCTGTCTCATGTTTAGAGCCTGTTTGGGCTGTTGATTCTTGGGATGTATTGCACCTTTTTCTTCGAGATGTGATTCACATAACCTCCTTTTTGTTTTTGGTGTCTTGATAATGCCTGAAAAGGCGAAACCTCAACTGGAAAGTGGGTGTATTTTTGAAACATAAGGCTTTGCATTGTGGTTTTTCCCAATTGCATTATAATAAATAATATTGTTTCTTTTTGAGTTTTTGGCTCTATTTTAGTGATATATCTTGACTTTATATTTGTTCTTACCAATTAACAAATTCCTACCATAGCTTCTAAAAGTACTGAAATGGTAATAATATATTCTGTCAGATCCCTTACAGTTTTTCTTTCAGCTCTATAGATTTAGACCATCTCCTACCTGAAGAACATAACGCCCGTCCTATTGATAATCCTTTCCACTTGCCACTTATCAGTCCGAATTTATTTACCTTATTGAATACACAGGTAAGGTTGCTGGTCCCACGCTGCGCCCCCCTTAATGGCCTTTTATGGTTGGCTGGAGATATGGCCTGAGATATATATTATTTCTTTCCGAATCTAAACTGGAAATATAAGGAACAACCTGACTGTGAAGTGGTACAGAGTATTCGTTTCTACAGAGAGGTCGTTTTCAGGCTGATCATATTTAATATTTATTTAGTTTGGCCCTTTGTGCTTTATTTTACTTTTTTATTATTTATGATGCGGTTACAGTGCACTTTATTGGTTTCTTTTAAGCGACTAGTGCCCAGTCAAATATGCTTATAACTTCTTACATTATTTTCATTTACAGGCCTTCAGCTATTACTAATCATAACAGTCTTTCTGCTTATTTTCTTTATCGAATAACATATTGCCCTCTCATAAATACCAAACCCTGCTAAATTTTGTGCTTGGTTTATTTTTTTTTTTTAATTTGATTTTGTTTAACGTCGCTTCGACTGCTGGGACCAATATGAGACGAATATTCTTCTTCAATTTATTGTACTAACTTTCTGACAATTAAATACCTCAGCAGCTTCTGAATTTTATCATTTTCTTTAAATGATTTTCTTTAAGACATGTTTCATTATTCAAATTTAATATTTCTATTTGATATCTTTTCATTCAAATAAATGCTGTTCTTTAAGCTTTGTATTATAAAAACATTGGCAGGCTGATTGATACAGTCTTTGTTTAGTTTGTTAATTTGACACCTGGCGTTATGTACCTTAGAAGGCGGAGTGGCTCGGTGATAGAGCACTGAGTTGCCTTGCCGAAAATCCTGGTTCGAATCCCGCTGCTAGCAAGACTTATGTTTAGGATGTTAGCAGCCGGAGATATATCATAAGGGATCTAGGAGCCTCCTTGAGCCCACTCTGTAAAGTGGGTATCCAAAATCTGGTGGTTGTGCGTGATTTAGGACACGTCACCTCCTTACACAACCGTTGTCCATGAAACACTACAGTCTATTCTCTTCCATGTACTGAACCCCAGAACTGTTCATGTGTTGTAGCGGTATAGGTGTTTCATGTACCTTAAGATCTATTATTTTTTATTTAGTTAAAACTCTTAGCATCTGGATATCTTACTATCTTTTCAGGTTTAACAATTACACTCCTTGTCGATTTTCTGGATTTAGCTAATTGTTTACTATCAAGACTTATTTGCAGTTATTCCTATCGCCTGTTACATATTATGTTCATCGGTAATGAATGCGCATACTAACATTGATGTTCACACACGTTTAGACAATGCACAAAGACTTAAAGTATCTATTATGAATACTGGATGAACGATGCCCTGTTGAAAGTTACCCATGCCATACTTTGACCCTAACGACAAAGGCTGTTCCTGACTGAGTTATTGGACTGATTTCCATCCAGGTGGCCGAGCCTTTCAGGCACTAACCCGCCTGGAGAAGCCATTACCTCGCCACGGCAGGCTGAATGGACAGAACAGCCAATAGCCGAACGCGCTATCCTAGCTGCCAATTTGAATAATCCTATGAGGTTGTAGGGCGGTTCCATTAGCTCCGCGAGCTTCCTTTGAAGGCCTGGTGAAATGTTAAAGACCCTATCAGCCCTTCTAAAGGGACCGCACTCTCTTAGACGCTTGTCCGTCCTACCTACTTTAGCACATAGCATTCACACCGGTACATAGCAGGATTCTGTAATAAAACGTCAAACTACACTTTTACTATAATAAAAAAAAAGTAATTTTTCAATCAATATATGTAACCAATCATTTCAATTACAACAGGTTACCATTTATTATTAGTGGATCAACTTAATCTACAAAAGTATATCCACAGATTGAAAACGGCTAGTCATCTTCTGAGTCATATTTCCGTACTAAAACCTTTTCCTCCGTTCGTAATAAACTCCATTCACATGAGACTGATATCATGAATGCCTTAAAAGCGAAATTTCTACGACAAAGTACTTGGAAAATACGTAGAGTAGACAGGATCTGTCATAAAATACTGTATACTTTTTCTTCTTCTCCATTCATTTTTTTTTTTATCTTCTATATCTTCCTTCCATCGTATATCGTCGTTTCTAGCGTGGAGGAGATGTTTTTATTTTTTATTTCTCTGAATCTGTTACGCTCCAGATTGGTGATTGACCCATTGCTAGAAGTAGACGTATCTTCACAACAACTAATGCTTAAGCAACACCCGCAACAACCTCGGGTTTTCTCAGTGAAGATTGCCCTCAGGAACTAGTTCCTACTAGGTTATTCAAACTTAAAAAGTTATAATTAAAAACATAATGAGAAGGATGCTTATCAAGGTATCTCAGCTTGTAAATAAATTAAATACTTTAACTAAGGAAATGGTTTTCCAGATAGTAGCATGCACAAAATTCATTAAATGATACCCATCTTCGATTCACATGAGAGCTTCAGAACTGTACTGTTAGAGATTATGTTATCAGCGTGCTCTATCACATGCTTAAAGGTTAACTATGCATAAAGAAGCCATGGATTATAATTCTATTTAATATCGATGCCTTCAATAATGTATTAATTGAAAATTTTCAAAAATGGGTTTTGTGCTTAAACTTGAACAGTATTTCTTGTGTTAAATTATTATCAAATTTGACTCCTGTAAAATCTTGTTTTCGGCATTTAACACATATGTGAACTAAGGCATCGTTATATTCAAACAATAATCTATAAATTTGAACATGTTAATCATTCTGTAATTACCAACACAGTGCAAATTGTACATGCAAATTTTGGAATACATTTAATTTGCAAATATTAGAAATAGACTACTTCGGAGAATGCACAGTTTGCTAGTGGTAGTAACTGTTTAAAATAAGGCTCTTTTAAGCGATTGGACGTTAATTAGTCACAAAAGTATGTTTTATACATATTACAATATGTCACAAATTGAAAAGTTGTCAAGTTCTGGGCAAAGTGGCAAACGTTCAAAGGATCGACAGAGGCCGAAGGTTCTAAGCACTGTTTTAATGGATTTTAGTTTGAGAAATGAAACGTGAATCTTCGGTATCGTGTTGTCTAAGATGTTAACTGTATATACAAAAATGTTTGTATTTTTAATAAATATTAGTAATTGGATAAATAATAGTAATAATAATAAATAATAGTAATTCAAATCAGGAAACTGTAATTGGTACTTTACTTCACAGTCGTATAAGGCAATCATGACAAGTTATGTTGCATAAAAAAATTACAAAATTGTTTTGAAACCAATTTGTAGTACTGTGTGCATGAACGCTGTCCACACTTTTGTTTATTAAAAAGCTCCATTTACCACAGAAAATTTTTAAATAGAAGTGACCGTTGCCCAATACTGAAAAGAGAACCCCATAGAAGACCGAGACATGAGCCCGATTTATAATTATAAACAAGGACAGAATGCTTGGCAACAGGTGGTGCTTTTCTCCCGGGACAACAGGTCCTTGCAAAAAGTGTCTCCTCCACCACATCACCTTCTTTTCGCTTTTACAATCCCTCGGTAGTCCAATTGCGATAATTATCTTAATGAGTGACAGTGGAGTAGCAACTGCCTCAAATGATAAAATGACTATTCAAGAGTAACATTCTCACTAGACTCTTACTACCTATTTGTAAGTAGATTTAAAAAAATGTTTGATACTTATAAAAAATAAAATAGTTTAAATTTAATTCAGATAGCTATGACCAAGAACAAACACTCAACTGTAATTGTATCAGTGATATTATTAATAAATATTTTTAGGAAACCTTCCAACTAACGATTAGTGTCTACCTTCTAAAGCTTCTTTACCAGAGTCATTGCAACCTTGCAGGTCTATATATACCTTCGCATTTTTTTTTTACATCTGAGTAACTTTATACATGTGTAATAAACATACACTTTTGTATTGTGTTTTTCGTTTTCTCTCGTTCACTAACTAGTCTGGATCAAAGTTTAATATTCCTTTTCAGCCAACACTTTCTTTTCTTTTCATTCTTCACGATGTTCTTTCTTCTAGTGGTTCACTGTTTATCTTTCTTCTTAACCGTTAGCTTGATATTTATATATAGCTTGATATTTATCTTCTTAAATGTATTATAATTAAATTCTGAGTCGTATGGTAAAATTCCAAGAGTTTGATTATGACGTTAGGTTTATGATGCAAATATTAATCAACAAAAACAATGAAAGTATTACGAATTATAAAACTACTTTTTGATTTAATTATTTTTATTTATGTGATCAGCGATTATAGAATATTTCTAATTCCAGTTCATAAAGCATTAATTGCAGAAAATATAATTATTGAGGGTTGTGTTTCAGTTGTGGAGTTGATACGCTGCTTCACCCTGTGCGGCTATACTTGCAGCCCCACAAGTAAATAAGTGGTTAGGTCGAAGTATGTCCAGATAGATTAACCTGTATTCAGGAAAGCGGGATAATCATTTCAATAGTTTTTGGCTTGTAATGGATTGAAATATAAACAATGAATTCTTGTCAAGGGAATGTCTGGCAAAGAACCTTATACACTACAAAAAACAACAAAAAAAAACGCGATTACACATATCTAAGTAAAAAAAACAAGAGGAAAAATTGTCTTAACCACTTAGTCACCGGGTTTGTAGTTACACTCATATTGTACTACAATTTTTCATTTTTTGTAACAATACTTTGTAACCTCGGCCAATTTTTTGTTTAAATTTTTGGATATTCTAGGGTCTTTCATTCGAATTAATACACGGAAAAAGAGTTATCCGGCCATATTAGTCAATTAAGTTTGATCCACACGAATGGATGGGTTAGAAAAGCCATAGTGGACCGGGAGAGCTACTGGAGGCTGCTTCATTAAGAGGAAGAAGGCCTGGAGGGCGCAGATACCCACCTCATTAATTCCCAGCGAGGTTGACTTGGCACTCTATTAATAGGTGTCAATTAAAAGCGGAGCTAAAGGAATCTGTCCAATTAGAGGCGAGTGGAATGGAATAGACCAGAAGGAGTGATAGGTGACAGGAGCTAATTCCAGAAGGCTATGGTTCATCCGCGCTTCACCTGCCTTCTAGTCCATTCGTTCTCCTTCCTGATAACAGGAGTTTTTGGAGCAACGGTTCTGGGAATAGATCTCAGCCGGATGGGGAGGCATTAGTTATCTCCAACCCGCGGGAGTGGTTTCTTAGGTGTCGTACTTTAGAAGGAATTACAGCAACACATGGCATATCTAGGTGGATTTAATAAATTACTTCTTCCGAAAAAGTACCCGAAATAGAGAAAGCTATAAATTCCATTGATATTTTTTTTGTAGGCTGAACGCCTCAACGCCTCAATTATTTAATAAGATTGTATTAAATAATTATTCGTTCACGATCAAAATCAAATAACTTAGGAATTTCAAAACCAGACTTTTTCCTATTTTCGCTCGTTTAGTTCGGCATTCCTCTGTCCCCGAAACTTCAGGTTCAGATCCGGACTTAAGTAGATTAAGAAATAAGCCATTTTTTTAAATTTGTGAGTACGCTATTGAGCCCAAACGTCTGAAATATAAATAGAGGAATTCTAGTTTTATTTCTCTCAAAATTAGTATTTAAAAACAATGTTTAGACTGCCTTTCCATAATGGTTGGTTGGTGTGTTACTAGATGTTATGTAGACGCAAACATCATAGAAACTACCTAATTTTCTTAATAAAAATAAATAAATAAAATAATTGGTAGTATATTATTATAATTTCATTAAATTTATTCGGGTACGAAAGTAAAGAACACTCAGTCATTCCCTATGTCTATTTAGATATCAGGCAACGTTTGTTTATGCATATAACGTCACTTTATGTTGCTACGGCTAATCGAACGATGCTTCAGTGGGAGCCCTAATTTTCGCCCATCCAAGTTTAATTAAAGGAGTCTTAACGAGTACCTGAGGCCGAACTGGTTAGTAACCGCCATTTTATGTCCCCTCCGAAAAACGTCATATTATTATTTTACTTCCTTAATATCTAAGGTACACACCACTGGTGACCATTTAGATGTTAGGTGGTAAACTCATTTCATGCAATTAAAAATTTTAAATCGGACACTGATGAAAAATGTTGTGTATTGTTAGAATACTTATGCCATAATGATATTTTGGTGGTATTGCTTCACTATTAGGCAACGTTACCTCAGTTACATCAGCGTGAAAGTTCTTTTTCATATTTAACACTGATAAAGTTTTTGAGAAATCATTAGGTTTCTCAAAACCTGTTGCGCTTTTTATACTCCTTTATAAAATACCCCCACTCATGGATCAATTTCGCTCTTCAAAATTAATCGCACTAAAATCATTGTATTATACAATAGCAAACTTCATATTTTATAGTTTTATATTTTATATTTTATAGTCACCGATGTGCTTTTATTATTTAAATATATATTTGCAATGTTTACTCTCATGTCTCATATTAAATTATGTTAAGTTTGGAATAAATTCTTTCTTTGCCATGCTATAATGAGAAACTTACCAGAACAAAGAAAACGCCTTTGCATAATGAGCAACAAGATGTTTGGTTCTATGAAATCACTAATAGGTATCGTATATCGCGAACAAAAGATGACAAACACATTGTTATCATAATATATAAACCAAACAGCTCCCCACATCCACCCATGAATAGCTCTAAGATGCTCAGTTTTGTTGAATAGTGAGAGGATAGAGCGACGTTGTAGATCACTCAGCAATAATTAACAAGATGAACTGCTGAAGTATGCATGGCAATGTCACGAAATATAGCCGGCATCTAATTTACACGTCATTTATGATCTTAATTAAATACTCATATGACAGTATATTATGTAACATGTCATATATGATTTTACTTCTTTAAATAGTTAAAGGAAAGTAATTTAATAATTTTAATATGATCTGTTTTGAGCTGTTTTAGGGCACTTTATCAGTTGTTAAAGAGTAGTAATTGAAAAGCAAATGAGAGGGTCTGAAGTGAAGAGTTTTTTTTATATAGAGGCTGGGAGAGCCGCAGGAGATTCCAAAATCCCATAGGATCCATCTCTGGCCGCTAACAGATTAAATAAATGCCATCGAGCGATATTCAAACCCAGCGGGTTCGGCATAGCAACTCAGTGCTCTACCACAAAGCTACTCCACTCCATCATTTATTTTTCCGAAATTATTTTATTTTTTGGATTGCATTTGACACAAATAAAAAACAAAATGTAAAAAGTGTTACCCGAAATTATATATTCCAACTATGTATCAGTAATTAGTAAAATTGCTATTTACTCTATCACAGGATGAACTATACAGAAATATATTTTAATATATTGGTGCTGCTACATATCGATCTAGACCTAAGGGATGTTGAAACCCACCATCTGTGAGATCATTATGTGGTGAACTACCACCACGTTTGGATGTATTTCACACCTTAATTTAGTTTTTATTTGGCCTAGAAGTAGCTAAAGTGTTCAATATATTAACATTTTGCGGCTCAGAATTGGTGTCATAGTGTTATGCTATGCTACGGTGTTATGATTGGTTATTGATGAAGTAAGTAACTTAGTTACTACGGGTTTGTTCATTTTTTTTACTTCTTCATTTGGACTTAGGACCGAAAATCATCAAACAATCGACAACATCAATTAAAAATAAAATGATGTTTTATGTACACATCATCAGAATGCCCAATTATATACTGGCACAGAAAATACGGACTTATATAAAACCTAAGGCAAACATATTGGGATGCTTCCAGGCATGTGATAAGGATCTTAAAGAAATTGGTGTTTCGGAGGAAGAAATCATGAATAGAGATGAATTTCAACAGATGAAGAATAAATACAAGGGTTTTAATTTGGATCAGGAACTTAAAATATGAAGGTATTTCAGAAGAACGAAGGAAGGCACTGAGTGAGGGACACAAGAGAAACTGACCGGACATTAAAGCTGGTAGGGGGTAATAATATCCAGATACAGAAAATGATATCGGTTATTAATTTTTAGTCCGTAACGGCTCATTATGCATGCAAAAAAATTTATTTGAAAATATTATATACGTGTCGTTTACAACATATTGTATCGCTGTTCTTTTATCTGCTCCCCTCAACAAGGGCGGATCCAGGATTTTTTTCTGGGGGCACAACGGCAGAAGGGCAAAAAAATCAACAATAACTTAAAAATAAACTTGTAGTATTTATAGAAAGGATTAGAATTAGGATCAGGTTGTGGGGCGATCAACAGCGGGGTTATTACGCACTTGCTTTTTTTTATAAAAAGATTTCAAAGGTTTATTAAAATACCTAAACAGTGGTTTCACTCATGTTATTTCTGTTATAACATTACATGATTTGCCTATAAGTATGTACTGTAGTGGATTCTCCACAGTATACAAAAACCGTCGGGGGAAGGGGGACACATGCCCCCGTGCCCTCCCTGGATCCGCCTTTGCCCCTCATGGATTCACTTTGAAACATGGGAAGAGAAATCTACCATTGAAGGCACTCCTGGCGATCTTGTAATCATTATTACTTCGTTACATCATAAAGATCAAAGCCGACCAAAAAACATCAATAGTCACTAGTTATACTTTATTCACTTCTTTAAGCGTTGCGTGGCAATCGATCATTTTTCAGTGGAGCACATGTGAAATGGATGACGAAACAAAAACAATTGTTTCATTTCTTTCTTTTTTTCTCATTCTTCAAGATTTTATTTATGAATAATGCGATGTAAAAATGTATATTATAAAATATGTGTTATGTGTTACAGGGGCCTATTGTATCCCTATATGGTATAGGAAATAAACACGAAATAAAGTTTTATGTATTTATTTGTAATTTTGGGAGCAAGGTGGTAGAGCACTGGGTTGCTATGCCTATGGCTCCGTATTCAAACCCACCTATGACAGATAAATTATTTAATGTGTAAACAAGTCATGGATGTACCCCTGGGATCTCGAGGCCCTCCTGGGCCTTATCCATCCAAAGTGGTTACCCTTAATTGGATGAAAAAACGTGGCGTAATATCTGACAAATCGCTTCCCAGCGCAATTGTTGCCCTAGAAACCGCGTTCTCTGCAATGTATTGAATCTTTATGGTATATCCTTCATGGTTTGTACAGGTGTTTTTTTTTATTTGTAATTATTGCTTATTGAAATTAATTGCAGAGTTTATAAGAGCATAATAAGTTCATCTTTTCATATTAAATTCTAGTCTGGTTGATTAGAAATGCAATCGGTTCACATAAGATTTTTACTACCTATATTTTTGGTTTTGAATGAATACAATACAATTTTGAACTTCTTGTCCAACCCCCGAAATATCGGTCCAAATGAATTTCGGTAGCTGTCATTCACCTAAGTGTTATTAATGTAGATATCAACTTTTACACATAGATTTTTGATTACTTATAGAAGAAACACTTGTACCACTATAGCCCATGAAAGGTCCTTGCTTTCAGTGAGTGTTTCTAAGACAACTGTTGTGTATGGAGGGAATTGTCCTAGATCTCGCTAAACTGCTCAGGTTTTTACTTCAATTTATTCAATTGAAGTGCTTCAAAGAGCACCCAATTTATAGAAGCTGGGTGAACTCCAGAAGGGTCTTCATAATTTACAGATCCGATACCCTGACTGTTAACAGAAAAATTAATTATTTGCCAATTCTGGTTTTGAACTCCGAATTCACGGCAACTCATCGGTCTAGAATTGAGCCACTCTACTCCTCCTTTTATTTATGGAAGCCAGATAATACTATCAAGGAATCCTCTACAATGAAGCCTGCAAATCATATAAGTGTTCTAAACCATGTAGATATTTCATGTACAGAACAGAGAACATGTCCTCACAGAGATAAGACAACAACAAGTGCTCCGTATTGCGAGAGAGCCGATGATAGAGAAGAGAACCTTGGCAAGAAGAGGACTAAGATAATGGTCTCCCTGGGCCATGTTGTTCGCTACTAATTGCGATCCGCAATGCGACCTCCCGCCTCTCGTAAATATTCAAGGGGCCCTAAGCTGACAGCGCTCTCCACCGTCGAATTACACAAACTTCCAGATCGCCTCTGTCTTGTGCACACCCTTCTGTAAAACCTTATCTATCGCCTAACCCTCTATAACATCTAGACACCACCCCTCACATACCAGGTATATTCATTTGAAAAAAAAAATTGGAAGTCATTCAGAAATTAAATAACAATTTTTCTTCACTTATGGAAGAGAAACTGGCTCAGGGTGAGATAAAAAATAAATGCTTAAATAATTACAGTTATTCATATTTGAGGTCTTATTAGTCACACGTATGGAAATGGGAGGAGATATTTATACGGCAACTAAAAACTATTCAAGAACATCATTGATAATGTTTCCCAGGGAGAGATATTAATTCCCCTTTTATTTTCTCTATTTATGGCCAATACTTTTTCATTAAAATAGGGTGTCTGGAATGAAAATGTATATAACAATCTTAAAATGGTTTGTCTTTTTTGATGATACGGTATTGATCGAGAAATCAGTGACAGGTTTCATATCGAAACTTGAACATTTTAATAAAACCATTTAACAGTAAATATTTCGAAAACAAAATTGCTGAAAATTTACTGGTTGAAGGCTGAAGTTTATACTTCAATGGAAGTATCATTGATGTATCTCGTTTTCTACACATACTTTTTTTCTCAATTTCATACAAAATTTCTCATGAAAAGATTTTCTGATGATTTCATCGATAAAAAATTAGGTCTCAAAGTTGTTACTGTTCTGATTAGGAAATTGTTGTTAATAAAAAATAGTAAGAAATCTGTATTTTAACAACATATTTAAAGAATAAAGAGAACATATAAATGCACTCTACTCTATTTTTTAAAACGAGGAATTTTTTTTTTCATGTTTAAGCCAATAATTGGAACCGCTGCGCGTTAGTTGGGTTTCCGGCAGCTGGGCGAACCAATATATCGAAATACAACTTAATAGTACTATTATTTAATAACCATGAAGAATTTATCTTAATAAATTATAAGTTCATAATGATTGAATCTGATTTTGAAGAAAAATAATTTGTTTCAATGTTTGTTGATTATTTACTTTATTTATTTACTTTATTCTTATCATTTTTGTTATTCCATACTTTTGTGAACTGGACAATCAAATTTATCTTTTTTGTCATATTATTATTAAACAATTTTTTAAATTTCTTTTTATCTCTTACAAAATTTGTAAAGTTATTTCTAAAAAATTTCTATTAGCTATTCCGTATCAAATGTCTTATAACTCTATACAATTTCAATATGTTTCAGCAATTCCTAATCCTATTTTTACATTTTTTTTTTTATTTTTACTTTATCTACTATAATTCTGTTCCAAATTTCAATTTTCAATTTCTTACTTTGTTGAGAAACAGTACTTCTTTCTTAATTTATAGTACCTCTTTGTTATAATATAATTCAATATATTACATATACTATTCCTTAACATATACTATTTTAATTTATTTGTATCCTGTATATATAGCCCTGAAGAAGACCTGCAATGTGGATCGAAACGCCGGTTTCTAAATAAACTGTTCTCCCTATTAAGAGAATTTTTTTACCTCAACCCAGACCATTTTCTTCCCCTTGTTTGGATAAAGTAAATCTTTACTAAAAACTCCCAAAAACAAATATTGTGAACCATTGAGATCCATCAGTTAAAATATAGCGGTTGTTAAGTAAGGGAAAGTTAAAACAACGAACTTTTGAATAAAGGGAAAAAATAGCACATCTCATATCAACAGCTTGGTACATAATACTCAACTGTAACCTTATTTCTTGCTACTGTTTTAATCTGTATTGAGAACCAAATGGATCACGGAAATCCTTGATTACGTTCACTTGCATAAATAGAGAAGTAGGCAGGGGAGAGAAGAGACGGGATCGCAGTATTAGTATTAGGTTGGATCTAGTCATACAGAAAAAGTCTTCGACGTTGCGAAGAAATATGTCTTTGCAAGTGGGAACATACCATCACACCTTGTGAAAAATTAAAAACAAGAAATGCGAAGGAATGATGCGGAAAAGGAACTACCGATGTTCCTAAAATAACAAACCGAGACGGATGGCCTACCTGGAAGAACTTGGGAGAAAGATTTGTATCTCTAAGACAGCCTCGAGGAGTAAAAGTAGGAACCAGGTATATCCTTGTCTTGATCCGAGCTTGATACGCAGATAGTAAACATTGACGGAAGGAGAAGTCCTGTCTGCGTATTTGTTTCCGTTCGTTTAGGACAACTCTGTTTAGATGGCATTATTGAAAATATGGGAATTTCGTTACTATTTTTGTTACAAAATATGTTTTACAAAATAATAAGTAAATAATCAAAACTATTATGATAAAAATCCCGCTTATTTGATTACTTCCTATCCCTCCAGTTCCCCGAAGGGCATACATAAAATTATCAACAGAATAATATTTATATTGTTTATTCATTTTTTTTTTGTGTGAAAAGTTCTTTTTAGTAATTATTTTAATTTTATTTAGGTTCTATTTCATTATCATAATAAGTTATTTTTTTATTTATTTATTATTATTTAATCAGCTTTATAGATTGACTTACCTGCTTGTTTTTTTTTTCTTTGTACTCTAATGCTCTAAAGCCCACAATAATGTACAATTATGTTATTCTAAAGGGACTTGTCCCAGAATAAATAAAGAACTTGTTATTATTATTATTATTTTTCACCAGCGTTGCTAAAGACTGCAGGATTCATTCGGGACGCTTACAGGTTCAGTACATCGGAGGTCCCTATCATTTCCTTCACATCTGACGTCACATTGGGGGTACTCGATTGTCTCTCGACCTAATAATTATCATTAATATTATTGTTCATTATATTTACATTTTACTAACTCTAACTAGTCATTGTAGGATATGCCTCGAGCAGCTGTTAGGTACTATATATGTAAATATGTATATATATGTACATCGTTTCACTGATTTCTCCATTTTTACAGTAATTTGAAAAATATTCTTCTTAAACATTAAGAATGATACATATTTTATCTACACTTTTGTGGAAGTAGAAAGCTGAACCCTGAGTGAGCCAATGGCACGGAGAGGTCAAGTCTTCGAGATGTGGATTTTTCTGAGAATTCTTATAATTCCATAAACGGAACTCGTTACAAATACAAAAGTATTACACGGAATACAATACAAGCCTCAATCCTTAGCAACAACAAAACAAAGGTAGAGTATTTACATCATATAATGCTATGCTGTCCTCACTTGTCCTAACAATGCTCTTATGGAAAGTTAAGATCCAATGATATGATCCATTTACTAAATAGTACTATGCAATGCCGCAGTGAGATCAGTACAACTAAGACACAGTATTCCTGAGTAATGATCAATTAAAAGATATATTCCTCTATTTTCCAAGGTGTACAAAAGGTGTACGTTTTTGATTGACTATGACTTGTTTTAATAAAGTACCACTCCTTTTAAATCACATATGTTTCGAGATTGAGGAACAGTGAACATCAAATTTATAACCTTAAACTTCTCTCAAAGTATTTTTTTTTGTCTTTGATTTATAATCATGTTTATCGTTAAATTATTAATTGTGAAGTGTCTTAATTGAGTAAGAGAAAAAAAAAAACATAGAAGATCGACGAAGTTTGCAGTTGAGTCTGTGTTTGGTATTAGAAGAGAGAGGACCACCGGCTAGCTCCGCCAGATAAGAACTTACAATTTCTTTTATTTTAAATTACTGGGTTATACTTGGAATTAGACTTCAATGGGAGATCCGATAGATCTCAGTAGCCCCAAAGCTAAAAGAAAACGGCTACGTGCCCGTCTTAAACCGTTAACCGAAAAAAATGACGCACCACCGATCCAAATTAGCCCTTCTTTTTTAACCGTTCAAAGAACCGATAATAAAGACTTCAAAATGGTTTCACCATTTCTAATTAGTAAATTTCTATCAGGACTTGTGGGTGAATTAAAAAATGTAAAAAAGTTGAGAGATGGCTCTTTACTCATAGAAACTACTAATGGGAAAAATCAGAAAAATTACTAAAATGTGAAACTTTTGGTGGTCAATTCCCCATTAGAGTAACACCCACAACACCCTGAACTACAGCAAGGGAGTTATTCGCTGCTATGATCTCCAATTTCTGGAGATCGATGAGATTAAAAAAGAATTATCAACTAAAATTAAAGATATAATGAGAATAAAAATTTAAAAAAATGGTAATGAAATTCTAACGAACACCTACGTGGTTACGTTTCCGACTCCTACTAATCCGGATTATATAAGCATAGGATTTCTGAAAGTTAAAGTTCAACAATACATCCCTAATCCCATGCGCTGCTTTAACTGTCTGGGATTTTCCCATCCTACTAACCAATGTAAACAAGAGGCCAAATGTATAAATTGCGGACAGGCAAAACACGGAGAAAATATTAAATGCATCCTGCCGGCTAAATGCGCGAATTGCGATGGCCCTCACAACGCACTAGATCGCACATGTCACATCTTCAAAATTCAAAAGGAAATCAAAGCCATCCAAGTAACAAATAAAGTTTCTTTAAATGAAGCAAAAAAAGTCTATAAAGAACGAAATCCTGTACCATTCAACAAAAGTTATTCTGATATAACAAAACAAAAATTTAATAATATTGAAAAAAAAGACATAGCTATTCAAACAGACAGTATTTTTAACTTTGGAGAAGACAAGATTAATCATAAAAATAATACTACTAATAATTACGAACCAACTCACTCTACAGTAACTATCCCCCTCCCCCTCCCAGTCCCTATCTCCCTACCCTCCCCAGTTCCTACTTCCCTACCCCTACCAGTCCCTTCATCCACACCCCCTCCTCCCTCAGAACCTTCAGTTTCCCTCTCCCTAAACCCTTTAACCTCACCTAATGCGCAGGAAAATATTCCTGCGCCACCGAGAGCTTCAAGATCGCGATCGCGATCTAGTAAGCGCTGCGATACCCCCACTCCTCTCCCCACCACTCCTCTTCCCGCCGCCTCCCGGCCTGGAGATGACCCGTCCTCCTCATCAATCGAGTCTGAGGTAATGGATGCCCAATGCTCAGAAGATGACCCAGAAGGAGAATTTACTACAGTAAATAACAAAAAACAGGTCAGCCGCAAAGCTAGAAAAAAATAATAATGTTTATCCACTCATTTACTATCAATATAATATATTACCACTCCTTTACTTTATTTTATCTGAAATTTAAAACGGATTGGGCCTCCAAATCTTTTATTTATTTATTATTTCTCACGTTCCTTAAAAACTAAAAATGACCCTTATACAGTGGAATTGTAATGGATTAAAAACGAATTTTAATGAACTAAAAATACTCATAAAAGATGAAAATCCATTCTGTATATGTATACAAGAAACGCACCTTAAAAAAAGAAACAAAATCTCGTTAAAAGACTTTGCCATTTATCGTACTGACAGTCCGAACGATGATCATGCATGTAGAGGAGTCCTCATTGCCGTTAATAATTCCGTATATTCCAAAAAAAATAGAAATTGAATCAAACCTCCAAATTATAGCCGTGACTATTCACTTTGGCTTTACTTTCTCAATCTGCAACATCTACCTACCCCAGGACCGACTCATACAAACAGAAGAAATTTTAAATATCTACAATAAGCTACCCCAACCTGTTCTTCTTGTCGGAGACTTTAACGGCCACAGCCCAATGTGGGGTTCCATAGACCTAAATACGAGAGGAAGAATGATAGAAACATTCATAGACCTATCAAACGTTCTACTCCTCAACACAGGTGAACCCACATACTTAAGCTCCACCTACGGCACCTACTCATCTCTCGACCTTTCCATGTGCAGCTCCTCACTATACAATATCATTGAATGGACAGTATTACCTGACCTATACGGTAGCGATCACTTCCCTCTCCGCATAAAATTCGAAAATCGCAACCAGAACAGAAACGGTAAACCTCGGTGGATAGTCGAAAAAGCAGATTGGAAGCTTTTCACACCAATCGTTAAACCACCTGAAAAACATCCGTCTGAAATAAGTATTGAAATAGGATGTCAACTCTTTACAGATACCGTACTACAAGCAGCAAAACTTGCGATCCCTAAAACTAAAAACAATACTAAAAGACCCTCTGTTCCCTGGTTCAACGAACAAAGCAAAACTGCTATAAGAAACCGTAGAAGAGCATACAGGAAGTTTCAGAAAAATGCCACCGTAACAAATCTAACCGAGTATAAAAAACAAAGAGCCATATGCAGAAGAACAAAAAACAATATCAAATCCGAATCATGGAAACAATTCGTCGAAACCATAAACTCATCCACCCCCTCTAGCCTCGTATGGAATAAAATAAGAAAAATTCACAAAAATTACTCTGCCACTCGATACACCTTACTCTATGATGGTAAACTTACGGACAACCCTGAGATATTTGCTGACATGTTCGCTGGATATTATTCAGAAACCTTCAACCTACCTCCCACTCATCCATGTGCAACAAAAGAAACAAATCCGGAAAATGATATCACATGCCATCACTCTGAAGCCTCTGATATAATATATAACCGATCGTTCTCTATGTGTGAACTTAGATCAACCCTAAGAAACCTCAAAGGATCATCACCCGGCCCAGATGATTTTCACTATGCAATGATCCAACAGCTCCCATAAAACTGTCTAAGCTGGCTATTGAATTTCTATAACCATGTGTGGGTAAGAGGCGAATTTCCCAGCGTCTGGCGACAATCAGAAATAGTGCCAATTCTGAAAACTGGCAAAGACAAGCGCCAAGTAAGCAGCTATCGCCCTATATTTCTCACTAGCTGCCTATGTAAGATTATGGAACGCATGGTTAATAAACGCCTTGTGTGGATCTTCGAAAAAAACAATGTTCTCCAGAATTTCCAATGCGGCTTTCGCAGAGGAAGAATCACTTATCGATCACTTAGTCCAACTCGAAGCCGAACTACAACACGCATTTATCGAAAAGCAGCAAGCAGTTGTAATCTTCTTCGACATGGTTAAAGCATTTGACCGCACAAGCATTGATATTATTATGAAAAAGCTGATATCTTTAGATTTTTCAGGCAATCTCCTAAAATTTATTCAACAGTTTTTAACACAGCGACAATTTAAAATTCGAATAGGAAACGTGATGTCCCGAGACGTCAATCAAAAGGAGTACCACAAGGATGTGTTCTAAGCACAACTCTCTTTGCGCTGGCAATTAATGACCTGGGAAGAAACTTGCCCAGAGGAGTAAAGGCGCTGCTTTATGTAGACGACCTCGCTATTATGTGTCGCTCAAACGATGTAGATTCATTAAAAGGAAAACTCCAGGAAGCCCTAAATCGACTTAATGCCTGGTCACAATCCGCAGGTCTTGAATTCTCCACAGAAAAAACTAAGTGTGTCCACTTTAGCCGCAAAAGATGAACCCCACCGTCCCCCGAACTTACTCTAGGAGAGAAACCTTTGCCATATGTCGAACAATGCAAATTTTTATGGCTGTTATTCGACAGGCGATTATCGTGGAATACTCATATCATTAATCTTAAAGAAAAATGTATTTCTAAAATTAAAATCTTAAAAGTCCTCTGTAGAACATCATGGGGAGCAGACAGCAACGATGCTAAGAATATATAAGGCTTTGATCTGTTCCAAAATAGACTATGGGAGCTTTTTATACGGCTCAGCTCGCTTCCAAAGCTTAGCCAAGCTCGATACCATCCACAATACCGGAATCCGCATGGCCACTGGTGCGTTTAGGACAAGCCCCATTTTAAGTATATGTGCTGAGTCAGGGGTCCCACCATTATTATTCAGGCGTCAAAAACTAGCAATGAACTATCTGTCCCGACTATACTTGCAACCCTCACATCCAGCCTATAAGTATATATTCCAACCTAAATTCTCCAGACAGTTCCTACAGACAAGAAATGCAACGCTGCCAATCGCAGAAAGATTTTCTTTCGCCATCAATGAATTAAAATCAATAAACGTTAAAATTCTAGATATGAACACACCTCCGTGGACTTACCAACCTCCAAAAATATACCTCCAGCTCTCCAAATTCCGCAAACAAAACACAACACCTTTACAATATCAGGAAAGATACCAGCAGCTCATCCATACCCTACCAAAACATACAGCTATATATACTGATGGATCGAAGTCTGATAGCTCAACAGGATCTGCTTTTGTTACACCAAACTCAACACACAAGCAAAAACTACACCATCTTTGTAATGTCTATTCAGCCGAATTAAATGCCATCGCATCCGCTCTCTCCTTTTGCATGACAGAAATACCAATAGATAATATAACTATAGTATCCGACTCAATTAGCGCTCTCCAAGGATTGAATGATATGTACTCAGACCACCCGATCATTCATCGCATTCACGAATACTTAATAATGCTAGAAGGTATAGGCAAGCCAGTCCACTTCGTCTGGGCTCCAGGCCATGTAGGCATCATAGGAAATGAGATGGCCGACAAAGCTGCAAGAGAAGCACTATCACTTCCGGCTAGAGGCACAGCTATCTTAACTGGCCCAGAGCTTGCACGCCCTCTAAAGAAGTGTGTAAAAAATAGATGGCAATCAATGTGGGACGAAAGCCCATCCAATAAATTAAAACGTATTAAGAAATGCGTAAATCCATAGACTACCTCCAACCGTAGCAAACGCCGTGAAGAAGTGGTAATCACCCGCCTCAGAATAGGCCATAGTAGACTAACCCATGTTTACCTAATGACAAGAGAAGCACCTCCGAAATTTCCAAAATGCAATGGCATCTTGACCATCAGACATATATTTGAAGAATGCCATTACTATCGATCTGTGCTACACCAACTCGGGTTACCTTTTAATATCTCAAAGGCTCTGAGAGATGACGAATCCACAATAGATGCGGTCATTAAATTCATTACCAAGTGTAAACTGATGACCACCATTTGATGTGAAATATATATGTATAACGGGCGTTGATGACCTAGATGTTTTACGCCCCTAAACCCAAGAAAACAAACAAACTCCTTTTAAATAAAATGCAATAACTTTACTTCTATTCTCCTCTGATAATGTTTACAAAACATGCAAAACAGTCCCTTTCTGTTATATGAGAGTGTTTACCTCAGTCAATTCCTATGAAGTACCCTTGCATCTTATCTCTTTCCCTTCGGGCTTACTATTGTCCTTTTCTGACATTTTGTAGGCACTGCATCTCGGAGACCTTATAAAGGTTTATTTTATCTCTAATCCTACACAGGCTTATTGTAATATTAAGATATATATCTATCTATATATATATATATATATATATATATATATATATATATATATATATATATATATATATATATATAAATAAAAGTTGAACCATTCAGTGACATCGGTAAAAGATACATCCATAAACTAGAAGTTTATTTTTCTTTGGGTGAAAAAGTAGAGTTTTTGTTGTGTAGAGAGGCTATTGTGTGAGTAGAGGATCACACTTGCCTCCCCTGATCAACCCAGTAACTCTGAAGAGTCGATTACGACAAATACCTCGCATTTATACAGAATCACTGTTCTTTCTTATTCCACAGATGAAATCCATGATATGAGGAGGACATAATATTGAAAACACAAAACAAAATATTTATCAAGTAGTTGTTATTATTTTTGCAATTCAACTAAACTTTTCAGCTTTTCCCGAAAAAAATATTACAAAAATCAATTAAAGTGTATTTTTTTAAAACATCATCATATTTAAAATTTTCTAAATATATCTTATAAACAACATATGTTTATAGGAATGAACACTGAATGACCAAATAAGGGATCCCTCAATGCAATAAATAAATAAAAACAGAAAAAAATAGTATTATTGATTCGGTTGATGGTAAATCAGATGGACATAATCCGAAAATTAATGCTAACTCTTTTCGAGTCATCATTCTTTTTATATGGACAAACTGTGTCAAATTTCTTGCCTTTTAAAAAGGTAAATGGGGGAGGAAAAGGCCTTACAACTGTAATATGACAAATGTTTTCAGATTTTTAATAATGTCATCATTTGAGAAAAAAAAACAACAAGAAAATGTTTGATAAAACAGGAGACTATAGCTATACAGAGTTGTCACAACTCAGGGAAAAATCCAGCCTCTCGTTAAAAAGTTACTTACGAAGCGGTGTCGCTCTAAACGTGACTTAGAGCAATTTAAGCCCCAACTCTGTTTTTACTTATACAAATAGGATTATTTCGTTAACTGTCCCGAGTTATAATACCCAAAACATGGGAAGAGCGGTAGAATATTTTTTTTACTCAGAGATTTTTTTTAATATTCCATCCCTCTGCAAAGTTACTTTTTTTTTGTTGACCACACATAATTAAGGAGGGTCTTTTACAGATTTAAAAAATAAAATTTTATTTTCCTCGAAACTAAAAACAACACTGGTATCTAAACATGGAAAAATGCAATAATACTTTCTTGTATACATTTATTCCTGTCTAACTAAATTTATTCCGAAAATTTTACCTAAATATTTATGTAGTTATGTAGAGAGCTTGATGTGTAAAACATTGCCATGACCGTCTCTGATTCCTGAATTGGAGATCAGTTTTGATAAATTAATTATTTATTTTGTTAAGATCTATGGTTCATTTCGATTCGGAGCTATCCTTAAAGTTCTCACTACCCAAACAAACACTGGCGAAATACTAAGGCCATAAAATGGATAGACTTAAACAGAATTAAATTCTGACTAAAATGAAAAAATATTGAATCAGCAACTCTCACCCCATAGGTGTCTATTTCACTATGGAAATTAACTACCACTTGCTGAAAAAAATAATATATAAGTTACGACATGCTACTCGAGACGATATGGACTTGTGCTACAAAGGTTTGGAGCTTAGGCTAAAAAGCCCACTTTCCCACTTGAAGACCATTCCAATCTTTCGGTCGAAATTCCTCCAATTTATTGATAATTGTACCAAATACCTAATCGATAAATAATAGCACGAAAGCCTGACACAACTGGGAAAGACTAAAAGAAAAAATCATTTCTCACTTGCCGTATATACTTACTGATACAAGCATTCTGTCTTACAAATTACGACAGATGTCGATAAGGAGACTGAAATGTCTCTGGAGCAGAGATCTACTACAGAGAGAAACAAGGAAAGAGCGTCTTCAATGTTGTTATTATCGTAGTAAATAAGAGGATATGTCAGGCATTGGCTTGAAGTGGAGTTATTGCTTTTAATATAACTCCCCAAATTCAGTTAACACTATATTAACAAAATTCGGTGTTAATATAATGTTAACACTTATTCACTGCAGAAATGCTTAAGTCGGATTTTGTCCAGAGAGAGTTAACTGCTTTTAGACAACAGAAATTGTATCATTCTTGTAGTTTTTGGCTTGAAATGGAGTTGTAATATAAGCAATAACTCAGTTTCAAACCATTGCTTACTTAGTCTTTTATTCACTACAAACAACAAATAAACTAAAATATTTAGGAGTAACATTTGACCCAAAATTAAGATGGAACGTACATATTGAATTACTGGAGACTAAACTTAACGATAGCAGCTAGGAATACATGGGGACTAAAAACTGAAGCATTAAGGATACTGTACAAAGGAGCCATATTACCAATACTAACGTACGCTATTAACATCTGGCACACAGGACTGCAGAGAAAATACAATCTACGGAAACTTCGACGTGTACAGAGATTGATGGCAATCAAAATGGTAAAAGGTTTCAAGACATTATCTTATGAGGCAGCCTGTGTACTTGCAAAACTAATTCCCATCGACTTGATCGCTCAACAGTACACTACATTATATACCTTACTTCGGACTAACCAAGACTGGGACGGGATTCTTGCCGATGACGTTGAACGACCTATTAACTATAAAAATTGGAAGCATACTGCACATTTCCCAGAAATCAAACAACTTACAAAAGAAGATTATGCTGAAGCAGAAATTTATACAGACGGTAGATTGTGGAAATGTGGGATGTGCAGCGGTATTTTTTGAAGACGGTGTACTGACTGATGTAAAGAAATACAGACTTGGACCTAATTGTACAAACAATCAAGCTGAACAATACGCTATACTGGATACACTAGAATATATACAGACATTTAATTTCCGCAGGACATCTATTTGCATACTAACTGACAGCCAAAGTACGTTATACTAACTCATTAATCGCAAAATTCATGAACCGCTGATTGAAGAAACCAGACTTACTTTACTCCACTTACAAAAAGCAGGATACAACATCAACTTCAGGTGGGTGAGAGGGCACTCTGGCAACGTCGGTAACGAATTAGCTGACAAGGCTGCTAAGTCAGCTGCCAAAGACGGCTCACTTTCAATACTCTACAGTAAATTGACTAAAACTTACTTGAAACACAGACAAACAGTTACAAATATAGATCAGTGGCAAAACAGATGGGATAAGACAACTAAAGGACAACATCTTAAACAATACATAAATGACTTACATGAATATTTTAGGAATAACAAAATATCAAGTGACTTCTACCTCACACAAATGCTGACAGGACATGGACCCACAAAATCCTACTTGTATAAATTTAAACATACAGACAATAAGACATGCCCTTATGACTTTGCCATCGAACAAACTTACTTACACTTAATATATGAATGCAGACTAACCGACGAACCAAGGACTACACTTATCAAACATGTGACGCAGAAGGACAGCTGGCCAATCAGTGTTAAGGACTTATACTGGAAGTATTTTCAGCAATTCAAGGTGTTTGCTAGAGCAGTGTGGTTAATCATCACTACACGAAATCAATATTATAGGTGAACAAGAATTTTAGTTTTGTTTTCAATTACTTTGTTGTAATTTTGTGTTTTTTCCTATTTCTTTTTTTATTTTTTTTATTTGTTCAAATGGCTTAATATTTACTATGATCAATATGTTTATGTTTAAGTTTTGTTTTTTAATGATGTATTTTCAATTTAGCCTTTAGTTTTGTATATAAATAATAAAAAAAAAAATCTAACCAACATGTAAGTGCAATTGTATGTAATGTACTATAAATGTACGGAACATGCAGAACAATAAACGTCCTTCGTATATATATATATATATATATATATATATATATATATATATATATATATATATATATATATATATATATATATATATGAGGGGCGAGTGTTGTTTCGAGTAAAACTAATGTAATTTCCTATGTTACAAATTTGAAGGTATTTAGAAGGAAATAATTATACAATTACAGTTTTACAAACTGCATGATAATTGATAATTATAATATTATCAAGGGCGAGGTATCAATTAACTTTTAGTTAGTATTACTTTAAATAAGCTGCTTTGAATAGATAATTCTAATATCTTAACTACTATGTACATTCTAATAATTGTATTAGAGGTAAGAATATGCGTACAATGCCTTAGGTGTCAGAAGATATGAAAAATATACTTCTTTTTTTTTTCAATTTATGCAATTTTTTAAATATACCTTTGAACAGTGATGTAATTAGTGTTAAAATATATTACAATAGTGTTATATGATGCTTTAAGTAACAGAACTACGATACGAGAAATGAATTTGTCTACCTTTTTTTCAACCTTAATAACAATACCTGAGTGCCTTGTAACAGGACTCCTCAATAAAAATTATTCAGCCCTTCCGAAATTTTTATTCAGGAAATTTGAATAAAAGGGTTGAGAGGTGTGACAAAGACGATAGTGCTCCGGCCTCGTTGATAAACGCTGGCAAGGAAGCGGGAGAATATAAACGTATCAAGGTCCAGTCCCGTATATTTTTACATTGTTTGTCTCTCAGGATCCTTATGGCGTTTCCACATTTCCTTTTGTTCGGGAAGACGGACGGCTGCCTTTTGTCGTCTCCAGGCGAGATCTGAAACAAAAGATGACTTCGAGGAAAGGTTTTCTTTTATTTTAGAAGAACCCGAGAGCAGTTGCTTATTGTTCCTATAAACTTTCCTTCTATAGATATTTATAGAGAATATATTTTTACATTTTTTTTGTTTCTTTAAATTCTTACTTCTAGTTTTAAACTTTTTTTATTATGGAAGACTCTTCAATCTGGTAACGTTATTATCTCACGTACGTACGAAACACGTATTATTTATCGATCATTACTATAAACTTTGTATAATTCAACAAATGAATGAAATTCACTTGGGTCTTTTTAATTTTTTATCGCTTATCCATTTTTTCGCTAACACTAAAATATTAAGTTTAATTTCCTCCAAAAGATCTTTCATATTTCAAAAATATAAAATTATCATTTCTACTGACTTAATATTTTATCACCAGATATACTACCAATTCAGAATCCTCAGAATTTTCATATTCTGCTATAACCAATTCAGTATTTATTTAAATTAGTTTATTTTTAAAGAAACGTTAGAGAAAGAGTTGTTAAGTGAAGGAGTTGTGTGAAGGTAATTTAATAATTTAACAGTCTTTGAACTAACCTATGATATCTGCGAATACTGCTAGGTCTCATATTACCTCTATAAAATGAAGTGAAGAGCTTTTATTTCATAACAAACTTAGGGGTTGTGTATGTTCTCGGCTACATCACCATACTTTTATTTTATATATATATTATTTTTATTATTTTGAAATTATTATAAAAATAAAGAATAGACTTTAAAAAAAAAGCTCCATTTAATATAATATTCAGATTGGGAAGATTGGGTAAGCTGAGTGAGATGAAAAGTAATTTGAGTTACAGCTGAAGTTTCAACTCCGCAACGGAGTTATTAATCACGGACAGTTAAAGGTTAAATGAACTGGGAGTTTTAATAAGAGGAAGAATATTAATGCCAGGGGAGTTTCGAGACTAATATAAAAAGTATGGTCGACTTATGGAAAATTTCGAAAACTCTTCGATATGAGCCCACGAGTTCCTGAAATTTCATTTACTCATTCGGTAATATAAGTGTTGAGAGAAAATCGGAACGCTCTATGACAGAGTTTCCCAATTTTTTTTCGTTTTTTTTTCTACTCCCTAAATAATCGATTTTTTTCCGTGGGGCCCTTAATACATCAAATTTTTTTCTAAATTGTTGACTTTCCTGAAAAATTAGAAAACCGTCATTTTTAAAAGCGATTACCCATTTAACAGTGTAAAATTAAAAATAGATACTTACTATTTTCCTTGGAATAGTCTAGAATATCTAATTTAAACTGTTTCGGTAATATTGTCTACTTGTTTAATTAAACATTTCATGGCGCCTTATGACGGAACCGCGGTGCCCCGGGATCACCCTTTAGGAATCACTGCTCTATGATATTGTTAAAGGAATTGCTTATTAAAAAAAAATCCCAGTCGTGTACTTGAGAACTAGTGAACTATGTATTGCAGTCATGATAGTTTATAAATTTTAAATTTATAAGTTATGTAAAAGAAAAAAAAATCATTCAATATTTCAGGATTCAAAAAGAATGTTCTAGATTTCGATTTAAAGAATAAAAAACATGACCAATTTTGATGGAAGATTGATGACGTCACCTAGGTTGTCACCAAGTTTCTCTGCCCTTAGTAGAAAATGATTAAATTTCTCATTTTTCCTTTAGAAACTGGTTTGAGAAACAAGCGATGATTTTTAAAATACAAAAAAAATAAAGATTTCTTCCACTGAGGTCCTCAAATATTGGCTCAGTCAATATACATACATGTTAATGACTGAATGCCATATATGATAAGCAACAAGTACTTCTGGTTTTGATTTTTCAGATCAATAAATAAGATATAATTTGGAATAATAGATGAATTTGAATTTATTGTTGGAATAACATTGTTAACCAAAGAATGATTTCCGCATTCTAATTTTTATTTTCTAAAACAAGCTTGTATATTTTTTTAAATACATATTTATCGAAACCTGCAATGGTATCATAATAATAAAATAAGTAAATAGAATAGACAATACATAATATCAGATGATTTTTTTTTTTAAATTTATTTACTGATATTTACAACTTTATTACAATAATACAACACGTAAATAGGCTGAGTGATATATAATGACATGAGAATGACAAGTAGAAAAACTACCCACCTGTAGTACTCAAATCTAAGTTTAACTAACTGGCTATCTTCTTTTCAGACGCCTCGGAGGATTATCGGAATTGAAGACGAAGCTAAGTTTGAAATTAGAGGATTTGGATGGGTCTGGAGTTTATTATGAAATGATAGATATCTGGAATGGGCTAAATCGGTAACATATGAAAAATTAAGGTCATTATGGATGGTTTTATTTGTGACAAAACGCGCGTTTAGGATTTTGCGAAGGATTTCGGCTTGCAAGGATTGGATACGAGAGGAATTCGATGGCTTAGTGGAGCCCCAAAGCTCTACTCCGTAAGTCCAAATAGGTTGTCTGATGGTCATGTAGATGAGTCTTTTGTAGTTAATTGGGAGCTTAGAGCGTTTGTCTAGTAAGTGTTGAAGTAGCCTGAAACGTCGAGCGGTTTCTTGTCTTTTAGTCTTGTGTGAGGATTCAAAATAAGACGTTCATCTAACTTGAATCTTAGGTAGCAAATCTGTTCAACAGTGGTAAGTGGAGTACTATGATACAGTAGGGCAGAAAGTCATGGGTTTTCGGCGAAGTTTAAATGTAGTTTGATGGGAGTTGCTGGAATTTTAGTTCAACTCCAATTCCGACAACATTCTTCGAGGCTTGGTAAATGTGATTGTAGGGGTTGGGATGCAATATATGGGTCGTTATTATCTGATAATACACACGTGTCATCAGCATAAGTGGAGATGAAGGTGTTAGGATGGGTTGGTATGTCAGCTTTATACTATACTATCTAGAGGGTAGGACCGAGGATGTTACCTTGAGGAACGCCAGCAGACTGGTAATATAGGGACGACCTTTATGACTTACTTTAAATGTTTTGCCAGTTAGAAAGGAGCGAATGATTAAAAAGTATGTAAGAGGAAGGAATTGTCGGATTTTGTAAAGGAGACCTGGGTGCCAGACTCGATCAAAAGCCTGTTCTACATCGAGAAAGGCTCCCGTGCAGTACAAACCAAACTCATGTGGTCTGGTTACTATCTAGGATGGGATACATACGTTTTAGGATGAGTTTTTCGAGGATCTTGCCCATTATGGGTAAGAGGGAGATAGGATGATAGGACGATAGGAGGTAGGACCATAGGAGGATGGGAGTTCCGGAGGCTTTTTGGATTTTGGTATCATTTTTACTATAGACAGTTTCCATTTATCATCAGATGAAATAAAGTAAATACTACAAGTAATATACTTTGGTGATTGTATAATATTTTATGATCCTATTATGAAGGCTTACCAAGGGTGCTTTTTAAATAGACTATTTTTATTCTTCTTAGTTATTGATTTTGATATTGATAGATATTGATATTGAAGTTATTGATTTTTTTACAGAAAGGATATGAAAATTTAACCTGCTGTTCCTCCGTGTCACAATTAGTCCCAATCTCGCGCTTTTTGATCTGCACAACAGTTTTCCAGCGTACGATATCGCGTGGAATCATTGAAGCCCCAGTTAAAAGTTTATCGGTAGTAATGAAGAGTGGTTTGCTGGACCCTCCAACGCTCCACTTGTTAATTACTCAAGGCTTCCTTTTGATCGGTCGCTGCTTGGAAACGCCATCATTTCCCCCCATTCCCTTGCCTCTTTCTTCTCGCTAACTAAAAAAAAAAAGAGAAGAAGGGAGAACTCGAGGTGAAAAAAGTTCGGTAATGAAAGCTAGGATTAAGCCCGGCTTAGGAGCTTCAACTTTTCCTCAAATTTACCTCCTTACGACTCTGCCTTTTATTCCTCTTATTTCATATTTCTTTTCTTTTTTGTTTTTCTTTACCCTATTTATCAACTTTTCATAAAAACAGATTGTCCTAACGGTGCCACGCTTTGCAATAGAGTGCCTAACGCAAATGACTTTTGTAAATTGTTTTCACCCTTTTTTAATTTAAAATTAACAATTGATGACCCAGTATACGAAAATAATAAATCAGTAGAACATAAAAAAATCCTAAAAATATATTAAACTGTTGTATAAATATTTAAAGAATCGCAAAATTTTTGAATTAATAATATTTTATACAAAAAATATAATTAATTGATTTTCTATAAATGAAATGATACTAATGTGTTAACCGTTCCAGATATTTTTTAAAACTTTCATTAAATGAAAACTCAACAATTCATTTCAATTTTACCATGTGGCTCTGTTACTGTAAAAACTATTGCATTCGTATTTTAAAAAATATTTTTGGTAGCTCGGAAGTATTTTAGATACATTTTAGATTACTAGTCACAATACTAAAATGGCTACTGGAAACTATTGTAAAATATTTAATTAAAAATCATGAAGAGATTTCTAGTTTTTCCAGGAAAAAATATTTTCCACTGTTATTGCTAAATAACTATAAATCAAAACTATATTTTTTGATTCAAATTAATCATCAAGCGAAATCTTCTTTTAGATTAATAGGTAATTCTCATTCAATCACCAGAAAACTAAAATATACACTTATGATATATAAAATATACATATTAAAATTGTATAAGTTCACTTCTTTTAAATTAAGTTTTAATTTTTTCGTAAACTTCTTATTTTATATTGCAATATATATTTTAAATATGTTCCTTTATATTTTGGTGAAGGCCACTATTATTTAAATGAAAACAATAACTATTTAATTTATATTTTGTCTTTTTCAGGAACAAAAGTTTTCTCTTTGTTAGATCGGCTGCAAAGTGGACGACAGCATCGGTGAACTGCTATTCATAAAATAGGTTCTAAGCCTTGCTTCTTGTTCACGACAGACTTTCAACAGACTAATAAGGCCCCTACCTCCATGTTTTCTGGGCACATATAGTCTTGGCACTGAAGAGTTTGGGTGACACTGTCTTGATTTAACCATTTGAGTTATTAAGAAGTAGTCCAATTTTTCCAAATCTGTGTCATACCATTTTATTACACCCAAAGTATATACAAGCGAAAGAACAGCCTAGGTATTCAAAACTTTTACCAGATTTCCTGCTGATAGATTAGTTTTTAGTAGTTTTCTGACTTGATTCCTAAATTCCTCTTCAAAGGTTTCTTTGACCTCTTTTTTTAATTTAAGCAGCTGTGGGATACCAAGATACTTGTTATATTATTATTATAATAATTAATTATTAAATTGTTTATTTTAAATAAATTTAAAGTGAAAGCCTTCGGTTTCTTATCTGCTTTTATTATTGCCTCATGGTTTATTGCTCAAAACTTGAAAATTATACTAAAAACACACGCTTTCGTTATACAAATTTTACCTTTTCTAATTTTACGATTACAATAAATGCCCATATAAAATAGTACTGATCTGCATTAATTATTTTACTTAAGAAAAATTCGCTAAATTTCTCGAATTTAACCATTCCACATCTCTAGTTGACTTATTGACAGGATGACCTGATAATTGGAGACAAAAGAGACTGCTGTGTGCTTGCTAACAGAGGAACTGCAAAAAAAAAGTTAGTAAAATAAAGCTTATTCTACCTTTCATTAAATTGGAGACGGAAATGATCTTCTTTTCAATAATTCATTAAGTTGTTTCTTGGATATGATAGGAAATGGCATTACTACAATAAAAACTAGAAGTTCCCAATATATATATATATATATATATATATATATATATATATATATATATATATTTATTTATTTAGAGAGAAAGAACTTTATTGGTTCTTTTTTTCCAATATTTTAGAGACTTTACTTTTTGGGATTTACCTTGCTGCAAGACGTTCCAAACACAACTCCATTGCATCCCGTTTATAATTTATGCTTCTTTTTAAGTTGTTGCTCATTATTATTGATTTGTATTTAAAACATTTTTCTGTGTTGCAAATATAAAAATGGAAAGAAGATAATAAAACCACAAGAGAATGATTATACTATGTTTTATTATCTTCTAGATTTAATTGTATTCTTGTTATTTATTATTTCTTATTATTCTTATTGTTAAGGCGTGATTAGACTGAATAATTTTAATAGGAAGCAAATGGAAGTACCACGGGAATTGAATGAAGTCTCAAATATTAACAAAGCGTTTGATTTATTAATTTAAATAACATGCGAGATTTCTTAAATACTATTAAATATGCATGTAAAAGAAAATACAAATTAGTAATAGCGTCTACAAAATTAACTTAAAACTAAACATGTAACTTAGCGATCTAATGAACAAATTAATTTTAAACAAAAAAAGAAGAACAAATGATTAATATGAATGGGAGCGATAATTAACAATAACAGAAATGCTCCATGCTAACCAGAATGTCCAATGATATAAACAACAAATGAACGTTATACTGAAGAGTTCAATAAGTATGTGAAGGCTCAGGAACGGCAGACATATGGCCTAACTCCAAGTATTCTCGCATGAAGGCGAGATAGGCTCACGTAACGCGGGCTCCCGATGAAGGCGGGCTTCCAGTCGGTGAAATTGTTTCACTGCTCTGTAACGAGATTCGCCCAAGTCGAGCGATTTCAGAGGTAACGGAGTTATGTATCGACCATGGACATCGCGGGAGACGGATGTTCTAAATAATTCCTCACAACGTTGTTCTTCGGAGGAGAAACGAGGTGAAGTGGCTGTGACCTCCTCGAGGTTCCAAAAGCGTTGGAGGTCAAGGTTTAATTGGACATTGGTGAGGGCGTTAAATACTGATAATTCGTGACAGTATTAGCGATAGGTGAAGAGGAATTGGGTGTTAAATCTGCGGAAGATTGAGCAGGACGGGAACGAAGCGGGGGGTGAAAAGTCTTGCCTTCATTATCTTTTACTTCTTTGGCCCAGGTAATATGGCGCTTTGTCAGACGAGGACGACATTCCCCCATGAAACACCATCCGAAGATGGTATTCAATGCCGTGGGTCCACCCTTAGGCGATGGTTCGATTCCGAGGAGGATTCTTGGCAGGGCGTCGACTCCGAAGAGGAGATCTATAGGGCCAGGATGGCATAGCGATGGATCGGCGAGCGGGAGTTCCCGTATGTACGGCCAGGGTGGTAAGTCCACAGGCATGGCCGGAAGTGAATGGGTTATGTTTTCGATAACGAATAACTGAAAGCTTAACGGATCAGAGTCCGGAACCTGAATGGTTGCGGTGGTATACCCGGGGCAGGATAGATTCGACGATCCCCCCAGGACACTTACCCCGACTGGGGATGATGATACGGGGAGGCCCAGATAAGACACGGCCCTGATAGTGATGAAGCTCACCTGGCTTCCAGAATCTAACAAGGCTCGGAATGATTGAGCTTGGTGATCAGAACGCGATATTGAGACCTGCGCGGTGGGCAACAGTGAAGGTGTCATGCCCCCCGAGGACCCTAGCATAGTTAATGGCGATCGATGCGAGACGGTAGTTAGCGGTATAGAATTATCGGCGGCACGGTTGCGTGGTAATTGTTAGCGGCGGTGTATCAAGGAAGCGTCCTTTTCGACCATGATAGGCGAGCATTGAGGTCGGAAGAATTGGGTCATTGAGAAATTTTTAATTTGTCCGGGGGCGATGCTGAGCGCACAGTAATTTCTTCGGACAAGCGGCGATCTCGATGTGGGGTCGGTTGATACGGACGAAAGGATGGCGGCGGGTTCTGGTAACATAACGGTGCGTCGAAGGAAATGGGTTCCTGCGATGCTTGGCTTGTCAAATAGTTGCGAGAGGACGTATCCCGTGTAGTGGCTAGGACAGGCGACCCGTGCATGGGTTGTGGTGATGACGCGTGTAACGTCTGAATTGCCGGGGAGGATCGGTGACTCTGATTATTGTATATTTGACGTTGAGCAGAGTAGCGGCGTGGTGGAAGCGTTCTAATATTCGGCGAATTTGACCGAGGCCAACGCAGGGGGGAGCTAATGGATGGCTCCGGACGCGATGGTGATCCGGTGATGCCCCGATGGAGCAAGGTGTGGTGGAAACCTTGACAAAAATGACAACGCTGGGTGGATTGACATTTATCCGGTGGGTGTTGTCCGAGGCAATTAATGCACAAACCCTCTTTACGAACAAACCCTAGGTGATCCCGACCGGATAAGGTTTTAAATTCTCGGCAGTGATAAAGGTTATGTACTTCTTGACAGTAAGTACACCGTAGCCCAGCTGCAAATACACGAGCAGAGCGATTGATAGATTGCGGTTGCCGATGCTTAGGGGGGTGCTCTTTCCTCTTAGGTGACGGTCGACGGCGATTATCTGACAGCGGTAATTCCGCCACGGATGCGGTAGCAATTTGAAGTCGCGTGATATAATTGAGCAGCTCAGAAAATGTAGGGAAGTCATTAGGATATTGTAACTTAAATTCCTTTTGAGTAACGGGGTCTAAACTCCGGAAGGTTAAGAAAAATAAAAAATAGTCTCCTAGATCAGGGATGTTAGTCGCGGTTAATTGGTGACCCAGTTCAGAAAGTAATTTAAGAACGGATTCAAGGGCCTTTTGCGATGGATGCGCGATGGGTTGGAAATTTAGCATTTCATGAAGTATCCGAGACGCGAGCGCCGCTTGATTGTTGTACCGAGCAATTAGGGCGGCCCAGGCGATAGAATAGTTCGAGCCCAGAGTATCCAAATGGCTTATGACGGCCAAGGCTTCGCCTGAAAGGCAACTCTTAAGATAGGTTAGCTTATGTCCGTCATCGATGTCCTTATTGCGGTGTTTAAGCGGAATATAAGTGGTTTTAAAATTTTGGAATTGCGTGATATCTCCGTTAAATTTCGGTAAATCAAGGGGAGGCAGCCGAACTTCCGGTACCCGGGGTGCGACACGTGTGGTAACTGAGCGGTCCAATGATTGGACCTCTAAGTCCATAGCCTCGGTTCGCGCTCGAATGAATTGATCCATAAGATCGGAAGGAACAGGTATCTCATCATTAATGGACTTGGTGATTACGGCATTATGAGTTTTTCTCATTTCGTCTATTAATTGCTTTAATTTGTCAATTCGCGTTTTGACTACTGCCTCGTCATTGGCGATCATTGCCTCTTTACAATCATCGGCGAAAATTCGAAATTGTGTAAACAATCCTAATAATATTGTTTGGGAAATATTTTTAACTCTAGCTTGGCGACGATTAGCCATTTTGATTTTATACAATTTATTAGAAAGCTGAAAGAAAATTAATGATTTACAAGAGATAATATTATTTCAATACTTAATTATCTATAATAGTCATGCGTTAGAATATATGATATTGTAAATTAGCAATTAGATTATGGAAAATAAATGAATTTACAAGAGATGATATGATTTAAATGCTTAATTATCACTAATAATTATACGTTGGAATATAATATTATAATTAATAATTAAAGTCTGCATGCATACATTAATATTTTGCTTTAGCGTGGTGTGATGTAATTCTATGATTCACCAGTTAGGCGGATGCGACTTATCCCCACTACAAGGAAACAAACCTACCTATTATTGCGCAATGTCTTTTTGAGCTATGTCAATATCTGAGATCGTAATTATTCCCGGGTTTTACGGCACCAAAATGTTAAGGCGTGATTAGACTGAATAATTTTAATAGGAAGCAAATGGAAGTACCACGGGAATTGAATGAAGTCTCAAATATTAACAAAGCGTTTGATTTATTAATTTAAATAACATGCGAGATTTCTTAAATACTATTAAATATGCATGTAAAAGAAAATACAAATTAGTAATAGCGTCTACAAAATTAACTTAAAACTAAACATGTAACTTAGCGATCTAATGAACAAATTAATTTTAAACAAAAAAAGAAGAACAAATGATTAATATGAATGGGAGTGATAATAAACAATAACAGAAATGCTCCATGCTAGCATAATGGCCAAAGATATAAACAACAAATGAACGTTACACTGAAGAGTTCAATAAGGCGCGAAGATGTGCTAATTATTATTATCTTCGCCAGTGATCACGGCATGACGGAACAATGAGTATGATATCATGAATTAACTTGAACTGTCCGGTTGATACCATGTAATACGTTAATCATCCGGAGAAAAATTAATTGACAATTTGAGGCCTTATGGTAATGAAAGGTGACTTACAATTTGTGTGATGTATACACAATTATCATCATCTCAGCATTGCTTCTGGCGAGTAACAAACTTCAAGACCTCTGGACGTTCTCATATGAAGAGCGGCTTGAAAGTGGAGTGTGCGATAGTCGTAGCTGCGAATGGTGCGAATGCGATGGTGGTATAACTTCTCCGCTCGGCGACATGATGATAAGTGAAGTGACTCAATAGCGTCGCTCCCCTCTCCTAGGTTTTGGCGGTACAGTACATTTTTCGATTTAAGAGGCAATGATCTGTCCGTTCCATCTGGCGGGTCCGCGACTAAACACTTATTATAATTAATCTTTGTATTTCTTATCATTTTTGTTTACATAACCTGTTTTAACTTATTCGGTACTACATTATTTATATAGTTTTTCTGTTTCCATTTATTCTGATCCCTGATTATTCTATAAAAATCAGGTGGTAACGAAGATACAAACAAGATAAGTCTTATTTATTTTGTGTAATATAATGGCTGCAACGCCTGGCATTTTACAATAAAAAAAAAGTTTCGAAACATATTGATAGCAATAACCCGATAGTAATTGAAATAGTCAGATACTGAAACGTTATTAGAGCCAAATATTTACTGGTTAACTCAAGTTCAAGCAGAAATTGCAGTTAATTTGGAAAATCCAAGGCGGAAGCCGCTGATGCCGGAAAGAAGAGGCAGCGGAACGTGAAAGGAAGACAAAGAACGGAGGCACAAAAGGCGCGGCCAATTAACATTCTTGCAACAACTGCTCCCAAGGCGGCCTCACCCAAGGCAGCCGACCCAAGGTGGCCTAAACACCAAAGTAAGACAACTTTAAATTGATTCCCTCCCAGATTTAATCACTTCCTTCTAGTTCTCCTTCTAGTCCATTCTCTTATCTTACCTACAACAACACCTTTTAAATCAACTTCTCCCTCTCTTTTTTCCTCCTCTGTTTTTGTGTTATTCTTTTATCAAGTAATCCAATAATTGTCCGGTTAACCAAGGTTTTGTCCTAATCCGGACATAGTATCGTCATTCTACATGTAATTTATATTATATAAATATTTATTATTACAATATAATTTACTTCTTTTGTTTGTTTGTTCATTTAATATCACTTTAAGCTACTTTGGCTAAAGCACTTGATGCTACAGTGGAAGCCCTAACCTGACGGCCTAATAAAAGATTTTTATCCATCTTCGAAAAATCTAACGTTACAAAAGAAACACATACTAAAACACAAATAATTATCAATAAATAAATTAATAAAAACAATACTATTTGTAATTAAAATTACATAAATAAATTTTAAATTTACGGCACTAATCTGCCGAAATAGTTTTAAAAACATTCAAAATTTAAAACAATATAATTGAAAATAAATGGTCCTTTCGTACTAATTTACACTAGATACAATAAATGATTATATATATATACACACTAGATTACAATAAATATAAATATTTATTATTACAATATAAGTAATTTATTTTGTTTGTTTGTTCATTTAATATCACTTTAAAGCTACTTTTAAAGCTAGTGCCCGTGATGCTATAGTGGAAGCCCTAACCTGACGGCCTAATAAAAGATTTTTATCCATCTTTGAAAAATCTAACATCCTGAGATCTCAGAAATAGTATGTTTTTATACTAATAACTAAATCCATTGATTGATAGCACAAATGTCCCATTGATTTATTTATTTTTTTTTTTACTTATTCTACAGATCCAAGAGTAAAATTTCTTAACAATTTTTAGTTAATATTATTCCCTGTACATAGTATATTTTGTTTATCACTAAAGAAAAGCAAAAAACTTATGCCTCTAAAAACCCATTAAGGGCCTTGGGTTCAGTATGTGGTAGACTGTACTATTTTATGGACAACGGTTGTGCAGAGAGGTGATTGGCCCGAAATTACGCACAACCGCCGGATTTTTTCTTATAGTTAAGGGTACCCACTTTATACAGGGTAGGTGAGCTCAAGGAGGGAGAGTCATCAGATCCTACAGTGTCCTATCACTGCTATTAGCAGCTCA